>OX031068.1:17581461-18803128 GCA_943736015.1 Tridacna crocea | reverse complement strand
ATTTTATAACCCCGGCCAAGCGATGCGATTCTGCATTTACAAACGAGAATTATATTAAAATTGGCTTTGCTTCATTTTATCTAATTTTATTAAGAATATGGCTTTTACCTGCATGTTGTTGAACGGTTAGTACATTTTGGGAAGAAGAACGATTGTGATTTGCATGCAAAAGACTCTAATTCCGTAATTCTTTATCAAGGACATTTTTTTAATAGACTTTATTTCTTTCACACATACAAAACAACATCCATGACACAATACGAGAGCATCATACACGATATAGTAGTTATGATGGAAGGTATACATGGGTGTTTTGGAATAAAAAATAACTTATTTCTATGTATTTGGCAGGATTATAACCTCAATAAACGGATGTATTAATATCAAAACGAGGTCTAAAGACAATTTGTAGTAAAATGTGATTTTTCATATTCTGATTCTGATATGAAAACGGCAAAAAACCTACACAGGCTGATAAGATATACTTTATATTCCTATATAAGCAAAAATGTTTTCACCTTTAACCCATTACCACACAATCCCTACTTTTGACGCCCCTGAGAAAGAAGCCTTTTGAAAACTCTGTGGGAAAAGGAGAAAATGCTGGTTACCAGCATTTTCTCCTTTTCCCACAGTGTTTTCTACCCATCTCAGATCAAATTTCAGTTTTTCAGCCACCTTTATTTTGTCGTCTGCAAATGCTTTCAATTTGAACCAGTCTAAAATTTTGTCGTGTGGTAAAGAGTTAAATCAGAAAGCTTGAGACTTTATCCTTTGCCATGTGGACTTTATACATGAAATTAGATCAAAACCAGTCAAATATCGGTTTCAAACTTCAACCAAAACACCCGTGAACAGAATTTTGGGCTAGTCGAAATTGAAAGCATTTGCAGACGGCAATTAAACGTTGATGCTTTTCACGCAATGTTTTCAAATTTTTCATTTTTTAAGGTCATTAAAACTCTAGATTGTGTGTAAAGGGATATTGTTTGCAATAACAAGAAAAAAAAGTAAATGTGCTCTTCTTCGATAACTCTGTGTTGTGCCATGTGCACTATTCACCGAACTATCAAACACTAGCCCACAGGGTACAGTTAATTTTTGTACCAAATGACAAACTTTTAGACCGCTTCAAATTTAAAACAATTGCAGACATGAATTAGAATCTGTCTCAAAAGATGGTATTTGTCTTTGTCCTTTAAAAGCCAGAGAACACTAAACACAGGAAATGTAGAAAATGCTGGTAACAAGCATTTTGTACCATTAGTGTATTCTTTCCAAAATATATCATCTTAGATCGAGGTTCACTTCTCTCCTGCAAATGCTTCAATTTAGACAACTAGAGAGGTTAAAGAGATCATTGGCAACAGCATTCCTCAAATTCAGGACATCAAGTTTATGACCAAAAAGCTTTTGATACAAGCATTGACACAACGAAACCAATAGTTTGTTTAAAACTGTTTTCCAATAAAACTAGACCAAGACTTGGTCTGCTCGTACCGTGTTTTTTCCCTAAAGCTAGTTCTACTAGGTTTTGCTGGCTCCAAAGCCAGCCCATACAGTCACAGTGAAACTTACACTTTAAGGACTCCAGCGGTATCCAGCTACTCTTGCGTTAAGTATTTTGTTTTTACGAAGCAATTCATAGTCTAAATGATCCTGAGAATGAGAGCTTTAGAAAGCACTGTGAAAAAGCAGCATTTTCTACTTATTCCCCACAATATTGTCTACCAATTCAAAGACATATCTCATCATTGGAGCCACATTTAATTTGCCGTCTGCAAATGCTTTCAATTTCAAAGTGTAAACTTTATCGTTTGGTCAGAGTTTAATGTTTAATGACCTTTTCTTTGAAATGCAGACTGAAGAAAAAGGTTTGACACACTGTCTGGACTTATCAGCAGCCTAATTGTGACATGTAGTTCAGGGCATTAAAAGCAAGGTATTCAGTTTTGGGTACCCACATGGCGAGAAAAGAAGTTTGTCAAGCTTTGTAATGTCATTACATGGCATTGCACGTTTGTTAAACCCATATTGGTAGATAAATGAAAATTCTCCGTCAGTTCTAAAGATGAATATAAAACAATTTCAAAGCTGTTTTGTCTAAATACGTGTATATTGAATTTCCTAGAACAAATATTGTAGCGCCAAGATCAGCGTGTACCCTCTATATAGTCTGCTCTAAATATACAGAGTATGAATAAGGGATTCAGTCTGACTTCAGAGCTCCCAGAGTTATATACGTATTTCGATGGAAATCAAATACTTAGGACGACTCGGCTATCAAACGTCTCAGCTGATGCCCAACCGGTTGGAGCTACAAGGGGTGGTGTCCTTGTGCGAACCAAAATTTAACAGTCAATTGTGAAGGTATTAAAAGGTCTCATCTTCTTTTTATATACTTTTTTCGATTTTTTTCCAAGCTCCTACGTCAGTACCCGTTTTTCCGCACAGAGATTTTTAATATGCAAATTGGATGAGGGTGAGTAAAAGCCATCGTTTATACAAAGAAAAAATTCTGTCCGTAGGGCGACGGAGGACACCCTTGTATATCATGGATACGTGTTCTGACCGCCAACATAACTTCAATACAAATAAAAACAGTGCTGAACCCCAAAGACGCAATTAATGTAGGAATGCAGGGGAGGTCGCAAATTTTATTTCCTACCGCTGGATGAAATATCAACCCCGCCTTCTTGACAAAAGCCCTGTTGATAAGCGTGGGTGTATATTCAAATTAAGATGACGCAATTCAAAAACTTACTGCGAAAGGATGACAAGGGTTATCCTGTATAATTAAGATCTTTAGCTATCATGGTCGTCTGATGCATTGTATTCAAAATCATCTTTTTCTCATGAAATATTGATTTCACACCATGCCTTATTACCCCAAGGTTCTGCCTTTCAAACGTTACCTTTCTTTACTTCCCTTGACAATTTTGCACGAACTTCAACTTCAATTTCATATGCTGCCATATGTGGTATTCACGACTGACTTTTTAAAAAATTTTCTTTGCCTTCCCAAATTGTACTTTGATTGCATTTTTTTCTACAGTGTATTCCGGCTGTTGTTATTGTGCTTCCAAAGATATATGGAAAATTCTGATTGACTTGCTTTAGTACTTTTTTACTTTATTTTTTTCCTCATGAATAATATATAATTCTCTAAAACAGGGTACGACTTTTATATTCTAACAACAAACAACAGAAAAGTAATTTAAGATAATTGCCCCTTAGTTTTTGATGTTTGTGCTTTCAACGATAAAGGTAACGCATATAATATAATTTCTTTTATCTATCTTTTACCTCTGCGAGTGTGTCTTTTGCTTGTCAGGACGAGCCCCGCCAGCTCAGTCGATAGCGTTCAGGACTTGAGAATAAGGGATCGTGGGTTCCATCCCTGGCTCGGCTAATTTCCTTCTGAGGATTGATTGATGATAGTCGTTGTGACAAGACTCATCCCCCACCGCTGACCGTTGTTTTGTCGATGGCTATGTGGAGAAGCAACCAGTCGCTTGGACAGAATATTGTGTGGGATACTGGTAAAACAGACTCCAGAAAAGCATGGATAAGTGCACTGGTCGCGGCGATATAACTGAAAGAATCTTAAATACGGCGTTAAACACAATCAATCAATCAATCAGTCATTTGCTTGGCGGTTTTTTCTGTTATGAAATGTATTCCAGTTATACTATTCCGATGATATAGTCATTAAACAGTTCTGCGTCTAAGGTAGTTATATTCTGATGCTTACTTGGGCTTAGTCTTTTATCAATAAATGTTCGAAAAAAAACCAACCATTCATGAAAAGGTGGTATTCACTAAACCTTTATTGAATTAAATCTGTGTTTTGTTGTTACGACTTGTTTGGTTATTTATGAGTTTCATAGACAGAGACCCGGAATGTGGCCTCTCACCTCAACCGATTTCGGGGTCTGATACCCTTTACCAAACAGTACCGTGTTATTGTCACTCGAATTAAGATAGCTCTTTAAAAGAGTGATGGAAACATGAAGGTGGACCTGGAACGCAGTAGTAAAGCTTGAGGTTCGATACCCGGCCTAACCAGGACCTTCCTGAGACACCTTGTGTTTCCCACCCAACTAGAGGTGAATTGGTCTGGAACCCAGAGGTAGCCTCGCGTGTATCGGTGCTTTACACCGGGCACGTTAAAGAACCAAGGAGGTCTATTCGAAGAAGAGCTAAGGGCTTGTACCAAGATTTGCTTGTATCCTATTCTTTCTCTCTTATGGTCCGTACCAAATATGCCTAGAGCATGGAGGGACCTTAATCTTAGGAAGTCAGCACCGTTGATGGAAACAGAAGAATTTCTGGTAAACAACTCTTTCTGCTTTGCTGCAATGTTATCTTAGCTGTTCTCTGTCAAAAGGCAGCATAGTGCAGTTCCATGAAGTATTTAACCAATCAAGTCATGATTTGATTATCGATCCAAAACACCCTTTTTGTATAACAATCGACAGAATCTCTATGTATAAAGGTACTCTGATCGGCAAAAAGTTAAACTTATGCAAAAAGTTTCGATTCAGATCAGCCTGCGCAGTCCGCGCAGGCTGACCTGAATCGAAGCTTTTTGTTTGAATCCATACTTTTTGCAGACGCATACATCCTCGTTTCACAGCGCATGGCTCATGTACACATCCTAGTCATCCGGCATCTTTTTAGCTACATTTTGTTCAAAAGTATTGTATTGCGACATGAACAAGTGTAAAAACCTTGTCGTCCAGTAAAGAGTTAAACTTTTAAATTTGTGAGACAAATCTGTTTCTCATTGTCATTGCGGGCACACTCAGGCGAACAGAAGAAGATCATGTGATTGTAGTGGCTGTCAAGGTGAGAAAATAGAGAAATTCCGATACAATTCTCCCGACAAGATGACCAATGGCCGAGGACAATAGGATTAAGCGGACTTCATTTTTGGGAAGTTCATTTAATCTGGCCCGGACAAAACCCCATAATTTGACATATGAATACATTCAATAAGACGGTCATTGGTGAACACTTGTCAAATACCCACGACCTCATTAAATCCCCGGTAGCCCAGCGTGAACGGACACTAGATTAGTCCGAAAGAAAGGCAACCTTGACCAACGACAATGCACTCCTGAGCCGTTCCTACCGAACTTTCTCCACGAGATTATATAATCGGAGTTTTTATGACTGCGGGAGAGTATTATGTCTAAAACTAATTATAAACTATAGAACGTCAGTCCCAGGTATGCACCAAAATTTGATAATTTCTGGTCGTCTACAGGACTTCGTGACATGTTTGTCACAAGTAACCCTGTATTTGTGATTGATTCTTCTTGTATCTGTGTAATGATTGCATGTATGCGCAGTCATTCGTCTTCAGACAGGTCCAGTAGTAGCTCATTACACGGGACTTGTCCAAACGTACGCAATGAAACAAATCGGAAGGCCTGGACTCCAATTCTGTCTGTGCCAAATTTATAAACTCAACCTTTTCGACGGCTGCCTACAGTGCCTAGTCCGGCAGCCCAGTCGGTAACACAAAGGACTTGAGGCCAGGACCCGTATCCCCAACCATTCTTGAGAATAATACGTAATTTGTAAGTAACACAACTTCTGATTGGCTAAACCGAATGGTTTAGCCAATCAGAAGTTTTGTTACTTACGAATGTAGAAAATTCTGGAGAATAAGATAAAGAACGTTCTTAAGAATGGTTGGTGCATACAGGCCCTGGGGGTCTGCTGGTTGGAAACCTGCCACAACCAGTTTTCATTCCGAGGATTGATTATGAACATTGAGACAGCATTCGTTCCTGTCGGTCTCATCCGTGATCATGTTTCGACGAAGTTTGTGTGGAAAAGCAGCTAGTGGTTGGGAATGAATATCGTTCGAAGGAATGGTCCAACAAACCCCATGAAAGCATGGGCAGTGCATCTGCCGCTCGCCTGGGTGGCTCAGTGGTGAGCGTGTCGGACTCATGGCATGGTGGTTGTGAGTTCGATACTTGGTTGAGGCGAACTTTCTTTCCTGTGTATTTTCGCCTCTCACCTCTGCTGAAGCATGTGAGAAAAGTAGTCGGTGGCTTTGGAAAGAAAGTTGTGTTAGTACCGGTGTGAGAAAGCCATGAAACACATGTGCGTCACTGACCACCATGATATATCCTTAGCTGTTAAAGTGGCGTTAAACCCCAATACAACCAATACAGCATGGGCATCTGCCGCGATATTAGTAAGATATGTTGAAAACTTACAAACAAACAAAAATCTTGCGATCTCTAAAATTACAATCCAGTTAAACTTAAAGGGTTATCATATCTACTGGCCTTTGTAATATTGAATCAATACTGAGATGGAATTTATCTGTTTAGATGATATCAAGGCAAACATCCGTATTGGATTATGAAGAAATATCCCTTAGCTCAAAACGACAGAGTCGACTATCAATAGCACTAATGCCTATTTCGGTGGAAAAAAAAACTGAAATAGGCCATGCTTTGTGTGAAACAGGAGGTTTATTGAATCTGCTAAAAATACCGATTCAGGGCCCTTACTCACCAACCATTCTTAAGAATATGTTTAGTCTTATTCTCTAAGGTTTCCAACTTTGTAAGTAACACAATTTCTGATTGGCTAAACCATTCGGTTTAGCTAATCAGAAGTTGTGTTACTTAAAATGTAGGAAATTCTGAAGAATAAGACCAAGAACGCTCTTAAGAATGGTTGGTGAATACATGCCCAGGTTAGCCTGCGCAATCTGACCTGAAGGGAAACATTTTGCTTTTGGTCAGTTTCCTGCAAATTGATTGGTTGGTTGATTGATTTATTGATTGATACCGTTTTTAACAATATTTCAGTTATGTCACGGCGGTGCACCTATATGTGCGTTCCCGGAGTTTCCGTTATCAGTACCTCACACAATCGTAAGTGATATAACCATCGCTGAACCATTGATCAGCGGTTGGAGAGAAATGTATCCTGTAAACAATATATAATTGCAATGATCTTCATATGTTTCAAGATATGAATATCCTTTTATTTTCAAAAAAAAAAGGAAAGACAAACTAATGAAAGTGCGTCGTTAGTACAAGTGCCAAAGATTCGCTTCTCTATTTGTTGGAGTCCTTACCGGGTCTAAATTAAACGTATTGTAGTCACTTTATAGAACCCAAATCTTGGTCGTAGTCAAGAGCCCAGACCGAGATCAGGCTGCACACACATGCATTCCGATCTTGACCTGCACTCTCATCATTTTTATTAATTCTTAACCTGATAAATAAGTTAATGAACTTAATAAGTTAATAAAGCCGATGGGAAAAACCCGAAAACTGCTACTTCAAATATATGTGACCCTTTACTCGAAAAGGAACAATTTTGAAATTCTGTACATCAATTAAATGAAAATAGATCAAAGACAGAGCAAGTCAATTTAAGTTGATAGTTAAAAATAATAATAATATAGTAAGATAGAATGGCCACTTTCCGTACAGAAAATGTCATAAAAGCGAAAGTATCGAACCTGGTCAGCCTGTGCAAGCCGCGTAATCTGACCAGGTTTTCGCAGTTCCCAGAAGGTCCCTTTTTGCTTGAGGGGTCACATATTTTTGGAGAAAGATATCTCCGTATAGAACAGTAAAGGTGCAAAATCAGACTGCACTTTCTGTGCTGTCTGATCTCGATTTTCACTGTCAGCAGACCGTCAGTGATTCGAGCTTAGCAGTCGAAGTGTTGATGAAACAAGTAATCATGCATGCCATACTAATTCTGTACATATTAGAAATTGAAACTTGCTTGCTACTGTCCTCTTTTCCTTTATTTCATATTCAACACCACGTTCAATATCATTTCAAACATAAGGCCGGTGCACTAGTCTTTGCTCCAAGAGTGTTTTACTAATAATTTGCACAACATCATGTGAACCGTTATGCAAAACGGGACCTTCTGGAAACTGCGAAAAGTGTCGACTCTGGTCAGCCTGCGCATCCGCGCAGTCTGACCAGGATCGACACTTTTCGCTTTTACGATGTTTTCTATATGAAAAGTGGTCATTCCACCTTACTGTGCAATCATTCTTGAATTACCAACTTAAATTGACCTGCACTATCTTTGATCTGTTTACATCCAATTGATGTACGGAATTCCCAGATGGTCCATTTTCGTGTGACGGGTCACAAAATGTATTAAAGTGTTAGTCGATGGCAGAAAAAATAGTTTACCAGAAGTAAGTGAAGAGTTTTACTTGAACCATCCACCCACTGGTTGTAACAGTTGCTCTTGACCGACTGAACTAGGGGCTTAGCGTGAAGCATTCGATTGCAACATATAATTGAGTCATCCTCTAGCAGAAAGGGCTTAATGCATCTCCGTAATCGATGGTTCCAAGATAGTTCCAAGACGGTTCCACGACGGTTCCAAGACGGTTCCACGACGGTTCCAAAACGGTTCCACGACGGTTCCAAGATGGTTCCACGACGGTTCCAAGATGGTTCCGAGATGGTTCCAAGATGGTTCCACGATTGTTCCAAGATGGTTCCAAGATGGTTCCACGATGGTTCCAAGGATGGTTCCACGATGGTTCCAAGGATGGTTCCACGACGGTTCCAAGATGGTTCCACGACGGTTCCAAGATGGTTCCACGATTGTTCCAAGATGGTTCCAAGATGGTTCCACGATGGTTCCAAGGATGGTTCCACGATGGTTCCAAGGATGGTTCCACGATGGTTCCAAGATGGTTCCACGATGGTTCCAAGATGGTTCCACGATGGTTCCACAATGGTTCCAAGACGGTTCCAAATGGTTCCACGATGGTTCCAAGATGGTTCCAAAATGGTTCAACGATGGTTCCAAGATAGTTCCAAAATGGTTCCACGATGGTTCCAACCAAGCCGTTACATAAGTATGAATCCATAATAGCCACTTTAAAAAAAAGTCAACAACAACAAGTCTTTATCATAGGGTCGATTGATCGTTGGACATACAGAAAAAATCACCAGCCGATATAGCTCAGTAGTAGAGCGTAGGATTCGTGAACACAACGTTTCTGGTCACTACAGGTTGTGGGTTGGAATCCCCGGTTGGCCAACAAAAATTACTAATAGTCTTTCGGATGTGACATTAAACCGAGGTCCCGTGTGACGGTGCTATACGCCGAGCACGTTAAAGAACCAGGCGAAGCTCTCAGTAGTTTCGACCTGTATCCTTGCACTATCCCCCGTAACAGCTAACCGAATTCTGGGGCGTCGCCCAGATGGGCAGCCGGTAGCGACGATAAATATACCGAAATAACCAACCAACATACAGAAAATTGACCAACAGCAAAAAGCCCAGACCCAGGTCAACCTGCGCAGATTGTGCAGACAGATCTGGCTCGATACTGTTCTCAGATGCATTAAACCCTCTTTTTACAGGACATGGCTAAAACTTGTGTGTATCAAAATTTTCTATACATTAAAAAAGGCACCATATGTAAGAACCCACACTTTTGTTGTTCTATTGGAAGGTTGCTCTTTCAATCTTTCACGGCCTTGATCCAAACAAGAATTTACACAGACAGTATATGGATGAAGATCAGATAAAATAACACGTGTCTTTCAATCTTGAATCCACGCCAACCGCTTTTTTTATGGCAAAAATACAGGGTAAATCTCCTGAGTTTCAGCATTTTTTTAAAGTGGGTTCATATATATATATCAGGCGCCAAAAGGGGCTGTTTAACCCATTACCACACAATCCCTACTTTTGACGACCCTGAGAGAGGAACTTTTGGATACCCCTGTGGGAAAAGTAGAAAATGCTGGTAACCAGCATTTTCTCCTTTTCCAACAGTGCTTTCTGCTCTTTGCAAAACAAATTTAAAATTTTCAGTCATTTTTATTCTGTTGTCTGCAAATGCTTTCGATTTGGACAAACCTAAAATTTTGTCGTTTGGTAATGAGTTAAAAGTAGAGGGTTAACAGAGAAAAATACTAGTGGGAAAAAAAGTATGAAGATGCGTGAAAGTATTTTAACGAGACTTAAAATTTTGCTTGACCACCGACGGGACGAGGGGTCAGTTTTCGCTAATTGGCTGTTTGTCCAGCAAAGTACAAGGTACGATTTTCACGCTGTCCGACTGAATAAGTAAGAGGTGACCATAAGAAAACGCCTAATGACTGGATAGAATCCCCAGCTGCTTTCTGTTAATTTGAAGGGCTACTTTGCATAGGTACAACAATGGCGTAATCAGGCTTTCATCACAGGTATATGAGCCTCGTTTTGTGATTCAGTCATTACATCATAATGGGTATATCTGCCTTCACGGTTGAAGAGTAACTTAATACAATTAGCTCCCTTGGAAATATTGGAAACTGTTTCGCCTATTTAAAACTAATAACATCATTGGTTATATTATTGGATTTTCCTTTCTTTTCATTTTCTTGTGTCTAATTAAGAGCATGTGAATTACAATATATAAATAACGCTTCATGTACCCCAGACAGACAGAAATCCGTGAGAAAAATAGAACTGCTTAAATCTTCCAAAGGCCGATTCATGCAGCTTTATCACTAAAAGGGTATTCTTTTTCTCCAGTAAATTTGAGTTTGTTGTGAAATGTAGGTGAAGAAAATTTAATGTTAATATTTTCAATATCTCCAATTTCAATACGGGTACTTTTTACAACACATTATTTCAAGATTGTTGGTAATGATTTCGGAATTGTGTTCATGGTAACAGTTCACAACTGATTTCATCGTAAATGTTCACAAGTCTGAGATGGCTACAAGTTAGATATCAATCTAATAACTCTGATAATTTTCAATGCTGTCCTTTACCGTAGAGTGACAACAGGGAAAACCATCAACATTCACCGACTCTGTCTCTGGTTGAAAAGCAATCTTGGCGCCACAGAGGGTACACAATGATGTTATTTTTCATGGCTTCTTTTTTGTAATTTCATCGGCAATGAAATATAAATTTTATTAACCCTTTACCAGACGACAAAATATTAGCCTTGTCCAAACTGAAAGCATTTGTAGACTACAGTGTGGCTCAAATGGAGTAATTGTCTTTGAAAGAGTAGAAAACATTGTTGGAAAAGGAGACAATGCTGGTTACCGGCATTTTCTTCTTTTCCCACAATGTTTTCAAAAGGCTTCTTTTGCAGGAGCGTCAAAAGTCGCCATTGTGTGGTAAAGGGTTAATTGTAGAGTTAGAATAATGAAAAATAATACCAGTAGCCTGAGCAAAAATTGTTGCGTCGGTATCCTATATATGTGGACCAGGCAGAGTAAGTTCGAATTACAGAGGCCTACATCTTCTCGATATACTGACGACTGCAATAACGATAAGGGCATCTCTTTCATTGCTGAACAAGGCTTTGTTGACGTTTATGCAGCAAAAGGCCAGTGGTTTGAAAAAAAAATTGCGAAAGAATGATAAAAGAAACCCCTATGGACGTATGGTCAGGTGCACTGACTATCGTCTTACGGCGAAAATCATGCCAAAAATAGAGCTAAGCAAAAAAAAAAACAATACCAATTTAGGGCAAGACTTTCTGTTATCAACAAATACGCTCGTATAGTATAGTGATATTATTACACATAGGAATAATAAAGACGATAGGTAATACATTTAGTTGTTATCATCATCAAGAGCAATAGGCTTGGTTGTGCACAATAGTCACCTGTTCATTTAAAGCCAAGTAGGGACAAAAAAAAAAAACAGTAGTTAAAATGCATTTAAAAAAAGTCATACCATTTAAAAGTATTGCATTCATTGTGAAAATGACAACTTTTACTGTGTGGTCGGTCCAAGTGTTTGTCAGGGGCAGAAAAGTAAATTTCAGGGTCAGGAAATTAATAAACAAAAGATATGAACGAATAAATAAATGAATGAATGAATGAATGAATGAATGAATTTGACGTAAACAAAGTTTTTTCGTCATACAGTCTGATAATAGAAAAGAAAATATAAATGATAGGGAGACCTGGCAACTTTTAAATCAAGTTTGAAATTAGTTCTACCAATGAATAACATTTTAAAATGTTTAACACCAACTTTGTTTACTTTTGCAGGTATTGTTACTTTAAACTAAACATCATAAGTGGCAAAAAAAATATTTTTCAACAGTACAGGTAACTTTGTTTTGAAAGGAGCAACTGTAATTGTTTTTTTTTCCAAAAAAAAAAAATGTTTTTTACTATATAGCAATATCGAAAGACGTATTTGTTTCGTGACGGGTTACTCTTTTTGTCTCGTTTACCTCAGGTGACCCGGAACATCTTTACTTTGATAAGTTTTGCAAATAAGCCCAGCATGAAAGAGCTATACATTTCAATATAATAACACTTTGATTTGAAAGTTTGTCTAATCAAGGAAGAAAAGTGGTGGGACCAACCAGGTCTCGAACTTATGACCTGTAAAATTTCGAGGCGAGCTTTCCCGCCGAGTAAATCACTAGTGTGCGCTCTGCAGACATCTACTACAAAGGTATCTTGCTATTTAACTCTTTATCAAGCGACAAAATTGTAGACTGGACCATATTTAAAGTATATGCAGACAAAAAAAAAAAAACCGCAGCTGAAAAATTTAGATTTTTTTCCAGCGGGGTAGAAAACATTGTGGGAAAAGAGGAAAATGCTGGTTACCAGAAAATTGAAAATTGCAGACCACATATATTATCTGGCTAAACCCTTAGGTTGCTAAGCGGGACTCACTGACCTTTTGCGGACAGTGTAGATCCAAGATCAGACTGCACAGAACGTGCAGTCTGATCTTGGATCTACACTGTCCGATAAGGAGATATTAGTCCCAAAAATCCTATTTTGAAATAGCAATATTTGTGTGGTCTACTATCAAAATGAAAAATTCATTTTAATTTCATCGCAGGGTAAGGGTTATATGATGAAATTTGTCTCTGAAAGAATAGGAAACATTGTGTGAAAAGATGTGAAATGCTGGTTAACAGTATTTTTTCTCTTTTTTTCCACAGTGTTTTCAATGGGTCTTTTCTTCCGGGTCGCTAAAGCTTGGGATTGTTTGGAAAAAAAAAAGACCAAGTGGTGGATGAAAACGAGAAGTACACATGTACTGTTCATGATAGTCGAAACGTCAGAAGAAAAATAGCTAATTTGTTCTGTACCAGGAGTTTTTTTTTTTTACAATGATAGCATGCAGCAAATTTTATCTTAGTTGTGAGAAAGCTAACAGCCGGTATTGCAGGTTCAGCTGAGAAAAAAATGCAGAGGGTGAATAAAGTTAATAAGACTCTTCGTAATGTTTAAACATTGCAAGATTGTTAGTTACCCGAGATTACGGTTGAAGTGACCAGGGGCCGTGCTCGTAGGTTATAGAGATAACTACGTCACTCAGATGTCACATAGCTTATTTATACCGACTGAAAATATCCGGTACCGAGTTACGTTACCCGTATGCCGGTATGCCGCAGAGATCAAGTGCCGGGTACATGTGGAAAGACAAACAGGAGCTTCGCTGCAGGTGTGACTTTGATACGGCAGGGCTCAACTTACCACTCAATCAATGCACTAAACCGAAATTTACAACACTTCATTTCGAAGATATCATACGCCGGAATGTTTTAACCCATTACCACTCAATGACACCTTTTAACGCCCCTGGGGAAGAAGCCTTTTGAAAACATTGTGGGAAAAGGAGAAAATGCTGGTAACCAGCATTTTCTCCTTTTCCCACAAAGTTTTCTACCCTATCAAAGCAAAATTGCACCATTTGAGCCACTTTGAAGTTGTCGTCTGCAAATGCTTTCAATATAGACAGGTCTAAAACTTTGCTGTGTGGTAATGGGTTAACCCATTCATGTACTGGTTATATTTTACTTATCTAAAATTATTACTATGTAACGTTAGGACAAAAACAGGAAGTCAAGAAAATAAAATATATATTTTTCAAAAGGGTGACAAAAATATAGGAAAAAACACTTTCTCTTGCCTTTAATTTTAATTCCATTTTGCCACATCAGTCACTGCTATGTCCTAACCTCTAACCAAGCAATTCCTATTCTTAATTATTTTTTAGGAAGATGGCAATTGAAAACATATGGGAAATAGGAGAAATAGGAGGAAATGCTGGTAACCAGCATTTTCTCCTTTTCCCATAATGTTTTCAATGCTTTCAAAGTCAAGTTCTGTCATTCACTCAACCTCTAATCTATCGCCAGAAAATGCTGTAAAGTTGGACACGTCTAAAATTGGTTAAGAGTTCGAGTACTCTACATTGGAATGCGTTAAAATGTCACAAACTCCTTTCAGGTCAAACAAACTCGCACAGCTTAGGGATTCCAACAAGCAAGACAGCAAAATAAACAATATTAAAGTAGTTATTGTGGGTGGTTCAGCCTAAGATTAACTTGCACTCTTCCTCGGCCCTTTGGCCTAGTTGGGATGAGGCCAAGAACAGACACGCTTTTTTGCTTTTCAAGACAAGCTTTTGCCTGACATATACTTTCATATACTCTTGCATATTTTTGCCCTCTCGACGCTGGAAAAAGACATGCACAAACAACATAACTATCTCTGCTTGATTTAACAATTGCACCTCCCAGTGTCTTGACATTGTACAGTACATGGCGCTAACAGCACACTTCAAGGGAAATCAATGAATACAAATACTTAACGATTTCAGAAAAAAAAATATATTCGGACATTTTCGAACGACATCAATCAAGATAAAAATGCAAAGAACGTGCGGATTAATCTTGGATATTATATGAACACATATTGCAAAGTGGTTTGAATCTTCTTTAGAACGTATTAATACCTTTAATAAAAAATAAAGAAACCCTTCTATTTCATCTAGAAGTAATTTCTCATTCTACCTAAATCAAATAACAGATATAGAATCCAACTCGGTGTTGGGTGTGACCTGCATGTACAGCAAACTTGTTTCAAGCTGTAGTTACGAGGTTTTTGAAGTAAACCGACGATATGGCGTATGGTTGCTCTTGGAATCTACTGAAATAGAGGTAAAGTCACAGTATCATGTCATACACGTAACATGGCCCCTTATTTTTTTTTATTGGGCTACGAACATGAATATATTTTCGATTTTACTAGTATTCATTTTGTTTCATGTCGAACGAAATCGTTTTCTTCTTCTTTTATAGCGAAAGAAGAAACGCTTATGAACACGTTGAACTAGTTTAATCAAATAGCAAATACAAAAGAAAAATAGAGGTCTGTGAGCATAAGGATAATAAAAAGGAGAGATCGCCTCCAGATTTTATACCAGTCATCATCTAATTCTAATGAAAAATGGGGAACAGAAAAAATCATGACTTATCGGCTATATAGCTAGATCCATTAAAACTGTATTTGTTATCATATGTACGTAAGCATGTATAAAACAAAGGTCTTTTACAAAATGATATTTTTCAGAATTATCTCCCTTGCTTATAAAAATATTCATTTTCAGATGCTTGTCAATTGATCGTTGGTCGAAAGAACACGCAGGCATCAAATTTAGATACAGAACAACGTGTGTTGATGAATTAGAAAGTTCCACGAAGAAGGAAAGCAATGCCTTCATAGTAATTCCAAATTTGTCCAACCAACTGCACACCAGAAAGTAATAATTACTCAAAAAATGATACCTTTCGTTTGAATGATTAAAAAAAAATGCACATTTCTCCCTCAGGATGATGTCTACAGTTTAAAGACAAATTCTATCATTTGTCAAATCATCTGAGCCATGCCCTGTGACAAGGCGACTTACTGTATCTGCAAAAGGTATCCACTTGTGTCAGCCTGCGCATTTCGTGCAGGCTGACACGAATCGATACCTTTTGCTTTTGGTCATCTTTTTGTACGTCAAAGGACCAGTCTACTTCATAACTAAGTCAGCTGTTAGACAGAAAAAGGATCTTATGATCCATACTTATGTGATGTTTTGCACAGTGTAAGGCACCACGGAGATGCATCATGGTTCCCGACCCCCTCCGTTTTTTGTTTTTTGTTTTTGCTGGGGTATGGCTCATCTATTTGGCTAATCCTTCAACTTGAGCGACGTTAGAATGCTGTCTATTAAAGGGATCTGAAAAGCAGTGCAGAAAGATTAAGAACACTGTTTTCTACGGACATATAAATATAACAAGCAAAGTATTAGCTTCACGTGAATATTCACGCCATACGTGATAAGTCTTATCACACAAACTTGCGATAAATATCTATTAAAAAGATAACTATGATGTATTTTCGAGTAGGTTAGACATACATTGATTTCATAATATTCCTTCATTAAACACGATATAATAGGTGCAAAACACCCTTGGAAATAAGAGAAGGGGCGCCAAAGAAGCTACAGCACAATGTAACATTGGGCTGATTTTTAATCGGTCATTAGACCGATTAGAGACGGCGTTTTTCAGACTTGTTGTTGCAATTCGAAGTTTCTTGTTAAATAAATACTGAGAAAAAAACAACTTAGACAAATATTTTGGCGCCGGTATTAAAGGCGGACTGTTACATTCGTTACGTTAAATAACGAAGACTGTTCGCAAATAGGATTTCCATCCATTTTTGTGAGACCAGATGTGACGTCAACGTGCCGAGTACGATCCCATACAGTTGATGCGTGCTCGTTATTACCTGACAAAAATCATTATCGGAATTATTTGCTCGAAATCTAAAACTACCGTAAACAGATCAGGGATCTGTTCAACCCTTTCCCAAACAAGCACCTGTTTTTACGTGTCTGCAGTACTAGGCTTTTGAAAACACTGTGGAATAAGGAGAAATTGCTCGTAATGAGCAATTTCTCCTTTTCCCACAGTGTTTTCTACCCATTTGGAGAACGTTCTGCCATTTGTATCAAATTTGAAATTGTCGTTTGCAAACTCTTTCAGTTTCGAAGAGTCTAAAATTTGTCGTTTGGGAAAGGGTTAAGGAAATACATTTGGTCAATATGGCTGCTTTTTCAAGTTAGCTATTGCCTATTTTCAAGGCTACCTCTGCAATCCTGTATTGGCGACGTGGCAGGCATGTTTGTGCGGTAACGGGTTATTTGAAGTATGTGTTTGGTGTCGGATTAATTGGGATCGATTGATTTAGGTAAACGCCGAATACAACAAACAATAAGGTAAAAATAGCATATTTCTGACCTAATATTCCTTCATGAGAAGCTTTATAAACAATTGCACTCAGAATGATTCTTCTGGTCAATTCAAACAAAATAGCATGGCAGATCTTGGTGTCCTTTTTCCTTGCCTTCATCCAATATTCAGTAATTACTTATAAATATTGCTTCATAAAACTAATGTAAGAGCGCTTATATCAAAGAACATTGTTGTTAGATGAAGACCTTTAATTCAATGAGAAAAAGGTGAGTATGAATATAGTTATGCTTAGGTTTAGATATTTCTGGATAAGTCGTGATCTAAGAATAATTTTTTTTTTTTTTCGGTCAAGCCAGATAATATATAATTCTTTACCAGAAGACCAAATTTCTGACTTGTCAAAATAGCATCCATCTTTATTTTACAAATTAACCGTGACTCGAAAAAAGAAATCTTGTTTTGGATAGGTAGAAGACATTATTGGAAAAGGAGAAATTGCTTGTACATGGAATTACATGAATGGGAGTAAATGAGACCAACCAGCAATTTCTTCTTATCGTATAATAACCCTAAGAACAGTCCCCTACACAGTCTTTGAAACTCAAAATTCTTTGGCAAAAGGATAAGCGGTGGAGATCATAAAATGAATAGGATCGTCGCGAAAAATTTTTGTTGTTGTTACCTTCCTTTTAACCCTTTACGCCATAGATACTCATTTCTACGCATTGCTTGTAGGAGGCTTTGGAAAACTTGTGGCAAAAGGTAAAATTGCTCGTGACGAGCAATTTCATCTTTTGTCACAGTGTTTTCTATGCTATCAAAAGGTGTCATATACCCATAAAAAACAACTTCATACTTGCTATTATTTAGGGTCAATTAGAGACACCATAGAAATGCCCTGTGGGGTAAATGATAAACAAGGATGGTTACAGCAATTCATCAAAGATTCTTTTTAAAGATAAAAGCACATAAATGGCCACAACCTTTAGATAATGACCTAAAGATAGAAATCTGGAATTTTGTTCTACCCAGTAACTCCAAAGATTTGCTACTTGAAGCCTAAATTTTAGTTCCTGCTAGAGCAACAAAAATGACAAACATCCCTGAGACAGATTTCGAAAGGATCGATGAAACATTGCAGCTTTTTACCAGCCATGAAAAAACCTATTTCTAGATTATGCTAAGTGCTCTCGATAGCAACAAACTGAGGAAGAAGCATATTTGCTCTTTGTACAAAGGTCATAATTCATGATATCCTTTTGCTTAAAATAGTTACAAGACCTTTGTTGGCAAATGTTAGCAAGATCTTTGGCAATGGTAGATGCTTTATATTTGGTTTATCCAAATCCATAATAGCTTTTTTCAGTCAGTCAGTGGTCCAGTACAAGCCATATGAACGACAAAGCATTCGAAGAAGTAAAGGTTTGAAACAAGTAATATTGTCTTTTTCTTTTAGTATTAATTTTTCCAAAAGAAGGTACTCTGCAGGTATATAAAATGTCATAAGTGTATGGCTTTGTGTTTGAATAAAGTCAAGGAGAATTATATCTTGGGTGAGCCAACAGGAGAAGTCCTGATCACAGCGTCATGCAAATAAATCGAAACAATTGATCACGAGGACAAGATCTTTTAAAAGATAGTTGTGAAGGACAAGAGAGGACATGCGTCAAAGGTGGTTATCTAGTAGAAGGGGTGGGGTAGATAAGCCGACAAAACATGTACAATTTAAAGCTTGATGTTTTCGGTTGCAGAGGATGGCCGACTCATATCACGCTGCTCTGATGGACGTCAAGAGTTTGTCTAGTCGTTTACTGGCGCCAGAATTCGGGAGGAAAGGCCAAAGACACGGACATCCGTAAGAGATGAAGTGGTTAAAGCTTCCGCCTGGGGAGTATATGGCTTTGAGTTCGATCACGGACCGTGTCACATAGAAGACCGAAAAACTTGAGGTAAAGAAACCAGAAACCAGTTTCTGGTCACCCAAGCGAATGGCTTCGTGATAGGTCAATTGGTGTCAGCAAGATGTTCTTCGCTCTGATTAAAAAATAAAGTCTTTCATTACGTTATGAGTTCACTATCAAAGCTTTAACTCTTTACCACATGAGAAAATTTAAGACCGGTCCAAATTGAAAGCATTTGCAGACGACAAAAGGTGACTGAAAAATTGAAAATTGTTCTGGGAAGGGTAGAAAACACTGTGGGAAAAGGAGAAAATGCTGGTTACCAGCATTTTCTCCTTTTCCCACAGTGTTTTTAAAAGGCTTCTTTCTCAGGGGCATCAAAAGTAGGGATTGTGTGGTAGTGGGTTAAGTATAAAATAAATCTTTCATTATATTCTTCATTGCCTTCTTAAGAAAAAGTGCTGCAGACAGCTTTGAAATCTACAAGTTACATTGAATTCGAACTTTTTATAAACTGACGCAATTATCCTCTTGAAACATTATTTTGGAATCATAGAAATGATGCATGCTCTGGCAAAATGAGGATAATGCATCATACCAAGCAAGTTATTATTATTTATTTTTTTTTAACGACCGGTTTAATCATTAGGTAGACAAGTCCTTGCACATGCAGAAGATTAACGAAAAGCGAAAGGTTCGGACCCAGGTTAGCCTACCCAGGTCGTTAGACTTAGAGACTGTTTGGAAAAGAGTTAAGAACATTAGAAATTGTGTAAAGTGTTAACCAGCATTTTGTCCGTGTCCGACAATGTCATCTACTCTTTCAGACAATTCCACCGTTTGCATCTATTTGATTGTCTTCAAAAATGTGTTGTCTTTTTCTATAATTATTTTGGATGAGTATTATTTTTTGTTGTCATATAAAGAGTTGAGAGTAGTCCATCTAGTATATCTCTTTTTGAATTCGTACGTGATTGAACTGTTGAACAGAAACAAGGCTCTTAAAATAAATAAATGAATAGATAAATAAACAAATAAATAAATAAATAAATAAAAGATAGATAAAAAGGCGTTCTACCTCTTACATCAAATTGGCATCCCACACTTTTTTTAAAAACATCTTTGTAATATAGGTAGTGACCATGAATCAAGGTTCAATACATGAATGCAAAGGTCACTTTCTCCTTTTGCAACAATGTCTTCAAAATTTGTCTATCCAGGGAATTAAAAGTCTTCAGCAGGTGATGAATTGGCGTGTAACTGTTTACCAAACGACAAAATTCCAGATTCGAGCGATTTTAATGGATTTACAACAGAATACCGGTATCATAAATAATTATGCAGCTCAAATGGTGATTTGTTATTGATGGGGTAAATGACATTGTGGGAAAAGGCGAAAGTGCTGGTTAGAAGCATTATATTTCCAATTCAAACATTGTTTTAAAAAATGATATCATGGTAGTTACAACTCGGGGTAAAATTTCAACAATCTATATGTATGGACACTGAACTCGAAGCACATAATTGCCTTTTTTTTTTACGAAGAAGAGTTAAAAATTATTGCAAGTGCATTGAGAATTTGACATGTATCATAATGTTTTTCTATGTGTATTATGATCCAGCGGATTTTCATCAGCGGCTTAACTCATTACCAAACGACAACATTTTAAGCTTTTGCAAATTTGAAAGCATATGCAGACGACAAAATAAAAGTGACTGGAAATTTGAAAATTGTTTTGTGATGAGTAGAAAATATTGTGGGAAAAGGAGAAAATGCTGGTTACCAATTTTCCCGCAATGTTTTCTGGAGGCTTCTGTCTCAGGGTCGTCAAAAGAAGAAATGTTTTCTAATGGGTTCTCTCTTACCCCGGACAATCCCGAGTTTTACACCAGCCTTAGGAAAAAAACTTTTTAAAACATCGATAGAAAATAAGAAAATACTTGTTACAAATATTTCATTTTTTATCCTCTCTGCTACAAATCCTGAAATTTGAGCTATATTTAATTCGTTGTCTGCAGATACTTCCATGTTGGAAAAGCCAAAAAATTTTGACGTCTGGTAAAGTTTTAAGACGAAGGAACCGGTTGACTTTAATTTGGCCAATGACACTAAATCTAAGGTAAACATGGATGACCATTTTTTTGACACAGGTAGGGGGGCTCTATGATTCACCCCCGAAATATGACTGACAATACTTAGGTAAACATAGAGCCCAGATAGGCTATCTCTAACAAGTACTCCAGTTGCTCGATTCTCGATAGACCGATAAGGTTTGAAATTCAAGTGCCCATAAATCATAGAAACATCTGTTTTTGATTTTTTTTCTAGGCTAAATGCCTCGCTCTGTTTTTATATCTATTCATTCATATTTCTATTAAGATTGTTAACTTTGTTTGTTGCACTTACTTGAAAGCTTTATCAATTCTTTGATTGTAAGCTGCTTAACGTCATTTTCAACATTATTTCAGCTGTATTAAGCTGCAACAAATGCACGTATAAATATGCGAAGTCCAGGGGTTTCAATTTGCCTGTAGTTGGCACAAGCTTCTCCATTATCTAATTTAGCTTTCTACAAAAGTATCATAGGAACAAAGATCAGCTGTGATGAATTCTGTCCCGAAGACTTACGTGAATCTTCGGAAGGAAAGTGACCAAGTTTGGAGTTTCGAACCAGCGACTACCTAATTTAAACTTCTAAACGTTACCGACTGTGCTACATGGCTCAGCATGACAGCCTTATACGATCACTGAAAATCATTTTATTATACAGCATAGAAATTTCTGATCTGATGGGATCGGATAATGACAGTTGAATCATGATTGTGATTTAACTGCTATTAGCAGAGCAAAGACAAACTGTTGTGGGTACAGGGAGGAAAGGCCCTTGCATTTGTCCTCCGGAGAAGAAAGCGCCCAATCGTACAAATGCTGGTTTGGTTAATCATGTCGCCCCGAGCCGTAGGCGAGGTGGCGACATGATTCACCACAGCCATGAACAAGTTTCCAAGTCCCCTGCCACCTGACCCTACAACGAATTTATTATAGTGCAAAGTGTTACCCTTTCAAAGCGCGTTAAGAAAAAGTTTCCTGTTTTATAATTTCACGAATCGAGTATGCTGACGAAATAGAAATTCCCTTCTGAGTGCCCCAATTCAAGGAAAACTGATGTCACTGGAAACTGACGTCAGAAAAAAGTGCAGTTTGGTGCATAAATGTGCAGTCTGGTGATCGATCGACGCCGCCATTTTGGATGTTGTTGCACGTGTTGTGATGTATACGGGGCACTCAAAAGGGAAACTGGTTTTATGTGGTTTTTGCCAGGGAACATGATATATGTTCCCGGCATGTTAACCAATCAGTTCACGAGAAATTTCTTTGCAGTATGATAATAAATCCTTGACAGTCCGCAAACTTTAATGTACGTCAACATGCTGCCTATTAAAATGCAAAACGTTCTTAGGGGAAAAATGCGGTATTGTTACTAAGATCAACTTGTTGCTGATAATGTGCATTGCGTTAAATCCTACTGTTTAAATTACAAACACCAAAGAAGAAAATATGGTTTTCTGTTTTCGATGTGCTTAAAGAGGAAATGAACATGCAATTGAAATTGTCATCTGTATTTCCGTATATCCATTCAAAGTAAAATTTTAAAAGACTATTGTGTAAACGACGTTGACGCAAATGAACTGAAAGCGCCGATAAGACTTTGTTGTATATGGAGAAATCACAGGAACACTGTTCAGCGTGGTTGATTTTCAGTAGTTTTCAGTAGTAGAAGAAACAGATAAGAAACTGCACTTCTATTTTTAAACTCTGCTACAAACCACCCAATATTTTACAAATCACTTTTTATGACATTTTGGATAGATGAAAAGGCGCTTCGTAATCTGAAAAAAAAAATCTTTCTAGCCTCTCAGAGACAGGTCCCATTTATGTCAGAATTATCCCGTATTTCGACTTCAAGTGCTTTCAGTATGGATTCTATTTGAGGTTTTAAAGTCGTTGGCACCATGGACATTTAAGCTGTCGCCTTACTGCTTTC
Source organism: Tridacna crocea (assembly GCA_943736015.1). Lineage (NCBI taxonomy): Eukaryota > Metazoa > Mollusca > Bivalvia > Cardiida > Cardiidae > Tridacna > Tridacna crocea. Next base: position 18,780,131 of record OX031068.1, on the reverse strand, counting down.
TTTCTGACATACCTTTAACATACTGCCCCAATAAGTATAATAAAGGAAGAAAAGGGAAACGTCGTCTAAAATGGAATGGATATCATCAATTGGAGCAGTAACACAATGTCTCGCTCCTTTACCTACCATGTCGTTAAAAGGCCAGAACATAAAAAGTGACTGTGAATTCTAGCGCTAAGTCTTTACCAGACAATAAAGTTTGAGGCTGTCCAAGTGGAAAGTTCTTCTTCATATTAAATTTGGTTAAGATGATGGGAATTTCGTTTAAAAAAAATGGGAAACGTTGTAGGAAAGAGAAAATACGCTTTACCTTTTTATCTTACACCACACTGTTCTCAGAAGCCTACTTCCTAGCGGTCCTAAAGAGACAGGGTTCTTGGTAAAGGGTTAGGATTTCAGCTTTATAACACTGTTTTCAGTAATGAAAATAATGATTTTAACAACCAAATAAAACGCAGACGAAAATTACGCTATCAAAACTACCCGCTGATTACGTTTGTTTACATACTGTAAAGTAAAATTAAACCGGACATTTTATCGAAATTCCCGTTTGATACGATAAAGCGCGAGATAACGCGAAGTTTAGTGCGCGAGACGATACTGTTGAATTCGGTATTACCCGTCAAGTTCTGTTTACGGTAAAATACGAGAAGTTTTCAATTGGTTGTCTGTCAAATATCTTTATATACAAAACCTCATAAAAAGTTTTTCTTATCATACTCGCGGTTAGAAGTGTCGTTAAACAATCTTTCTGAATATTGTGTCGTTAAGCATCGCTTATCTGCATCAAACGACCCGGATGAAAATTGATGCATTGGGCACCTGGATATGTGCACATTTTGACAAGATTGTTTAACTAAAAGAAAAAGAAATATTTAAACAGTTTGAGTAATTTATCTCTGAAATAAAGACTGCAGCAATTTCTGTTTGGCTAAAATATGTGTATGCTGTATTTTTTTATTTCAATGTATTGTATAATTAACCTTTTACAAATACAACATCTCATGCTCATGCTGTTGAAAATTTGGAAAACACTGCGGGCAAACTTAGATATTACTTAAACAATCGCTCTTTTTTCACTGTGATTTCTTAACTTTTGGGAAGAAAATTTGTCCTTCAAATGCTTTTTTTTTTTCAATTTTTTTATTTTTTATTTTATTTTTCATTTTTCATACATCTTTTAATAGTTATTTAGTTTTTATACAGTATTAATTGATATATTGATTGTATGATATTTAACGTCGTTTTCAACATTTTTTCATCATTTCAAATCTCGGCACCTAGCATGCTCTGCTGGAGTTTCTTTTAGCAGCATTCCGCACAATAATCTTCCAAGCAATAAGGTGCTTTCCCACATTACCATCGTCAAGAAATTGTCAGCAGTGAGAGAGAAGATAGTCCTGTCGCAATAACTATCATCAATCCTCAGAACGAAATAAGCGGACCCAGAGACAGAACCAGCGACCTCCTGCACGCTACTGACTCAGCTACCGGGAAATCGGCTGATTATAAAGGAAGCCTGTAAAGAAATATGGTATAGGTTATAACCACATTGATGAATGACGCCTTTTCTCTCCTCTTTCATTTCTAAAAGTCTCACTTTGATTGCCAAGGTCTTAGGTTTATCTTTTTAAAATGTAAGTTTAAAGGTATTGTCATTTATCAGTTATCATGTATATCTACATAATGATTACATTTCGTAATTATTCAGTGTGAAAATTAAAGTAATCAATCAGTCGGTTTAATCAATTTATAATCTTTCTTTTCAAAAGGAATGATGACTTTAATGGTGATGATAATGATGATAATGATCATCATCATCATTGTCGTCGACGACGTCATCAGCACCATCATCATCAGCAGCAGCACTAGCAGCAGCTTCATTAGCAACAATAAAAGTGAAGAAAATATGAATAATAACAATAAACATAAAATGCCCTCTGAACAAAAGTTGCAGGTATCTAAAGATATGTCACGATCTTGTTTTTAAAAAAAACCGGCTTCTTCACGCCATCGAGTCCTACAGATCTCGAAGCAGAAGGCAAGCCATAAGTTCAAAATGGTGTTTTTAATTGTCATTGTCTATATCATTGATACACTTAACGAAATTCCATAACAGCCTAGAATTACTAAGGAAATGTCATCGCCTTAATGCATAAGGTAAATTTCAAAGACGTTTCACGATCTTGGATTGAAAAAGGCTTCTGTACGCCATCGAATCCTACAGTTCTCGAAGCAGAAAGCAATTACTTAATTTGATGTGTATTTTGTAATTGTCAACACCTTCGCACTTTATCCATTTAACCCTTTACTCCATAGATACTCATTTCTACGCATTGCTTGTAGGAGGCTTTGGAAAACATTGTGGCAAAAGGTGAAATTGCTCATCACGAGCAATTTCACCTTTTGCCACAATGTTTTCTATGCTATCAAAAGGTGTAATTTTCACCTAAGAAAAAACTTCATCCTTGCCGTTATTTAGGGTCAATTATAGATACCATAGAAATGCCATATGGGGTAAAGGGTTAACCAAATTTCAAACGGCTTCTGGTGAAAAACGTCACTTAAGCTACAGCAAAGCGGTATTTGCTGGCTGTGTTTCAAACAGAGATGATGAATGAAGATTTGACGATGATCACGTGATGCTCATGATCTGCAGGAGCAGCAGCAGCAACAACAACAACGACAATGATTTCAAAGAAACAATAGCATGAATAATAACAAAAAAGAACAAAAAGACAAGAAATATATGAGAAAATAAAAAAAAAAAAAAAAAACAGTCTTTAGACAATTGGTGTAAGTATCTAAGTATCTATAGATGCGTTACGATCTTTTTTTCAGCTTCTTCACGCCATCGAGCCCTACAGTTCTCGAAGCAGAAGGCAACCCTTAAGTTCAATATGCTGTATATAATTGCCATTGTCTATAGCATCAATACACTTAACGAAATTCCATAACACCCGAGAATTACAAAAGAAATGGTATCGCCTTCATACATATAGTATATATGTAAATTTCAAAGACGTTTCACGATCTTGAATTGAAAATGGCTTCTGTACGCCATCGAGTCCTACAGTTCTCGAAGCAGAAGGCAATTATTTAGTTTGATATGTATTTTGTTATTGTCAACACCTTCGCCCTTTATACATTAAACCAAATTTCATAATCTGTGGACGTTTCACCACCTTGAACTGAAAATGGCGTCTGCCCACCAGCGAGTGCTACAGTTTTCGAAACAGAAGGTAAAATATAGAAGGTAGCACTTGATAAAATACAAAGATGTTGTATGATCTTCTATCAAAAAAGGCTTCTTCATATCGTCGTGTTCTACGGTGTTCGAAGCTAATTGGAAATGAAGTTTAATCTGTTTTTGGTAAAATAAAGACATGTCATGATCGTGTATTGAAAACAGCCTCTTCACCCCATCTAGCCCTAATGTTCTCGAAGCAGACATCAATCATTGAATGCAATATGTTTGTCGAAGATATAAATATTTGGGCTTTTTACAGCAAAATATTTCATAATATCCGATATCCTGATATTTACAAAATAGTTAACGTTGTTTATATACATAGGGTAAAATATAGAGACATTTCATGATTTTTTTTTCAAAACTGGCTTTTTCACATCATGGCAATTTACGGTTCTCGAAGCATATGTGATAAATGTAGTGTAATAAGGTTTTCGGTACTATGAATTTACTGATTTAATTAAGTAATAACAGCAACAAGAACAACAGATATAACAATAATAATAATAATAACAGGTTCAGAGTTTGCCATATGTGAATTAAAAAAAAAAGACAGGAAAGGAAGAAAAATATCATTATTTTCATCACTATGATCATCATTATCATCTTTATCAACAATAGTAACAGCAACAACGATAACAAAATTCTGATATCTACTACAGATTTGACGTTTTTTTGTATGTGTAGAGTAAAACACAAAGACATTTCATGATCGTGTACTAGAAACGCCATCAAGTCCTACAGTTCTCGAAGCACAAGGTAATAATTCAGTTCAATATATTTTCCGTAAATTTCAATGCCTTGACTTTTTGCACACTAAACAATATTTTAGAACACCTTATCTGTAGTAAAGGTCTGTATTTAATTAAATGCATTAGGTAAAGCACGAAGACGTTTCCCATTCTTATATTGAAAACTGTTCCTAAAAGCCACCGAGTCATACAGTTCTCAAAGCAGAAGGCAGTCATGTAGTTTAACTGTATTTCGTTATGTTATAACGTTTCTTCATTTCTTTTCATACATCGAATAACAGTTTCTCCAACTCTTAGGTGTACTAAAGTTTCAATTTCTAGAGTATTTCAAAGCTATTTCTATTTTTGAGATTCCATATTTTTAAAGTTGTTGGCAAAATCTTCTGTAGCAAAATTGTTTCTTGATGTAGTTGGTTAACAATTCAAATAAAACCAAACGCAAAAGAAGGCTTTTGAGTGACAAATTATCATTAGTTAGTTGCATCTTAAATTTTTTGTGGTTTTTCTTAATTTTCATTCGTTTTTAAACAAATTATGGCAATCGGAATACATATCGGTCAGAAGAGCACTTATCCTTTCAATATTATATGAATGATTAAATAGGTGGTTCAAAGATTTTAATGCAAGTCTCGGTTGATATCTTTATATCTGTTAAACGTTTGAATCAGCTTTATGTGATATTTTCATGCGCACGAGAATTTATTCAGCAATAGATCGATTAGAAGGTATTCAAACTGGATACAGATTACAGCTTCTAAAATCAAAATCGTTCATAACAGAAAGACTAAACAGTCATTAAAATGGTTGATATGCAAAACATAGATAATTTTGGCGAACATTGATAAAAAGATGGCTCCAGAATTATTTTAGTAAATATTAGCAAACGGGCAAAAATAAGGGTTTTCAATGTGAATTTGGTAAACGGACAAAAAGATAATTCCTTGATAATAAGACATAAGGTGGCACAAAGTGGCTGATACAAAACTATGATTATCTATGGAAGAAAATGCTTCAAGGCAAAACTAGAATTATTTTGTGACTTGCCTTTATTAGGTTAACCCATTACCACACAATCTCTACTTTTGACGCCTCTGAGAAAGAGGCCTTTAGAAAATATTGTGGGAAAAGGAGAAAATGCTGGTAACCAGCATTTTCTCCTTTTCCCACAATGTTTTCTACCCTTCACAAAACAATTTTCAAATTTTCAGTCACTTTTATTTTGTCGTCTGCAAATGCTTTCAATTTGGACCAGTCTAAAATATTGTCGTTTGGTAATGGGTTAAAAGGAAGAAACGCTTTTTTATCACCGCGTATCATTCTGTATGTGAGTGTATGTGTGTGGGTGTGTTTGTCTGTTCAACTTGTCATTTGATATTCTAATAAATAAAGTTTTTGATATGCTTTTCGCCACGAACAATTTACCGTAAGTGAACAGAGAGATGTGTAGAATTCGTCTGTGATTTATCAAATAAGTGTGAAGTATCAAATAACGTTGATGATGAACAACTATTATCTTTAGCTTGAACTGGAGTTACGAAATTGTTTGCTTTATTTTACTGAGCAGACTCAATAGACCTCACTGATCAAACGATCGGTAGAGATCGAAGATTCTGTGCAGTCTAAGCTTTATGTATACTAGTACCGTCTGCAAAGAACTATATTTTTCGCCTGTGACGTTCAAAGGATTGATCGTACTCTCAAAAGGTTTTAACTCTTCTATTACACTATTGTCGTATGTTTAGACTTCGTCATTCGTATCAACTATTTCAAACACTATAATTAGCTCCAGGTAAGAATTAAATCATTTTCTTGGTAAAAAAGAGTTCCATATGCATACGTTCCGACAAGAAGGAACCGATACATGGAGACAAAAAGTAACTAATGCATAAAGCCTATCCGTCTAAGGATGGAGGATGTTAAAACGGCTACCGGTATCTCATTGTCCGCTATAGGAACAATGAAAATAATTTATCGACAAAATTGATATTAAGACAGTAACTACAAAAATAGCAACAACAACTAAAAATTAATGCGCTGAAAATATCCGTGTAGATATTGGAGACAAAAAGCTCCTAACCCATTAACACAATCCCTACTTTTGACGACACAGAGAAAGAAGCCTTAAGAAAATCTTGTGAGAAAAGGAGAAAATGCTGGTTACCAGCATTTTCTCCTTTTCCCACAATGTTTTCTATCCTCCAAAAAAAAAAGATAGAATTCAGTCACTTTCATTTTGTAGTCTGCAAATACTTTCGATTTGGACAAGCCTAAAAATATTGTCGTCTGGTAAGAAGTTAAACATTATATCTAAATGATGTTAAATCCGTAACTTTTCACAGTAATCCACCCTTTTCTCATCTTTTTCCTATCTTTCCATGGTTTTTTCAGTATTAGGCTGTGCCCGGAAGTGCTTTGCCCACGTGACCAGTGTCGCGCTCCTGAATGAACGACTTACCAAATGTATTCAACATGAAAGGATAGAATTGCCCCATATGCGAATCGTGGTGAAGACTGCTGTGAAAGCCGGATTACATTTCGGGGCATGCTGTTAATGCAAACTAAAAGCATTTTTTCTTTCGCATTTAGCACATGTCGAGAATTAAAGGAATAGATAAGATGATTCCGTTTCAAATACGGCAATACACGAGTCCTTATACAAGCCGAGAAATTGTAACACGATCATCGGCAATTAAATATGACTTCATCCCAAAATTATTGTCACTTCTGTAATACTGATAAAATGGTGAAGTTAAAAGAGGAGATCTTAACGTTTTAGTCCCAACTGGGAAATTCAAAAGTATTGATTTTGCATGATAAAGTTTTTCTTTTTACATCGTCCTTTTAATTGAATACATTATAAAACGAGAGCATGTATGCTTTAGTTTAAACATATTTATTTTACATCGATTGAGAAACAAGTTCTAACAACTTATACTTATCTCTCTCGATTCTGTTTCCTGGAAATTACAGCAGTACTCGTGCCGAATGTGTGGGCCAAAGAAAAATCCCAAAGTTGACACCAGCTCCCAGGATTCAGAACCTTAATATGGTTATGATGCCGTCTGTCTACCTCACAGCCACGGACACCACACTGCTTTCGGACATCTCTCGGTCCCCAATCGATGCATTACCAGTGCCTAATTCAGATAGGTATATTCACTCTTTTCGAAACAATCTCGAGTTTTAAGCGATCTTGGGGCACAAGGCTTCAAGAAAGTCTGGTGGCAAAAGAAGAAAATCCTTTCCAAGACGAGTCTCATCAACTGAGTCAATATTTAAATTGTCGACTGCAAATGCTTTCCACTTTTAAGAAGTCTAAAACCTTGTCGTCTTGAAATAATCATTCTCGAATGTGTAAAAGGATCTCAGACCAATCTAAGAGGTTTAAACAGTAGCGGAAACTAATCATTTGGAGGATTTTTCTCGCATTTTTAAGGGCTTTCTCAGCCCAGATCCGGTTTTAGAAAGGCTTTTCCTCTAAAACTAAAACTATTAGCTCCCAAAAAATCGGAAGTCTTGGGTTTAATCCCGCTTATTTTTAAATGATTAATGGTTTTTAAATCCATTTGTACCTTTTTATCCAAATTAGAATACAAGGGAATTAAAAATAAACAAAAGAAAAATGTCAATGATTTAATGCCAAATTGTGCGAAGCAGTACATACACCGTATACTTATTCATTGATATTATGCCAATAGTATGATAACAATCAGGAAAATTTGAAAACAAAAACAATGGAGTAGTATTCTGAATTTTAAAATATATGTATATTTTGGAACTTACTTTATTGTATAAAAATTTAGTGATGTTTGATGAAAATAATTCATCGAAAAAACGGGTTTTTTTTTGTTTAACCCAACCAAGTTAAACACTATCGCCATATACTAGAAAAAGTGTGCACTTAATTGTTTGCCAAATTTAACTACATGTAAAATAAACTCTGTTAGGGAGAAATGACGAGTAATTGTTGAAAACATTTGCTTTTAACTTAGTTTTATTGTATGTAATATAGAAAAACAAAAGACATCAGGAAATTGCTTGTCACTAGCAATACATTTTATTCCCAAAATGTTTCCATAGATTCTCTGCAAGACGAAAATAGTCATTTACTCGTAGCAATAAGGTCATAAACTTAAAATATAAATTGCCGTAATTTTAGTACATCATGCTTACTCGCCTGTTGACATTCATACTATTTTTTTTTCACCATTCGACCTTTTCCTAGTGAGTTGTAGGTGTCACAAATCATCTGCCCAGTAGACAGATTACTTTTAGTACGATTTTGCACAGGGTCTCCCATGACACACGATACTATTCAAATCCTTTAACAAACAATCCAGAGTTTAACTCATTACCAAACAACAATATTTTACACTGGTCCAAATTTGAAAGCATTTGTAGACGACAAAATAAAAGTGACTGAAAATTTGAAATTTGTTTTGTGAAGGGTAGAAAACATTGTGGGAAAAGGAGAAAATGCTGGTTACCAGCATTTTCTCCTTTTCCCACAATGTTTTCTAAAGGCTTCTTTCTCAGGGGGCGTCAAAAGTAGGCATTGTGTGGTAATGGGTTAAGTAACTTGGAGAAAGTTCCTTCAGCATAAATATGGTACGGATGAAGCTGGCATAAACGCCCTAGAAAACAGTTTTGAAACCGAAATCATATCACAAAACATTTAAAGTGTATCTCGAATGTTTCATGTAGAAATCTGTTTGTTAGTTACCATGAAAAAATGCATTACTGTATAGTTAATGTATACAGATTTCCCCCTTTGAGAGGAAATGATTGTGATTTTGCTGAAAAATAATGCTAGATGGTTTGGGGTTTGACCAAATTATCAGCTATGCAAACTAAAAGCACTTGAGAAAGTTGAGACGGTGATGACGCCTAAGCAATGGACGATGGAAAATAACTCCATTACTGCTTCCCAAAGGAACGAGTCAAAACATTTCAAATCAAAATGAACATGAGCTATTTTCCCCAATAATACCAGCAAAAGCCCATTTGGATTATTGGGAAGTACATTAATATTGAATGCTCCGTTGAAAGCCGGGCAGAAGTAAAAAACGCGGGTGACAGGTAGGTAAATTGGCGATATGATTAATCACGTAAACGGGGACACATCAGTTACAGTGACTGTGTTGCAGAATTATTAAATCTCAGCATCAAACGATCTTTCTCGACGTGTGCGCAGTCGCGATTTTCAATCACGTGGACACCCGGTGCGCTTTACAATAGCGCCATCTACCCAAGGAAGATAGATGTGACATAGGGGAATTCATCCGCGTTAAAAATAGTTCCTACGGATTGTATATTGTTAATGGAAACTACTGATGCGTGTTCGGTGAAACGAGAGACATTAATCCGGAATTTCTCGACGTCCATCCCCGTAATATGATATGCAAACATTTTCGATGAATTTCAAATGAATTCTGTGAAGTCAATCTACTTAATTGTATGATAGGCACAGATCATTTTTATATTTTCATTTTCGTGGTTCCTTTTTGAAATTCGAAACGGACTTATTATTTTAATATCAACTTTCACCAATGCTTTATTCAGATTATGTTGTTTACGGTTGATGTGATTCTAAAAAGTTGTTCACCTGGAATATGTCATAGGACGTAACAGAACGGGTGCCTCTCTGACGACCCGTTTCGGATGCAATGAGATCTTTTATAAAATAACCTGTTTGCTCACTAACAATGGAAAAAAGATTGAGACCTGCGCATATTTGAAGCATTTGTTAAGACAAAACAAATCAAATATTGCTCAGTCAATGGTACTTTTCTTCATCATGATGGGAAACATTCAAGAAAAAAGATCAATTGCTCATTTTCACAATGTTTTCTTGGTTAGTGCTATAAAAGTAGTGTGTTTTTTGGTGAACGGTTATGAAACCAAACAAAAAACGGTACTGCAGAGATAGCAACAAACAATTAAATGGAAATAACACAAACAAGTCACCTTCAGAGAGTTAATTAAACAAGAAAATCTTTGACTCTTGAAAGCACTTGCAGACGATTAAGAAAAAGTAGTTTACATGATAGAAATTGTGACAGAAAGACTAGAAAATTGGTTTCCAGGAGTTCTTCATATTTTTACGATGTTTTCAAATTCCTCCTTGGCCAGGGTCGTTAACACTCTATATCAGGTAGTAATAGACAGCGGAAATAATTCTTTTCAAATGGTAAAAAAGAGCCAAAATTTTACATATCCACACATAAACAGAGCTTCAGATAAGAGGGAGTGATGATATTCTAAAGTCATTGTTTATCTTCGAAAGCCAAAGTTGTGGGTACTCATTAGAATCGTCTCGATGAGACGATTCTAATGAGTACACACAACATAGGCTTTAGTGCAAAATAATTGATATTTTCAATTTTGAAATCAAAATCACTCCCTCTATCTGGGGCCCTGATAAAGTATTTCAAAGCGATTAACCCATTACCACACAATCCCTAATTTTGACGCCTCTGAGAAAGAAGCCTTTAGAAGACATTGTGGGAAAAGGAGAAAATGATGGTAACCAGCATTTTCTCCTTTTCCCACAATGTTTTCTACCCTTCACAAAACAAATTTCAAATTTTCAGTCACTTTTATTATGTCGTCTGCAATTGCTTTCAATTTGGACCAGTCTAAAATATTGTCGTTTGGTAATGGGTTAACAGTGTAGACTCAACATTCCGTTAACCCTTATCCAAGTAAGTAAGAGAAATGCAACTTACAAAGTATCAATAAAACCCCAAATTTGCTTTTCGAAAGGTCCTGTATTTTGCTTTAGGAAAGGCACATGTATATCTCCTTATGTGACAGTGTAGATCCAAGATCAGATTGCACAAAAAGTGCAGCCTAATCTTGATCTTCACTGTCCGCAAAAATTCCTTCAGTCGCGCTTAACCCATTACCACACGACAAAATTTTAGACTGATTCAAATTGAAAGCATTTGCAGACGACAAATAAAGGCGACTGAAAAATTGAAATTTGTTCTGGGAAGGGTAGAAAACACTGTGGGAAAAGGAGAAAATGCTGGTTTCCAGCATTTTCTCCTTTTCCTACAGTGTTTTCGAAAGGCTCCTTTCTCAGGGGCGTCAAAAGTATGGGTTGTGTGGTAATGGGTTAATTAATAGCCTTATGATGAATACTCTTTCCGACAATGGTTTTTGCCTACACAAACTAAAAACTGGATAATTTCAGTCAAATTTTAATTGTCATCAACACATGTCAATTTTGGCAAGTCTAAAATTAAGTCAAGTGTCCAGAGCTGAAGCACTGGTCTTGCGGGACTTGCATAGAAGGGCCGAAGGAAATTCACGACGTATCATCAATATACAATAACGTGATAGAAAGAGGAAACGTAATTTTATAACACCGATGTAGTTTGGGTGTTGCTGCAGGTGCCAAATAATTCAAAGTGCATATAATCAGTGCAACATCCAAATATTTATTAGTCTCTCGAGTGCCACATAAATGCATTTGGCGTTTTTAATCGGGAAATGACTCAGATGTTACTATTCCCTGGCACTTTAGGTCTTTTGATCTATCATTCTGTGGACAGCATAGATACAATAACAGACTGTATTAGTTGTACGGTCAGGTGGCAGGGGACTTGGAAACTTGTTCACGGCTGTGGTTAATCATGTCGCCCCGAGGCGAAGGCGAGGTGGCGACATGATTCACTACAGCCGTGAACAAGTTTCCAAAGTCCTCTGCCACCTGACCGTACAACGAATTTATTATACTGCAAAGTTTTACCCTTTCAAAGCGCGTTAAGCGGAATTTTACTGTTTTATAATTTCACGGATCGAGTATGCTGACAAAATAAAAATTCCCCTCTGAATGCCCCAATTCAATGAAAACTGACGTCACTGGAAACTGACGTCACTAAAACGTGCAGTTTGGTGCATAAATGTGCAGTCTGGCCATGGATCGACGCCGCCATTTTGGATGTTGTGTTGCACGTGTAGCGATGTTTACGGGGCACTAAAAAGGGAAACTGGCTTTAAGTGGTTCTTGCTAGGGAACATGGTATAATGTTCCCGGCATGTTAACCAATCAGATCACGAGAATTTCTTTGCAGTATAATAATACGTTTTGTACACACAGGTTGTGGTCTTGCTTTATCCGCATAAAAAAAAAACAATCATATTTTGTAATTGGCACTCTAGAGTTTATTATGCGTTAAATTTTCAAAAATCAAGATCGCTATCCGTTCTAAACATTTTAGTGCCGCCGAATATAATGTACGAGTACCAAAAGGGAAATGTGGTGTCCGTGGTCGTGAGGTAGAGCGTCGGTCTCATAACCTAAAAGGTCCTGAGTTCGATACCCGGGAGCGGGTGTCAACTTTGGGATTTTTCATTGGCCCACACATTCGGCGCGAGTACTGGTGTAGTTTCCAGGAAGCAGAATCGAGAGAGATTAGTATAAGTTGTAAGAACGTGTTTCTCAATCGATGAAAATAAATATGTTTAAACTAAAAGGGAAATGTACTTTACCAAGCACCCATCACATAATTATGAACCTTAACCCTCTACCAGACGACAAAATTCTAGCCTTGTCCAAATTGAAAGCATTTGCAGACGACAATTTCAGTGTTGCTCAAATGGTCTAATTTTTCTTTGATAGAGTAGAAAATTTTGTGGGAAAAGGAGAAAATGCTGGTTACCAGCATTTTCTTCTTTTCCCACAATGTTTTCAAAAGGCTTCTTTTCCAGGAAGTCGTCATTGTATGGTAAAGGTTTAAAATCTATTTTTTGTTTAACAAAAACCTGAATCGTGAGATAGAATGGTCATTGGACATATAGAAAATTTGAATCTAGACACCAACAATTTCAACCAACGTCAACCTGCGCTGATTTCGCAGGCTAGTTATACGAAGATGAAAGGGTTCAACTGAAGAAATCTTTAGTACTTATACCCGTACATCATTCCTGAATTCTGATTGAACTGAACTCATGGTCAAGACACATACTCATTTACTCAAATGTGATTCATCACGCAAAAAAGGGACTTTCTGGGAACTGCGAAAAGTGTCAACCCAGGTCAGACTACGCAGGCCGAATTGCGCAGGCCGACTAGGATGACGCATCACGCAAAAAGGGACCATCTGGGAACTGCGAAAAGTGCCAACCCCGGTCAGACTACGCGAACTACGTGGATCTTAATGGCTATCTTCGCTAGCCAAGGTGACGATCACTACGTAAATGTTAATGGCTATCTTCGCTAGCCAAGGTGACGATTACTACGTGGATGTTAATGGCTATCTTCGCTAGCCAAGGTCACGAACACTACATGGATCTTGATAAGATCCACGTAGTGATCGTCACCTTGGCTAGCGAGGATGCTTACCAAAAAGCATTACTTATATCTATAGTATTAACTATCATTATTTTACAAATAAAAAAGAAATAGTCCAATGGAAAAAACAGTCTACACTACAATATCTCTGTAAACATGCATTTCTAATATCTGTTGTGTAAATTGTAAGAGCTTTCAAAACATCACAGTATCATGTTCGTAAATAAAGTCTGTACGAATGATTTCAGAATTCAGACTCATGAAACTGACGAGAAATCGCCCACTCTTATCCTACTTTACACGACAGAAGTTGCATTTTGTGGTGTTATAGACCGAGATATTAGTGTTCATATAGGTGCATGTTGATCAATGATCTACATTCTCCGCTTCTCTATTGCTATTCTTTTTAGAAATATGATCTCCATCAATTGCCAAATGTACCTTTTGAAATCTCTGTTTTTGTGACAATTAAGTATACTACTTGGAGGATATAGGCTCAGCAATTATACATGACGATCCTACGACATTGCACCTTTATGTACTCCGCCCCGTATTTTGGGCTCATCGTTAAAGGTAATTAACATTGATTACGTATGAACCATGAAACTTGTAATTTAATAAAAGCGAATTAGCATGAGTTAGAGCATCTTATTAACGAAATTATAAAGTTATGCGCTACAAATTTAAAATTGACATAATGTTGATATATGTATTTTTTTGAGTATAAAACTGTCTTTCATGTACCGCTATCATTTGAAAAACGCATCTTTTGGGCCTTTTTTCCATTCATCAAGACTTGAACATCATCCTTGTCTTCCAGTATTAGACTGCAAGTTCTGCAATTGCGAGATCTGTTGTTTTTGCCCATGGTGCAATCGCATAGGTTGTCACTACAAGCGCTGAAATCGTTATTACTTCAGACTGGATACTTTTGTTTCCTGTACTGGTACAACTCGGCTTCCATCAGAGTATAATTACATTATTCAGAAACGGTATAGTTTCACTAAATTCATGTCCTCAAAAATGATACCAATGGCCTGCGACGAAACAGTCTTTTTTCTAAATAATAAAAATAATCTAAAAAGAAGGAATAGCATTCATGATTGAAAAAACTCTCCGTATTCAGGAATTATGTTCCTAGGCACCATGGAACATGTGCTCATAAAGAACTTGTTCAAATTTTCTTGCATGTACAAATTTATAACTCCATTGTTAAGAAGGCTCGAAATTAGTAAGTACGTCTGGCTTTTGATGTGCGCCAATCAGCTCAGCCCTGTATTAAAATGCAAACCTCTTCTCTCACAGAATCAAAAATAATAAGTGATGTCCGTGATCATGAGGTAGAGCGTCGGCCTCATAACCTAACTTTGGGATTTTTCATAGGCCCACACATTCGGCGCGAGTACTGGTGTAGTTCCCAGGAAGCAGAAACGAGAGAGATTAGTATACGTTGTAAGAACTCGTTTCTTCATTGATCAAAAATAAATATGTTTAAACTAAAAATAGTAAGTGATCTTAAGGGCCTTCTATCAATAACCAGTTCCTGTTTTATATCGATTATGCAGGAAAAGCTACAATATTACAATGTCTGTATATAATATTAAATAATTGTATACAACATCTGTTGTTTTTTAATAGCCAATATTAAACATTTTAACAGATAATGTGTTGTAATTAAAATCCACGCAAAACTGCCATACTTTATTTTGTTGCCTTACCTCATTATTGCACGACCTATACGACACCCACTACGGTTGACAGTTTTTTTAAGATTTGGGAAAAGAAGCAGTTTCTTGATAACGATAAATGTTTTCTATTCTGTCCAAATGACGAAGATCCTTTTTCTTTAACCCTTTGGCTGCTAAACGCGACTCGCTGACCTTTAGCGGACAGTGTAGATCAAGATCAGACTGCACAGAACGTGCAGTATGATGTTTGATCTACACTGTCCGATAAGGAGATATAAATGCCAAAAACATAACTTTGAAACAACAAAATTTGGGACATTAATATCGAATTTAAAATTTAATTTTAGTTATTTAGCAGAATTAGGTTTAATAGGTCGTCTGTTCAGATATAAAGTTAAAAACTAATGGACTGACTTAACCCTTTACCAAACGATCCCTGGTTTTTACGACCCTGAGATAGAAGCCTTTTGAAATCATTGTGGGAAACGGAGAAAATGTTGGTAACCAGCATTGTCTCCTTTTCCCACAACGTTTTCTACCCTACTGAAAACAAATTTCATTTTTTAGTTACGTTTACTTTCTCGTCTGCAAGTGCTTTCATTTTGGACCAGTATAATATTTTGTCGTTTGGTAAAGAGTTAAAATAGGCTATTTATAGTCCCTGCCTGGCTTGCTGGCGAGAAACGGCTTAAACTCAGTAAACTCATGACAGCCGTGCAGGAGCATCGTTGGAATGAAGACGAATCGGAGCCGATGGTTTTAATTAAATTCTACGAGAATTTTTAATCTGCCCACTCTGCGTAATGATATAAATATTATCTCTGCAAATTAAAAACATAGTGATAGTAAATCTCGACGGGCTCTCACCCTTAACTTCAACTTGTCCCATTTTTTTAACTCGTCAATGACAGGTGGCCTTAGACAAAGATCTTTTTCAAGGCGAAAAACTGCTAACATTGAGAAATCACGGTGATTGTCAAAATCTTATTTTGAGGACGAAACGCGTATTTTCCTTTACTTGTAAGTTGTTGTAAGAAATATTTTAAATGTTTCTTACACGAAAGATGCGTTCTGCGAAGATTTCTTGAAGTCTCCGGCATATGAAGTAATAGTTTTTTATAGTTCTGAACCCTTTTGCCAAACTTGCCCACCCTTTGGAAACTCAGGAAAAAGGTTCATATTTTTATGTGAAATCGATCTTAAAGATTTACTGGGTAGATTCTGGTTACTTAACCCTTTCCCAAACGATATACTTTTGTACTGGATCAAATTGAAAGCATTTGCAGACGACAATTCAACTCTTGCTGAAAAGATGATTTCTGTCTATGATAGGGTAGAAAACATTGTGGGAAAAGGAGAAAATGCTGGTTACCAGCATTTTCTCCTTTTCCCACAATGTTTTCAAAAGGCTACTATTCCAGACCCATAAAAACCAGGGATTGTTTGGGAAAGGGTTAAGGTGAAAACGTAAAATTAACTGACGCAAACTTCACAATAAAAAGGCTGTGTTGAAAACTTGATCACGTGATTGTCATTCTGAAGGACAAGAAACAGGGTTGTTATGACAAGATTCCAAAGAAAGTGAGTCCATTCTGTCCATCCTTTTTATAACTCAGTTTCTATAATTTTTATCCGCACAATCCTTTTCAACAAATTTAGAACAAGTAATCACAAATTAAACAGCATTAGATTCGTTAAAGCCTTACCCACTTCAAATTTCAAAACATTTAAAAAAATTGACAAATTGGAAAAGATGTAAGATTTTTACTATACTATACCTTGGCATCTGATGTTCCATACAAATCAAAGTTTTCACTTGACGACAACTGTTCGAATCGTCCATTCAACTCATTACCAAACGGCAGTATATTAGGCTTGTCTAAATCGAAAGCATTTGCACACGACAAAATAAACCTGACTAAAAATTTGAAATTTGTTTTGTGAAGGGTAGAAAACATTGTGGGAAAAGGAGAAAATGCTGGTTACCAGCATTTTCTCCTTTTCCCACAATGTTTTCTAAAGGGTTCTTTCTCAGGGTCGCCAAAAGTAGGGATTGTGTGGTAATAGGTTAAAGAAAAAAACAGTTTTGTAGACGACTTATAACATGGGGCTCAAACGATGGGATTTGTTCAGGCAAGTTTGCAAAAAATGAAAATGGACAAAGGAGAAAACGCTTTATAACAAATTTTTATTTTTTTACCTCATCGTTTTCAAAAGTTTTTTCTCATGGCCGGGAAAAAAAGGAAGAAATGTTGGGTTGAGAATTATACGTCGACGATGATGGCGGAAGTCGACAAAGAATCTGTATAAAGCATGTATAAAGGGTGAGGCAACTCGAGCAATAAAACTGAAGAGTTATGACGAAGAAAAGGCTCTGTCGATTTATCAAAACATATGTAGCGAGCTCTTCAACAAATCATTAATGTTTCACGATATCAAAAAATATCATTGATGGATTTTGCTGGAAATTTATACTAAAAACGTATAAAGGTCGTGCCGTTCAAAACATGTGCACTTACATAGACAATCTCAACCTTTTCCGGAACGATCCCAAGTTTTGACAGCCTTGGAGAAGACAGCTTTTTAAAATTCGTGGGAAAAGGAGAAAAATGCTGATAATCAGCATTTTTCTCCTTTTCCCACAATTTTTCCTACCCTTTCATAAACAAATCTCATCGTATGAGTGGCACTTAAATTGTTGTCTAAAGGTTTTTTTTGTTTGTTTGTCTTTTTTTTGATAATCTTCTGGTAAAAGAGTTAAGTACTTCAAACTTAAATCATGTTGCCTGAGTGATTTTATCTACCGAATCATTGGATCAACCCATTTATTTCATGCTTTCCAGAAGGATATCGAGGAATAGCAGTGAAAATATTTTTCGATCTTACACCGGTACCACCAGTGAAAATACCGATTTTCACGTTCTTGTTGCCTAGGTAAATTGCGCGTGCCTAACAACCAGATGGGAAATATGACGTCATATACCTTACATTACTCGCGCTTGACGTAACGTTGCTATGCGGGAGGGGTACGCCACGGGGAATAAGGGAAAAGAACTGTACTGAATTTCGATAAAGCTCCTCCCAAAAAGGGTTAAAAGCATAAAATAAATAGAATATTTGGATTTTTTTTTTTCGGTGAAAGATCGAAATTTATTTCATCTCGTGAACACCATCGGTAATATTTTCACGAGTGGCGCAGCCACTCGTGAAAATATTACCCATGGTGTCCACTCGATGAAATAAATTTCGATCTTTCACCGAAAAAAACAAATATCCTCTATATCTTTACCGGACAATTTTAGTATGCTTGGTTGTATCGTGGTTCATTAAGTTGGTTTAACCTTTTACCGAACAAAGACGTGTTTTAAGGACCTTGTGTGGTGTCCGTGGCTGTGAGGTAGAGCGTCGGCCTCTTAACCATAAGGTCCTGAGTTCGATCCTCGGGAGTAGGTATCAGCTTTGGGATTTTTCATTGGCCCACACATTCGGCGCGAGTACTGGTGTAGTTCCCAGGAAGCAGAATCAAGAGAGAATAGTATAAGTTGTTAGAACTTGTTTCTCAATCGATGTAAAATAAATATGTTTAAATTAAGGACCTGTCTAGTGAAGGCTGGTGAAAGGGTTGTTTGCAAAGTAGGAAATGCTGCTGACCAGATTAATATTTTCAATCTATTTAGTATAATTTAAACATACTTATTTTACATCGATTGAGAAACAAGTTCATACAACTTATACTAATCTCTCTCGATTCTGCTTCCTGGGAACTTCACCACCAGTACGTGTAAGTACGTGTCCCTTCATTTAACTCATTACCAAACAACAGTATTTTAATCTTGTCCAAATCGAAAGCGTTTACAGACGACAAAATAAAAGTGACCTAAGATTTGAAATTTGTTTTGTGAAAGGTAGAAAGCATTGTAGGTAAAGGAGAAAATGCTGTTTACCAGCATTTTCTCCTTTTCCTACAATGTTTTCTAAAGGCTTCTTTCTCAGGGTTGTCAAAAGTAGGGATTGTGTGGTAATGGGTAATGTAACATTTTATTCGTTGTCTGCAATTGTTTTCAATATGGACAACCCTAAAATTTTGTCGTCTTTTGGAGAGTCTAATCATATTTCGGCCATATCATGGATGCCTGATCATTTTCTCGTGTTGTTTCTGAGTTTCACCAGTGCTTGATCGCCCTTTTCTTTGTGTAATTTGTACCAGCAGGTATAAAACTAGCGTCTTGCAGAGTTTAAGGCTAGTAGCATTGAAACCCAGGCCAGGATATGTTCAAGCAAGCTATCCCTGTAATAGAACACAACTCTAACAAACAAGCCCATACAGAGATAGCTATTTATATATGTACAATAATTGGTAAATTACAAAAGAAAGCAATCTTGCATTTCACCCATCTAAATTTCAAGCTGTATACAAAAATAGATTTGAATCAAAAATTTTATAGGGCGTTATTTTGTGGCTTTTTTTCTTACGTTAACGCTTTCCTTTGACTATGTTGCGATCGTGTATCACTAAAAGAGCGCAAGTCTTCAGTTATTTCCTGTGATTCCTTCCCAGTACAAGATTGGTCATGATAAGGGGATTCCTCAGTTTTTATCCTTGGCTTTTTCGCACTGTAAAGCCATGTTCTTGAAATATTATTTCATGCTTTCCGGTAGGATATCGAGAAATAGCAGTGAAAATATTTTCGATCTTACACTGGTACCACCAGTGAAAATACCGATTTTCACGTTCTTGTTGCCTAGGTAAATTGCGCGTGCCTAACAACCAGATGGGAAATATGACGTCATATACCTTACATTTCTCGCGCTTGACGTAACGTTGCTATGCGGGAGGGGTACGCCACGGGGAATAAGGGAAAAGAACTGTACTGAATTTTGATAAAGCTCCTGCGCCACTCGTGAAAATATTACCGATGGTGTCCACTCGATGAAATAAATTTCCATCTTTCACTGAAAAAAACAAATATCCTCTATATATTTCAATCTAGTTAGGTTGGTTAACAAATCGCTATAACGTATTCTTTAAAGATCGAGAACAGAATTTGATTTTAAACTACTATGGAAGCATACACATATATAATAAATCATGTTACTGTAATCGCAACATCCCCAAGGGAACCAAGGATGAAAACAAACGGATCCAGGTAGAGGGACCAATCTTTAGTCTTTATCTGGCAAGGGAGATAATTTGATTTGTAGTTAGGCCCCGTTCCACCAAGTTGTTTGCATGCCTCATCTAAAACTAGAGTTCTACTTGCGATTACTTGCATCGGAAATAATGTACTTTTCATGTATTTTTCCCCTTTATCAAAGGTTTCACTCAGAATTTCTTTTCTCGTCTCATTATTTGGCAAGGTGAAGGTCGTAAACACACAAGCATTACGTGATATCCCCGATTTTACAATCGGAGTGAAGCAATATTCAAAATACATTTATACCGGTCGTCACCTATGCAACTTTGCAACTGCCAGGAGTAAAATTCGGCATGAAGTCACAAGGATCACTATAGTTCGATAAATTATAGACAAAATGGGTTGTGATGGTTTAAAATGAATACTATAGTTTCCTATAACATGTATCGAAATTCGTTTTCTCTGTTCATTATTTTTTATTACTTTCATCCATCATGGAGTTTATACTGGTCGGTCTTAACTCTTACAATGACGCAAATGTGGAGCTCCAAAGTTCTGCATCATAGACACACTGCAATAGAACACCTCGTAACTTACAATAACTGCGACATAACTGTAGATACTTAGGAGAAAATTCCTTTCTAGTGTCTACAAATCGTTGTTACTTTTGTTTCTTTCATCTGATAAATCTCAGTGACTGGTGTAAGGTCTAGGCAGTTACAAGGCAAGACAGGTATTCAAAACGACGACTGGGTCCGTATTCACCATCTTCACTAGCCAAGGGTGACGATCCACTACGCTACTCTACCCTTGGCGGATCGAGCTTGATTTCGACATTACCCCGATACGCATTTTCATTTGTTGCAGCTAGCTCTAACTGCACGCAATCAAATCACTCGTAGCGTTTTATCTTTGATAAAAATAGAACAAGGTCGCGACCTTTCGGATAAAAATAGGAGGTAAGCATGGATACCTCCGTGGATGTGTGCAGGATCTGTAATGATTTATTACCGAAAAAAACATAGGAGAACAATATTTACAGAAAGTTTCAGTGTGACCCATAAATTATCAAAGGTTTTAGGCTATATCCCAGCACCTGACCCTGGAATGTCGAATTGCGTTTGTGTTTATTTCTTCATGTTGAATTATTTTATTCGTAAGCGGTGTGCAAAACGATATTTCATTGGCTATCAGAAATATGATGTAAAGGGGGATGTTAACCAGCATCAAATAGGGGGCGGAAATCGCGAAATCGGGCTCAATCCGCCAAGGTAAGATCCACTAAGTGATCGTAACCTTGGCTCGCGAAGATGGTATTCACCGACTATTCTTAAGAATATTCTTTGTATTATTCTCCATGGTTTTCTAAAGTAAACAACATCTAATTGGCTAAACCGAAGGGTTTAGCCAATAAGGGGTGGCGGTGCTTTCAAATTTAGAATATTCTGGAGAATAAGACTGAGAATCTTTTTAAGGATGGTTGGTGAATACGGACCCTGTCCCATATTTACCAACCATTAAGAACTTTCTTTGTCTTATTCTCCAGAATTTTCAACATTTGTAAGTAACACAACTTCTGATTGGCTAAACCATTCGGTTTAGACAATCAGAAGTTCTGTTGCTTACAAATTTAGAAGACCTTGAAGATTAAGACTAAGAATAATCTCAAGAATGGTTGGTGAATACGGAACCTGAATTGTGTTTTGATGCCAAGGAGTAGTGGGATATGAAAGAGGCGCCATCTCCTTTTCATGACAGATAAAAGTTACTTTTGCCAAATGCACGATAACGATAAAGATCCTGTGAAGTATTTATTGTTAACCCTGAAAGTGCCTTTCACAACTTCAACTGGCTTTGCGGCCAATTTAGATCAAGATCACAAACCGTGCAGCCTGATCTTTGATCTACACTTTACACTTGCCTGAAACGTTGAAATTGCTATTGTTTGAGACTTTCTGAAAAATATCTTTTTTTATTTCGATATAACGGTTAACCCTTTACCCCATAAGGCATTTCTATGGTATCTCTAATTGACCCTAAATAACAGCAAGGATGAAGCCGTTTCTTATGTGTATATGACACCTTTTGATAGCAAAGAAAACATTGTGACAAAAGGTGAAATTGCTCGTCACGAGCAATTTCACCTTTTGTCACAATGTTTTCCAAAGGCTCCTACAAGCAATGCGTAGAAATGAGTATTTATGGAGTAAAGAGTTAAGCAAGCTTTTCCGCGGGACTTTGAGGACGCTATGGATAAAGATCAGACTTCAAATAATAAACGATCAACCAGCTATGTGGTCTAATCAGCCTGCCCTAACCCGTTACCATACAATCCCGACTTTTAACGACCCCGAGAAAGAAGCCTTTTGAAAACACTGTGGGAAAAGGAGAATATGCTGGTTACCAGCATTTTCTCCTTTTCCCGCAATGTTTTCTTCCCTTTCCGAAGGAAATTTCCAATTTTCAGTCACTTTTATTTGTCATCTGCTTCAATTTTGACCAGTCTAAAATTTCTTCCCTTTCCAAAGAAAATTTCCAATTTTCAGTCACTTTTATTTTGTCATCTGCTTTCAATTTGAACCAGTCCAAAATTTTGTCGTTTGATAAGAAGTTAATGCAAGATATCGCTCTCTGAAGACACTATTGAAAGCAAGAATATTGCTCCTAGTTAGTTGGTTACTGTAATACATAGGATATAACTTCCATCCCGTTCAAATGGACCAGTGCGAAACCTTCGCTACGAAAACGAATAAATTGAGCTAAGATTATTCGTGCTTTGATTATTGCGCACTCCATCGGTAGATCATAAATTTCAAATTTATAATTTCATTTTTATTCTCATTTTATTTATTTCTCGGAATAATGTCTTAAGTAGGTACCAAAAACATTGGAAATCAAGCAAATGGTAGAAAAACAGGTTGATGGAGGTTTTATGCTTAAAAACACATGTTTCTGTGTCGGACAGATGTAAACTACAAAGGGCTGCACTTGTTTAGTACACAACTCAGCTGTAGAGCCGAATAAAAGCTGAAATTTCACCGGGAATTAATGACGAAAATGTCTTTCGTTTAAGACTTAATGTTTTGCAATTAAAACGTTATCATGGAATGAAGAATGATAAATGTTACCCAATCGCAATTATATGTAGGGAAATGTTGCCATGTTTCTTCTCTTGAAGGTACTTGTTTAACTCTTTACCACACAATCCCGATTTTTAACGACCCCTGCGGAAGAGGCCTTTTGAAAACATTAAGGGAAAAGGAGAAAATGCTGGTAACCAGCATTTTCCCCTTTTCCCTCAATGTTTTCTAACCTATCAAAGACAAGTACTGTTACCGGAGACACGTTTGAAGTGTCATATGCAAATGCTTTCAATTTGGACAAGTTTTCATTTTCATTGTGTGGTAAAGAGTTAATTTTTAACTCTTTACCAAACGCCAACTTTTTCACACTTGTTCAAATTCAAAGCATTTGCAGGCCACAAAATAGACGTGACTCAAAAGCTGGAATTTGACTTTAGAATGTGACTTAGATGGATGTTAACCGATTGTGTCGATGTTGTGACATTGTTCGTTGTATGGTCAGGTGGCAGGGGACTTGGAAACTTGTTCACGGCTGTGGTAGATCATGTTGTCCCAAGCCGAAGGCGATATGATTCGACACAGCCGTGAACATGTTTCCAAGTCCCCTGCCGCCTGACCGTATAACGAATTTTATTATACTGCAAAGTTTTACTCTTTCAAAGCGCGCCAAGCAAAATTTTCATGTATTATAATTAAATCTCACGAATCCAATTCAATGAAAACTGACGTCACTGGAAACTGACGTCACTAAAACGTGCAGTTTGGGGCATAAGTGTGCAGTCTGGTAATTGATTGACACCGTCATTTTGGATGTTGTGTTGCACGAGTAGTTATTTTTACGGGGCACTCAAAAGGGAAACTGGCTTTACTTGGTTTTTGCCAGGGAACATGATATATATGTTCCCGGCATGTTAACCAATCAGATCACGAGAAATGTCTTTGCAGTAAAATAGATCAGTTTTATCCCTGCGACAGGTTACGTCTTTGTGCTTGCAGTGTCAGTTAACAGAAAAAGATGGCGTAGTGAACACTGTTTTACTCGAATCTGCTTGCTACGAAGGATTGGCTCCAAATACAGTACCGAACTTTGGACACCTGGATCCGTATTTACCAACCAATCTTAAGAACATGCTTAGTTTTATTCTCGAGATTTTTTCCGAAAGTAACGCACCTTCTGATTGGCTAAATCAAATGGTTTAGCCAATCAGAAGTTGTGTCACTGATAAATTGATAATATCGTGGATAAGACGACAAATAATGGTATTAAGAATGATTGGTAAATACGGACCCTGGTTTCGTATTCACGAAGAATTTTCTAAATATGAAATTGACACAAGTTCTAATTGGCTGAAAATCTTGGAGAATAAGACAAAGAATGTTCTTAAGAATGGTTGGCGAATACGGACCCATGTGTCTTGGCAGCTCCATCTCGTTGCTATTTGGTTCATATGGGTCGGGTTAAATGGTTTGCCAGAAACTTTTGCTTTTGCTTTGTACTTTGTGAGAAAATAAACAATAATTCATTGTTTGATGCTGACAAGTGAAAGAAATCGAAAAATCTGTCATACACGAAAGAAAGAACCAATGTTGAAAAAATGTTTATTTGCTCTTGACCGCTGTTCATATGAAAAATAATAATAATGATGATAACAACAACAACAAAAACAACAACAACAATAATAATAATAATTATAATGCCTGTAAAAATCGGAAAACCTCTAGAAACTATAGCCAAAGATCAAGTTGGTATGTATAGGTCTAGACTAGGTAGTGACGAAAAGAGTGTGTTTGGGGTCTCGTCAGCTTCTTGTCAAAATGAATCACCCCCCAAAAAAACTAGGTTACTTTTTCATTTTAGGAGGCATTTATGAAATGTACAAAGCGCAATATGAAAATGACAGAGCATTTATTTCTAGATGAGACGTCATGATGTAATTGACTCGTAATCATACTCCCACATCTCCCTTAGAAATGACAAGAATCATATACAAACGACGCAGGGTGGGCGTGTTCTATGAAGATGAACCCTTAGCCTGCAAAGCGGGACTTTATAACTTTTTGCGGACAGTGTTGACCAAGATCAGACTGCATGGAACATGCAGTCTGATCTTGATCTACACTGTCAGATAAGGACATGGATTTCCCCAAAAATACCTTTGAAACAGCGAATTTTTCGTTTTTACCATTGGTTTAAAGGTTTTGTTTCACTTATTTGGTAACATAAGGGTAAACACTTTACCGAACAGCAAAGTTTTAGACTTGTCCAATTTGAAAGCATTTTGCAGACAATGAATTAAAAAGGACTCGACGAATTTGTTCAAATTTGACTTTGAAAAGGTATAAAACATTGAAAGGGAAACGGAGAATGTGCTGGTTAGCAGCATTTTCTCCTTTCCCATCATCATGTTTTTAAAAGACATTTTCCCTCGTGAGTGTTAAACCACGGGATGGTGTGATAAACTTTTAATACCCCGAAGTGCTGGAAGATGCGTGAAATAGAGAAGGAAAACGTCTCAGCATCTTAAGATAATCCCAGAAATATTTGAGAATCCCGTTCAACAGTTCCACAAACATTATTAGCTTTATTAACCCATTACCACACAATCCCTACTTTTGACGCCCCCTGAGAAAGAAGTCTTTTGAAAACACTGTAGGAAAAGGAGAAAATGCTGGTAACCAGCATTTTCTCCTTTTCCTACAGTGTTTTCTACCCTTCCCAGAACAAATTTCAAATTTTCGGTCACCTTAATTTTGTCGTCTGCAAATGCTTTCAATTTGAACCAATCTAAAATTTTGTCGTGTGGTAATGAGTTAACCTTTTACCGAAGGATAAGGTTTTCTAAATTGTCTAAAATTAAAGTATTTTGCAGATGTCACATTAAATACGACTCAAGCGATGAGAGTTGTCTTATAAAATGTGAAACACATTATGGGAAAAGGAGGAAATGCGTATGTATTAGCTTTTTCTTCATTTCCTGCCATGTTTTCAAACGATTGTGTCTGAGGGGGTTCTAAAACCATGGTGAAAGGTTTGGTAAAAGGTTAAATCCATTTTCTTCTCATAAAAGAAATCTACCGTTTCGCCCCCATGCTGGGTCTAAACAGTATAAAACATATATTTGCGCAGTGCTGATTGCTTGGAATTTTTAGAACTGAAATGAATTCATCTATTACCGTACATATAATTTTACCCCCCCCCCCCTCCTTCCCCTTGTTGCGGACAGCTACCAGAAGCACTGTTGGAATACGCACATTTGCTCAACGGCCTGTGGATATAGGTACACTTGTTTATCGTATGCAACTGCGTTGTATTGTTATATTCCAAATACACTTATACATACACATTCAAAAGATGAACTTTATTGGCCATAGTTCTTTGTGCTAATGGTACTAGTTAATCGTATGTAAAACTGTAGTTTGAGTTGTAATTGGCAAATTGCAAGAAGTCGATATGTAAACAAAATGCATCTTCTTGTACCAAAGCAAGTCATCACATAATTATCGAACCATCAGATCTATATGTCTTACAACCCTTTGAATCATTAGGTAGACTTTCTTGGGCATGCAAGAAACTTACCTAAAGCAAATAGTATCACCTCAGATCAGCATGTTCCGACCTTTGCTGATACATGTACTTTGATCCATAGGAACCCACTTTTCGCAGAGCACGGACCAATATGTTCATATCTGTGTTGCCCAGTGCCTTATTCTGCGAGCAGTCCTATTGTGCCTTCTCAAACATATGATATCGGAACCAAAATGAAACTATTTTAGAATCTTTTTAGGAAGCTGTTTTAGGTTTTGGTGGTACATGGTTATGTTTTTATGATTGATCTTTACCAAGATCTGTTTTAATTTTCAATTTTTAACTTTTACATTTTAACATTACCATGTTTAGCAAGAATGAGGGGGAAAAGGCTGTTGAAAACATGGAAATATAGTTTATTTCATCAGCTTGTGGTTACTATGGGGAATTATTTGCCGAAAAAGGGAAATGTATGCGAAAATAACGAGTGCTGACCTGGGCCGATGCTTTTCGCTGTTGGTCCAAGGACTAGTCCATATCACGATAAAATCGGTTATCAAAAAGTGATTATTATGGACATTTAATCATGTAATGGCTTGCTTGTTATTTAGCTCACGGAGATGCATTCAGACCCCTTTTTGCCATAAGACAGCTCATATGTTTTTGTATGTCAGCAACTGGAACTTGTAAAATTCGAGGTTTTTCTTTTGTTCGTTTAACCCTTTACCAAACGATCCCTGGTTTTTTCGACCCTGTGATAGAAGCCTTTTGAAAACATTATGGGAAAAGGAGAAAATGCTGGTAATCAGCATTTTCTCCTTTTCCCACAATGTTTTCTACCCTGCTGGAAATAAATTTCAATTTTTGAATTACGTTTATTTTGTTGTGTACAAGTGCTTTCAATTTGGACAAGTCTAAAATTTTGTTGTTTGGTACAGGGTTTACTAATTTCAGCCTCTACCAAATGATTTCGTGTTTAACAATCCCAGGTGTGAAGTATTCTTTCCTTTGCTACAATGTTTCCTACCAAATTCAAGACAAAAAACCATCGTTCCATCCGCCTACTGGTAATATTCATTGTCTGCAACTCTTGTAAAGTTAGACAAGTGAAATTTTTGTCGTTTGATAACAGAGGTGGAGAGAATATTTGAAACATTATTTTCTGCGAGTGTTAGGACCATTTTTTGTCTCGACGTTTGATAACTTTTCTCGGACTGGCAGTGCCATTTGGAAATATTATAATTTAGTTCATGCTTTCCGGTAGGTTATCCAGAAATAGTCGGTGAAATATTTTTCGATATTTCATGGTTACGACCAGTGAAAATACCTACTTTTTTTTATTCTAACTATTCGATTGAGGCGGAAACGTTTGTTTCCGCGCACTAGTTACCTACGTAAAATGGGTGCGCCTCACAACCAGACAGGAATATGACGTCATTTACCTTACATTTCCCGCGCTTGATATTGTCCTTCGTTGCTATGCTGAGAGGCTAGGCCACGGGGTGTAATCGAAAAGCACCATACTGGATTTGGATTAAGTTCCCTCCAGAAAGAGTTAAAAGGATGCAATAAATAGAATATTTTTTTTAACGGTTAAAGTATTACCGATGATGTTCACTCGATGAAATAATTTCGATCTTTCACCGAAAAAAAATAACCTGTATATACACATACACATAAAGTGATACAATTCAGTTTTCTCAGTTCAGTTCTATATCTCTGCCAAGAAAAAATGCTCTTATGGTAACAAGAAGTACCGATTTGAGAGAAAAAAGCCAACATTAGAGAAGTAAAATTAATTTCTTCCCGCTCCAGTCTCCCCGCTGTTTAAACACTTCTTCTCGGCGTGCATCATGGTTGGATACGTTTTATTTCGCGTATTTAAGCTCAGCTAACGAGATACGTGCCTTATGGAGTCGCGATAGCTCTGTGTTACCACCCATCATAAGTTAAGAGGGGGGAGCTGTTTCATAATTCTTGAAGACGTTGCCATTGATAAATTGCAAAACATTATTGATGCATTTTGGGAACCCATATCGTTGCCGCTTTATATGTATCTCACGTTGATTAAGTACTGATTAGCTAGCGAAGATATTCACCCAAGTTTAATCTTCTCACAGCCTATTACTGATTAAAAGTGTTTTTCAGGACTTGAAGTCATTTTGATATATCACTAAAAGTGTTATTTTTGATACCTTTGTTTCTGAAAGTAGCTAAGTCATCGCTTTCCCGTTCTCGTAATAGCTTTTTTTTTTGTTTATGTGTGCCACTTTTTTAATCATTTGCGGTACAATAATTAAACCAAAACAGGCCTAATAATGTGAATAAATAATTCAGTCATACTCTTTGGAACAGCGTTTTGAGGCACTGTTCCCACAGTGTTTTCCAAAGACTTCTTTAAGGTCGTTAAAAGTCGGGATTGTGTAGTAAAGACTTAACTCTCAGAGTGTCAAATACACCCAACACACATTGTATTTTATAAATAAGACCCTAATAAGAGCAATTTTATGGATGCTGTTGTCCAGAATATATCAGCAAAGCGGACAGTGCAGATAAATTTCAGACTGAACGTGTCTTTATCTACACTTACCGCAAATGCAAATAACTTTGTAAAAGGTGCTTTAAAGTTTGAATGTAATCCACTTAGTCTTGGTATATTCGCTCAATCGTTCACAAATGTGTTCATTGCTATTTCCACCAATCATGTCGTTTTATTTTATTCATTGGTTACCATCTTTCTTACTATACACAAGGTTCTGAGTTCCATGTCCGCTGGGTTTACTAGAACAGCGCGTTTGTCCATCGCCTCTATATTGTTTAGAATTATCATAATAATTATACGATATAGAGGCGATATGCCAGTGTGCTATGAAAGTCCAATTCGAGCTTTAGTGGGCCTATGATACGCCTCTGAGAGGATTGCTGTAAAATATGGGCTCTAAACAAGGCATTAGTGTAACATATATTAATACAAGTTGAAAGATTATGGCGAAAGTAAAACAATTCTCAGTACGAGCGAGTTCTTTTGGCAAAATCTTTTCGAAAGTAGTCTATAGTAAGAAGCAAAAGGTCGACCACATAGTTAAATGAGGTAATGGGTCTGTTATGACGATATAAACATACTCCTTATAAATTATTGTGTAATTAAAGCATTGGCTCGCTCTTCTTCTTCTTCTTCTTCTTCTTCTTCTTCTCTCTTCCTCCTCCTTCTACTTCTTCTTGTTCTTCGTCTTCTTCTTTATCTTCATATTCTTTTTCTATCTCTTCTTCTTCTATTTCTTCTTCTCCATCACCATCGTCTTCTTCTGTATCTTTTTTTTATATCCCTTCTTCTTCTGCTTCTGCTTCTTCTTCTTCTTCTTCTTCTTCTTCTTCTGTCATTTTACTTTCTCCATCCTCTGAAAGTCCTTAAATCGAACTGTAAGATGTCAATATCATTGGTCATTGTGACCTCAGCCTGTAGGTATACAACCCTGAAAGTTTCGTGAAAGGATGAATTATGCTGGGAAATGGTTCAACCACAATGCTCGTGAAGCTATAAAAGGTTACTCAACTTGATGGAATACTAATGGTTTTTTTATACATCTGAACCGAGGTCGACGCCAAGGCTTTATTGTACACCCTTGATTCCTTACGAAACATTCCAGACTTTAAACGACGACGGAAAGAAAGGCTTTTGAAAACATTTCTCACCAATATTTTCTCATTTTTTCCCACAGTGTTTTCTATGCTATCAAAGAAAAATCTCACTATGCGAGAAAAATTTAAGATTTTAGTCTACATTTTTTTTCATTTGTTACAGAGGTTAAACTCTTAGACTAATAATTTCAAAAAATCCAGCCAAGAACTTCTTTTCGCCAGAAAGATCATACCCTTTTTTACGGTATTCATCCAAGACCTGTCTGTACAACCTGTGTAGTCTGATCTTGAACATATCTGGAAAAGAAATATTCAGCCGCACTCAACATCATAAGGATTAATCCCTTTGGTCACTAAACAAGCGATATTACGATTATGTTCTGTCAGTAGAAACGAAATGGAAATCGCTATTTCTTGCTTACTATTGTCAATACACTCTAGCACAAAATATCGGGTACTAAAGAAAATATCAGACGTTGCGTTCCGTTGATCTACAGGGTCTCTACCATCAAATAAAATGTCTTTGACGCCTTCAAAGTTAAATATTGTTGTTGCTTTGAGTTGTCTCAGCCCAAGTATCTTTAAATGCCACTAAATAAGTCTTGAAAGAGGAACAGAGAGAGAGAGAGTAAACCACAATGCAGGAGATATAAATGGTTAATGTCCGGTTCAAAAAGAAAATGGTTGCGCGGTATAAGTAGGTCAATTAGCGATGGTGACATTGATAAATATTTTTTTAAAAGAAAGGTTTTTCTATATAGCATTGGTTCGTCCCTTTGAATCTTAATTACGAACACTGACATTGCTTTCTCTCATAATGTATCGGAGTGACACAAAATAACGCATTGCATCTCTAGAAAGGGTTTCCAAACGCCAGAACGGACCTACATATTGACCCTTTAGCTGCTAAGCGCGACTCGCTGACCTTTTCCTGACACTTTTGCGGACAGTGTGGATCAAGATCAGACTGCACAAAACGTGCAGTCTGATCTTTGATCTACACTGTCCGATAAGGAGATATCATTCCCCAAAACAGAACTTTGAAACAGCAATATTTGGGTTATTAGTATCAAATTGAAACATTATTTTTTTTTGGTTTTTTTTTTAGGTTTTTCTTTTTTCCTCAGAATAAGGGGTAAAATATTAAAAAGAAGACTGTTTCCTACTTAAGGTTATAAAAACCTAAATAGCTATTTGTGTTTTTTTTAAATCTAATTTTCTCGGGTTTTATCTAAAGTTGCAATGATAGACAAAGGGTGAACCCTGTCATAAAAGATATGTTTTTATGGGCTTGGAGACTATAAAACGTTATAACTTACCAAGTTTATCTGATTTTAAACTTTATTTCAAAATGGAGGGGTAATGCCTACAAGAATAACGTAGGACCATAATTTCTAACTTTTACATTTTATTTCGGTTTTTACTGTCAAAAAACTGCTGAACACAAGCATAACATATTTGAATGAGTAGGTGAAAGATAGGAACTGGGATAACTCGTTCGTTTTAAGTTTTCTGGAAAATGGAGTAATTTTTAATCCATTAGTAGTACAACCGGTTCTGTTTCGACTAAATTAACCACATATGAATGTTATTAGTTATAATATATTTCAGGGATGTTCACCCTTAGCTTGTTAAATAAGAGGGGAAAAAAACTTTGAAGCCGACAGGAAAAACCAGTATCTTGTTTTTTCATTGGTATTTTGGGGGAAAAGATACCTCTTTATCGGACAGTGTAGATCCAAGATCAGACTGCACGTTCTGTGCAGTCTGATCTTGATCTACACTGTCCGCAAAAGGTCAGTTAGTCGCTCTTAACAATCTCAGGATTAAGCCGTAATTCGTCTTCAATGAAAAATGGATGAAACTACATTTTCGACTTGTTTCACTGATGCCGAGATACACTTGCCAACATATTTTGCAAGAGCATTTTGAAATAATATCTGTATTTCTTTCGTATATTTAATTGTTATTGGCCATTATCGGTGTACCATTTCAATTGAATGTTTGTTGTAAACCACAAAACATTGGGGGTGTTTCTGTTTTAATGCTGCACACCACACTGCGTTAGTGTTTAACCTTGGCTGAACTATACCTTTGGCATCCATCTCGCCCCTCATTGTTCTCTGTGTTTAGTGTTTTCAACATTACATCGCACCGGCCAGTGCATCTATACTTGCTGTCGTTGGGTTTCTTCAACCTGTACCGTTCACAACGTTCTTACACTTACTGCCAAATGTACTACCGATATTCTTACGAACAAAATCCATAAAAAAGAAACGAATGAACAAATGCATAGTTGACATACAATAACCACTGAACTAGGGATACATCTCCCTAAGCAGTTGTTGGTATTGTACTTAAATCGGGACGAAGCTATGCATGAAGGAGTGGACTTCCGTAACAATATATAGCCATACTGATTGAAAGGCCATGTCCATTTGTCTGATGGCTGTAGAAATATTTATACAGTTGTTGAAAATGAAGTTAAACTACTATGCGAAGACCAATTCCATTGATAAAGACAAAAATAATCTCGGTATGATCAAACTTGAAAATGGAGGTCGGTTTACACAGATAAATGAATTGGTGGATGAGAATCACAATATAGATAAAATTCGCAAGTTAAGAACGCACGTTTATCATTTTTTATTCTCCATGCAAAAAGAGTGGACATCGTGGTATCATTGGCTTGGAAAGATGATGCACGTCCTTGCACTGGCAAACGATCATGTAGATCACTTTCTTGCCTTCATCTGAACAAAGGTTGCTTTATTACTAGATTTGACACGCTGGATGGTGAAGGGCAGAGATATCAATGCAGGATTTGTGTAATTCTAACTTGATATAGTCACTCAGTAAAGGAAAAAATTATTCTTGGCATACCTAGGTTAACAGTCGGAATACAGAAATACTCTGTGAAAAGACTGTTAATGCATCTGCATAAGATATCGTCCCAGATCAGCCTGCATTGATTGTACAGGCTGTCCAGGGTGCTTTGGTCAAGATGCTTCTGCTAAAAGGAACGATATGCCTCATGTTTCAGTTGGTTAGTAGACAATGAATTTCATGGATCAAGAATTATGTGATGGTTTGCTTGGTACGATATTTCACGAGATGCAGTAAGCACCTTTCGCCGGAGCATGACCTATGAACATCATGTAGATAGTTCCTTTAACATAATATGTGACCCATCACGCAAAAAGGGACCTCCCGAGAACTTCGAAAGGTGTCAACCCTGGTCAGTCTGCGCCAATTTGCGCTTTTCGCTTTAATGACATTTTCTGTATGGCAAATGACCATTGTACCTTGTCATACAATCATTCTTGAACTATCAACTTAAATTGACCTGCACTGTCATTAATCTGTTTTCATCCGTTTGATTTACGGAATTCCCAGATGGTTCCTTTTTGCGTAATGGGTCACATATCGTTATTCTCTCAAAACAGTTCGGTTTTCACATGTATGAATGGTACAGCGATTATGAAGGTCCATTTCCTCGAGACGTGCGTCATAAACTTCACGCACTTTGATCATAAATATGCATTCTTAAAGACTTTAATGCTGGCTTCAGTTTTATTACCCATATAAAAAGCATGTTTTTCATACATGTCAGATTCCAGTGATGCATATCGCGTCTAAAAGTTAAAACGGGGTCAATTAAATAATCATACACCAAACGTTTATTTTACGTGATGTTACTAAGTGATATTAATGGCTTTCGCTTGGCTAGCCTAATGTGAGAAATGTAACACTGTAAGAAATAAGATTATGTTTAAAAGAACTTTCTTTATGACGTGATAACTGATAGATTCTGGAAGAGAAGGGAGGGAATGTAACAGGCAATTGATAACTTCGCCCTCTCTGCCATTTAAAATTGTACTCGATACATAACAAATGCTAAAGGCATGCATGTACAAAATCATCTTTCAAGAGTTATACGGATTTGACGAAGGTTTTCACCCAAAACTAAAGGTGGGAGACATTTGATGACACTTCAATCGTTTTAATCTAGAAACAAGGAAGAAATAACATACAATTTTAGAAAATGCAAAATTCCTTCGGAGGTCAACATCGTAGCATTTATGAACATGCTAGACAAAATAATTTTCAGTGTATATTCCATCCTTGTTTATCAAAGGTTGGTACTATTAGTTATATGTTCCATATCATCGTGTATGTAAGCATGTAACAAGCTGTAGTTGCGAGGTTTTCGAAGTAAAAAGAAAAAAGAGCTGGCTGTTGAGCTGGAATGTCGAGCTGGCTCAACGGACTTTGATCGAAACATATGTATAAGTATTTTTTCTGTTGAACTGGCGGTTGAGATGGAAAGTCGATCTGACTCAACGGACTTTGCTTTTGACATATATATGTATTTTTCCTGTTGAGCTGGTGGTTCAGCTGGGATGTCGAGCTGGCTCAACGGACATTGATCGAAACATATGTATAAGTATTTTTACTGTTGAGCTGGCGGTTGAGCTGGGATGTCGAGCTGCCTCAACGGACTTTGATTTTGACATATATAAGTATTTTTGCTGTTGAGTTGGCCGTTGAGCTGGAATGTTGAGCTGGCTCAACGGACATTGATCGAAGCATAATTATAAGCATTTGTACTGTTGGGCTGGCGGTTGAGATGGAATGTCGAGCTGGCTCAACGGACTTTGATATTGACATATATATGTATTTTTGCTGTTGAGCTAGTGGTTGAGCTGGAATGTCGAACTGGCTCAACGGACACTGATTGAAAGATATGTATAAGTATGTTTACTGTTGAGCTTGTGGTTGAGCTGGAATGCCAAGCTGGCTCAACGGACATGGATCTAGCATTTTAGCTGTTGAGCTGGCCGTTGAGCTGGAATGTCGAGCTGGCTCAACGGACGTTGATTTTGACATATATGTGTATTTGTACTGTTGAGCTGACCTTTGAGCTAGAATGTCGAACTGGCTCAATAAGGCTGGTGTTAAGCTGAATGTCGATTACTGAGCGTTGAGCCAATTTCACGGACCCAATTTTTTCAACAACAATAAAAAAAGATAAAATTCGCAAATAAAGTCAGAATGGTAAAACTTTTTGGTATAATAAATTCGTGGTACGGCCTGGTGGAAGGGGACTTGAAAACTTGTTCACGGATGTGATAATCATGTCGCCACCTCGCCTTCGGCACGGGGCGACATGATTCACCACAGCCGTGAACAAGTTTCCAAGTCCCCTACCACCTGACCGTACAATTAATAAAGTCTCTCTGGTTCCTCATCAAAAGATAAGCTGCTTCAAGTTGGAGGTCTTCATTTTGTAGAACCGATCATCGGGAGACAAAGTCGTTCACTTTGCTGGTGTCTATTTTAACCCTTTACCCTATAAGGCATTTCTATGGTATCTCTAATTGACCCTAAATAAAAGCAAGGATGAAGCTGTCTCTTATGTGTACACATGACACCTTTTGATAGCATGGAAAACATTGTGTCAAAAGGTGAAATTGCTCGTCACGAGCAATTTCACCTTTTGCCACAATGTTTTCTAAAGGCTCCTACGAGCAATGTGTAGAAATGAGTATCTATGGAGTAAAGGGTTAAGTGTGAAAGTGGCGACCGTATATATTATTAGTTGTACGGTCAGGTGGCAGGGGACTTGGAAACTTGTTCACGGCTGTGGTTAATCATGTCGCCCCGAGCCGAAGGCGAGGTGGCGGCATGATTCACCAGAGCCGTGAACAAGTTTCCAATTTCCCTTTCACCTGACCGTACAACGAATTTATTATACTGCAAAGTTTTACCCTTTCAAAGCGCGTTAAGCGAAATTTTCCAGTTTTATAATTTCACGAATCGAGTATGCTGAGGAAACAGAAATTCCCTTAGAACTGTGTGCCCCAATTTAATGAAAACTGACGTCACTGGAAACTGACGTCACTAAAACGTGCAGTTTGGTGCATAAATGTGCAGTCTGGTGATCGACCGATGCCGCCATTTTGGATGTTGTGTTGCTCGTGAAGTGATGTTTACGGGGCACTCAAAAGGGTAACAGGTTTTACGTGGTTTTTGCCAGGGAACATGATATTATGTCCCCGGCATGTTAACCAATCAGATCACGAGAAATTTCTTTGCAGTATAATAAGTATTTATGTATTCACAAATATGTGGATGATTCTCTTTGAAAAATAACCGGACATTTTCAAGGGAGTCTGATCTTGAATCTACATTTTCTGTTGACACGCCCTATGCAGGTTAATGGTTATCCGTGACACATAAAGGTCAAAATTCTTGTAACTTGGAGATTAATCCCCATACTTATATAATATGATAATAAAAATCTGGAAGAAATCGTAAAATATCAATGAAAAAAAACATCTAGATATAATTAGATTAAAAATTATGATTCGTAAAACAACCTCGAGTTTTGTATCAAAAGGATGGGTCGTCAAAGATAGAAGAAAAAGAAACTTGCTATGCAAGAAGCGCAAGCTAAAGTTTACAGTGGGGATTAGACATGTTTTGTGCATGGTAACCACTTGCTATTAAAATATTTCCTGATTCTAATTGTCAAGAACTTTCTAGATTTTCTAGAGAGCAGCACAATTTCTGATTGGCTAAAGTAACCAGTCAATCAAAAGTTATGTTACCTTCTCACTCTACAATAGGACTAAGAATACGATTTAAAATATATGGGCCTAGACTTAAAATTCATTTTTTTTTTTTTTCTAAAAAATATTTTTTATATTACTGAATGAATACGAGCATATTCCTTTGATTAAATTGTGCTGGAAAAAAAATTAAACAAAATATAAATTGTGCTCGAAAAATGAAACAAAATGTAATTGATATCCACAAAAAAAAACATTCATTTATCAGTTAGCTCGATGGCATTTCCACAATCTGTTCAGACCGAATTGTAATATTTTCTCGTTGAGTATAGTTCGACTGCATATCGATTATCTTATTATCTTAAACCCAACAATATAATAAGTTTTATTCAGAAATTTAGAGAGAGAACAAATTTTAAATGTTTTGTAATTTGGTAAAAAAAAAAAAAGTGAAAAACGGAGCAATTGTGGGAAATATACTATAAACTGTTTTAATTAAAAATGCCTCTGAGTTGAAAGCATATGTGGATTAATATGAGTTCAAAATTCATAGAAAACAATCTATTTTGGTCTAGACAAAATTATAACTCTAATTTGGTCTAGGCAGATTCCTGATCTGCCCGGGCAGATTCCAGATCTGACAAATTTCAATCTGGCCTACGACATAATTACACATATTAAGTCCTTTCGCTCCAGCGCGTGTTCAAATCTGTTTTAGCATTTTCCACCCGAGCTATAATGACCCTGAGAAAAATGCCTTTTGAAAACATTCTGGAAACAGGAGAAAATGACATTTTCCTACCAGAATTTCTTCTTTATCCCACGGTGTTTTCGACCAGTCTAGACACGAATTTTAATTTCAGAGCCATTTTTTTTCTTTGTCTGCAAATACTTCCAATTTTTTCGAGTCTAAAATTTTGTCGTTGGTAGAGAAACGCTAGTCGCATCATAGTATCATAGTGCTGATGGGCGGGGCTAGATAGAAGGAATGATGTTGATTACATCGGTAAGTAATCCAAAACATTAGAAAATATCAGCTGTAAATTTATACTCCGTTAAAATAAAAAGACATGGATTTTTTTTTCAGTCAAAGTCGTAACTTATTATCCGTGTATCTCGA
Organism: Tridacna crocea; assembly: GCA_943736015.1. Classification (NCBI taxonomy): domain Eukaryota; kingdom Metazoa; phylum Mollusca; class Bivalvia; order Cardiida; family Cardiidae; genus Tridacna; species Tridacna crocea. The sequence goes on along the minus strand of OX031068.1, from coordinate 18,742,062 downwards.
AATTATCAGAAGACAGCTTTCCGACAAACCGAATCGAAAATGATTTTTATGATAGTCATAACGTTTCACCGTCCACAGTCGGGGCACCTCGTATTTCATCGTTATGACACGACACTTCGACCGGCTTTTGACACAAATTTATTACGCGTTTAACCCCTTTTCCATACACTAAAGTGATATGCCTATTTGGAATTCAAGGAAACTAATCTTGGAAACTAACTTTTAACTTTTTGCCTCTAGATATACATTTACACTCTCTTGCATCCAGTTTTTTCAGCCAGTATTTGACATATTTCACCTTTTTTTCGTGAAACTGTAATCATTCTTGTGCCTTCATGTCAAATTTTGCCCTTAACTCATTACCACAAAATCCCTACTTTTGACGCCCATGAAAAAGAAGCCTTCAGAAAACATGGTGGAAAAAGGAGAAAATGCTGGCCACCAGCATTTTCTCCTTTTCCCACAATTTTTTCTACCCTTCACAAAACAAATTTCAAATTTTCAGCCACTTTTATTTTGTCGTCTGCAAATGCTTTCAATTTGGACCAGTCTAAAACATTGTCGTTTGGCAGTGGGTTAACAGCTGTAAGGTTACACAGATTACAACGGATTGAAAATGCATTTTTGTAATGGAGTTCTTCAAATAATCGCTGTTGTCTTTTCGGTCTTTTAAAACGCAAGCACATCCATTGAGTTTTATTATCATTATTATTTACACCATATCTATAGACAATTCATCTATGTTTACACACCTGAGCTATTATACACTCTTTCTACTTTGAACAATGTTTTTTTTCTTCTTAAAATATACAATTTCATTAGCCACCGTATACTGGGTAGAGGATGTCGTGGCCATCCTCCCCTATCCTTACAATAACTGTCATTTTCATCATTCATGTAGTTCTTATCCTTCTGATTAAAACTCTTTATTTCATGCTTTCTGGTAGGATATCGAGAAACAGCAGTGAAAATAATTTTCGATCTTACTCTGGTACGACCAGTGAAAATACCGATTTTCACGTTCTTGTTGCCGAGGTAAATTGCGCGTGCCTAACAACCAGATGGGAAATATGACGTCATATACCTTACTTTTCTTGCGCTTGACGTAATATTGTAATGCGTTGCTATGCGGGAGGGGTACGCCAGGGGGAATAACGGAAAAGAACCGTACAAGATTTTGATAAAGCTCCTCACAGAAAGGGTTAAAAGCATGAAATAAATAGAATATTTGTTTTTTTAGGTGAAATACTGAAATTTATAAAAAACAAATATCCTCTTTTTCTCTCTGTCTGACGTTATTTTTAAAAGTGCAAATAAAGTGTAGTGTTTCTAATTATGTATGTGAAAGTTTTTTTTTTTTCTTTTCTGTTTTCTTTTAAGGTGTAAGGATGTATTCTTAAGAATTATATGTATTGACTGCCTCATACCTATTTGTACATTTTTTAGCTTGACGATCATTCTTTTAATTTTTTAATGCGCAGACAGAACTCACTTGGACCTTTTAATATGGGGGTTTTGTTACCCTTTTATAATCAATCCTGGGTTTTCAAAAGCTTTCTTTATAGTCAATAAAAAAATGGAACTGTTTAGTTAAGATAACAAATGTACACCAATTTTTAAAGTTAACGATAAAACTTTAGACTGGTCCAAAAATGAAAGCGTTTGCAGACGCCAAAATGAAAGTGACTAACAAATTGAAATTTGTTTTACGAAGGGAAAGAAAACATTGAGGGAAAGGGAGAAAATGCTGGTTACCAGCATTTTCTCCTTTTCCCTCCATGTTTTCAAAAAGCTTTTTACACAGGGGAGGGGGGTTAAAAGTCGGGATTGTGCGGTAAAGGGTTAATTCCAAATGTATGTAGGAAGGTGTACAAAAATTCCATATCTGACAAATGCAGTGATTTAAAACTTTCAAATCTGTTATCTATCTTACGATGATGACGCAATAGGCGATAACAGAAAACGGTGCAATACTCATTTAGTCATACTATCTTTTCAGTTCTTGGAGTAATATGTTAAAATCGAAATAAATCACGTTTACACTTTATTTCCTGTTTTTTTTTTCCCCCATAAAATTGTGATTTTTTTACAACATCATGTCTGATTACTGATATATGATTCACATATGACATGCCGCAAAGATCTCAGAACATCATAGTTTAAAAAAAAAAACAGAAACTTCAGTAGATCTAAATGTTTAATAGTTTCTCTCAATTTTACAACAAAAAAATACACTTGATACATATAGATCTACAAGTACACACCGCATGAAATTGCCAGCGAGTCGACGACGTTTTATTTTTTCAGCTAGGGAAGTCGGCCGAAAAATGGATAAGTGTAGCTTACTTACAGGAAAACCTGTACAAAATGTGAGGAAAGCACAAATTTGGCTAATAATTCGGAAAACACCATACTAAATTGTTTTCTTGTTTAAAACGCTTGGTAACCCAATGGTTGAAGATTTCTCCAGTATGTTATAGGAATAAAAACATCACAAGTCACACATCAAAATTTACCGCCACAATTTACGTCAACACCGATGTCATAATAAACTATTTATATCACAGCAGGGAGTGGTTCAAGACGCCTTGAACTCTGTACCAAACGACAAAATCTTAAACCTGTCCAAATTAAAAGCACTTGCACACGACATAGTCAATTTCACTCAAAAATTAGAATTCCCCTTTAGAAAGGTTGAAAATAATTTCTAATAAGATAAAATGCTAAACTAGTTGTCAGCATTTCTCATTTTCCCACCACGTTTACTTCTGTTAGAGTCGTTAAAATTCTGGCCTATTTAGAAAAGGATAGATCGTGGCTGACTTGAACCTTAATGAATATCGCTATCTTTAAATCAATCAGGGCTTTGATGAAATACTGATCGTTTTTATTCACTCATAACATATGGGCAGATGATTTCCCGTCCAGAACCGTCTTGGGCCAATAGATCTATTCCAACCCATCCCGTCGACGTTTTGAACACTTTAGAAAGTGTGTTCTCTTCAGTGGTAAAACTGAAGGACTGCCAGCGCCAGTTTGAAAGCAAATGGAGCATAAGCCGACTTTATGTATTTTTTTCTTACCTACCTACCTACCTACCTACCTACCTACTTACTTACTTACTTACCGACTGACTGAGCTTGGCTCATATAATTAAACAATACCTGCTGGATTGTTCAAATGGTATCACTGTGCTAAATATTGGTTCAGGAATGAATGTTTAATAAGCTGGAATGAATGTGATGCGTTTTTAACTCTTTACCAAACGACAAATTCTTAGACAAATCCAAATTTAAAGCATTTGCAGACGACAAAATAAACGTGACTCAAAAATTAAAAATTGATTGTGGAAGAGTAGAAAACATTGTTGGAAAAGGAGAAAATGCTGGTTACCAGCATTTTCTCCTTTTCCAACAGTGTTTTAGAAGGTTTCTGCCTAAGGTTCTTAAAAACCAGGGTCTGTTTGGTAAAGTGTTAAAACGTAAAATGTACCATTTTAGGCAGTTAAGATCATTTTCAAATTTTGTGACAATGTTTACAAAATTAATACATCATTTGGTGCACAAAAAGGCCATACTCGTAATACAGTTCACGTCAACAAGCATGCCAACTTCTGTATCTATCAAAACTGTATTCTTGTAAAGACAGCTACAGTACAATGCTTATCAGTAAATTGCTGAGATAATTAATTTCTTGTTTTACGCTAATTACTGCAGTACACTTCACTACCTGACGTTGATGAGCATTTGATAGTCCTAGTAATATCCCTCGAGGGGGCATTTAGTTCCAACGAAAACAAACAATCAACGCCATTGAATTGTTAGAACTAGTGGATTAAATCTGGCATTTTGACGGGCCGCTCGCACACTAGCCTTTGGTTCTTGTAGTTTTGACAGGTTTGAGAATGAACAATAAATCATTTGAATAGAATACGAGGTACTATCATTTTGCCTGCAAGACGCGAAAAGGGACATTCCGACATTTGCGTAAAGTGTCCTCTCGGTACAGTGTACAGTGCACGCAGGCAAATCCGAGACGACACTTTACGTTTTTCATGTAATTTTCTGTTTTGCGCAAGTCTACTGTAACATAAAATCTAAGGTAGTCTTAAAGTGCAGTCTCGGATTAAACTGCGCGAACTGCGCACGCTAAACCGAGACGACACTTTACGCAAAAGTCCGAATGCCCCTTTTTGCGTTGTGCAAGCCATTCGGAAGCTTTGGATGATTCTAGGACTAGATCTATAATTCCACAAGTCTATCTGTGTCATGCTCTAAGGAAATGGGTATAATACATCTGTAACAGGCGTCGACCTATGTTAGCCTGCACTTTTCGCGCAGGCTGACAGGGGTCCAACATTTTTGCTATGGATAAATTTTCTGTACGTCAAAGGACCACTCTACCTAACGGTCCAGTCATTTTCACATAGAAAGGATCTATATAATTATTATTATGCTGCGTATGGTTTGACGACGATCTATTACGAGGATGCCTTTAAGCCTCTTTTCTTTTCCATCGATCCATTTTCATGATTTTCATGTTTCATAGACAGACGGTTCTTGAAAAGACTGCTAAAAAAAGAAGAAAGTATTGTTAACTATCATTTCTTTCATTTCAAACAATATTTTTCTAGTTTCAAAGACAAACTCTGTCATTTGTACCATGTTTGTCACATGTGTGTCATTTGCTACTGCTTTCAAAGTAGACGCATATGTTGACCCTTCGTCTGCGATGCGTGACTCAAGTGCCTTTTGGAGACAGTGTAGATCAAAACCAGACTGCACAGACCGCGCAGTCTGCTACTGAATAAACACTGTCAGAAAAAGAGAGTATATTTCTCTTGGAAAAATCTTCAAATGGCAGAAAAATGGAATAATGGGTTTTACTATCAGCTGATTTAGCCGGTCAAGGAATAAAGTAACCTATGGGTAGTATTCATCTCTTTGCAGTTCTGTATTATGCTCCTTGCAGTGCTTTTCTATTATACTTTATAAATTTCTCGCGATGTAATTGGATAATATGACCCGGACATATATCATGTACACTGGCAAAACCAATGAAAAACGAATTTCCCTTTCGGGAGCCCCGTATACATGACTAAACCATCAACACAACATCCGAAATGGCACCGTCGATCAAGGTTAACATCAAGATATGCGCCAAGTTGAATGTTTTATGCATGTATTACCAAGTTCTGAGTGACGTCAGTTCCCAGTGACGTCAGTTTTCATTGAATATTGGGGCACTCAGAAGGGAAATTCTGCTTCGTCAGGGTACCCAATCTTTTAAACCCCAAAAACAGGTGAAATTCGCTTAACCAACGTTGCAATGGTAAAACTTTGCAGTATGATAAATTTGTTGTACATTCACGTGGGTGGCAGGGGACTTAGAAACTTGCTCACGGCCGTGGTGAATCATGTGGCGACCTCACCTCCGGCTCGGGGCAACATGATTCACCACAGCCGTGAACAAGTTTCCAAGCCCCTGCCACATGACCGTAAAACCAATACTGTCACTTTGTTTACCTTTTTGGCGATGTACCTCTAATGCTATGCAGCCGACGACTTGGTTTTTTCATAGATAGATTTTCGGGGCAAGAACCAAGAAGTTCTGGGTTCAATCCTTACTGCAGGCTTTGGTAGTTTGGGAATGTCCTAGTAGAAGGCACTACTTAGCCCATGTCTAGCTGTGGTAAAACTTAGGCAAACCCAATAAGCAGCTGTGATATACATGTAGCTATTTTGGTTCTTAACACTATTTTGAAACGGATCATCCATACCAATTGAATGTTTTTTTTTAACTTTAATTTTGTCTGCGTATGAAGATACACTGTTTTCATGTCTGTCTGTGTCTCTGTCTGTCGTTCGCTCTGTCTGTCGTTCTCTCTGTCTCTCTGTCTGCCTGCCGGTCTGTCGCGCTGTTCATTTGTCGGTCTGAACACCATTCAAACAATCAAGCATTTTTTTTTTACACGAAAGAGAGCCACACTTTACAAATAGTAGTTTGTCCGGTTCTTCGCTTCGGAGTGAGTCACCGAAATTCAGGTAAATAAGGAAAATGACAGGCGGGCATATACAGTGTTTACAGAGGGAACAAAGCCTACTGGGGTCCATCTGATTAGTAATGCTTTATAGATCGCCGCTGTGTCAAAGGTCAAGTTGTTCTAGGAAATCAGTACTTTTAATATTTATTTTCAAAACATTGCACTTATGATGGAGTTCGGTGAATCTTCTTATTTTTGTACCGTGTTAACCTTTATTCAGCTAAATAACTTGAATGAAACTTTAAAGCCAATAACATCAACCAAAATAATGATTTTTGTAGAAAAATATCTTTTTTTAAGCTTTATTTACCACGTCAATGAGTATGCGGGGGTCGTGGTCATCCCCCAGCATACCTTACGTAATCTGTTAGTATACAGTGATTAAGAAAGAAAAAACATTTTCCTATAAAAACATACAAATATATATATATGAGACATTCTCCGGCAAAAAGGTGCTTTATGTTCCTACGTAGTCCATCACGCTAAGCAAGCTATCATATACTTTTGAATCTACAACAGCCTTTCTTTCTCAAAATCGACTTAATTACGGGGTAGAATGGTCCTTGGACATACAGAAAACTAAGTTTTAGCGAAACGTTTCGGTCCAGGTTAGCCTGCGCAGAGTGCGCAGGCCAACCTGGGTCGATACTTTCGCACAGATGCATTAAGCACCCCTCTCACGGAGCACATCTCATATATATTCATCTCTTCAAAAAGGTAGCATTATGAATCAAAGCGTTGAAAACGCTGAAGTGGTATCAAAGAAACCCATTGTGTGGAATTAATAGTTTGAAAGAAACAGAGACATATTGTTCAGATATTGGCTTAAAAGTCAACCCACTAAGCAAATGAATACCTTTTCGGTTGAAGGGAGAGTATTCATGACAAAGTTTGGTTTATTTTTGTATAAGTGGTCTGCTTTTGATCATGAGGAAGAAGCAGGAGTAACGCCCGTTGACAGTAGGATGCATGACGAATAGAGAGAAAAATCCTGTTGATATATCGAACAAAATTAAGTTTGTTTCTGAAAACTATAATTTTGAAATATCTCTAGCCTTTTACATTCAATTTCCAACATTACAATCAATAGACGATAAGCGATATTTCCATTTTATCGTAAGCGACGCACCAGTAGTATCACGTGACACCGGACAATCAAAGCATTATTTCAGTAACAAATGCCGTATGTCCCGTTCGCAAATCCTTTAAATTTGGACAAATTCATAACTGAAAAGAAAATGACATAGCAAGAAATCTATGGAAATCAATTCTAACACAATTCAAACATATCTCATGATATTGCCTTTGAAAAAGAAAATCGCAAACAGACAAAATATGCATTTTATGAAATCGTATTTAAATAAAGAGCATGTAGAGACTAAGAACGGACTAGAAGAATATCTTTGTCGAACATTGTAGATCCAAGATCTGACTGCACGTTCTGGGCAGTCTGATCTTGATATACAACATCCGCAAAAGGCCATCGAGTTGCCTAAGAGTTAATACTTAGGCTTCATTGGATCCACTGGGCTTTTCGTGGGAGACACTTCAGAACTCTAGCCTAGTTCTGATGAAACTCATGAAATATATTAATCTGGTGTCGCCAAAATATGACTGAAATGATGTTTGAAGCGATGTAAAACACCATTCAATCAATAGGTCAATCGATCAATCAATCGATCAATCAATCAATTAATCAAACAATCAACAAACCAACTAACCAACCAAAACCAACCTACCTACATACCTCCCTATCTATCTATCTATCTATCAGTTAGTATCTATCTACCGATCTATCTATCTATCTATCTATCTATCTATCTATCAATTTATCAATCAATCAATCAATCAGTAAATCAACCAGTGAATCAGTAAATTAATCAATCCGTCCTCGGGGCCGTTTTAACTCGAGTTTCTTTTATAAGTCAAGGTTCTGTAAATAAATTTCCTCTTCTAAGTAACAAAAAACAAGGGCAGATGGAACTTTGGCCATAAATTTCTTTTCTTGTGCATTTTGTGCGCGTAAAATATCAGGTATAGGTATTCTGATCACAATCGGCCATTCTTTGTCAATCATACGAAACCCAATCCCGATTAAGTCTAGATTCTCTTACCTTCAAGGCATCAACTGCCAGAACTTATCACTGCAAAGCATCAAGGTGTTCTTGCTTAACCCATCACCACACAATCCCTACTTTTGACGCCCCTGAGAAAGAATCCTTTAGAAAACATTGTGGGAAAAGGAGAAAATGCTGGTAACCAGCATTTTCTCCTTTTCCCACAATGTTTTCTAACCTTCATAAAACAAATTTCAAATTTTCACTCACTTTTATTTTGTCGTCTGCAAATGCTTTCAATTTGGACCAGTCTAAAATTTTGTTGTTTGGTAAAGAGTTAACTCTTTACCAAACGACAACACTTCAGACTGGTTCAAATTGAAAGCACTTGTAGGCAACTTGTAGGAAACGTAACTCAAAAATTGAAATGTGTTCCAAACAGGGTAGAAAACATTATGAGAAAAGGAGAAAATGCAGGTAACCAGCATTTTCTCCTTTTCCCACAATTTTTTCAAAAGGCTTCTATCTCCGGGTCGTGAAAACCTGGGAATGTTTGGTAGGGGGTTAACCTTTTTACTGCCAAATAAGTTATATTTAAATTTCAAACGGACAGTAAAAAAGCTAAATAATTTAACTTAAAACTTATTTTGGAGAAAAATATACCCTTATCAGACAGTACAGATCGGAGATCAGGCTGCACGTTCTGTGCAGTCTGATCTTGGATCTACACTGTCTGCAAAAGGTCATAGAGTCGCATTTATCAGCCTTAAGTGTGAATGGAGAATAAGCGCCTTTTCGTAGGTGCTTTACGTCCATCAACATGCTTCTGTACCAAAAAATACGAAAGAAATAAATTTTACTCTGCGAAAAGGGGGTTTAACCCATTACCACACAATCCCTACTTTTGACGACCCTGAGAAAGAAGCCTTTGGAAAACATTGTGGAAAAAGGAGAAAATGCTGGTAACCAGCATTTTCTCCTTTTCCCACAATGTTTTCTACCATTCACAAAACGATTTCCAAATTTTCAGTCACTTTTATTTTGTTGCCACTTTTACTTTGTCGTTTGCAAATGCTTTCGATTAAGACAAACCTAAAACATTGTCGTCTGGTAATGAGTTAATGCATCCACAAAAAGTATCGACCCATGCCAGCCTGCGCAGTCCGTGTGGGTCGAAACTGTTTGCCATTGGTCAATTATATGCATGTCTAATGTCCAGTCTAACTCAGGATTAAGACAAGTATTGGACAAAGTGGAATTAACGGATCTACAATTATAGTATGCCATGACGTGCTTGGTACATGTGCACAGAGATCGCAGAGATGCATTACTTATTTCATGCTTTCCAGTAGGATATCGAGAAATAGCAGTGAAAATATTTTTCGATCTTAGACTGGTACCACAAGTGAAAACACCGATTTTCATGTATTTGTTGCCTAGGTAAATTACGCTGTGCCTGACAACCAGATGGGAAATATGACGTCATTTACCATGTATACAATTCTCGCGCTTGACGTAATATTGTAGTGCGTTGCTATTCGGGAGGGGTACGCCACGGGGAATAACGGAAAAGAACTGTACTAGATTTTGATAAAGCTCCTCCCAGAAAAGATTAAAAGCATGAAATAAATAGAATATTTGGGGGTTTTTTTGGTGAAAGATTGAAATTTATTTCATCTCGTGAACACCATCGGTAATATTTTCACTCGTGGCTGCGCCACTCGTGAAAATATTACCGATGGTGTCCACTCGATGAAATAAATTTCGATCTTTCATGGAAAGAGACAAATATCCTCTATATCCCTTTTGTCAAATCACAAACATACGTGACCCGTCATGCAAAAAAAGACAATATTGGAACATCGAAAAGTGTCGACCCTGGTCAGACTGCGTGAATTGGGCAGGCTGAACAGGATCGACACTTTTCGCTTTTGTGATATTTTCTTCATCAAAAATGGCCATTCTCCCTTACTGTGTAATCACTTTTGAACTATTAACTTTAATTGACCTGCACTATCTTTGATATATTTTCATCTAAATGGTGTACAGAATTCCTAGATTGTCTCTTTTTGCTTGACGGGTCATATATTCAAAAATCTAAATTGTGTCAGGGGTATGTGCCGGCACATGCAAAAAAGAATACCATATAACAATAACACAAAACGGGTATCATGAAATCCAAAATTATTGTGTATCAAAGAAAGCAGTTTATCGTTGATACCATTAATTCAAGATTTATTTCGTATCTCTCTATTTGGGTTTAAAAAAATACACACACACAGACACAAACAAACAAACGTTTCGTTTAACCCATGCATACTTAGTAACAATGCTTTTGTTAAACCATACTCTGTCGACGAAAATTCACAAGTGTTTATCTAAAAAATGTCAAAAAGTAAAAACGAAAATTACATAATCGAATACAAACGTGTCACGAAAGTAAGCTATTGGAGAACAAACTCAACCTGCAGATGGTAGCTTTGAAAACACTGTTAAAAAACCGGTAAACCGTCTGTCAAGAGCAAGTGCTCCTTCTCATAAAAAGACTGAGCTCTCTTAACTGCAAAATAACAATAACATTTGCGTGTATAAATTATAACGGGTGAAAAGAATAAAGAACAAACAAACATGGCCAACTTTATCATGCAAATCAAACCCGGTAACTGTTATTTGACCGCTATGTAAGTCAATTAAATTATGAGAGTTTGATCCCTTTTGGCCGTGAAATCGATCACATACGGAATTATATATTGACTGGCGATCTCTGCAAACCCTTTGCACTTACAACCCGAATTTCGCGCTTCGAGTGTAAAGGGTGTCAATTTATTGGAAAACAACTCTGCGGGATATCTGGGGTTGTAAATTACTGGGGTACCAAATTTTGTAGGATTTGTTTTCCTTTCAGGTCTTGCAATTTGATCTACCTCAAATTTTACCGAAAGCACGCGTTTGAAAAATTATGGTCAGCTATAGAAATGCCTTTGACCAGCATTTGCTCTTTTTCAAGCAATGTTGTCATGCCTTAATTGATACAAATTGAATAATTTGAGCCATATTTATTGTGTTGTCTACAACTGCTTTAAATATTGGGACAGTCATACATTGCCAGTTCCTGAAGAGTTAAAAAAAAAAAGAAAAATATCCGCAGTACAAGTTTCTTATGATGAGACTAAAGCCGGTGGAGGAGCGCGACACGAACGCTCGAAATGTAACAGCACATATGTTTACTGCATCTTTGGAATTTTATCTCTGATTTTTTCATCATAATTTTGAATTCAATCTCTGATATTTTTATTGATTTATCAACAAAAAATGGTACAATAGTAAAAATACTTCAGTTGGATATATTTCTGAATAGCTAATATAGCTAACAAAGTTAAGGATATTATGAAGAGGCTTCTCTTGTTACAATGTTTTTGAAAACATTAATCTCCAACCTGTTGCATAGAGCTATTACATAGTCAACAGACGGCATTTTATTGTAATTGTTTTGCATAGCATCGTCACAAATACATGTACGTACATGTATATTAGGCTGGGGAAAGTGTGGTGGTATATCAGACCACACAGGTATTGTCTGATCTATCATAAACAAACCAACCGTATACAAATGATATTTTTTAACCTTTATGTTCAATAGGTCAGTTCTTTTTAAAATAATTTCGTCATTTTTTAGAAGAAGTCAGTGGTTTTGTGAGCACACGGTAAACATAAATCAGCCTGCACAATATTGTTGGAAAATCAAAATTATCTTCAGGGAAGTCAGAAAGCTTATTTATTGTTCTTTAATATGGCGTAGTTTTCAGTCATGTAGAAAATACATTTTTAGCCCTTTTTACACCTTTTTAAAGCAACTATCGTATTTTCTTTCTTTTTCCCTGATCGTTTGCATTGTGCCAGAGTTCTCCGATGATGACCGAGTCTCACTGTTAGATTAGACGCCTATCGGGTATCTTGATTGGTGTTACGTAATGGTATACATTGATACATTTATACGGGGTAATCGGAAAGAAAGTACATGTATCAGGAAAAAAATCAGACTTCTTTAGGGAGAGGAACTATATAAGCTTTGATGCTTTCGTTTCAATCCTTTTCGCAATACATGTTGTAAATGAATGATGTTAGTATATTGAATAAATTAAAACTAAATGTTTAAACTAAGATCATAATTTTTTTACGAGATTATTTATAAGGATTTAAAGTCAAGTTTAACAAGATCTTGTATAAGGAAGTCCAATTTGCCGCCTTCTCTCTTTAGCTCTTTACTTGCAAATGTGTGATGATTAATGCATTTTCAAAAGTATTTTATGGCGACAGCTCACATATTCAAATTTCCTCGCTATTTTCAATCTGATCACATGTATTTTCTCCCTCTCATGTGTTTTCAAAAGTCAATAATTTAAAACCTTTTCCCATATGGAGAACTTTTTGACTTCACCAACTTAGAAAAAAAGCAATTTCAGAAAATAAATCAAATGTAGCTAAATTGATATTCTTCACTTTAAAAGAGTAGAAAACATTGTAGGAAAAGGAATCAATACTGGATATTGGTATTTCTCCTTTTCTCACAATGTTTTCAAAAGGTTTTATGCAGGACCGTTGAAATTCGGGAGTAAGCTGTACGGGTCACATCAATACTCTCAAAACGCAAATTGTTTTCTGCTGATTTCAGTCATATATTGATATTGATACGTCAATTTTTTTAAGCCAAAAGAATTTCGACACGTAAAATAAAACCGATTCGGCCCAGGATCAGACTGCTTGTTTTGTACAGTTTGTTACTGGTCTATTGACTGCATAATTATTATAATGATCCAATAGTACAACAAATTCAATCTTCTTTAGAAATAAAGGAAAAAAAAAAATAAAAATAAAAAATAAAAATGCAATTTAAAGAAATTTATGCTAACTAAATTGAAATTATTTTCCAAAAAGAATTAAAAAAGACGATACTGGGAAAATAATGGTTTTTACAAATCTCTTAAAAGTTTTCACTGATGCAAATAATATACACGTACATGTATAAAAATGATAAATACAATCATTATATATTTGGACAATGTGTAAAAACAGGATCCAGGTTTAACAAAACAATACAGACAAGGTTATCATGTCATCAGTTCTTATCTTCCCTTTATCCGTTGCTAAATCTTTTCACCCAGTCTTAAAATCTCACTTTGCTCGATACAGCATTTTTTATACAAAAATTAACGATAGTGTCGTTTTTAAACTAAAATGGACGCAAGATCTCAATTTAACAAATGTAAACGAATACTTTGATCACAATCACAACAAAACATAGAATACTTCAAGACGTTATAGATTTTTTGCTTGCAATTCATTTTTATGTTATTTAACGTCAAAAACGGCGCAAGAGCAAATTTCTTAAACCTTTATATAGAAATAAGAAGGAGAATGGGTCAGTAACTTTAAATCAAAATGGACGCAACTTCCCATTTTGCTACAGGAATTAAAATTATATTGAAGTAAAGTAGAGATATTACAGAATACTTCACGACGTTATAGATTTTAATCATTTTAGAAGAAAAATGTGTTTTAGTCGATCAAAAAATTTTCCCTTCTGAATCCTATATGACAGGCCGTTATCGGAAATCCTTTCGGACCAGATAATCGATAAGTTCCAAGGAGAGTAACTCTTGCTCGACCTGCAGCTGAAAGTTGGGGATGAAAATGTAACTGAAACGAAAATATAGAAGACAATACAATAAAATTTTAGACTGGTCCAAATTGAAAGCAGTCGCAGACGACAAAATAAACGTACCCCAAAAAGTGAAATTTGTTTCCAGTAGGGTAGAAAACATTGTGGAAAAGAAGAAAATGCTGGTTACCGATAATGTTTCAAAAGACTTCTATCTCAGGGTCGTAAAAACCAGGGATTGTTTGGTAAAGAGTTCGAAATCTACTGGCAAAGTACTGAAAAAAACTAATATGAAGATAACATTACTTGAACTAATCAACGTTATGCAATACTTTCTCCTCTCCACTGCTAGAAACGACATTTAGAAATACTAATTAAAGAAAAAAATGTATTTTGACAATATCAGTGCTTACTCTATCTACCACATGTAGTCTATACACATTCATAAAAAAAGTTTGATTGCCTGTGTACATGTTAGCATTTGAACATTATTTAAGCGAGAGTAAAACATTATCCAAACGACAAAGATGTTAAAAAAAGAAAAAAAAACATTTTCTTTGCACATGTCTTTGATATTGTTCAGTCAAAGTTCACATTCAGAAACAAGAATTGTGCGAATAAATAATTTCGTAAAAGTTGAGAAAAAAAGGTCCCTACGGGTAAATGAGTCAATGCACAAACTGGCTCAAAAGACAATGTAAGCAAAAAACTGACAACATGAAACAAAATGACAAATGAAACAGGAAAAGGACAAATTATCCAGTAAAATGTCAAGATCATGGCACAACAAAGACATAATAACCCCGCCGGAAGTGTTTATTTCATAATAATTACGTCACAGCATGACGCAGGGACTAGCGGTGACAATACAATGAGACCACGAAAAATGATGACAAAATAGATATCCCTGGCGCACGCTCCGATACACGTTGGATGCGGGTATGTATTAACAATTAACAAATTAGCCATTTGACGCTTTCGCGAAGTGGTTAAGAATTTCTATTCTCATACCGGAATTGTCTTTAGAATAAAATGCTTTTTGGGGGCATTGAAAAAAATGAGGCATATTTAGGAGTTGTGCTTTTGAATGCAGTGTAGCACATACTTATAATCATGCTGTATGAATTTAAGAAACAAGCTTTATATTGGAAAGTTACAAACTAAAGAGTGACTGAAACAACAAAAAATTCCCTCTACATTATTAATCTGTTCAAATTGTTTATTCTGCTTCCTTAAGAGATCAGATTTCAGTCTGACTTTTGCGCTGACAATATGGTGGCCTTTAATGGGGGCCCCACTTGTAAATTTTTGACAATAGTTTTTTTTTTAGTGTTAATTAGGCTAGTTGTCCATTCGATGTCACAAGTACTGGCATTAACTCTTTACCAAACGACATAATTTCAGAAATTTAAAACACGTGCACGCCGACGACAAAAAAAAAAAACGTAACTCAAAAATTGTTTTTTTCCACTAGGGTAGAAAACTTTCTGGAAAAAAGAGAAAATGCTGATTACCAGCATTTTTTTTCCTTTTCCCACAAAGTTTTCTAAAAAGCAGGAAATGTGAGGTAAAGGGTTTAAAAGTCAGAGTACGGCTCATTCGTGAAATTGGTCAGAACTTGTTCTCTCCCTTAGATACCGTCAGATAAAAGAGGAAGTGCTATGATTAGATCGTTCAAAGTGATTTCATCTTGATTCTGTTATGTATGTTTTGCTACACAGTTTAAACATATTCATTTTACATCGATTGATAAACAAGTTCTTTAAACTTATACTAATCTCTCTCGATTCTGTTTCCTGGGAGCTACACCAGCACTCGTTAAACGTATGGGCCAATGAAAAATCCCAAATTTGACAACCGCTATCGGGAATCGAAACCAGAACCTTATGGTTACGAGGCCGACGCTCTACCTCACAACCATGGACACCACATAGAAACCCGATAGCCAACTATGCCAAACAGAAACATGTTTGATACCATTCAGATGAATAGTTATTATAAATTAAAGACATCTTAGATAGCATGAATCTCATTTGAAGATCTATAAAACATTGCTGCTATGTTGCCAGAAGTTATCTACTGTCGTAAAGTGGCACATGTTGATGAAGCCAAAAGTGCATTGAAATTGCAAAATTATGGGTGATAAACCTGATCAACGCCTAACTTTCAACATTCGTGCTATAAGATCAAAGCTTTCGATGTAATTTATCTGGTTGCAAGGCTCGGTTATACGGATGAGATTTCTATCCAGAACCATATGGTCGGTTTACTTCCAAAACCTCGTAACTACAGCTTGTAAAAAGCTGTAGATACGAGGTTTTCGAAGTAAATTGACGATATGGTCAAAACGTTATAGAACATAAAATCGGTTACAAAATGTGCATAATTCCGCTCAAGCGAAAATGTCTCTTACTACATCTGAAAATATTTATATCAAATTTAGATTTTTGGCAAAAATCATTTTTAGAAAGCATTAATCTTCCATTTTGAAAATGCACTTCAAATATATCACTGAAGACAGGATTATATTTGTAATATTTTTTTATGAACAAGGGATTGGACAGAGTACGTAAATTAGGGGATGGGTTATGGTTTCAGAAATGGATTTTTCATAGATAAACACATTATCTAATGGCAACGGCCCCGCGTTCGTAATGCGAAATTACGGGAATTTATGAGGCTTCTACGTACAGAAGGCATTAACATGCTCTTTGCGGAGTAGTTTAACTGTTGCTCCACGTTGCTGGCAACTTAGATCAAAAAGCTTTCTTTGTCGCCGGTGATTTCAATGAAATATCAGTATTTTCCCTCGCGATCATTTCAGCAAATCTGTAAACAACCTACGAGGAAATAAAAATCCGACACTGGTATTATTTCAAACAGCGTGGGGTCCACGTTTTACTCCTGAAAAAGTAATATCTTGATTTCAGGAAAGCAATAACTTGTTTGAGACTGTGACACAACACTTTTACCTTATTACAGTGCACCCCAGGAGAGGAAATTAAAACCAGACTATGGACTGAACCTAAAGGATGTGGGACTCGATTCACAGGCTCACTGAAGAATTTAATTATAAATTCCATTATTTCATTATTCAAATATCAATTAAGTATATTTCGTCTGATAAAGTTTTGTTTGCTTATTTGTTTTAATTAGAAAAATAATGATAAGTATGCATTGTATTGCTTACATTAAAAACAAGAAAACAACAACTATGATGAAGTAATTACCGTGACCAGCACGATTATAATTACGAGAATGACTTCAGTACTATTTCTTTGTACTATCCATACTCTACTTTAAAGCAAAAAAGACTTGCCTCCAGCATGCCATCAGCATTTTCCGAATGTCCATGAAAACACCTAATCGCAAGGTGTCAGTAAATTTCACCAAGTGATATTTCACTTTAAATACATGTATTATAAACCTGAAAGTTTACGGGAGAAAACACATGCGTCAAACGCTTACAGAATATCACACAGGACAGAAAAAAAATCTGCATAGATCTACACACTATAAAATCAATACGGTTCCATATGGTATGATGACGTCATGGTGAAGTAACTAACGCTTAGTATACGTATGAATTCATTTGCAAGTTCATTGGTAAAAAATTTACGCTCATACATTCATCCGCCATTTATAAAAACAAAGTACGTGTTACTGGCTATTTCACCGTTATATGTTTTAATTTGCTGACTGTTTTCGAATGAAAATATCAATAATTTGCAATATAAACGACATTATTAATAGTCGTTGAAAAGGTGTAGACAAAATTTTATATCATAAAAAGGAATATTATGCTGTACTGAGAACATTCTCTGTCTTCGGTCTCGCGCGATATCGAATTTGCTCACGCTGCTCGAAGTAAATACAAGCACACGGAAAGTCACTACAGCACAATATTCAGTATTTACCACATAACCTCCCTTGTTTAAAGTGTAATATACTTTACCCATGGTCTCAATAATGAGACGCTACGGTGATTTTTTTTCATATTTGGCCATTTATTGTGCACCTTACCGTCCCGGCTTAACATTAATGTTCCAGTAGCAAAGATAAAGCGCTATGCTGTCTTTCTGTGTTGTCAGTTTAATCTGCTATATTGCAGCGAAATGCGATTGAATTTCAGTTACTAACAAGGCCAAAGACAAATTATTAAACCTTTCATTACCTAAAAGCCTTGTAGAAGTCGCTCGTAACATGTAAATCTTGGAAAAAATACTGACGAAGTTCATCGTGCATTTTTAGTGTTTTCGGGAATGTAAAGAACTCAAGTAACAAATGAATTGTACGGTTTTCTCCTATGTTCAGCATAAAATATTTTATACAGATATCACGTATTAAACAAAAATATTTTTTTATCTATCGTTTTGCATGTCACAGAATAAATGCTCGTAGCCAGCATTTTTTTTTTTTTCTTTCCCCACAAAGTTTTCAAAAGACTTTCTACCCAAGGTGGACAAAACTGGGAATTTTGTGATAAAGAGCTATGCAAGAATATATATCATCAAATCCTAAATGGGAAGGCAAAAGATCTGAACAAGGGAACAGAAACAAATAGCACATGTATATTGTAACCCTTCACCACACAATCCTGATTTTCAGCATCCCTGAGAGAGAAGGCATTTGAAAGCATTTGAAAGCTGTTTAGCAAAGGGGTATTGAATAATTCTAAATTGTTGCCTGAAAAAGAATGAGATGCTTGTTGATAAATAGATGGCAAAAGCGCTTTTCTCATCAAAGAACCAAAGTCGTGTCACACTAAAGAGATCTTTTCAAAGCTATTGACCATATACTCGCACATGTAGGCAGCTTGGGCAGATGTGGAATACCTAGATCAGTCTAGAAAAGGAGTACACTCTGTTATTTCATGCTTTCCGGTAGGATATAGAGAAATCGCAGTGAAAATATTTTTCGATCTTACATAGGTACCACCAGTGAAAACCCGATTTTTTTCTTCTTAATGCCTAGGTTAATTACGCGTGCCTCACAACCAAATGGAAATATGACGTCATTTACCTTACATTTCTCGCGCTAGACGTAATATTGTAATGCGTTGCTATGCGGGAGGGGTACGCCATGTGGAATAACGGAAAAGAACTGTACTGAATTTTGATAAAGCTCCTCCCAGAAAGGGTTAAAAGCATGAAATAAAAAGAATACATGTTTTTTTTTTTTCATGAAAGATCGAAATTTATTTCATCTCGTGAACACCATCGATAATATTTTCACCCGTGGCTGCGCCACTCGTGAAAGTATTACCGATGCTGTTCACTCGATGAAATAAATTTAGATCTTTCACCGAAAAAAACAAATATTCTGTATCTTAAATCTAATCTATCTTCTCAATATTTAAGACCTTGGAAACGACGGAATCATGAATCAGGCAGAGAAAGAGCACAGGCTTTACCAAACAATTCCGAGTTTTAACGACGCTGATGATATAGGCTTCTGGTGTTTTGGGTGAAGTATTATTTTCTTCTTCTTTCACAGAAAATCCCTATCATCCGAGGCATATTTAAGTTTTCGGCTTCAAAAATCTTGAATTTGGATGAATATAAACCTATATGATAAAGGTAGTTCACGCAACGCTAGTAGTACTAACAATGGTCTCCAGCATTCTAACGCTCTGCTGTTTCATCATGAGGCAATAAAACCCATGAAAACAGAAATTTTGGTCTAATAAAACACAGCAAGACAACCATATCTTGAATCTATTATTTATTAAGCGTTTATGAAGATGGACACAAACCGACGTACCCCCTGTTCCGGCGTCCATCATAACTCGCCAATATTCCATATAATGTCTTGGCTTCCTGGAGCGGGATAGCCACTTGATATCTGTGTGGAGCAGTAAAACAGGTCTCTGGCTAAAAACCCTTGAATCTTCTTGTAAATACAAATTGAGAAAACAGTATAGTGCCTGTAAAATAAAGCGAATGGCTAGTAAAGAAGTGTTTTTCTCGGTAACGTTCGTCATACAATTTAAATGGCCTGCTACCACAATGTTTTTATTTAAGGTTTTTATGTATGGCGTTGCCACATTCATTAATTATCGTTTTATGTGAATCAAGTTCTAGTAAGTCCTTTCAATGGGGTCAAAACCGTAAATTGACGAAATGAATTCATATCTAAAGGGCTAAAGGAACAACATGGAATGGTACACTGCGAGGAAATTAGGGATTTGGCTAATGACAAGTTTATGTTAATAAAATGGAGAAACTCTGATACGTTATTGTCTTTTTGATATCCTAAGTCAGTAAGCGATGTTTCTCTTTGATCTTAGCCAAGGTCAGAAGGTGAAATGAAAGCGGAAAATGTTGAATATCTAGACTGCTTTGGTGGGAAAATGTATATTCTCCAATGCATGTACCAAAATTGCAAACGGAAAATATCGCAATAGCTTTAGTGGTGTTTCTTGCTATTGATACATAATTATCCATTTTGATAATACATTACTAGATACTGATGTTAGACACTGTCCGTAAAATCATTGGTAAGTGTGGATTTTACTGATTCGGAGCTTATCGAATAAAAGAAAAACAAAGTATCAGGGTACAGAGTATCAATATTTTGACTAGGGAAACCTCAACATGATTTCCCCGTAACTTAAGGCGACATGAGGTACTGCATAACTATCGTTTGATGATGGCATACAGAGACGGTCCGCCTTATCGCCCCAGTTTCTTGGCACTTCCTTTGTAAACTATGATTTAAGACCGGGGAGCGATATTTGTATGTTGGTATATACATGTACTCGTATGTAACGTAACAGGCATGTGGATTGCCGCGAGATGAAATATAGGCCTGATAAGGAACCCGCTAAAAACATGAATTTATTTATCAGCTCTGTTAGTGTTAGGGCATGCTAGGTAGTTTTACACACCAAGTGCATTTGTTCTTCCTTTTTTGCTTGATTGATTGTTAATATTTGGGGAACACCGTGATTATTTTCTTTATTTGAAATGGCTGAATTTGATTATTTGTGAATATCGTCTGTATAGAAGAGCTCATGAAATAAAATATTTTATAATTTGTTTATATCAATATCTCTTTTTTGTCCATTCAATTTCTACCAAGGAACAAAAATGCGCTATGAAACACAATGGTGAAGCAGCTACTGATTTTCGCAAGACTATTTAAAACAAATGTTATACATTCATCTACTTCGAAGCTGCAATGAATGATCCATGAACTTTGTAGCTTTTTTCTCTAAAACATATCTACGTAATTATTCACCAGTAAAAGCCAATTTGCTGTTCAGCAGGTGCGCGTTTGTGAGATTTTTTGGACAAAGGCATTATGTGTATTCCTGTAGAGATGACGCTGGGAAAGTCACGTGAAAACATGGCGAACAGAACTGTGGAATGCAACACATGGGTTGTTAATTTCGTGGAGAAACTTGTTCATAAATCATTTTGAAACGAAGATTTTTCTCCCGTCAGAATTGATTAAATGATGAGAAAAATATGTTACGAAATGTAGACGATAAAACATCTTCTTCGATATGAAATATAGGTCCATAACTTAAGTGCTGAAATTTTTGTGTCATCAAGAGAGCCTTGATTTCAGCAACGTACAATGATAATTAACTGTAGGTTTGTCTAAGCTGCCAGAAATGTGTAACCGTTGAGATCATAATCTGGTTATGTAAACTATCAGAGCCAGTATTCACCAATCATTCCTGACGATATTCTTAGTCTTAATCTTCGAGGCTTTCTAAATTTGTAAGTAACATAACTTCTGATTGGCTAAACCATTCGGTTTAGCCAATCAGAAGTTGTGTTACTTTCAAAAATAGAAAAGTCTGGAAAATGAGACAAAGAACCTTCTTAAGAATGGTTGGTGAATACGAGTCCAGGCAGGTATCTTTGTAAATCTTTTCGACGTCCAAGAGTTTTTCTGTTTCACAGACAGTGAAGCTCAGACGAAGATTCGAAGATTATGGACCTACATGGCCAAGATACTTTGCAATGTATTCTTGATCGAAACGACTTTTGATTTTTTTTCTGACATGAATAAATAAGTCCATTCGACTCAAAAATCTTCATTTGAGCCGCCACTTAATTTGTCGTGTGCTTTTCGTTTTTTGTAAGAATTAAAAAGAAGTTCGAACTTCATAGCGCTTATAAAAGGCAAAATGCTTTGTCTAGGCCGTTTTGTACTAGAATGAGTTTATTTTCATGCTCATTTATCTTTTTTTTTTCAATGAGGCTTTTTCAGATTCTAGTGCCTTCATCATCTGCTGAAGACCATACACTACTCCATCGATGATATTTGAAACAATAGTTGACAGCTTGGATTCAAATGTACTTTTGAGAACATCATCTATCTTTACAATGTTCTCTTCCAGCAAACTAACATTCATGATGGCTCCTGCTGAACCCTCTGAATCAGATAAATCCGATGAAAATAAGAGTGCTCTCGTTTTCTTTGGATTATTAGGCTCAAATGGTAACGAGAGGTCTCGTTCACTACCTTCAGTCGTTGTGGGTGTTTTATTAGTTTTCTTAGATTTTATTATTATACTTTTGAATTTTTCAACATGGACAGTTTGCCTTGATGTGATTTGAAATAGAAGAACACAGTATGAAGCCAAAGATTTTAACTACTTCATTCTTGTATGCACGTCAAATCCACTGACGGGTGATATATGTACTCACTTCAGCTTCAACCGATACTCCACATCTTGTTGCAAAGTGTAACACTAAGAAAAAACACGATTCGAAGTGAATGTGGTGCTTACACAGCAATGACACGAAAGACAACCGGCAATGGACTTACGAATCAAAAGGATTCTTTGCTGGACTATGATAAAGTTATAATTATGTTACATCACAGACACATTTGAAAAAGAAAAAAAAATCTGACAGGGTTTGTAACTGATAGGGGCTCTTTCAGGACTTCTCCCATGCACACACACATAGACAGAGAGAAAAAATATATATATAGGTAGAAGACAAGAATAAAGAGAACCAATATTTAACACATTTAGGAAAATCAGTCTTTGCCCCAACCACTACTACAGTCATGGACAGGAGTAGGGCTTGTTTTGTGCGTCCTTCCCCTTTGTCCCTATCTCTATGACATTTGTCATCAAAGTTTTATATAGGTAAAATTCTATGACTAAACGCAAGGAGATAATCTGCCTTGGTGCGAAAGTCTTGGCTTTCTAAGAGGGATATAATTGGCTCAAAGTAAACCGAAGCAGATTCTAGCTCATACATTTTAGTTGGTCAGATAAGTTCTGAGAGGAGTTAAGAATCGATGTGCGTCATAGCATGTCACAGAAAAAAATATTTCTATACTTGTACAATGACACGAAACTCAATAAATATTCCAACTAATGTTCTTCATGGTGTATGCATTGACTGTTAAGGTGACTTACAGTTCCATCGGGCAGATAATACGTGGTTAACCCTGCTTCGTGTGAACAGGAGCAGGTATTGATAGGAGCCCCGGGTCACTATTCGAAGTGAATATCAGTGCTATTCATTTTACATAAATAATATCTATACAGGCCATTATGGCTGTGCCCTGTGTGTAATCAAGCTATTCTGTGCTCGAAACATGACAAGTTATAGCTCTGCCTGTGTTTCGCTATGGGGAAGAACACATTGAGTGTACCTCATCTTTTTGATGACGCTGAATAAAAATGGAGGCTGCTCGTGCAGAATCAATTCAAACCAGTCTATCACCTCTGGTGAAACATTTTTTTACTCTGTAGACATCAAGGTTTAAAAAATCTTCTAAAAATCTTATATAACATTGTGTATCAGAAAAAAATCAAGTGCAAAGATTTTAATCTCGAAAAAGATAAAACATTTAAAAGAATGAAAGAGCCAGATAACCGCCGCCGTACAATGCAATAATTATTTTTGCAAGCATTATCAGTCGTTATCAACTCGATAACAGCATCCATTCCGTTCCTTAAATAGTTTTACACCGTGTCTGAGATTTTATTCTTTGTTTCTTGGTTTGTTAGATTTGAACTAGATGTGAAAAAATGAAAAGGACAAAAGAGATTCTTTTCCATTTTTTTTTTTTGCAAATATAACTTCCGAATCTACTGAAATAAGAGCATCAAATGGCAATAATGGCTCAGCTTTAGGGAACAGAGTAATGAAAATAAAACTGGAAATTGGCCTATAATCCGAGTCAAACACCAAAAACTAAGTTTTCTTTTATATTTCAATCAAATATACGAATTTCAAAACGAAAAGTGCAAGCGTCAAGGACATCATGAAATCTTTAGAATTACAACAGTAAAAACCAATATAAAAACCGTAAATGAACATAGTTTAATCCAGCACACCAATTTTCGTCTTCCATGAAACTGAAAAAAAAAATCTAAAATCTTGTTACTGAGAGATTTAGTGACAGTTTCTTCTCAAAATCATTTGTTGTGCGAATCAAGAAATGAAGTGCATCAGATGTTTTGAATTTGAAGCATTTACTTTTGAAGCCGGAGGAGCAGTGCAAAAAGGTTCGATTGCAGGAATATTGTAGCTCTTCGACTCTGTTTAGCGAAACAAGAACTTTTTTCAGACGATGTATAAATCAAGATTAGCATGTATAGAAATAGTAAGATAACTTATTTACACCGGCCGTCATTTTATTCTGAATTTAGACATGGGTCCCTTTGCATCGTCTACAGTAGAAATCAAGTTATTAGTCACAAAAAATGACAGCTCTTTTAATTCGGCAGCAAAAGAGTTAAAAGACCGACTTGTCGATCCAATCAGCATTTCAATTCCTGCAAGATAGATTGGAATTAAATGATGCTGATCTAGATACCTCTCCATCTATCAAGAATTTATCACTAATCTATCACTTCAAAGTGCGAATATTAGACTAATTCAACTTGGTCTCTGGAAAAAGTACACTCGGCGCCATCACATCCCGACGCTCCAAACTGAGTATAATTGATTGTAATAGCCATGCGCTCAAAAAGAGCCTATTTTCAGTCTCAATATCCTATCGCCAAAAAAGCGAATAGTGATTAATGATGTAGCATTAGTATATGGATTAAAATGAAATGAGATCTTTAACTCTCTGTTAGCTCTACGTCCATCTTAATTAATCTGTTTGTATACGTGTAAAGATCAAAAGCTGAAACAGACAGTTTCGTTCGTAGAACTGGACTTACGCTCCTTGCAGAATTAATCCGTTTTTTTTTTTTTATTCTCGTCGTTTTGTTTTTGTAAAGTCAGTTGTACATTTTACCTACATGTACTTTAAAAACGATGTTGATATTAACTATATACACAAAATGCATAACATCGACATTCAATTTATTTTTCAAAATTTTTTTTAACTGTATTTAAATGCTAGATGTATTAAAACTGACACTGTTTAATTTGCGACCACCACTTAATACATTTTTTTTTAAATAGAGATTTGCTTTCATGTTAAAAGAAATGAATTTAAAATAATCTGCACACTCAGACATGCTCAAATGTTACTTGTGGTTATTAAGGGAAGTTTCCTAATAATAGTTTTACTAACATCACCTTCAATTTGGAAATCGAAAAATTCCGGTAATTTTCCTTCTATTAAAATGTCAAGTCGTTTCTGTCCGTACTTTCACAGTTATAAGTGCATTGCCTACATTACAGTTTCTAACTTCAGACCACATTATATGGTAAAGATATACATTTTGAGGCGCATCAATAATTCATGCTCAGAAACGAATTTAGATTAATATGTGTATGTATATTTTTTTCTTGTACGCATGTTTCCTTTCGCGAACTATCATGCAACAAAAACAAGAAAACGGTTAGTTTCAAAACATATTCAATGTTGTTTTGTACGGGAAGGGTCGTAATTAAGCTCCTATCAAACATCTACATGCCCTTAGAGTTACAAGTAAACAAGCATTGCACTGAATTTGAAGAAACATTCGTAAGAATATACACTTTTATTTCATGCTTTCAGGTAGGTTATCGAGAAATATCGGTGAAATATTTTTCGATATTTCATGGTTACGACCAATGAAAATACCGATTTTTATATTCCAAACATTTGTTTCCGCGCACTAGTTACCAAGGTAAAATGCGCGTGCCTCACAACCAGAATGAAATACATGTGTGACGTAATTTACCTTACATTTATCGCGCTTAGCGTAATATTGTAATGCGTTGCTATCGAAAGGGGTACGTCACGGGGAATAACCGAAAATAACTTTACTAGATTTTAATTAAGTTCCCTCCATAAAGGGTTAAAAGCACTAAATAAATAGAATTTTCGGGATTTATTTTCGATAAAAGACGGAAATTTATTTCATCTCGTGAAAGTCATACGCTAATACGCCACTCATGAAAATATTACTTATGATGTTCACTCAATGACATGAATTTTAATATTTCACCGTAAAAAACAAATATCACCTATATTACTATATATCTATATGGTCAGTCCTCCGGGAAAACGGATTTTATGCTTATTCCTACTGCATTATACCACACAAGTTAGTATATAATTATGGAGCCTAACCCCTTTCCTAAACAATCCCTAGTTTTCACGACCCTGATAAAGAAGCCTTTTAAAAACATTGTGGGAAAAGGAGTAAATGCTGGTAACCATTGATTTCTACCATTCTACTCCGTTTATCTCATCCAAAGAAAAATGATAATTGAAAAAAAAGCATGAATAATGTTTGAATTTTCACGTAAATAAAGAATTAAACATAACCATACATATTCCGAAATGTGCAAGAATAAAGTATGCCACTTATAAACGATGAAAGAAACACCCTCTTTTTATTATGCCTCGTATTATTTCAACTTATAGCCACCTGCATAGGTTTTTAGCACGAGATGATACAAATATGATGGTTTCTGCACATGTTCAAGAGGACGTTGATTATCTTTGAAGTATCCACGGAAAGGGGGAACCAGTTATGCTTCACTGTTCACCTGTCTTCATAGACATTTGTTATTGTTTCTAATAGACTGTTAACCACCTTTACAGCTCTATCGCTGGAGGCTATGGACTCTTTTTTATGGGAATGTGATTTACAGAAACCTTTGATTGATGTCTATATCCTGATTTTTCTTTCATTTCAACTGTTCAGCTTTTTTTAAAGATAAACTTACAAAAAATAAAACTAGGGAAAAAAGAGAGAAGTTCACAATCTCGGTGAAGATCGGTGCAAGGCTTTCACCAATTTCATGATAGAGCTTTTGGTCAATTTTCAAGGAAAATAGTTCTAAATGCCATTGAATTTCAGGGTCCCTATTCATCAACTTTTCTTTAGAACTTTTTAGTCTTGTTGTCTAAAAAATATTTTGCCAATCAGACGTTGTGTTTACTTTCAAGTTATGAAATTTCTGGAGAATAATGCTGAGAATGTTCTTTAAAATGAATAGTAAATACATGCCATGAGTTTCAATTTATCCATGACGATTCACCACATACCTTTCGGACTGGTGAATATTTTCCAGAGAATAATGGACATTTTAATTATAATCACTTTCATCAATTTTAACAGAATAAAGCTATTGTTGTTATTATTACTTTTATAATTATTCTGGTAACCCAACTTTCCGTGTCTACAAGGTTGCAGTGGCTACGGTCTCGTACAAATGACTTACTACTACATTAACCTTTTTTGTTGGAGAGCTGCAGCTCTTTCAAAGCGTCATTAAATCGAGTTTTATTCTAAAACAAGAATGAAAACTTATTCATAAACAGTCAAAGTAAACAAATATGAAGTTACACGACTGTGTGGAAAACATAATTTTTAGAAGAATATGGCACCAGTTTTTCTTTCAAGGAGGATAGGCATAACACAGAAAGGACTGTAGCAGGCAACTTAATACTCTGATTTCAAAAAGTGAATAATAAGGAATAAAGTACTAAAATGGTCGATAGCATTTCCTTTCATGTATTCGTAAAGTATGCAGAATAGCACTTTCTATTCCAACAGTGTTACTGAAATAAAGTAGAAAAGGAGGACACAGGATTTGGCGACGAAGAGACTGCATTTTCATTCACTGTTAAACGCATTTCAGATACCCTTTATCCTTTGGAGACGGAGTCCAAGGTAAAATAAATTGATAACGGTTCCTTTAATTCCAAAAGCTCTTTAATAGTGAGGCTTATAATGACCCCACATTATCTTTATCTCTGGCAATATAGATATGCTAAAGTCACTTTTAGTGATATCGTTTACTATCTCAATCATCAAACGCTTGCAAAATGCTCCTAAAAGATTCAGATGATTGGAATATTCGATAGCGCCATCTATCATTAATGTTTCACCATGGGGAGGGTCGAGTATATCGAGAAATCTGCTCCTTTGGGTGAAAGCTTCCCTTCTTAGTGACTTTGTGTTTCTTTTTTTTTTAAAGCAGAAACTTTGTTCACCGGCGTATTTATTTTTTTTATCTCTTTGACAAAATTAAATGATATTAACAGAAACGCTGTTTAGATAATTTATATCTCGACTCATTCCGACCGATTTGTTAGACACATGTGTCTATTTCCATCAAACCGCATGTCAGGACGACATTATCTATATAGGTCTGGTTCTTCATCATAAAGCCATTAACTACACCGTTCCCAGTTTAAAAACTTAACCCATGGTAGGATATTTAGTACTTCTAAATAATAGATACCTACATGATTGATTTTCATTGATGCAGATTTAACTCTTTCCTTACCAAAGACAACACTTTTGCTGTTGTGGCAGTGTGAATCAAGATTGGACTACATAAAAGGTGCAGTCTGATCTCTGATCTACACTGTCCACATTTATTCTAAAT
Source organism: Tridacna crocea (assembly GCA_943736015.1). Lineage (NCBI taxonomy): Eukaryota > Metazoa > Mollusca > Bivalvia > Cardiida > Cardiidae > Tridacna > Tridacna crocea. The sequence goes on along the minus strand of OX031068.1, from coordinate 18,713,532 downwards.
TATGACCGAACAGTTTCCTCTCTTTGCAACAGAGCTGTATCTGTAAAGCTGAAAATTGTGATCAGTTTGATAGTTAAGAGTTTTCTTGGAGACTGTTTACTGACATTAGTGCAATTAATCACCACTTTCTTCGATTTAATTATTTAGACTTAAGATATTTTGAAATTATCTGGACTTAATTTTTGCTTTCTAGGTACACAGGAGTGGATAATTCGAATTCAAACTGATTACTTCTGTCCTACAATGGTTACCATTCACGATATACAAATCAATCATATCAAGGGGACAGCCTATATTTCAATATTTTCTCTGGGCCTCACAAACACTAGACTTTGGCGCTACTGATCCCTATCCAAAGCGTACTGCTCAGTAGCCAAAAGGACTAGAGAAGATCAAAGTACTATTTTATCAGAAAGAAAACCTAAACCACTGTTTCACGAAGGACGCTCTCTTCATCATTAGTATGTTCTTATTTTTCAATGACCATATAATACCATATGATACTTCCGTCCATATAAACTGAAATAAACAAGGCACAATTTGAGTTTTAATGAAAACTTCTAAATTCAAGTAGTGCATATCCAAATAAATCCTACATGGGATAGGAACTTTTTCGTGCCTACGTGTATTACGCAGGTTACACGTGCAAACATTTTCCTCCGACAAATTTTGTCCTGTCATCATTGATACTGTTTATCAATTCTTATCGAAAGTTTCAATTGGCCGCAGATGTTTTGGTCTAGTTATCAAAGTGGATTATAAATCACCCAAGCCCCTGTGGGTCCGCTTACATGCACTACTGTGGTTGTTAACAGATTAGCAGACCATTAAGTCTCATCTTGATTAGTGAAGACCAGATAAAGACATTTAATTCATTGCCCCTCCAGGCCGATCACTGAGCACCCCTGGTTGCAGTGCAGTACTGTAGTTGACGCTCGGTTCTTGTCTTTGCAAGGTTATCCAGCAATAGCAGGACTTACAAGTATGTTTTATGTAACGTTTTTAAACTGTTTGAAAAATGAAACCTGTCCAGATTATTTCAAGCGAAACTATTTTGTTTCCAACGTGTACAACTCTGTCGTTGAATTTAACTTTTCATCATCTATTTATTTTATTACAGTACTCGGCTATATGTTACCTTTGAACCACTCAAATATTTCAGAAGTTTGTACCTGCAGAACTTTTTACGTGTTGTTGAAACTTTACAGATAATCTCATGAACCGTTTCCGCTCCGGCAGGGCTGACTTGCACCGGTCCTTCTTATACGAAAAATATACAGAAGCGAAAATTTGAGGAACAGGACAGAAAGATAATCTTACAGTTGCTTGTGGGTGGTATTCTGAACTCAGAACTCCAGAATAAATTGGCAGCTTTGCAGGTAATCAGTAAAATTGTCATTAATTGGATGCTTTAATATTGACCCAGTTATTTGAACGCAGTCTGGAAAGAGAACGTATACTAAATGACCTAATTAGATTCAGAGACATTACTAACAAGTTTAAAGCACGGGGAACTAGGAAATTTTTGTGTAGTGTATTAAAACAAGATATTACAATACCTGTGATTTACCAAGAATTCATAGAAGCTGTGCTCTGTCAAAAGGGTGTTTAATGGATCTCCCTGGTGTATTATACCATGCAAGTTATCACATAAAATACATTTTGTCCATTAACCGGCTTAATCCTTGGGTAGAAAATTTACCCAAAACAACCTGTTATAGAACAAGTCAACCTACGCAGATTGCGCAAGCTGACTAGGATCGATAGATTTTTCGGACGAATTTAACCCCCTTTTCATAGACCTTTGGCTCACATAAATTACTTTGCTACTTATTCCAGCATTCCAGCACTAGGTTATTACGTACAATATGACCAAAGGATTCATTTGACCCCCCTCCCCCCCCCCCCCAAGAAACTTAAAGGTTGGCTTATGAAACTAGTATACGTTTTATGAAACACTTGAAAACTGATCTTGACCTAAAGATTGCGGGCTGTGTTAATACACTAATCAGTGCTTCTTCGGCCTGACCACAACATGGTATATTCTTCCCTATAAAATTAATACAAGTTTATGAAGAAAATCACGCAGCAGTCACTAACTACTTTTTAATTATGCGAAGAAGGCTGTTAGAATGCAACGAAGTATTTATGATTTAACGATAATAGACTTACATCACATAAGTTTCTCAATAGGGGTTGCAATAAATTTAAGACATACTTAATTGGTTTTTCATTTGATTTTGTGTTCTTACCGCGAAACTATCACTTTGTGTTTTCATTTTGACAAGATGGTTTCGCCACATCCGTCCATAAAATCTAGGGCTATTTTCATGTTTGATAACAACAAGGAGAAAGACTTTCCTGCTACTAATTGACGATAAACTTTTTAAATGAAGATATGACACAAGAAAACAATAATGATTACGTCTAAATGATTTTCGGAATCAGTACGAAAAGATTCGTTCCATTGAAGGGAGAAGTGTGAGGTGCTCAAATAAACATTTCCCACTTGGCACACAGTATGTGAGTGCTCTGAAGAATGAATTAATACAGTTGATAATAGATTTAATTGGAATAGCAATGTCAGTTAGGGCCATGACGTCCCGAAATAAATGGCAAACTTTCATTGATTTATAACAAATTGAACTGCAAGAGGCATTTGGAATTTCTAGATGCTACTGGCATTTTAAAGACGTCATTATATGGTCTAAATTATGACTTATTAGTTTACCATTTTCTGCAATATCTAATCAAATGTTGTCATTGTTTCTTTGTCAAAGAAAGCATTGAAGCCAATTATAAAAGTTGTATATGGACGAAAACAAAAAAATATTGACATTTGCTATAGAAGAGCGATTACATAATTAGAAATGTTGTTGTTAGAAAAACTTCGCTTCTCCATAATTTTCTAATGCTCAACTTATGGCTGTCCTTTTGTCTAGAATAGTACTTGGCACAGTCTCTCTATCATACTCTATCATTAGTCTGTTGACAAATCATTAAGTCTTGCAAATCAATTTAGGTTATTTTTTTCACTATAGCATTCATGGCTGACTTTTCTAATTCATTCATGTATACAAAGAAGCATTTGAAATGGTAATAATCATGAATTTGCAAATTCCCATTTACAGAGTGTTCGATTATGGAGAAATGATAATACATGTACAGTTTGAATGATGCATAAAAGATATAGGAGATGTGCTAAAGGCGAACAACCAGTACTTTAAAGCACATTGGAGTTATACTCACACCCTGCTTTATGCCCTAAACAAGTACGTGTATCGTCGGTTTACTTCGAAAACCTCGTAACTACAGCTTGTAACAAGCTATAGTTGCGAGGTTTTTGAAGTACACCCACGGTATACGACAGGGTATAATGTCTGCTATGAAACAGATTTTTGTCACATTTTGTTTATTGTATGAACCAGTTTTGAAACCATTTGAGAAAGAGTTTAAATTCTTGTTAAATACACTTATTCACTGCATTAAATTGCTAGAATTTAACATCGCTTTCCTTGATAACATCCTCATAGGACATCAGTCGTTTTGATAACGTTCTCAGATAATTTGCACGTGTTTTCCGGAAGAAAAAAGAATAAATTGACATCCCCGTTATCCTACTTTCACCTGACCCAGACTCTAAGCGGAAAATAGCGTACATTGAAAGGAAAACGCCACAATGAAAACGAATGCAGAAATGTAAGACAAAGAGCAACAATAATTTCTCGTTAAGTGTGTAAATTCAATCTAGACTATCGCAATATAAAGCACCATTGACGCTTTTGGCTGGAATAGCCCTCGTTACAAGACAAATATGTAATTAAGTAATCTGTCAGCTCGGGCATAGAGTCATTATGAAGGGTAAATCTAGAAAAATAGTTATCGTTTTGACACCTGATAGAACTTGTCTATCGCTGGATCACGCTACCCAAGTATTTGCTTTGTAATAGATACGAATAGCCTCTCCAAATCGCAGTGCTCATTTTCTGTACCCAAACTGCTTTTATCGACCCATGCGCCAAAAACGTGGTTTAAGTGGCAACTTAAAAGATAAACGGGTGGAAAAAGTTGTCACAGATATTGCAATCGTGGGATTCCTTAACATTTAACCTGTTGCAGTACTTTGAAAGAATGAAACGAGTAAATGTTTCTCATTTGCATAATTATAACAGAGTCTATTGTTATCGCTTAGCATGCATACATTATGTTACATACTTACGTACGTACTTTTACCATTATAATCATTTTATTATGAAATGAGCTTTTCTTGTCAGCTCATTGGCGAGTGTAGTACCCGCTAATGCATGACCAAAAGTCATGGTTGATATCATAGAGTGACATGAAACGCGGACTTGAGAAGAAGGAATTCTATAACTCTTTCTGAGTTAAATTTCAAAATAGCAAATCTTTCTGCTTCCGTGGAAAATGTATAGTGTCTGGAATCTGCTTCCCTATCCTGACCCTATAAACTGACTATGAATTTCATTATATTTTTTCCTGCTAGGTAGGTGGTTTGACCTTCCTTCAACCAATTTCATGATTATGTATGAAACCTTTAGAACATTGTTCCTATAGTATTTTCTTTAGCTTGACCGTTTTATTCATTATTTGAACATGACATGCGAATTCGACTCTATAACCACAGTGCAAGGAAAGCGTGGTAATATCTGCCTATTCCATGTAGAGTGACGCCATTCTGTATAAAGTAAGTTAGTGAGTTATTCAATAGAACATGGTTTTCATCCACGATTTTACTCTAAGGATAAACTTAATTTAAACTTTATTTATTATGTTGATACAAATATACATGTAAAATAAAAGAAATGATACATGGTATAACAAGTTTCAAAAGTTGATAGGTAGGATTGGAAAACAAGCTAAGAATAACTTATATTAATTCCTCTTCAATCAAGTTGGACAAGTCTAAAATTCTGTCTTTTGGTAAAGAGTTAATCATAGGATAAACTTGTTTTCCTTTCATAAAGAATTAGTCATCATGGGTTAGAATCGAAATAATCTTCTATCTATCGTGGTTTATCGTGGTTTATCGTTCAATAAACCACGTTGTGAGTTATGCAGCGCAATGAATAAACAACTCGGGCAATTGTGGATTATTTATTGTGCCTCATAACTTTCAACTGTGGTTTTACTGAAGGATAAACCACGAAAGAAATAAGATTATTTCTTAAATAACTTTGATAACAGATATTTTTGTGAAAAGCAGCGAGCAAATATCATTGTCTATACGTAACAATGATATTTTCTGAGTCAATTTCGGCGGATTTTTCGAAACTAGTGATTTACTTCTTATTCAAACACGGGTAACACGTGTTGCATCATCGAATACATGCCGAACGATAATGGATTGTTTTAGAGAGAATTATTGAAATTTCCAGATTTGTTAATCCTATACCAAACAATCCCTGGTTTTTACGACCCAGGGGAAGAAGTCTTCATCAAAAATTGTGGGAAAAGGAGAACATGCTGGTAACCAGCATTTTCTCCTTTTCTCTCAATTTTTCTACTTTTCCAAAGTCATGTTTCAATTTTTCAGTCACATTTATTTTGCCATCTCCAAATGCTTTCAATCAAGTTGGACAAGTCTCAAATATCTTTTGGTAAAGAGTTAACCCTTTACTCTATAGATACTCATCTCTACACACTGCTTGTAGGAGCCTTTGGAAAACATTGTGGCAAAAGGTGAAATTGCTCGTGACGAGCAATTTCACCTTTTGCACAATGTTTTCTATCCTATTAAAAGGTGTCGTATACAATTAAGAAACGGCTTCATCCTTGCTGTTATTTAGTGTGAATTAGAGATACCATAGAAATGCCTCATGGGGTAAAGGGTTAATCATAGGATATATACGAGTATAAATATTATACACTAACCTTTAAAAATATACATGAAGTACACGATCACAGATTAACCTTTTTATGATATAGTAAACGTCTACGAATTTCCCAATAAACCCCTGTATATATCGATTAAAAGTGACATTATTTGCAGTTAACATAGATTTTTAACTTTTGTTCTTGACATTATTACTTGTACCGCCAGGTAGCAAGGGACTTGGAAACTTGACTGTGGTGAATCATGTCGCCCGAGCCGAAGGCGAGGTGGCGACATGGTTTACCACAGCCGTGAATAAGTTTCCCAGTCCCCTGCCACCTGACCGTACAACGAATTCGTTATACTGCAAAGTTTTACCATTCCGACGTTTGTTAAGCGCATTTTACCTGTTTTTGTGTGTGTGTTTAAAAAAAAATAAGTACGCTGTCGAAGTAGAATTTCCCTTCTGAGTGCCCCGAATCAATGAAAACAGGCGTCACTGGGAACTGACGTCGCCGAAACCTTGGTAAAACGTGCTAAAACGTGCAGTTTAGCGCATAATCTTGATAAAAATCTTGACGCCGCCATTTTAGTTGTTGTGTTGATAGTGTAGTCATGTGTACGGGGCTCCCGGTGGGGAAACTGCTTTTACGTTGGTTTTGCCAGTGTACATGATATATATAGGGTTCGGGGCATATTATCCAATCAGATCACGAGAAATTTCTGTGCAGTATAATAATATAATGCTTACCTGGTAGACATATTTAAGACTTTCTTTGCAATATTTACCAAACCCGTGAAACAGAAGACGATTTCATTTTATTTTCTTTTGCGGTGGATATAGAATATGTAATAATATAATATCAAAATATACCGATACTAGTACCCTTACAGAGATAGCTCCGGTATGAATATACCTCGTCACTTCCTTTCTTCATGACATTAATTAAAACAAGCAAAATCTTCTTGAATTCTCACAAAACACGAAATAAGTGTCAAAAAAAAAAAGTTTTGTCAATCGGTCTTATGGCTAAAAGATTGAACCCTCAACGTATGTGTCTGTTTATCATACGGTTTTATGTGTTCATTACCATTTTTCTTTAATATCTTTTTATTATTTATTCAGGCCTTTGATAACTGTACAAGTCTATTTACGGATACGAATATGTATGCTCTGCTCTATTCTGTTTTCTTTCCAAACGCTTTCGAATCCAATGAATGTTTGTTTAACCTGTAACGTCATATCTCGCGTGAACTATAACGAGCTAATCAAAACACGTGTTTATTTTTACGGGATTATTCGGACAACATCGTCTGGATTAGAGACACTTGTTTACGCAGGATAAATTTACTTGATATCATCATAAAAATAGAATTTTATATTGACATATATTTCAGTTCTCACGCTGTCAAATTAATCCTTGTAAAAATATGAGGGATCTGATTGTCTATCCATTTATCACGACCATCTCACAACTGTCTTTTGTTGCAACATGTTACTATCAACTCGTGTTACATTATGCATTTAATAATGATAATAATATACAGAGTTATAACTTATTGTTTCATTTAATAAAAACGAGGACAATTATTTGCTCTTGATATCATGGCAAAATGCCAACAAGAGTACTAATGCAAATTATGCATTGCAAACAGCATCATCATCGTCTCTAAATAAGCATTAGAGTGGCATTATCGAAAACTAGACCTTCTTGCTTCTCTTTGGTCCATAATACCAAACAAGTCATCACCTTATAATGGACCACCACAAAATAGTTGATCCATGAAATCCATTTGGTTCTACAACCGATTTAATTATGATGTGGACTGATTCTTATACATGCTGAAATTTGACCAATAGCCAACTGGTTTTATTCAAGTCAGCCACCATTGACTGCCCAGGCTTACCAGAGTTAATCTTCTTTCCAATTTCTTTGAATCTCCTTCTCACAAAGCATGGCTCATTTCTTTAACCGGTTTTTACCACCTTTTCCAGCATTTTTTTAGTATAAAGCGGCTGACAATGCTTTCCTTTAGTGTCTTAGCCAACACTTTATTAGTTGTACGGTCAGGTGGTTGGGACTTGGAAACTTGCTCGAGGCTGTGGTTAATCATGTCGCCCCGAGCCGAAGGCGAGGTGGCGACATGATTCACCACAGCCGTGAACAAGTTTCCAAGTCCCCTGCCGCCTGACCGTACAACGAATTTATTATGCTGCAAAGTTTTACCCCTTCAAAGCGCTTTAAGCGAAATTTTCCAGTTTTATAATTTCAAGAATCGAGTATGCTGACGAAAAAGAAATTCCCTTCAGAGTGCCCCAATTCAATGAAAACTGACGTCACTGGAAACTGACTTTACTAGAAAGTGCAGTTTGGTGCATAAATGTGCAGTCTGGTGATCGATCGACGCCGCCATTTTGAATGTTGTGTCGCACGTGTAATGACGTTTACGGGGCACTCAAAAGGGAAACTGGTTTTACGTGTTTTTTGCCAGGGAACATGATATGTGTTTCCGGCATTTTAACCAATCAGATCACGAGAAATTTCTTTGCAGTATAATAATAATCAATATTCTCCCATAGTCACAAGCTGTTTTCCCAGGTTATTATTGTCGTAGCAGTCATTACAGGAGAGACATGGGGGGACGTATCCTTTCACAATAACCATTAACAGTCCTTGGAAAGAAATTGGCCGAGCTTTGGAATAAAACCAGCGATTCTCTGGTTTCTACCCTTGTACTCTGTAGACTGACAGGGACTGACACTATGGAATCGAATTTGAAGGAAAACAAAATTCTTTAATAGCTTATATGAAAACATTGCGTCTAACGTGTAATTTTTCCTTTTCAAGCATTTCAAAAACCGTCTTGTAATGGGGCATTATTTCGACTCTTAACGAACCTTAGGAAAATGACTTTTAAAGATTCTTGTGGGGAAAGGAGAAAGTGCTGTTTACCCACATTCTCCTTTTCCCACAAGGTTTTCTACACGTTAACAGACCATTACCACCATTTCAATAAAATGCACTTTTCAGAGCTTTTGCATAAGTGGTACCTTCACATGAAGCCACTGAAGACCCAAATAATTTTAGGGACCCTCTTCTTTTTAACTACTTCTTACATTGTTTTTCATATCATTAACAACTTATTAAATGATCTAGACTTTTACCAACTTGAGGAGTGTTGTCTTTGAAGCTATTGAGAGAGGAGGAAAAATGCTTGATTTTTTCAACTCTATCAACGACAAAAATCGCAATTTGAACCACATTTAATGTCGTCAGTTTACTTCAAAAACCTCGTACGTACAGCTTGTAACAAGCTGTACTTACGATGTTTTCGAAGCAACCCGACGATGTGTCATCTGCAAATGCAATGGACTAGGACTGGTTGAAATTTTTTTAGTTTTGTTAAGAGTAAAACTAATTTGTGGTCACTTTATCAACCTTTATAACCAGTCTTATCCACTGTAACAAATTAGCTTCTAGTATTTCACAAGGCTCGATAGCTATCAGCGCCAGTCTAGACCTACTTGTAAATTAGCAGGAACGATCTGTAAATTGACAGCTAATATCAATCCGTGATTGGTCACTTTAAAATTACGTCAGGTGCGAAATGTGGCAACTGAGATGATTAATCCGATACCGCAAGCACCTTTTCCCCTTTTAACCCATTCCCACACGGAAAAATTTCAGAACTATCGAAATTGAAAGCATTTGCAGACGACAATTTCAAAGTGGCTCAAATGGTGCAATTTTACCTTCATAGGAAAGAAAACTTTGTGGGAAAAGGAGAAAATGCTGGTTACCAGCATTTTCTCCTTTTCCTACAATGTTTTCTAAAGGTTTCTTTCTCAGGGGCGTCAAAAGTAGGGATTGTGTGGTAATGGGTTAAACCAAAAGCCAGTTGTGCAGTTTGAATAAAAAATCGGTCATAACATACATTTAAACCTTTTTAGTGGCCATCTTTATTCAGCAAGCAACGTGAATGGAGCAACCATTTACCTACATGTAGCTCCCTTTAAACTAAATTTGGTTGGAAATGTACTTGCACTACGCAAGAAACTGCCTGAAAAGGGCGAATTTTATGTATGGGTCTGAGGCGGGCGATTTTATGTTCTTTGCTAAATACAAGCATCTGTGATTAGACGCTTTTGGACAAATCATATTATTATACTGCAAAGAAATTTCTCGTGATCTGATTGGATACTATGCTCTTAACATATATATCATTAACACTGGCAAAAACCAGCGTAAAAGCAGTCTCCCTTTCGAGAGCCCCATATACATGGCTACGCTATCAACACAACATCCAAAATGGCGGCGTCGATCAAGATTAACATCAAGATTATGCACCAAACTGCACGTTTTACCAAGGTTTAGGTGACGTCGTTTTCCAGTGACGTCAGTTTTTATTGAATTATGGCATGCAAAAGGGAAATTCTACTTCGTCAACGTACTCATATTTTTTTCAACATAGAAAAGGTAAAATTCACTTAATACACGTTGGAATGGTAAAACTTTGCAGAATAATTAATTCGTTGTACAGTCAGGTGACAGGGGACTTGGAAACTTGTTCACGGCTGTGGTGAATTATGTCATCACCTCGCCTTCGACTCGGGGAGACATGATTCACTACAGCGGTAAACAAGTTTCCAAGTCACCTGCCACCTCGCTTTCAGCTCGGGGCGACATAATTCCCCACAGCCGAAAATATGTTTCTACGTCCCCTGCCACCTGACTATACAAGTAATAATGTCCAGCAACTGCATTGTTTCATGCGTATATAAAACATGTTCTGTGAGAAGAGGATTTAACTCGTTACCAAACGACAAGATTTTAGGCTTGTCCGAATCGAAAGCATTTGCAGACGACAAAATGAAAGGGACTGAAAATTTGAAATTTGTTTTGTGAAGGGTAGAAAACATTGTGGGAAAAGGAGAAAATGCTGGTTACCAGCATTTTCTTCTTTTCCCACAATGTTTTCTAAAGGCTTCTTTCTCAGGGGCGTCAAATGTAGGGATTGTGTGGTAATGGGCTAATTCGTTCGTAAAAATGTATCGATTCAGATTAGCCTGCACAGACCAGGGTCGGAACTCTTTGCTTTAAGTAAAGTTCCTGCATGTTAAAGAACAAGTCTCCGTTATGATACAGTTTGGCGTAAGACATTATGGCTTCTGTAATTCCATAATTATGTGATGATTTACTTGGGATCTTGTATCACATAAATGTATTAGATTCCCCCTTTTCGCCAGAGCACGTCTCATACCGTATTAAATTTACAGAAACGATTAGCCTGTATGATTATATATATATATATATAAAATCTTTATTTTTTTTATTCTGACGTGTTCCACGATTTTTTTTTTCATCAGAAAAGAAGGGTAAATGGCGCCTCCATAATATTCTTCATGGTATATCATAACAAAAACTGGTAGGAAGCTGTACTTGAATTTTCACATCTAGGCAAAAACAAACGCGCCGTGCTCTGGCAAAAATGGTGTTAAATGCATCTCTGTAATGCATGAAATCTATTTAGTTCAACAATCAACTGAATTATGAGGTAAAAGTAGAAGAAAATTTACAAATTGTAAAGAGTTTCGATCCATGTTAGTACAAGATACAAACAACATAGAGTATCAGTTGTACGGTCAGCTGGCAGGAAACTTGTTCACGGCTGCGGTTAACCATGTCGCCCCGAGCCGAAGGCGAGGTGGCGACATGATTCACCACTGCCATGAACAAGTTTCCAAGTCCCCTGCCACCTGACTGTACAACGAATTATTATACAGCAAAGTTCTACCCTTTCAAAGCGCGTTAACCCATTACCACACGAGAAAATTTTAGACTGGTCCAAATTGAAAGCATTTGCAGGTGACAAAATAAAGGTGACTGAAAAATTGAAATTTGTTCTGGGAAGGGTAGAAAACACTGTGAGAAAAGGAGAAAATGCTGGTTACCAGCATTTTCTCCTTTTCCCACAGTGTTTTCTAAAGTCTTCTCTCTCAGGGTCGTCAAAAGTAGGGATTGTGTGGTAATGGGTTAAGCGAAATTTTCCTGTTTTATGATTTCGCGAATCGAGTATGCTGACGAAATAGAAATTCTCTTCTGAGTGCCCAAATTCAATGAAAACTGACGTCACTGGCAACTGACGTCACTAAAACATCCAGTTTGGTGCATAAATAAGCAGTCTGGTGATCGATCGACGCGGCCATTTTGGATGTTTTGTTGCACGTGTAGTGATGTTTACGGGGAACTCAAAAGGGAAAATGTTTTTTGCCAGGGAACATGATATATGTTCCCGGCATGTTAACCAATCAGATCACGAGAAATTTATTCGCAGTATAACAATTGTTGTTGTATTACTCTTAGATGATAATTTAAGCCTTTGTTGACATACACAACATAACAAAACAAACACATAAAAGGTAAGACAGGTAAAATACATCGTTTCATTACATAGACAGTACAGCGGGTATTTAACCCTTTTACCCTATAAGGCATTTTTATGGTATCTCTAATTGACCATAAATAAGAGCAAGGATAAAGTCATTTCTTACGTGTATATGACACCTTTTGATAGTGTAGAAAACATTGTGGCAAAAGGTGAAATTGCTCGTGACGAGCAATTTCACCTTTTGCCAAAATGTGTTCCAAAAGCTCCTACAAGCAATGCGTAGACATGAGTATCTATGGTGTAAAGGGTTAAGCTGTGAGGAATACCTGTTTACCCTATAATTATGAAGTCAGTCGACCCTAAAAAGACACTGCTAGCACTATCGTCTGAGAATAAGTAATATGTTGTACTAATAACAAGTGTATGTTGTACGTGTTGTTAGTACAACATGCAAGTTAAAGTATCGATGTTGTTCATAAGTAAAGAACAAAAGTAGTCACTCAGGACTTATGAAAACTTTTAATAGTTTGCCACATGACACATTTTTTACTCATCCAAATTTACAGCATTTGCAGACAATGAAATCATCATGGCTCAAATTTTACTTTGAAATGCTATAGAAAATTGTTGTAGAAAACACTGGTTACCAGCATTTTCTCCTTTTAACACAGTGTTTTCAAAAGACTTTTTTTTATCAAAGTTGATAAAACTGTGGACTGGTTGGTAACGGGTAAAGATTTAAACGCCATGTTGAACTGATACTTACTGTTGTTCAATAGCATGCCTTCTGTTTTCTTACAGGTATCGTGATACCAGAAAGGATTGTGGGTCATTTTGCTTAAAACACGGATAAGTTAAGACAAGCTAATTGAATGAAAAACTCAAATGGATCCGTCAACTCTTTACCAGCCGAGAAGATTTTAGACTCCTCTAAAGGGAGAACGTTTGAAGACGGAAACGTCGATCTGATTTAATTGTTTTTGCCACTGAGAGACCCGCAAAGGCTGTAGGGAAAAGTACCTGGGTTTCTAACATTTCCTACTTTTTCCCTTCCCATTTTGTTGTCAAAAGCCTCTTCCGTAAGTATCGTATAAAAAAAAAAACAGAAATATTCTGACAAGGATTGAAACCTTTGCTCATTAAGGTTATAAGCTGTTCTAAATTCTTTATAAAATACCGTAGTATATTTGATTAGAGCGTTTATTTGTTTTTCTTATGAATCATCTGATGGGCTTCAATTGTCTGGACAAAAATATCATAACTTGTTATATTTCTGTGAAATGCCTAGCCACTCCTTTGACCATGCTTTTAAATCATTAGCCTCAACTCAAATGTTCGGATAAAGGGTCACTAGTGTGAAGAGCAGAGTTAAAGCTACAAGTCGGAAACTTCGTTTACAACCTGTCGGAAACGGTTATGGCTCTCCCCCATTTTCTTTAATGCACTTTAATTACAATAATTTAGCGGACTACGGTAATCACGGAACGAACGAGATCGTCCCTGACAACCGTGGAGATTTGGAGTCAAGATCGCGGAGACGCTCTATTATCTGCTGGGTATATTTTTACCCCCACACCGGGTATCGCGCGTGCGAAGGTCGGTCGCATCCTGTGACGTAGCGTGTAATTTGTAGAACTGTTTTTCAGAGACCAAGTGACGAGAGTCGTCTGACCCTTATCGCTCTATAAACATATATAGGTGTAGCAGGGTAGTTTAAGGGAAAAAAAAACACGGTTAACAAATTTGCAAATAAAAAAATGGTATGTTTTCAATCAGTGGTATTTTCTTGTACGACCATGTCTTTAGAGCAATTTTCTTTCCTCTCTTTTCTTCATTTTCTGTAATCGGTAATGACAATGCCAAATGAAAACGATAAATGTGTAAGCTACGTGTAAAAATTAGCGTTTCGTTCTCTAGTCATCTGAGGGGAATGGTTGTTTGATTTGGGGAAAAAATCTGATGTTATTGGGAAGGTTGTGAAGAATGAAACATAGATGTTTCTTTATTGTGAGTTCTATTAAAGTTCTATTACATTACAGTTTTTGAACATGGTATCATCAGTAGTACGGTCAGGTGGAAGAAGACCTAGAAACAAGTCCCCTGCCTGACCATACAACGAATTTATTATACTGCAAAGTTTTACCATTGCAACGTTTGTTAAGCGAATTTTACCTGGTTTCTTTTTTAATTAAAAAATTGAGTACGTTGATGAAGTGGAATTTCCCCTAGTGCCCCAATTCAATGAAAACTGACGTCACTGGGAACTGACGTCACTGAAACTTTGGTAATACGTGCTAAAACGTGAAGCTTGGTGCATAATCTTGATCTTAATGTTGATCGATGCCGCCATTTTGGATGTTGTGTTGATAGTGTAGTCATGTATACGGGGTTCCCGAAAGGGAAAATGCTTTTACGTTGGTTTTGCCATTTTACATCATATATATATGCTCGGGGCATATCATCCAATCATATCGGGAGAAATTTCTTTGCAATAAAATAACAAATATATGCATAGTAATACCTTGAATTCCTTCATGCATGCATGAAGTCCTTTGACCGGTGTAATACAGAGAAAGGACTCTCCCCTACAAAATGACCCGGGTCATTATTCTACGTAGAGAAATGACTCATGGATCATTCCTCTACGTAGAAAAATAACCTGGGTTATTATTCTACGTAGAAAAATGACTCATGGATCAATCCTGTACGTAGAGAAATGACCCGGGCGTCATTCCTCTAGGTAGAAAAATGACCAGTGGGTCATTTTGTAATGATGGTCATTTCTCTGCATTACACCGGCAAGGTCTTAATTCTTCCTTTGAGACACCGACACTACTAAAAGAGGCATGGTCTGAAAAGGGAGGTGGTTGACCCATTACCACTCAATCCCTCCTTTTGACGACCCTGAGAAAGAAGTCTTCAGAAAACATTGTGGAAAAAGGAGAAAATGCTGGTAACCAGCATTTTCTCCTTTTCCCACAATGTTTTCTACTCTTCACAAACTAATCTTTAATTTTCAGTCACACTTATTTTGTCATTTGCAAATGCTTTCAATTCGGACAAGCCTAAAATATTGTCTTTTGGTAATGAGTTAACACAGACATTACTATGGTCATTGTTTTTAAAGTAATCACTTACCTGTGAATTCATCGTATCAATTTTGTCCAACAATCGACTTAGTCATTAGACATGGCGGCGCGGATCAGGCTGCGCAGTCCGGGCAGGCTAATCCGAGACGGCACTTTACGACTATATTAGATTTTGTGTACGGTAGACTTGCACAAAACAGAAAGCTACAGAAAGAAAGGTAAGTGTCGTTTCGGATTAATTAGACTGCGCGGACTCTGGAGGATGATCTGGATGGACATATTACGCAAATGTCCGAGTGCCCCTTTTCATGTGTTGAAAGCCTTATAATAGCGCTTGAACATCAAAAAAGTTTTAAACATAGGTCAACCTGTGCACTCCACGCACGCTGAACTGGGCCAAAACGTTTCGGTATCGATCATTTTTCCGTATGTCTTAGTACCTGTCTACCCCATGAGTAGGCCAGTTCTTTAACCCTTAGGCTATTAAGCGCAACTTTATGTCCTACAGTTGCGCAGATGCATTGAGTCTCATTTTTCACAGAGCATGGCGTTGTCTGCGCATGTCATATTCTTCGAAGATTCGACTGTCTTATATGACGCATCACTGCTAGCCCCGAAAGCGGGCTGACTGTAATATTATGCTCTATAAAGTAGCAATGTTGAAAATAGCTTTTACGTATCAATACGTTTGAGGAGAAATGAGACCTGCTTTAGCAACAGATTTCTCTAAACTGGTGATCATACTAGTTGAGTGAATTGCACGAGGTAGCGTTTTATTGGGTAAACCTTTTTTTGTTTTAAATTCAAAGTAACGGTTGTCGCGTAGGAAAGTGGTTCGGTTCTGTACCCAGGATGCCCCTATCAGATAGATAAGTATGTATAGAATGCCATCTAGCGGGAGATAATGCAGAGCATGGCTCAAATATAGCGCGAGTTATGTTTGAATTCCACGACTAGCACTATTGATACGAGCGTGAAAGCGAATGACAGGATGAGACGAAACTTTCCATAAATGTTGAATTTTGTCCACACACTTTGCAAAAGTACATGCAAAATTGTGTTTGGCTGAGTATCGGTTAACGGTACCCCATTAAGTTGTTTTCGATCATGAACGGATGTTTGGGCGATTGTACCCCAGGGAAACTGACAGCAAAGGCAGTATTTCCGGTTCATATATTACGACTTGGCACCATAATTCTAATTGATAACTCTTTACTAAACGGCTAATTTCTTTTGTTTTTTTCATTTCATAAAATCTATGAAGGCGACAAATCAACATGGTTTAAGTCATGCGATTTGAATTTGAAAAGGTGATAATATGGTAGGCAAAGAAAAATACCGTGGCCACCAGAGCTTTTTCTTGTCAACTTGTGACCAAAAGCCTGCTCCCCTGGTGTCGTAAAAGCAACGGATCTAATACAGTATCAACTATTTTCCAACAGACAAAATTTGCAAATAGTCCGGAAATCGAAGCTATCTGCAGACTACAAATAGAGAAGAAGCTAAGGCGATGGATGAATTTTCACATAAAAGATCAAAGACATTGTGAGAAAAGGAGTAAATTATATTTACCAGCATTTTCTCCTTTTTATTTTGCAAAGTTTTCCAAAACCCGGGGTCGTATGGGGAAGCGTTAATGCCAATTTTGTGTGATGGTTTTAGTCATGATAAATGAGACCGTGTCATTTAAATCACTTAAAAGTTATCATTTTCGAATTATTCCATCTTTTATAATAATTCAGAAATAGAGACTTTCATATCCATTTTCGATGATTGAAAGGTTCATAAAACGTTGGTTGGCACCGTGAAAAAGAAGCCCTGCCGAGTATGCAATGACGTCATTTACCGCAAATTTTCTCGGGTCTTACACTTGTCTCACAACTTCCATGGCTGGAAGCTAAATTTCGAAACGAATTCAGAGTATAGAATATTTTATTTGAATTAACCCTTTCCCAAACAAGCCCTGGTTTTTACGTCTCTGCAGTAAAAGTCTTTTGAAAACACTGTGGGAAAAGGAGAAATTGCTCGTAACGAGCAATTTCTCCTTTTCCCACAATGTTTTCTACCCTTTTTGAGATTTTTCTCCCATTTTCTCCAAATCTAAAATTGGCGTCTGAAAACTCTTTCGGTTTGGAAGGGTCCAAAATTTATCGTTTGGGACAGGGTTAAACTATACAAAGTTTTTCGTCATCGACAACAAAAATAGTGATGAATCAGTTACGGTATAAGTCAAAGGGACACATACAGATAAGTCAATGACACACATACAGAAAGTTTCAGCGTAGACAACAATACTGTTGTATACTCTTTTTTTTAAATAAAAGGAGAGAAGAGATTAAAAAAATGACAAAAAAAAAATACATACATAGGAAAAATTAGGGCTAGCGATTGAAAAATAGGGAATTAGGAGGAATAACATAATGTCATTACAGGAAAAGAAAACAATGAGAGTTTTAGCGTAGACAACAATACTGTTGTATACTCTTTTTTAAAATAAAAGGAGAGAAGAGATAAAAAAAAATACAAAAAAAAAACATACATACATAGGAAAAATTAGGGTTAGATACGTATTGAAAAATGGGGAATTAGGAGGGATAACATAATGTCATTACAGGAAAAGAAAACAATGAGAGTGTAAGATTTTCTTATCTTAACACTTTACCAAACAATCCCTGGTTTATACGACCCTAAATTAGAAGTCTTTTGAAAAAATGGTTACGATCATTTTCTCCTTCACTGATATGTTTTCAACCCTGCTGGAAACAAAATTCAATTTTGAGATACGCTTATTTTTGTCGTCTGCAATTGCTTTCAAATTGGGACCAGTCTAAGATTTTATCGTGTGGTAAAGAATTAAAGGACTCATCTACATATCTACCTCGTTTGTTCTGGATATGGGTATCAGTACTGCGCATTAACCCTTTCCCCAAACGATAAATTTTAGACTCTCCCACTCTCCCAAACTCAAAGAGTTTGCAGACGACAATTTCAAATTTGGTAAAAATGGCAGAAAGTTCTCTAATTGGGTAGAAAACACTGTGGGAAAAGGAGAAATTGCTCGTTACGAGCAATTTCTCCTTTTCCCACAGAGTTTTCAAAAGACTTGTACTGCAGGCACGTAAAAGCAAGGGCTTGTTTGGGAAAGGCTTAAACCAACAGACAAATTTTATCTCTTGAGCCCTAATAAATTTGTTCATTGAATCATTTCAAAAAAAGAAACATCTAAAATTTCTTCTTGTATGTGCCATTTGTTAAAAGAGTTAAGTAACCTGGCGAGCCAGACTTTTCTACAAGCAATAACCAAGTCTTTATCGGCCAGTCTCATGAAGAAAATTTCCTCAATATTTAAAAAAAAAATGTACAATAAAATACGTCGTATTCAAGGGGAAAAAATATTGCCTACCATTCCCTAACGTTTACAGATGTCAAAGGTCACATATGCGGGAACGCCGCGCATGCTCACCCCACAGCATGACGTCAGATTTTTAATTTGCATATTTCTCGTCTCAAATGTGATTTGGATGCCTTTCTTAATTTTCCATTTTTTTTTTTCTTCTCTTTGCATTACATTAACTTATTCAAATTGAAACTCTAAACGTGTTATTAATAATAATTTTCTACTTTATGTTCTAATTTCAGGAAATGATAAAGGCCCTTCCTAGGCGTTGAAGTGAAGACGCATCGGCACTAGATGCTTATTGATTAACCCTTTGCCAAACAATCCCTAGTTTTTACGGGTCTGGAATAGTAGCCTTTTGAAAACATTGTGGGAAAAGGAGAAAATGCTGGTAACCAGCATTTTCTCCTTTTCCTACAATGTTTTCTATCCTATCATAGACAGAAATCATCTTTTTCAGCAAGAGCTGAATTGTCGTCTGCAAACGCTTTCAATTTGGTCTAGTCCAAAAGTTTGTCGTTTGGGAAAGGGTTAATCCTTTTAGGGCGTCGAACATCTTCAGTTGCTTTTCTGTTCGATATTAGATTAATATCAGACTGCACAAAATGCTCAGTATAACCTTACTTATTGATACAAATTCAGAATTTACACTCAATTTTGCAAACTTCATTCAATTTCAAAAGACGAATCAAAGGTGACTTGAATGAATGCTTATATCTTTGTAAGGGTACAGCATTATTTCTACGGTCAGGTGCCAGGGGACTTGGAAACTTGTTCACGGCTGTGGTGAATCATGTCCTCTGAGCCGAAGGCGAGGTGGCGACATGATTCACCATAGCCGTGAACAAGTTGCAAAGTTCCCTGCCACTTGACCGCACAACGAATTTATATACTGCAAAGTTTTACCATTCCAACATTTATCAAGCGAATTTTACCTGTTTTTTTTTTTTTTTTTTCTTTTGTTGTTGCTGTTGTTGTTGTTTAAAAGATTAAGTACGCTGACGAAGAAGTATTTCCCTTTTGAGTGCCCCGATTCAATGAAAACTGACGTCACTGGGAACTGACGTCACTGAAACTTTGGCAATACATTCTAGAACGTGCAGCTTGGCGTATGATCTTGATATAAATCTTGATCGACGCTGCCATTTTGGATGTTGTGTTGATAGTGTAGTCATGTATACGGGGCTCTCAAAAGGGAAACTGCTTTTACGTTGGTTTTGACAGAGTACAGGATATATAGGCCCGCGGCATTATTATCCAATCATATCACGAGAAATTTCTTTGCAGTATAATAAAAGACAGTGGAAACAGGATTATAAGATACTGGAGATGTTTGGTTGGGCTTTAACTATTTTACCACACAATCCCAAATTTTAATGACTCTGGGGAAAAGAGCCTTTCAAACATTGTTCGAAAAGGAGAAAATAATCTCACATGGCTAGAGCAAAAACTAAATTTCATGAACACCTTTTTCTCTGACCAGCCCGAAATAGCTCAAGTGGTACAATGAAAGACTCGTAAAAGTCATGTTTCGGGTCAATTTAGGGTGTGGGTTCGATTCCACGGCTGTTTATCTAAGATTACTAATAGTCTTTGGGATAGGACTTGAAACCGAGGTCTTGTGTGACGGTACTATATGCCGAGGACGTTACAGAACCAGATGTAACTTACGATGATTTCTTCCTGTATCTGCACTATCTTTCGTAACAACAATAACATGGTTCAGGGGGCGTCAGCGATATGGGCAACCGATGGTGACGATGAATAAACGAAAATTTAATCGACCTCTTTGAACACCCCCCACCTTTCCCCGCCCATGATGTCTCAATGAAGGAAACTGGCATGGTAGCCCAGTCGGCATCCTATTGTGCTAGCAGTCTAGAGGTACTAAGATCGAATCTTACAACTTATTTTTGGAAAGCGCCGTGGAAAGAACGATTTTTTTTTTTTTTTTTTTTGGGGGGGGGGGGGGGGGGGGGGGCGGCAATTTGAAGCAATTTGGTTTTAATAAGACTCTGCCTCTTTTCCCATAATATTTTTTTATTCATTGCAGGAGAGAAAAACAGTCAATTTCGAATCGTAAATGTTTTCCAATTATTCTCGTTAAAACCAGAAAAAAAAAACAACTTCGATACAATAAAGAAAGGTGACGTATGATTTGAATTTTTGACAGAATTCATTAATTCTGAGTTAAGAATTACGGACCCCATACAGAGTAATACGGATGATGAATTTATAGTCATATTTCACACAATCCCGGTTTTTTTTTTATTTCGTTTTTGACCGGTCTTATTGAAAACATTGTGGGAAAAGGAGAAAATGCTGGTAACCAGCATTTTCTCCTTTTCCCGCAATGTTTTCTATCCTATCACAGAAAGATCCCATAAGATGAGCTACATTTGATTTTGTTATGGTAGAGCACTACTTCATACATGGATTCAGACCTGTTTAAATACAATCCCTAACAACTGAATTTTATTTCATGCCTTTCGGTAGGATATCGAGAAATAGCAGTGAAAATATTTTTCGATCTTACACTGGTACAACCAGTGAAAATACCGATTTTCACGTTCTTGTTGCCTAGATAAGTTGCGCGTGCCTAACAACCAGATGGGAAATATGACGTCATATACCTTATATTTCTCGCACTTCTTTTTTCAAGAGTGACAACCTACGTCATAGCAGAGGTGCCGGAATAGCCGCCATTTTGTGCGCAAAGTGCAGATTAATTACTTTAAAAAGATATATACATCTAAAATACACTTAGAATGCCTACTTCATCTGCTGACGGTAAAAATATTTGTCCTATTCGTGAAATCAAAATGCCATGAAGCAATGTTGTAGCTCTAAAACGACATCTATTTTTAAACCGCACATGTGTCACCGGCTTCGAAAATTGTGCGGAGGTAATTGCAAAATCAACGAAACTAATGAACAAAATATTAATGTATACTAACGAAGAAAGTTGTCAGGTACCATATGCACTGCTTTGTTTGGACAGATCTTCAATAACAATAATGTAAAACCTGAAAAAATTACCTTTTTAAAACAAAAATGGCGGAATTAAAATGTCTCCGATGACGTATGCTATGACGTAGGTTGTTACCCCTAATTCTGACACCGGTAAATAACTGAAATGAAACTTTCAAGCCCATAGTTAACTCTTTACCAGACGAAAAAACTTTAGCTTTGCCCAAATTAATAGCATTTGCAGACGACAATTTAAATGTGACTCAAATAATGGACTCCGATCTTGACAGGGTTAAAAACATTGTGGGAAAAGGAGAAAATGCTGGTTGTCAGCATTTTCTCCTTTTTCCCACAATGTTTTCAAAAGATTTCTTCCTCAATGGTCGTAAAAGTCGCCATTGTGTGGTCAAGGATCCCCTGCATGATGGAGCTCAAACTCTATTTCAAAGGTATTTTTTGGGATAGACATCTGCTTATCGGATATTGTAGACCAAAGATAGTGTAAATCAGACTATACCATTTTCTGTGCAGTCTGATCTTGATCTACACTGTCCGCAAAAGGTCCATGAGTCGCACTTGCAAGCCTGGGGGAAATCTCTGTACCAGACGTGTGAAATTTAGATATCCAAGTTGAAAGCATTTGCAGACGACAAATTAATGGTGCCTTTGAAATGACAAAGAAAAATGTGAAAAGGAGAAAAATATTTTTTTCAAGTAGTTCTCCTTTTTCTATGATGTTTTCAGAAGCGTGCCCTTGTCAGGGTCGGTAAAGCGTGGTAGTGGTTGCGATTCTTTTGTTTACCTATACTTACACACTTTCAATTATTATGTTTTTTTTTTTAATGTTTGTCCAACCCTGTGACAAACGACCAAATTTTGAAAGATAACGCAGACGAGAAATTAAATCATTATGGTTCAAATGGTAATGTTGTTCTTGAAGATGTAGAAAACATTGTTGGAAAAGGAGAAAATGCTGGTTACCAGCATTTTCCCCTTTTTCAACAATTGTTTTCCAGGCCCTCTTCTTCAGGTTCGTTAAACCACGAGATTGTGCGGTAAAGAGTTAGTTGATTGATGTTTAACGCCGTTTTCAACATTATTTCAGTTTTATCGCCGCGGCCAGTGCACCTATCCATGTTTTCCGGGATCCTCTTTTACCAATTCTCCACACAATACTCTTTGTTTCCGAGGTGGCGATAAGATTCCCCACAGCCGTGAACAAGTTTCCAAGTCCCCTGCCACCTGACCGTACGAGTACAACAAATTTATTATGCTGCAAAGTCTTACCATTCCAACGATTGTTAAGCGAATTTTAACCTGTTTTTCGTTTAAAGAATTGAGTGCGCTGGCAAAGTAGAATTTCACTTCTGAATGCCCCAATTCAATGAAAATCGGCGTCAATGGGAACTGGCGTCATTGAAACCTTGGTAATATGTGATAAAACGTGAAACTTGGCGCATTTATAATCTTGATGTTAATCTTGATCGACGCCGCCAGTTTGGATGTTGTGTATTCATGTATACGGGGCTCTCGAAAGGGAAACTGTTTTTACTTTGGTTTTGCCAGTGTACATGGTATATGTTAGGACAATTATCCAATCAGATCACGAGAAATTTCTTTGCAGTATTATCATAGGTTTTTCAATGCTTGGAACACGGTCCATAAACCTGTATAAAGTAACGGTCCCTTGTTCTTTTCTTTTTAAACAAAAAGACTTAAACTCAGAAATAGAGATTATGTACAGTGTCTTTATCCCACAAGGATGAATTTATTACTTTGAATTAATTTTTGAATGATTTATAGCTTGTTCTTATATTTTATTTTCTTATAATTTATTAAATCATTCTCCATCAGGAGGAATTAAAGTGAATGAATGAATGAATGAATGAATGAATTAATTAATTAATTAATTAATTATTACTATTATTATTATTTTTGTTGTTATTATTATTATTATTAATTATTATTATTTATTATTATTATTATTATTATTATTATTATTGCATCACAACACTGACGGAAAATGTATACTAGTTCATGTACTCAGAACCCTCTGAGTTTTCGCATAGAAAACATATTTACGAAATCCGGGACAAATAAACGACCCCTATAACAGAGCGGAAAAAAAAAGAAAATCCCTGAAAGAAGAAAAAAAATCATTAGCTATATTTCTAACTGTCAGAATAAATCTCATGAAATGCCCAAAGTCAGCTCATGATGAAAATATCCCGTGGAGACGATGCAAAATAATAAAGATCTCGATAAATAATTCAGGACCCATTACTCGTTATTTTCAATAACGCGAGCCTGTGTCTTACGCCAATTTTCGACTAATGATTCAATTTCCTGCTCGGAGAACAGCGGGGTTTACCCGCGACGCCGGCGTCAAATGCACTGCTTCATATAATTCAAATAAATTAAGGAAATGGTATATTTATTAGAATCGCTGTGCTATTTTATTAATTATTTTTGAACACCCCCTTTTTTTTTTCTTTCCCGGCTAAATATGGATATGTTTAATCTGTTATCAGACGAAGGATTTTAGATTTGGCCAAATTAGAAACATTTGCGGACAACAAATTCAGCCAAGCTCATAAGATTATCTGGGTCTTAAGAATGGTCTAAAAATGGCTACCAGAATTTTCTTTTTGAATCACTGGTTCATTAGTTTTATATATCGTCGGTTTACTTCAAAAACCTCGTAACTACAGCTTGTTACAAGCTGTAGTTACGAGGTTTTTGAAGTAAACCGACGATATAAGCCACACTCTAGACAAGAAAAAGTGGATAGAATGGTTCTCCGTGATGCATTTTACCAAACAAGTCCTCATATGGAAGTACATGTATTTATAGATCTATATAATTCATTCTACCCAACGAAAGACTGAACAAAGTGGTAGAATGGTCTTTTAGTATGCAGAAAATTTATTAAAAGCAAAAAGTATCGACAGGTGTCTGTCTTCGTGGACTGCGCAGGCTGATATGGGACGTTATTTTTTGAACATTCATTAAACCCACTTTTCACAGAGCTCATATTTCATTCAATGTATCACAAGAGATGATGCATTATTTCATGCTTTCCGGTAGGATATCGAGAAATAGCAGTGAAAATAGTTTTTATCTTACACTGGTACCACCAGTGAAAATACCGATTTTCACGTTCTTGTTGCCTAGGTAAATTGCGCGTGCCTGACAACCAGATGGGAAATATGACGTCATATACCTTACATTTCTCGCGCTTGACGTAATATTGTAATGCGTTGCTATGCGGGAGGGGTACGCCACGGGGAATAACGGAAAATAACCGTACTGGATTTTGATAAGGCTCCTCCCAGAAAGGGTTAAAAGCATGAAATAAATAGAATTTTGTTTTTAGGTGAAAGATCGAAATTTATTTCATCTCGTGAACACCATCGGTAACATTTTCACGAGTGGTGCAGCCACTCGTGAAAATATTACCGATGGTGTTCGCTCGATGAAATAAATTTCGATCTTTCACCGAAAAAAAACAAATATCCTGTATGTGTTTTGCAGAATTCCCTGCAAAATACCCTGTTTGATTTTATTGGTGAAATCGTCAGAAGCATTGTTTCACTGCTTAACACTGGTACGGTACTTTTGAATATATACAGTCAGACACAAGTTAAGAATCACCAAAACTGATCAGCAATAGCCCATATGCTTAGACCAGCATTACTCATGCCCACAATTTGCCATTTCTGGGCTTCGGAAAGTTTTCTCGTTGCCACCCTCTCATTTGGTTCATACAGCAGCCTGTTACTTGTCTAGTGGGTCCGTGCATAGTTTGAAAATATACCAAATAAAAGGTTATCCATTGAAAAAAAAATACGGTTCGATTTGTTCGGGTGATGCTTAACTTATGTCTGACTGTAGTTCCTTATTGTTATATAAACAGCCTCCTGGCGTATTTCTAGATTTCAGGGCTAAAGTTTTTTTCAGTTTGCGAGAATGTCACGTGATCAATTACACAAGTTAAATATTTGTTGTTTGAAATCGTATTCAAATACGTGCGATGACGTCATATATCACATTATTTAAAGCCCCTATCCCTAATCGAGATAGGAAACCTACGAAGACATTAAAACAATTTGTTTAATAGGTAAATGATAGTTTCATAAAAGATAACAGTAACAGAACATTGTTTACTTCAATGATGCTTTTATTATTAGAATATTACGGCTATATATATTTCGAAGAAAACAGCCAAAATATGCAAATGAAGTGTGAGGAAACTTGCATACTGCAGGAATGTCTTGAAATTAAAAAGATAAAAAAAAAAATGCTCGCAGAACGTAAATTTACTTTGAAATACTTTATTGCTTGTTTCGATGGTAATTGTTGCAACATTTTTTGTATCCATTTTACTTTCCACGATGCGACAGTATCTCTTCTCTCCCCCTTTTTTTTAACTACTCACGGGGCGTGAGAGCTTTTCTTTTTAACTATGGACTCTCCATAGAGAAAAGCATCGTCTCAGTTATCTGTGACCGATTACTTCGATTTTTCACTTATTCTTGGCGGCTTTTTCCTCTTTTCAAAAAAAAATGGTTGCAGGAGAAATAACACAATAAAAAGGGCATAGCGTTTGACTTTTTACAACACAATCCCGACTCTTAACGACGCTGAAAAAGAAAGTCTTTTTAAAACATTGTGGGAAAAGGAGAAAACGCTGGTAACCAGCATTTTCTCCTTTTCCCACAATGTTTTCTACCCTGCTGGACACAAATTTCAATTCATGAGTTACGTTTATTTTGTCGTCTGCATGTGCTTTCGATTTGAACCAGTCTAAAATTTTCTCGTTTGGTACATGGTTAAAAAGCTGTCATTCCAGCATGATTACTCTACGAAACGGTAAAATACATTGCGGATATAGTGCAAAAAATGCTGGCTTTTGTTATCTTTATATTCGTCCTCCATATTTTGAAGAGAATCCTGCCTAGTATAAACAAATAAAACGCAGAATTGTTAAATGGTTGACGCAGACTTATTAACATACCGCGTTACATCGTCAGTGTCATAGTTAGATAAATAGAAGAAAAAAACTGGTCGAAAAATATGTAGAACTGCAGTTTTTATTACCACAGGAGTTTAGCAAACATTCACTGACTCTCCAAAAACACACATCTGCACGTTCCCTTTGATTTCACGATATCATTACGCTGTAAAAAGATTCTTTAATACCTACACCGGTATTTCGTGGCTCCGTTTATTGCATTCAGATGTCGCTGTTTCGGGAGCCTTTATTATTTTCTCTGAATCCACCCTTCCATTAATGATAGTTTTAATATGTAACTTATCCCCACATAAACCCTAGCTCCCTGCTCCCCATTACATGCGAAATTGTCTGGAATTCAAACTGGATTGACGAAATCTCCCCGTTGCTTATAACAAATTGTACAGAAAGCATTCGCCGCTTTACATCGCATAAAAAAGTAATCCCTAACACGTTGCTAAGATCTTCCTCCGCCATGAAACTGCTGTGACGTCAGCATGCGCTGGTAATAAACACAGTAGTTCGGGATGTCTGAACGAGATAAAAGATAACCGAAGTACGCAGGAATATAAATAATGATAGATATTGTGTACAATAAAAGCAGTGACATTCTGGGGTTTTGTTCACCAATTCACTGTGGTGCACAAATAAATTCCGTTTTAAAGTGAAATGGAGATGTCTATTAAGTAGACACTTTAATCTTTGTTTATGATATCCGAGGTATTATGGCGTCCATTGTATTTTCGACTTTCCCATTGTAAATATTTCTTTTTGTTTTTTACCCATTTGGCGCTCAACCCTTTGGATGCTAAGCGCGACTCAAGGACCTTTTACGGATAGTGTAGATCAAGATCAGACTGCACAGAATGTGCAGTCTGATCTTGAATCTACACTGTCCGATGAGGAAATACCTCTTTCCCACAAATATCTTATGAATAGCAAAATATGGGATTTGACAGTTTGAACATTTTATTTCACGATTCTAATACGATAATTTACAGAATTAATAACAATACCTTGTTATTTTTAGATAATCACTACACTTATGAATGACGTCATCTTTAAAACTTTTAATTTCTGGACATTTTTTAAAGGTGATTTTCGGTTTCAGGTTTCATGTTTGGTTCTTTGAATTTTAAAGTCAAATTGAGCGGAAGTGAAAGACCGGAGTAACATCAACCACATCCAACCCATAGGCTGCTCAGCAAGATTCCATGAACCTTTGCAAACGATATCGATCAAAACCAGGCTACATAAAACGTACATTCTGATCCAGGAACTGTTGTGTCCGACACAGTGGGTTTTCTCCCCGACTGAAAAATAAATAGAGAATTTTTTTTTTTACGGTGAAAGATCGAAATTTATTTCATGCTTTCCGGTAGGATATCGAGAAATAGCAGTGAAAATCTTTTTCGATCTTACACTGGTACCACCAGTGACAATACCGCTTTTTACGTTCTTGTTGCCCAAGTAAATTGGGTGTGCCTCACAACCGGATGGGAAATATGACGTCATTTACCTTACATTTCTTGCGCTTGACGTAATATTGTAATGCGTTGCTATGCGGGAAGGGTACGACACGGGGAATAACGGGAAAAAATTGAACTGGATTTTGATAAAGCTGCTCCCAGAAAGGGTTAAAAGCATGACATAAATAGAATATTTGTTGTTTTTTTTCTGTGAAAGATCGAAATTTATTTCATCTCTTGAACACCATCGGCAATATTTTCACTCGTGGCTGCGCCACTCGTGAAAATATTACCGATGGAATTCACCCGATAAAATAAATTTCGATCTTTCACCAAAAAACAACAAAATGTTCTATTTATTTCATGCTCCTAACCCTTTCTCGGTGGACGGGGGGTGGAGGGGGGGGCTTAATAAAAATCTATTACAGTTCTTTTCGATTATTCCCGTGGCATACGGCATACCCCCTCAGCATAGCAACGCAATACAACATTACCTCAGACTTTCTGTGGGAGTGTAAATAGTCAAGAAACTTCAGAAACCTAGGCTAGTCATAGTGGGACCAAGGGCACATATGAATATGTGCGCAATCGCCATTTATTATGACTGATAATATTAATGAGTTGGTTTTTTTACAAAAGAAGCCAGGAGAGATCAGCATCAATGTTTTCAAATAATATATTGGCTTTTTATTTCAACATATTTTGGTACATGTAAACAAACAAGTAAAAAAGCCAGTGCGTTATAGAACCTCATATGTTTTAATGACGGTCATTTGACCTTCTTGCTGCATTTTCAAGTCGCCTGATCTTGTTCAGCCGTCTTCCCTTTTTTTTGAAAATCTTCTTATTTTTTCTTATTCCTAGATTTAGTCGCTTAATGAAAAATTATAATTATTTGAGAGGTTACTTGCAACCAAGGCAAATATAGAGAACAGATCTTTTCTGAAATTCGTCATGTAAAAATAAACCACATCTTTTCCTTGTTTCGTTTTGTTTCGTTGTTTTATTTCGCTTTATTTACAAAACCGTGACGAATCAGACTGTGTATCAGAACAATTTCGTAAGAAAAAGTGGATTAAGACAGCAAACTCTGTAGCAGTCTGCCTTTTAAATTCACCACTGTGGAGAGGTCTGATCACCTCTCCAATTACCACCTCACCTCTCCAAGCGGTTCGAAATACCATTCAATTTATGTAAATGTTGGCAGCAAGCAACATGGTCATATAATTTTTTTTTTCAAATAAAAAATCAAATGGTACGGATGCGATAGTTTTTGCTGTGCCTCCTCAACAATAATATTATATATCTGCCCTCGCTCTATGTCTAGCTGCAGGAGACAAGATCAAGTTCGACAAAAAGCTGGTTGCTATGGCAACAGTATGTTTATTGATAACAAAACTATCATTTGATAGATGAGCTGTGCTATGTGAAAAGGTGGCTTAATGCATCTGCAAAAAGTATCGACCAAAGGTCAGCCTGCGCAATCTGCGAAGGCTGACCTTTGGTCGATACTTTTTGCTATTGGTCAGCCTATGCATGTCAAATCACAGGTCTACCTCGTGATACAGTCGGCTGTTCGACGAAATTGATTTCATGCATCCATAATAATAGTCAATATAAACGACTTGGACAATATGACCTGCAACACTCAAAAAGAGACATTCGGACATTTGCGTAAAGTGTCGTCTCGGATCAGCCTGTGCAGTCCACACAGACTAGTCCGAGACGGCACTTTACGTTTTCATTGTATTTTCTGTTTTGCAAAAGTCCACTGTAGCACAAAATCTAATGCAGTCGTAAAGTGCCGTCTCGGATTAGCCTGCGCGGACTGCGCAGGCTAATTCGAGACGACACTTTACGCAAATGTCGAATGCCCCCTTTTCGCGGGTTGGAGGCCAATTATAGTGTATCACGGAGATGCATTAAGCCTTCCTTTGCCAGAGCGAGGCCCAAATAATTTTTGCCATACAAACAGTCTGAAAAGCGATAAACGGGACAGAAATAAAACCACTGTCCAGCACCGAACACTGCAGTGTTTCCCCTACTTACTGTCATTTTGAATGATCTGTAACTAGGTTTTCATAGTTTTTGACCAAATTACTCCGCCAGGGGTTCATAACGCACCTTGCTGGTACACCCTAACCTGCGTACACAGAAAGTTTTGCTGCTTTTGCAATGTTGTTTTACGCCAATACCAACATTTTTTTCATTCATATCGCTATCAGCTTGCCTATTTATTTTTTTCTTTGTTTCACCTGATTTGGCTTGTCTTGTACAATATCTTGGACAAGGAGCACTACCACTTGACAAACATAGCCATGTGAATTCACGGAAGTAATGATATATATTGCTAAGGGCACCCAGTCAGATTGTGGTATCACTGTCGAGTATAATCAGAGAGACCGGTTTGGACTCTTAACCTTCAACCAACCGAATTTATGTAAGTCAGTGACTTATGGGCCAACATGGCCGATAGTGCATTTTGGCATTTGGACCATGGTTGGTGGAAAAGGGGCTTAACGCATCTGCGAAAAGTATCGACTCAGGTCAGCCTGCGCAGTCGGCGGACTGCGCAGGCTGACCTGTGCCAAAACTTTTCGCTATTGGTCAAATTTCTGTATGTAAAATGTCCAGTCTGCCTCCTAATTAAGTCGGTTTTTAAAAGAAAGGGCAATAAAGGAACAACGGGTATTTTTAAATAGCTAGCTTGGTACCATAGATCAATGAGACGCATTAGCTCATTACCAAACGACAAAACTTTTGGTTTGTCCAAATCGAAATCATTTGCAGACGACAAAATAAAAGTACCAGTACTGGTTACCAGCATTTTCTCCTTTTCCCACAATGTTTTCTGAAGGCGTCTCTCTCAGGGTCGTCAAAAGTAGGGATTGTGTGGTAATGGGTCAAGCCCCTTTTGCCACAGTATGGCTCATATATTAAGTATAGTTATAAATGTGTACACGTGATACTTCAAAAAACTAATTGCATAGTGGGGCTAAGATAATATGGAGTTGTGGCATTCGTAACTCCATGCCCGTGGTTTCAAGTCTTTTTCTTATGCAGGAGTCGTAGGGTTGACACTCCAGAGTCCTACCCTAGGATTGGTGAAACCAAGGACACGATCCGACTGAAAGAAGTGCAAAGTATCATTCAATCGATCTGACTGCTTACTGACTGCTTGCCTAAATCGTTCATTCATTCATTAACTCATTCATTCACCCACCCACTCACTCACTCACTCACTCACTCACATAAAGGCTTATCTGCTTTCATGCGTTTTCATATGCATTAAAAGTGTTAAAATTAGGTGGGGATCATATTTATTTCTTTATTCGTAAAAAAATGGACATAATCTACATGTCTTTTTCTACTGAAGTTGTCAGGAATTATTCTGGAAAAAGGGGTAATTCTTATCCGTTAGCATTTTTTTTTTTCATATTCTTTTTCTTGCTACTGATACTGATACAGTTATTTCCCCTTTGTATGTATTTGTCTTTTGAGAAAAATGGAAT
Source organism: Tridacna crocea (assembly GCA_943736015.1). Lineage (NCBI taxonomy): Eukaryota > Metazoa > Mollusca > Bivalvia > Cardiida > Cardiidae > Tridacna > Tridacna crocea. The sequence goes on along the minus strand of OX031068.1, from coordinate 18,681,858 downwards.
AAATATTTTTTATTTTTGGCTTTCATTAAATGCTCAGTGGTGACTAAATGTAAACAATGCGGATGCTACAATCTCCCTTTTGCCAAACTATGGCTCATTTCATTTAAAAATTGTGATTAAATTCGATCTCGAAACAGAATTCTCTGTGTTTCTCGGCTATTACACCTCTAGGAAAATTAAGCCAAGGCGGAGAAATAAAACCAACATCAAACATAAAATGATGTGCTGTCTGAGCTTGCTCAACTCCCTCTACATCCTCTCCATATAATTAATTATACGATCCTATATATGGTCATATTATAATGTATGATACAAGATAAATTTTGGTTGAAGATCGAATATAATTATTATCTTTCAGTTTAAACATTACGTGATACGTCAATGTTTTATATATTTACATTTTCGCGTGTTACGCTTTTATTTCATACAGTAAAATTAGCTTCAGTATATATATTTTAGCCACGCTCTGTGCAACGGGGTTTTAATACATTTGTGACCCATCACGCAAAAAGGGACCTTCTTGGAACTGCGAATGTCTTTATTGACTTATACATGAGTGAATAGTGAATGTCTTTATTAATGTATTTATTATACATCTTGTACATAGTCAGTTACAACCAAATTAATTTCAAAATGTTCCACGTGATACAATTCTCTCTCTCTCTCTTTCTCTCTCTCTCTCTCTCTCTCTCTCTCTCTCTCCCGTGTACAGAATTCCCAGATGGTCCCTTTTACCGTAATGGGTCACATCTGCAAAAAGTGAAGTGAAGACGAGTCAGCATGCGCAGACCAGGCAAGCTGATCTGATCCCGAACTCGTGTGGGTTTTTTTTTTTTTCTTTTCTTTTTTTTTTCCTCTCTCTTTTTTTTCCCTCTTTTTTTTTTCCGTCTTTTTTATTTCTTCTTTTTTTTCTTCTTTTTTTCTTTTTTTTTTCTAATATCTGCATGTCAAAGGATCATTCTACCAAATGATACAGCCAGTTCCTAGTCAAAATGGATTCGATGGATCCATAATTATGTAATGAAATTCTTGATTTAATTTTTCACACGGATATATTAAGCCTTTCCCAAATGACAAATTTTGGACTCTTCCAAACTCAAAGAGTTTGCAGACGACAATTTCAAATTTGAAAAAAAAAATGGCTGAAAGTTCTCCAAATGGGTAGAAAACACTGTTGAAAAAGGAGAAATTGCTCGTTACGAGCAATTTCTCCTTTTCCCACAGTGTTTTCAAAAGACTTGTACTGCAGACACGTAAAAACAAGGGCTTGTTTGGGAAAGGCTTAACTATTTACCAAACGACAATATTTTAGGCTGGTCCAAAATGAAAGCACTTGCAGACGAGAAAATAAATGTAACTCAAAAATTAAAATTCGTTTCCAGTAGGGTAGAAAACATTGTGGGAAAAGTAGAAAATGCTGCATGGTTACCAGCATTTTCTCCTTTTCCCATAATATTTTCTGAAGGCTTCTATTCATTTTTTTGATTTTCAAAATGTTGTCTGTTTATTAACCCATTACCGTACAATCCCTACTTTGACGCCCTTGAGAAAGAAGCCTTTTGAAGGCACTGTAGGAAAAGGAGAAAACCAGAGTAACCAGAGTTTTCTCCTTTTCCCACAGTGTTTTCTACCCTTCCCAGACGTGACAAATTTCAATTTTTCAGTCACCTTTATTTTGTCGTCTGCAAATGCTTTTAATTTGAGCAAGTCTAAAACTTTGTCGTGTGGTAAAGAGTTAATAGTGTCTTTCATGTCTTTTTGTTAAAGGGAATTATGAAATGGTATATGTTGTACGCTGGGCCAGAGGCCTAAATACTCAATAAATTAATTTACATTTATTTCGGGGTCGTAAAAACCAGGGCTTGTTTGGGAACGGCTTAATGTATCGCACGGATATATTAAATCATTACCAAACGACAATATTTTAGGCTTGTCCAAATCGAAAGCATTTGCACACGACAAAATAAAAGTGACTGGAAATTTGAAATTTGTTTTGTGAAGGGTAGAAAACATTGTGGGAAATAGGAGAAAATGCTGGTTACCAGCATTTTCTCCTTTTCCCACAATGTTTTCTACAGGCTTCTTTCTCAGGGTCGTCAAAAGTAGGGATTCTGTGGTAATGGGCTAAACCCCCTCTTTCGGAGAACATGGACTAATTCTGTTTGTTTCAAGACCGATTGGGATTTTTTTTTTGACAGATCTATTTACAAAAACCTTTCCATCGGATAAAATCTGTCTCAAAAGAAAAAAATGGTGTACGACATTAAAATAAATGAAATGCTATAAATTAACATACATCCATTATGCTGTAATAGTATTATTGTTATGGTAAATTGCAAGTTATTTAAAAAATCATTAGCTTCGTAATTTCATTTAAAGCAACAGGCGGATTTTCCCAGTTTTATATGTTATAACTTGCTCTATATTCTATTAACTCTTTATCCAAACGACACAATTCTGGACCTGTCAAAATTGAAAGCATTTGCAGACGACAATTTAAACGAGGCAAAATGATGGAATTGGTCTTTGGTATTGTAGCAAACATTGAGGGGAAAAGGAGAAAATGCTGGGTTACCAGCATTTTCTTCTTTTCCCTCAATGTTTATAAAAGACTTCTTCTTAAGGATCGTTAAAACCCGGGATTGTGTGGGAAAGGGGGAAACGTTATACACACAAAAAAAATCTTGTAATACGTTTTCAGATTTATCAATTTTTCACATAAAAAGATTTAAAAAAAAATAAGACTTAACTGAAAAAATGATTCTCGATGAATATAAGAGAATTCAAAACCTAGTACGTGGATTAGATTACGATCAGATTAGATAAATTCTTCATTCTGATCCAGATTTCCTATTCGAATATTTATTTACGTTGTTTCAGCGATTCAACTATAGAGAAAGCGTTAACGCTTAAGCAGCTAAACGTGACTCGATGGCCTTTTGCAGACCATGTAGATCAAGATCAGACTGCACAGAACGTGCAGTCTGATCTTTGATCTACACTGTCCGACAAGGACATGTCTTTTCCCCCAAAAAATACCTTTAAATATAGCAAAATTTGGGTTTTAATGACCTGTTTGAAAGTTTCTTTTTTCATATTTAGCAGGATGAAAGGTTTAACCCTTTACCATCCGACAAAATTTTAGACCTGTCCCAATTGAAAGCATTTACTGATGACAGTTTCAATGTGGCTCATATGAAAAGAGTTTTCTTTGATAGGGTGGAAAACATTGTAGGAAAAGGAGAAAATGCTTGTAATCAGCATTTTCTCCTTTTCCCACAATGTTTTCAAAAGGCCATCCCTCTCAGGACTGTTAAAGGTCGTCATTGTGTTGTAAATGGTTAACTCTTTACCACACGACAAAATTTTAGACTGGTTCAAATTGAAAGCATTTACAGACGACAAAATAAAGGTAACTGAAAAATTGAAATTTGATCTGAGAAGGGTAGAAAACACTGTGGGAAAAGGAGAAAATGCTGGTTACCAGCATTTTCTCCTTTTCCTACAGTGTTTTCAAAAGACTTCTTTCTGTGAGGCGTCAAAAGTAGGGATTGTGTGGTAAATGGTTAATGGTCTATTTTTTTGTGGACGGCGCCAGACTTATAAAAATTTATTCTCCCTGACTCAAAACCTGCTGCGCAGATACATATAAGCCGACAAAAACATGATATTCAGTTGATTTATCATATTTTTCAAACCTACTTATCTCAGAAATATAATGATAAATTTAACGATAAGAATCTCAAATCAACGGAATACGGGGCTTATTGCAAAATGACGGCCGAATAAATGGAGTTTGTCATTAAAATGCACGGGAGAAAATACCGGTTTATAGCGCTTAACGTAGGCATGGACTGAATTCTTGATTACATAATATAAAGCATTGTTAACTGCTAACTAGAGTTTCACATGCAAAATCGGAATGGGTTTTCTGGTTTTTTTTTTCTTTCGAATGATATTAATTTCTAACATTGAATCAGAAAACTATATCAATGGTAGAAAAATATACAATTTGGCTTCTTTGTAAAAGAAGCCGGGAGAGGTCAACATCAATGTTTTCAAACAGATCATTGGCTTTTAATTTCAATACATTTTGGTACATGTAAACATACAAGTGTAAAAAGCCGCCGCGTAGAAACGTCATATGCTTTACTTGACGGTTATTTGGCCTTTTTGTCGCATTTTCAAGTCGCATGATCTTGTCCAGCAGTCTTCTTTCTCTCTTTTAACGAAACATTTTTATTTTTTCTTCTGCTTAGATTTATTTACTTAATGAAAAATTATAATTATTTTAGGGGTCATTTGCAGCCATGGCAAATTAATGTAACATATTTATCTGAAATTCGTCATATAAAAATAAACCACGTCTATTTCCTGTTTCGTTTTTCTTTTTTTTTCATTTCGATTTATTTACAAAACAATGACGAAACAGACTGTGTATCAGAACAATTTCGCAAGAAAAATGGATTTAGACAGCTAATTCTGTTGCAGTCTGCCTTTTAAAACTCACCACAGTTGGAGAGGTCTGATGACCTCTGCAATAATATATTGGAGCGATGTTTTTTTGAAAAGGTGGCCCAATGCACCTGCTAAAAGTATCGACCTAGGTCAGCCTGCGTTATGGAGTCACTGGTTATATTTTCCCGGTCATTCAATTTCTTTCCTATGTTTTATGATAGTCATTTCGATATGATTCATTCGCTCTCTCAGCTCTAAGTATGATGGTTATTTGGGAAAGCAGCCCGTGGCTCTTGAAGGATGCTGTTCCATGAATAGCTTTAAAGAAAAAAAAATCTTTAACCCATTACCACACAATCCCTACTTTTGATGCCCTTGAGAAAGAAGCCTTTAGAAAACATTGTGGGAAAAGGAGAAAATGCTGGTAACCAGCATTTTCTCCTTTTCCCACAATGTTTTCTACCCTTCACAAAACAAATTTCAAATTTTCAGTCACTTTTAATTGGTCGTCTGCAAATGCTTTCAATTTGGACAAGCCTGAAATATTGCCGTTTGGTAATGAGTTAACCCTTTGGCTGCTGATCGCGACGCCCTGACCTTTTGGCGGACAGTGTAGATCAAAGATCAGACTGCACAAAACGTGCAGTCTGATCTTTGATCTACACTGTCCAAAAAGGAGATATTTTTCCCCAAAAGGTAACTTTGAAATAATCGCCCTTGAGTTTCTACTATCGAATTTAAGGTATCGTATATCGTACACAGCAGGATAAGGGTTAAACATGATTAGTAAATGCAAGATGCAAGTGAAAGAGATTGTTATGCTTGACGTTTTAATGTTCGGCGGTTTTAGCTTTTTTTTCTTGGATATAGAGAATCTACTTTTTGCCATTTTGCGGTATCCCTAATTTTGTTTCTTTTTACTAGTATGTATGAAGTAAAGATATGAGCCGTGCTCTATTAAAAGGGAGTCTAATGCATCTTTGTTGAAACAATTTACCAAATAACTCATTTTATTCCATGCTTTCCGGTAGGATTCTAGGACAATTGCCCCCCCCCGTACAATTGCCCCCCGGACTATTGCCCCCTAAGGACAGTTAAGGAATTGTCGTCGGGGGGGGGGGCAATAGTCCGGGGCCGGGGGTAACATTCCTCGGGGGCTATGGTCCTAGAGGGATTGTCCTCAGGGGGAATTGTCCTGGGGGGTAATTGTCCTGATACGTTCCGGTAGGTTATCGAGAAATTCCAGTGAAATTAGTTTTCGATGGTTATGACCAGTGAAAATACCGATTTTTATATTCCAACTCTTGATTAAAGCCGGAAACAGTTGTTCCCGCACATTAATTACCTAGGTAACTAGTGCATGCTTTACAACCAGATGGAAATATGACGTCATTTACCTTACATTTCTCGCGCTTGACGTAATATTGTAATGCATTGTTTTGTGAATCGGGTACGCCAAGGGGAATAACCGAAAAGAACTGTACAGGATTTTGATTAGGTTCCCCCAAGAAAGGGTTAAAGTATGAAATAGACAGAATATCTTTTGTGTGAAAGATCAAAATTTATTTCATCTCATGAACATCATTGGTAACATTTTCACAAGTGGCTGCCACTCGTGAATCTATTACCGATGACGTTCACGAGATGAAATAGATTTCGATCTTTCACCTTAAAAAACAAATATCCTCTATATATTATTAAGGATAAAAAAATCCATTTTGCTGAACAAACCACTGAACCTTGAGATAGCATGGTCCTTTGACATGCTGAAAATTGACCAAAAAATAAAATGTTTCGACAAAGGTGATCTTTCAATCTGGATCAATACTTTTTGCAGAGACGTTAGACAACTGTTTTTTACTGAACACTCATACGTACATGGAACCATAATAGCCACTTTATTTTACAATTGACTTTATCATGATGTAGACTGGGTCTTGAACATACAGATAATTGAGCAATAGCGAAAAGTTTCGGCCCAGGTCAGCCTGCGCGGACCACGCAGGCTGACCTGGGTCGATACTTTTCGCAAATGCATTAAGCCCCAATGACCCATTCATTTCCTTCCTTATTTTTCCTAAATTATTTTTTTATCTCTCATTGTATTGTGTTGCGCTGAATTGTATAATCTTGCATTGTATTGTTGAGATCTACTGTTGGGCTTCTTTCTCCAGTATCAGGGCTTCTTTCTCCAGTATTTTTTTGGCATGTTTTCCTTGCGCCTTTTCTAGCTTGCCCCCTACCGCTGCATACTAAACTCTGAAATATTTGGTTATCAAACAAAATGTATTTTGTTGACCCATAATTAGGTGATGACATGTTCGATTTAATGCACCACGAGGTAGCATTACGCCACCATTTGCCAGAGCATGACTGATATAAATGTGTACGAAGTCCACAAATAAAAAAATAAATCGTAAAAAATATACATTGTACAGGTATTTGTCGGAAAAAAAGCAATGAACAGAAACGGACAGAAATGGACAGAAACGCACAGAACAGATATCTGTTGTGTTTCTGTATACTTTTGACGTTTCCTCTCATGGTCGTAAGACGGGCATTGTTGTATTATTTATATATGCAGCGATCTCAAGTAGAAAAGTAACCCGTTAAAGATAGAAATATTAATTCTGTTGGCAATTCGTATATTAATTATAAAGTAATATGATCTATTTTTCAAGATCAAATAAATATCCGTTTGCAAAAGATGACATTTTCCTGCATGCAACACGAAACATGCCTTATGGTCATCAAATGTGCATTATAAAGCTGTTGTTTTGTACTAAAAAAAGACATAAATCGTTTTCATGGCGTTTATTTAGAGCCGTTTTCAACTTTGATCAAGGTATAATAATATAACATAAAGTATATTTGGCATAAAATATGCACATATTTAGAGCCGACTAGATACAAATAAGTAACAAAGTGAAAATTGTTTTCAGAGAGAAAAGATGATACATCGCTGAAATATTGAAAATGTCATGTTTAAATAGATCAAGATGGTTTTAAGATATAGATAATCAGCTATATAACGTAAAGGTTCTGAGAGAGTTCAAATTTAATGCGAGTATATTGCGGAGGCCAGAGTATACCTAAATGGTTTCCTTTAATTTCTATTATCAGCAATTTACACCACATTCTTCCAAAAGCCGCTGGCTTCTTTTCCATATAACCGTTATCAGCTGTGAAAAAAACGGTAGACGTTACAGCAAAGATTCAATGCCAAGTGAGAAAGTTTTAATGGAAAATTACTCGTATTTTCCAATTAATAAAAATAAATACCTAAAATAAACTCGTTTTATTTTTCTTGCTGTGCTCGATTTAATGTATGGTGTTAAACACAAATTTCAACACTATTTTGGTTATATCGCAGCGGCCAGTGTATCTATTCATGCTTTCCTTGAGTTTCCTTTACCAATGCTCCGCACAATGGTCGTTCCAAATCACTGACACTTTTTTTTTCACATCGGCATCTTCGAAACAATAGTCTTTTTTCGTGCTCGACGACCGTTGCTTTGAGAAAAAAAAAACAGAAAAAAAACACACATACACACACACAAACTTACACTTTTTCTAGATGCAGGCAATATAGATATATTTGTACACTATGTGCTTTCAACGGGAGATTCAATTCACATACAACTTAAATAACAAAATAGCTATTTCTGCACAGCACGAGGATGCTATTTTTTCCGGAGTCACTTACAAAAATCAACAGGCGTGTAGTAAAGGTACAAGTGTATAGTTACATATCTAGCGTTTTTATGTTCAAAGGGCAAGAACTCCCAACGAGTTAATTATTTTCTCTAACTGAAGCAGTTAGTAAAATTGTGGCCAAGTGAGCACTGGGTTTAAGATCTAAGAGGCGTTGTAAAAATGGCCCATGTTCTATGGAAAGCGGATTTATTGGCTCTGAAAAAAGGTTCAACTCATGTCAGCCTGCGCAGTCCGCGCAGGCTGACATGAGTTGAATCTTTTTGCTGTTGTTAAATTATCTGCTTTTCAAAGGGTAATTTTTAGCGGAGATGCATTAAACTTCGTTTTTACTCGAACGCATCTCAAGTGCATCTGAATGTAGACGAAATCAGCTATTAGCTTGGTAAGGTTTTTCTAGGTACCGTTTGAACAACAATTTTCCTTTGATTTTCTGGGTCCTATACAGCAAGGCTTTCTAGCAAAATTACATTGAAGTTGTAATATTTGATGGGTTTTTTTTGCCATCTCTGAAGGTTTGATTATTTTGTTTGTTTGTTTTTAGTCCAGAGAGTAAAACAAATAAATTCTATTAAATCGAAGTTAAGAAATACATATATTTAGAAATTACTGAAAAAAAAAAGTTTTATAAGATATTGTGATCTTATGTCGTCATCAGAAAAATCATTATGAAATAATAAAAGCTAGCAATATTTGTATTTTTTTTAGTACTTAAAAAAATCTATAGTCGGTCAAACAGAATCTTTAGCAAGTTCATTCTTAACCAAAAAGCATTTTAACTACTAGTAACAAAAGCATTGGTTAAATTTTATTAAACTTCCGTTTCAGTGCTACTCCATCGTTTCTTCGATATGATTGATGTTTCTCTTGGCACATGTTTTGTCGGCATGTTACTATAAACTAAAAGCCCAGTACAGGCCAAACTATTAAAGCGGGTGCCATAATGTATTTAAAATTCAAATCATACCATTTAAAAGTACGTAAATATTGTAAAGATGACAGTATGTTATTTTTTGGTCGGGCCATGTGGTAGATGCTGGCAGAAAAAAAAATTAAAATCAGGAAAAAAGTGACCATAACTTAGAAGGACCTGGCAGGTTTCAGCATAGTACAATACAATACAATATACTTTATTTTCTCTCAGGTACAGGAATATATAGTACTACATGAGATTAATAATTCGTCAATAATTCGTAAATAAAAATTCGTAATTCGTTTTGAAATTACTTTGTCTGTCAGCGACTAACACTTGGACTGACCGTAAAATGACAGATTGTCAACGTCACAATAATGTCCATACTTTTAAATGATATGATATCATTTTAAATGCATTTAAATACCCGCTCTATTTACTTTTGGCCTTTATTGTTACTTTAAGTTAGTATATTTCGGAACAACCTATATTCCATTTATTTGCAAATCTGTTTTATAATACTCATGAATCATCCGGACATTAGTTTTGTCATTGTGTCATTGTTGTATTTTTTGATGAGGTACGGTATTATAGAATTTGTTAAAACTCTATGTCTTTGTCATACTATTCTTTTCATTGTGTTTGCTATTACTGATAATTTCTATATGTGTTGTTTTACCTACCGAAAGGGTATGTGGTTATATGTTACTTTTATTTGTAGACTAATCAATTCTTTTAATTTAACTATCATTACTGAGCTCACAAATTTACGGACCATTCAACCCTTATTGTGCTTTAACTCACAGACAACTATATCACAACTTGTTTGTCCTTCAAAGTACTAGTACTCAAATACAGTTTTCTCATCTTGCTATATGTAAAAATATCGGCCTAATGAAAGACTATGAACTAAGCACATAATTTCGGTATAGCTCTGTGCTTTTTTTGCAAAAGAGAAATACAACTGATCCATTGAACGAAATTTCAGGCTGATCAAAACTTTTCGAAACTGCTTTATCATGATTTTATTTCAGTTCCTAACTTGCTCAGAAATTCAGTAGGTATTTCTTAGTTATATTGCAGAGACATTTTAATAACATTATTCAAGCAATAATTCAGTTTCAGAGATGCTAGAAAATGTTGGGGTAATAAGACGAGCCAAACGATGCATTTAGTTGTTTTTTTTTTTTTTTTTTTTCAAATATTAGAACATAATTCATGTTGAATCCGTGTTAAGATATTATAAACGAAACATGAGAACGTATAAAGTGCATTTTAGCGTGAACGATAGATCAAAATCTATTTAAACCATGTAGAATATAAAGTTCAAGAAATGAAGAAGAAGAAAATATAAACATATACTTAAACATTGACGAGAAAATTATAACTTATAAATACGAACAATGTTCGATCAACTCTCTGTCATATATATTCACAACATTAAAATAACCCTCAATGCTAATAAAATACAATAATCTAAAGTAAAGCGGAAAACCTCACTAGCTAAAAGGTCTGTTATCACCGTCTCCCTCTAAACTTAGATTAGTTTGAGCATTTCGTTATCAGGTGTTTATGGATTAATAGTTCTAATCAAAACAGCGGTTTGGTATTCATTTGAAGATGCTCAGCTATATCTCGATATAAAATGAGTTATTAACTTTAAGCACTTGAAACATTTATGTCCAAATGTCTACTTCAATTTTGGACGAATGAAAAATGACGTTATTTTCGTTTACAGTTTGATAGTATAGAAGTTTCATGTATCAAAATTTGGAGGATAATGTTTATCATTGCTTGGACGGTTGAACGATAAATACGATAGTTTATTAAAACCTAATAATTCATTATCGTTTGTATTTGTATCAAAGGCTAAATATATCCAACCCTTTGACGGAAGTTTATTGAGTATCCAATCTTAGTAGAAATAAACAGGAAATAATACTTGAAATTTTACTTGCCAAAACAATAACGAATTAATAAGTAAGGTGTGTCACCGTTGCATTGGATTTTTTCAGGGTAATCTTTGAAAAGACCCAATACGACTGTAACATATCTTTCCAAAACATGCCTTTAAGCATAATCAAAATAAAAAGTGTGATAGAATTATCGATAGAATGATACTTTGTCAACATATTATATGATTGAAAAAGCATGACTTATGTAATATTCAATTGAAAAGTTTATTTTGAGTTATATCATATTTCAAATTACATTTTTACAGGGATTCTTTCACTTGTGAATGGTTTCAGCATACTTTTTGTTGTTGTTGTTGTTGTTCATGGTAAATTCAATATAAATGGAGAAAATGGATTTAGGACGTTTTGGAATGGACGTTTTGGCCAGGATTTTTTGCCACGGACATTTTGACCATACAAAAATACAAAGGAAAATGTTTTGTTCTAACATTAGTTTTGAAAATTTTTGCCTCATTAAACATGATTTAAAAGTATTGAAGGTGAATGAGAAATTAATCATTTGACTAATATAGAGTATTGTGCTATACTTTTCTGTTTAAATATATTCATTGTTGGAGTAAAAAAGTAGTCAACTTCTTTACTTTTTACTTGATTGGTATTTCTAAATAAAATTAATTACTGCCAAGTGTTATTTTTCTTTTATACACAACTACACGGACGAAACTGTATTTGATGATTGCTTCAGTTGCCAATAATAAACAATGATTGAACAATAAGTTGAATTTGCTGTTTATACCAATATTTTGCAATAAAGTATAAAAAAAAATCAAAACAATTTGTTCAATAGAAGATTACAAATCAAAGTCTAGATACGTTTTGGCCAAATGTCATAGTAAGCAAAATAATGTAAGGAATAAATTGTAAAAACGTGAAAATATGCTCTTCTCCTTCAGATAATGTATACTCTAAAGCACAGAAAGTTCAGTTATTGCATTTTCCGTCCTAAAAAACATATGGCCAAAACGTTCTCATTTGCATATTTAGCTGACCAAAATGTCCGTCGCAAAAACGACCGCCCACCAAAAAATTAAATCCTGTCAGATTTCTTTTCGTGATTTCCACAGGACTAAAGTTGTATAAATTGAAAAATCTAACAATGATCAGATTTAATGAAAAAGAAACAGCATCAAAACTAGATGTAAATAGGACTAATGCAAATAATCCATTTGTATGACTGTTCTGTATGCACTTACATGTGTATGAGTTCTTTCATTACAAAAAAAAATATGAATAATTAACATTACCCTAAAAGTCGTTTGACGAGTATGTAAGCAGAAATAAATTGTACATTTGTTGGTGGGTGCACCACTTAAGGTTTTTAAAACTGGTCAAACCTGTTTGCAATCCCTTATTCGCTCAAGGTCAAAATTATTATATGCCAAAATTCATGATGTTAATCTGAGACATTTACAGTTTTTGAAGATATGATCTCACTTGTTTTCTCTCGTTCAAGATAATTTATACAAAACAAGCGCTTTCAAAACATACATGTATGGATGATAAAATATGTATCTATCCTTTATATATCAATCAAAGTTTTCATTTTAATTATATCGATTAAGTTTTTTTTACCAATGTTATTCCTTCAAATTTCGTGTTCTGTGGTTATTCATGTTTTAAGCCTTCATGAAAATGGTATTTATTCTTCCACTGTATTGAGTGGTTTAAAAAATAAATCTTTTTTGTCCGTTCTTTTGGAAGACCATGAATTATTTTTTATTTGAAAAATAAATTGCTGGAAATACCAAACGGAGTATTTTGTGTGAAAATTTTATGTATTTATCTGCTTGTTATTTTCTAAACTGTATTCATATATACTCTTTAAAGCGACATTAAAATCTTGGACTTTTTTAGTTATCTAAATCCGATTTTGTGGTTTTATCACGGTACACAAAGATAAGGACACTATTAACTCAACACTGATTGATTAATTGATTGATCTTTCTAAATTGTCATTAAACAGAAAAAAAAGAAAAACAGACAATACTAGGAGGTAGAGACATGTACAATGGTTATTCTGCAAAGAAATTTCTCGCGGTCTGATAAGATAATATACCCCGAGCATATACGAGTATATTATGTACACAGGCAAAACCAACGTAAAAACAGTTTCCCTTTCGGGGGCCCCGCGTACATGACTACACTATCAATACAACATCCAAAACGGCGGTGTCGATCAACATTAACATCAAGATTATGCGTCAAGCTGCACGTTCAATCAAGTATTACCAAGGTTTCAGTGACGTCAGTTCCCAGTGACGTTAGTTTTCATTGAATTGAGGCACTCAGAAGGGAAATTCTGCTTCGCCAGCGTACTCAATCCTTTAAACCAAAAAACAGGTAATATTCGCTAATCATTGAAATGGTAAAACCTAGAAGTATAGTAAATTCGTTGAACAGTCAGGTGGCTGGGGTCTTGGAAACTTGTTCACGGGTGTTGTGAATCATTCCGCCTCAAGCCGAAGGCGACATAGCAACATGATTCAACACAGCCGTTTCCAAGTCCGCTGCCACCTGACCTTACAACTTATACTGTACAAATGTACGAGATGATACCACTACTGTTTGCCTTGTTCGCTATAAAGCATCGGTATATATAACAGTGGTATTTTATTGTATGTCTACGTAACTACTAGTATGCTATACCTATTTTAGATCATTTCACTCAATGAAAGTCTCTGTTCTGTTGTCATTTTTTGTATTTAGACAATAAAACTGCATGTTGAAGCAAAAATATATTTTTACCATTCAGAATTCCCCTCAGTGCATGTCAAAAAAATTATAATATACGCATGGAAATATTGTTGTTGTTTTTAACTTTGAAAGAAACTAAAACATGAAGTATGTGACCCATTTCTTCTTAAATGCTCCATATAACATTCGTACAAATCCTATGTGAAGAGCAGATATATTCATATTCCAGTTTCGTTTAAAAGAATAAAAAAGTAAACCAACAGAAAAGAAAATAACTTTTTAAAAAAAAAATCCATCTATATCACCACAAGTCTCGATACTAGACTAGTGACTGAGAAAATATAACAAAATGGTTCAGGAAGGTTTTTATTTATATAAATCAAATGACTCCCGCCCGGTGAGAGATCTATACATCTTAGAATCCGCACCCCATGTACGCTCTAAGACACTCAGTTTGAAAAGTTAGGGTCTCCTATCAATTGAACAGAGCTCTATTCTTTGGTCTCAGCTAGACTGACTACATAAAAGCAAAACTGAGACCTCATTTCACTTGGATGTCAGCAACACACTGTAACTTCTGTGCTCCGAGGGAATTTGAGAAAAATGGAACAATATGGAAATGGTGTAGATTTTCACTAAAGTGTCGTCTGCAGTAGACGTTTTAATTACCGTCGCGCGTCAAGCTCTCGCGAGATCAATTAACGGAAACGATTCGTTTAGATTCTGTTGCGAGAAGTGTCTATGTTTACGGTCTCGGCGAATATTGATTGGACAATATTATCAATAAACACGTAAATTTTGTATTTGTAGTAAGATTAGGTTTTTTCCCTCATACCTGTAAGCGATGCTCCAGAAAAAGGGAGTTCAATAGATGTTCCTGAAGAATTACAAAAAGCTAGTCGTTAAATAATAATATAACAATCTTATGTCAGCAAATCTAGCTGAATCATGAGCTATATCGTCGGTTTACTTTAAAAACCTCGTAACTACAGCTTGTTACAAGCTGTAGTTACGAGGTTTTCGAAGTAAACCGATGAAATGTAGAAGACCATTGTCTTCTGGCTTGCAAAAAAAAAATATAATAATAAATACTAATAGCAAAAACTTTCGATCATAGACAACCTGCGCAGACTTTATAGGCTGAAGTCGTCGATACTTTTTTGCAGATACATTAAAGTATCTATTCAAAACGCAAGACCCATGTATAATTAAATGGTCGACTGAAATTTTCGATGATATAAAAAAAAGTACAACTGGAAAACATTTTAATGCGAATTCATAATGCTTTTTTTTTTCCAAAAGAAAATATAGTGTAGAATTTTGCGCATCAGAACAGCTAAATACTGTGTCCTCAAAAGAGTTAATCGAAGTCTATGTCTTGCTAAGGTAATGGCACTTAAATCTTAAGATTTGCTGTAGGTATATAAGAGTGTGTGCTAACTCTCTACATGTCAGTTAAATTCTAATTCGTCAATTTTGAAAGCAATTGAAGACGACAAATTAGATATGGCATAAATGGTAGAATTTGTTTGTAAGAGTGTGTAAAACATTGTTGGTAAAGGAGAAAATGTTGATTATCAGCATCTTCTCCTTTTCCAACAATGTTTTCAGAAGCCTTCTTTCTATACGTTATTAAGGATTGTTTGGAAAAGGGTGAAAATAAAAAAGTAAGCCTTTCGTTCTCATGGCCGATTTTTGAGCGTAACAAAACAGATTATTCTCTTGAAATACATCCTTATTATCGTAATCAAGTTGTTTGACAGAATAATGTTTATTTAGACGATCTTTTTTTTTCAAATGTAGGAAGATAATCTGATGGGACAAAAGTGTCATTAGTATTCACTGTGGTACCAGATTTTATTAACTGCGGCGCATTAATTTACCGCGGAGCTATTTTATTACCCAAATCGATTGTTCGGACGTCCCCTTAATCCGGATATAAACGGTTTAATGACTGCTCTACCACAAATGGGCGTTAACTACCATTGTTGAAGGTAGTATTTGCAACCTAGCTTGTTTTGTGGCATGATTTAGACAAATTGTAAAATGGGACAACTGAAACGTATTCTTCAACATGAATGAAATGAATGTAACAATGTGTAATGTTGCGTAATGGTAACGTTCGTCGAGTGAAATTTAACGTAGTCGGTGTTCTTTTACAGCTTTAACGGTCCTCTTTATATTCCTGTCTCAAAATAAACACATTAAAAGACAAAATGATTTAAGATGCATCCAAACTGGAGGTATTTGCCGACGATAGAAAAGTGTTACTTAAAAGTAGAAATTTGTCTTTAGAAAGATGAAACACTCTGAGAAAAAGAGAAAATACAGGTATCCAGCATTTTCTCCTCTTCCTACGATGTTTTCATAAGATTTCTCTTCTCAGTGTCATGCCGAGCCCCGAAAGCTCAGCCGGTAGCATACAGGACTTGAGGACAGGGGTCGCAAGTTCGATTCCCGGGTCGCTAACATTTTCTTTAACCGAGGATTGATGATAGTCATTGTGACAGGGTTCATTGCTCTCTCACTGCAGACGGTTGTTTAGATGATGGTTATGGGAGGAAAGAAACTAGTGGTCTGGAAAGAATATTGTTGAGCGTACTGGTAAAAGAAACTCCAGGAAAGTATTATAGGTGCACCAGCCGCCGCTATATAGCTCAAGTAATGTTGGAAACGGCATAGAACACCAGTCAATCAATTAATCAACCTCTCAGTACCGTTTAACTCTTTACCAAACGACCAAGCTTTAGACCTCTTCAAATTGAAAGCATTTGCAGACGACAAAATAAATATGACTAAAAAATTGAAATTTGACTCTAGAAGAGTAGCAAACATTGTGGGAAAAGGAGAAAATGCTGGTTACCAGCATTTTCTTCTTTTCTTACAATGTTTTCAAAGGCGTTTTTTCTTAGGGTAGTTAAAGAGTCGTGATTGTGTGGTAACGAGATAAAGATGGAATAATTTGGTAAAGAATCAACCCACCTATCTCATAAAAGGGAGCTTCAAATAGTTGTATGATCTTAATGCGTCTTTCTAGGAGGGAGGTACACTTAGTGAGATTAGTTATTTGCCAATTTTCTTAACAATTAAATGCTGTCAACTGAACACCAGCACTTTCTCAGAGTTAACTTTACTATAGCACAGGCATGCCAGAGTAGGAAAACTTTTACTATTTTATGGCATTTACTTTAACCCATTGTCACACAATCCCTACTTTTGACGACCCTGAGAAAGCATCCCTTAGAAAACACTGTGGGAAAATGAGAAAACGCTGGACACCAGCATTTTCTCCTTTTTCCCACAATGTTTTCTACCCTTCCCAAAACAAATTTTAAATTTTCAGTTACTTTTATTTTGTGGCCTGCAAATGCTTTTAATTTGGACAAGCCTAAAACATTGTCGTTTGGTAATGAGTTTTAAGTGATGGTAATACTTAACTGCTAATAACTTACTGATTATAGATTGATTGATTGATTGATTGATTGATTGCATAGTGTTCAACGCTATTTTCAACATCATTTCACTTATATCGCAACGGGCAGTGCACCTATTCATGGGTTCTAGGATTTTTTTTCCAGTACTTCACACAATTTTCTTTCCAAGCCACTGGCTGCTTTCCCACATTATCATCGTCGAAACAATGGTCAGTGGTGGAAGAGGAATGAATCCTGTCTCAATGACTGTCATCAATCATCGGAAAGAAAATGGCAAATCCGGGGATCAAACCAGTGACCTGTTCCCAAGTCCTGTCTTCTACCGAATGAGCTACCGGGGCTTCGCACTAGTGATACTAGTGGTGTATGTAGACATATTTAAGCAGTTTAGCTTGATATAAAATACGTTGCGTTCCATTTTATTTCTCTAAAATATTCCAGTATATCAGCTCAATATAAAATACGTTGTGTTTCATCTTATTTCTCTAAAATATTCTAGCATTTCAACTGAATATAAAATACGTTGTTTTCCATCTTATTTCTCTAAAATATTCTAGCCTATCAGCTTAATATAAAATACGTTGTTTTCCATCTTTTTCTCTAAAATATTCGAGCATATCGGCATGATATAAAATACGTTGTTTTCCATCTTATTTCTCTAAAATATTCGAACATGTCAGCTTGATATAGCATACGTTGTTTTCCATCTTATTTCTCTAAAATATTCGAGCATGTCAGCTTGATATAAAATACGTTGTTTTCCATCTTATTTCTCTAAGATATTGGATCATATCAGCTTGATATAGAATACGTTGTTTTCCATCTTATTTCTCTAAAATATTCGAGCACTTCTGCTTGATATAGAATACGTTGTTTTCCATCTTATTTCTCTAAAATATTCGAGCATTTCTGCTTGTTATAGAATACGTTGTTTTCCATCTAATTTCTCTTGAATATTCTTGCATTTCAGCTGAATATAAAATACGTTGTTTTCCATCTTATTTCTCTAAAATATTCGAGCATGTCAGCTTGATATAAAATACGTTGTTTTCCATCTTATTTCTCTAAGATATTGGATCATATCAGCTTGATATAGAATACGTTGTTTTCCATCTTATTTGTCTAAAATATTCGAGCATATCGGCATGATATAAAATACCTTGTTTTCCATCTTATTGCTCTAAAATATTCGAGAATGTCAGCTTGATATAAAATACGTTGTTTTCCATCTTATTGCTCTAAAATATTCGAGCATGTCAGCTTGATATAAAATACGTTGTTTTCCATCTTATTTCTCTAAAATATTCGAGCATAATAGCTTGATATAAAATACCTTGTTTTCCATTTTTTTCTCTGAAATATTTCAGCCTATCAGCTTAACCCTTTCCCAAACAATCTCAGGTTTGCACGACCCTGAGATAGAAGCTTTTTGAAAACATTATGGGAAAAGGAGAAAATGCCGGTAACCAGCATTTTCTCCTTTTCCCACAATGTTTTCTACCCTGCTGGAAACAACTTTCAACTTTTGAGTTACGTTTATTTTGTCGTCTGCAAGAGCTTTCAATTTGGACCAGTCTAAAATTTTGTCGGTTGGTTAAAGAGTTAATCTAAAATACGTAGTTTTCCATCTTATTTCTCGAAAATTGTATGTCCAAAAAGACGCATCATTTGATATCAAATTTTTTTCTACCCAAAATCATTAATTTCGCCAAATGTCACTATTTCCTTTCCCTCTTTTCAACATTCCTAATTGAATTACGTAAGTCAAATATTTCCCATTGATAAATGAGGCCGTTTGGGAGAAGGTGGCTATAGTATTTCATCCTTTGATATAAAGAAAATCACCCAAAGGCTCTTAATTTAAGCATCTTCATTTATCAATTGTGCGTCGCTAAGCCTTTTTGTTAAAAGTCATTCAACTGCGCGAAAGCTCTCTAAATCTTTTGTCTGGCCCTTGAGAATGTGAAACATGTTTTGTACTTTGTTTCATTCTTTTTTCAGCCTCCGTATTTCGCCTTTTTTTTTTCATTTTAGTGTAGAAACTGTAAAATGCTATACAGCAGATCTTTGCTTTGTTATGTAATTTACCTGTGATGAAGTAAACGCTGATTGATTTTGATGCGCACTTTTGTGCTTCTTTTTTTTATCTTTAAGTCTTGATTAATTTTTCAGAGGACAGTCACTGTCCCTCGGTATAAAAATACGATAGTAAAAGAGTGAACGAAGGGTTATAGATCGAATAAAGCAAATTAGTTCACATTGAACTTCAGTTTTGAGTCAACGTATAAATAAAAAGAAACAGTTTTGGGATCTTTTACTTCTCTCTCCTTTTTTGGTGCATTTCTTAAGTTTTATCTATGGTGCATGTATATTTAAAGCGGCACTCTGGCAAAAGTAGGATTTATGCAGGTCTGTGATAAATTATTCCACGCAAGACATCACGTGATTCTGGCTCTATAAAATCCATTTGTACAGAAATCTACTAAATCGTGAGGTAGACTTGGGTCCTTTGCAGAAAATGAACCGATAGCCAAGCGTTTCCTCTGAGTAGGTTCATGCGGATTGATACTATTTGAAAATGTACTAAACAGCATCTTCACAAAGTATGAAGCATTTTTTATCCGTAGGTAATTTTTATACGATAATCCAGAAAAGATATGTAACCCGTTCCCAAACAATCCCTGGCTTTCACGACCCTTGAAAACAAGCCTTCTGAAAACATCGTAGGAAAAAGAGAAAATGCTGGTAACCAGCATTTTTCTCCTTTTTCCACTATGTTTTCTTCCACTCCGAAAACAACTTTCAATTTTTGAGACATTGCTTTGTCGTCTGCAAATGGTTCCTGTTTGGACCAGTCTAAAATTATGTTGTTTGGTAAAGAGTTAAAATGTAGGCCCTACAACCACATTCCTTTTATTAGTTTTATCCAAGCCTATGCCATACAATCTCGAGTTTTACTGGCACTTGAATGAAGTCATCTTACAAGATTGTGGAAAAAGGATAAAAATATAGAAACCTGAATACAATTTAGAAGAGGTTGGGGAACGAAAGAAAAAATAGATTATGAAAAGTAACACTCTAATTTTCAATATTTCGGCTATTGCCTTTTTCAAAAGTTAGAAACACTTCATTAACCAAAACATTTTTAGCCTGTATCATGCAGCTATATTGTTTAACCATAAATATTAATTGTTTATAACTTTTTATAGTATTTCATGTGTCTACTTTTAGAAATGTTATGTGTAAAAAAATGTAATTTAAGCTGAGGGGAATTATTTCCCCGTCACAGTGAATATTTTCCTCCTGAGATCATTAGTTTTAAAAGTGGCATCCATTGACAAAATAATCAGAGGAAACATAATATAATTTATTTCATCAGCTTATGGTTAATATAGGGAAATATTTGCCTCAAAAGGGAAAGGTGCCTTACGGCACTCGTTACTTTCGCATATACCTTTCCAATTTTTCGGCAAATATTTCCCCATATTAACCACAAGCTGATGAAATAAACTCTATTTATTAGTAATAGCATTTTCATTAGTTTATTGATATAATCAGATACTTTACATAAAGAAAAATACGCGACGAGACTAAATACGGGACCAAATACCTCGTAAGTTTCTCAAAAACTGTTAAAAACTGTTTTCTGCTCTCAAACACGAATGTAAAATACTTCATCTTTTTAATCAGAAATGATTAAATAATGTAAATTTCATTTTTCCCCTTTTCATTTTAATTTACGATGAAACCATGGGTTGATGTACAAGCAAAGTCGCCGTTTTCATCAACTAATGTCTGAAATTCGCGGCGGGGCCATGTACCTTTCTGCGAAACAGTTCGTCTGGTACACGTCCCGTAGAATCGGTGTTGACGTTAATAGCGAGCTAGATTGTAATTTGATGATTTAACCGCACTGGCTTATCAGAACTGTGAAAACGGCTTTTTGAACTTTTAAAATGTTAAAATCGGTGATGACTTTTCTTGCATGTCACGGAGAAATGGATTTCGTTTTTTCTTCAATCAATGGAACCGAACACTGGACATATCTGTCCAAAGCCACACCATCTAAATCAATTGAGCAATCGACTGATTTACTTTCGAGTATATGTAGCTATGTGAGGTTTAAGTTGGCGCTTACAAGTACTACCTTGCGAAAGAGTTCATTTCTGTTGCGACGTAACTCAGAATGAAACAACATGGTGCCTTCATATAAGTTGATAGCTCTCCTGCTTTCGTGCTTGAATGATTGCTTGATAGATTGATTGATTGATTCTAATGTAACTGACTTTCGATATATGAACAATTGTAGGTAGCCTCACGTCTATTTTAAGTTTTCGTATATCTGTTGTCTTCAAGAACACATGAGAGTCATGCTTTGCAAAAAGATAGTTAATACATCTGCAAAAAGGGATCGATCTATGTCAGCCCATGCACTCTGCGCAAGCTCTTCTGGATTGGAACATCAAAATTGCTATAAGCAATCTTTCTGTATGCCAAACAACCGTTCAGCATCATAATTTAATCGGTTGTTTTACAAAATTAATCTAGATACTGCAACGGCTTAGAATGCTTATAGGAATGCGTTACAAAGATAAACTAAACTCCGTTTTTGCAAGGGCACCGGTCATGTATAAGTTACATGAAGCTGATTAACCACCACACCTTTGCTCTGTATCTTCTTCAAAACTTTCTAATAAAGTTGGTAACAGCCCAAGCATAACAGCATTTATACCAAGGCTTCGGCAATTTTTGTATAATCTTGTACAACTTTTTCTTTTGAATTACAAAAATCTATAACAACTCAGTCCCTAGATATCAGAGTCTGTGAACTCTATGCGACAATAGGTCACATTTGCTAATTTCTCTATTGTTATTATAATGTCAAAGACTTGCATTGAGATTGGCTGAGACGAACGTCTCAGCCAATCTCATTGCTTGTCTTTGAAATTATTATTTGATCAATACTTTCAATAATTGGTTAATAAGTTCATGTGACGTTGACCTGAATTGCCAACAAGGGTATTGAAACTTGCCTTCGGTATCCCCAAACATAACTTTGTACAACTTTAATCATTTCGTTCGTTGCATTTCGTCTTTCATCCGATTAACCGCATCATTTGTAAAGCTGAAATACTTAGCACTGTAGAAAAAAAAAAACATCCCTACTTTGTCTTTTTAATGGGTTTTTATGAATTCCCATACCTATTTACTGTATACCGGTAACCTGTTTTAATTTAAAACCTTGTAGTACATAATTAACAGTTTCGTTTATACTAGATTTTAACTTGATGGGGTTTCTTTGATCAGCCTCTGCGTGGAACTTACACATGGCTCTTGACGCTTCTGTCTAAACAGAAACGGACTTGGTCAGATGTATTCCTACGCTATTACAAAGAAGGATTCAGGTTTAATCCTTACTGCCGCAGATACCTGTGAGCCGTTCCGGTTCCACTATCACCTATACATACTTATACTAGACAGTTTTGTCCTCCGTCATATTCTGTTTCTTCTTCTTATTATTATTATTATTATTATTATTATTTTTATTATAACAGCAATGATACAATATTACCATACAATGTAAGACGAGCGGTTTACCTTCATTTGTTTCTAATGCACCACTTGCTTAACCCTTTACCAAACAATCCCTGGTTTTTACGACCCTGAGATAAAAGCCTTTTGAAAACATTGTGGGAAAAGGAGAAAATGCTGGAGACCAGCATTTTCTCCTTTTCCAACAATGTTTTCTACCCTGCTGGAAACAAATTTCAATTTTTGAGTTTTTATTTTGTCGTTTGCAAGTGCTTTCCATTCCGACTACTCTATAATATTGTCGTTTGGAAAAGGGTTAAGTGAATGCGTTTTGTTATGGTGTTAAAAATCTAATAAACAGTAAACTGCTGAAGAGAAGGACCGAGAAATACATCATTTCCATCTTTTACCTTGGGATAGCCTGGTGGATAAGTTTGGAGTATTTGTTCGGGTGGTCGGTCACTATGGTAGTTGGTCAGTCAGTGCTATGGTTATCTATCCATGGCCAAGAAAGGGTCATGTGACACTAAGTGGCGAAGTGTAGGACTTGTGACCTGATGGCTCCGGGTTCAAGCCTCACAAGATTCAATATGGTTTTTAGTCAGGGTGACTTAGGGCAAGAAACATAAAAGCTCGAGCCAAAAACTAGTGAAATCCAGTAAATATATTAACCCTCTTGCAAACAATCCCTGGTTTTTACGACCCTGAGCTAGAAGCCTTTGTGGTAACCAGCATTTTCTCTTTTTTCAACAAAGTTTTCTACCCTGCGGGAAACAAATTTCAATTGTTGAGTAACGTTTATTTTGTCGTCTGCAAGTGTTTCATGTTGGACCAGTCTAATTTTTTGTCGTCTGATAAAAGGTTAATAGGTAATCCGTCGTGATGTGACTAAAATACTGTTGACAGCTGCGTAAAACACCATCAATCAATCAAGCTGTTAAAAAACGCTAAGAAAAAGCTCCAGAATTATTGATTGGATTATCATGAAATACTGATTTTTTTTATATTAAACTTTTGGCTGCTAAGTGCGACTAGCTGTGACCTTTTGCGGACATTGTAGATCAAGATCAGACTGCACAGAACGTGCAGTCTGATCTTCGATCTACCCTGTCCGATAAGGAGATATTATTTCCCAAAAGATAACTTTGAAACAGCAATATTTGGGTAATTAATATCGAACTGAAAATCTAATTTTATTTATTTAGCAGGATGAGGGTTGAATATCCTTTTAGATATGCTTAAGATTTTGGATGATAAAATAGCTTGCACCCGTTGCCTGCGCATGTCATATTCTTCGAAGATTCGACTGTCTTATATGACGCATCACTAGCCCCAAAAGCGGGCTGACTATATAGAGGATATTTGTTTTTTTCGGTGTAAGATCGAAATTTATTTCATCGAGTGGACACCATCGGTAATATTTTCACGAGTGGCGCAGCCACGAGTGAAAATATTACCGATGGTGTTCACGAGATGAAATAAATTTCGATCTTACACCGAAAAAAACAAATATTCTATTTATTTTATGCTTTTAACCCTTTCTGGGAGGAGCTTTATCAATATTCAGTACAGTTCTTTTCCCTTATTCCCCGTGGCGTACCCCTCCCGCATAGCAACGTTACGTCAAGCGCGTGAAATGTAAGGTATATGACGTCATATTTCCCATCTGGTTGTTAGGCACGCGCAATTTACCTAGGCAACAAGAACGTGAAAATCGGTATTTTCACTGGTGGTACCAGTGTAAGATCGAAAAATATTTTCACTGCCATTTCTCGA
Organism: Tridacna crocea; assembly: GCA_943736015.1. NCBI lineage: Eukaryota > Metazoa > Mollusca > Bivalvia > Cardiida > Cardiidae > Tridacna > Tridacna crocea. Next base: position 18,657,361 of record OX031068.1, on the reverse strand, counting down.
TATCCTACCGGAAAGCATGAAATAAAATATTACGCTGTCTAAAGTAGTAATGTATAGAAAATAGCTTTTATCAATACGTTTGTGGAGAAATGAGAGCTGTTTTAGCTCCAGATTTCTCTAGACTGCTGATCATAGCTGAGTGAATTGCACGAGGCAGCGTTTTATTTCAAGTAAACATTTATTTTAGCTTTAAATTCAAAGTAATGGTTGTCGAGTAGGAAAGTGGTTCGGTTCTTCTGTACCCAGGATGCCCATATTAGATAGATGAGTATTTATAGAATGCCATCTAGCGGGAGATAATGAGCGTGCACCTTTCTCCGGATGTACTCGGTTTTTTTTTTTTTAACAAAATGCATTGATATAGTCCAACGACAGTTCTTTCCTTCAGCCAACTCCTTACCTCCTATCCTACTGAATGAACAGGTCGGCAGAAAACAGTGTGGCGATGGGAATGACTTGTAATGAAGACAGACAGTCGCTGACAGTCCAAAGCCATCAAAACTCGTGTTTGTTTTTCGTCAAATTTAAGCCACAAAGAAACCAAGGCTCTTGATGAATTATGGACGAATTGTAGCATTTCCTCGGTAAACGATTTTACTGTGACTTATATACTCCTATCTGACAGGTGCAAGTGTTAAATATGATAAAAATTCCTTCGCTGTGTTGCCATTGGTAAGAAATACTAGATTCTTTCAAAAATGTAGAAAACAGTTGAAAATATGCAAAATAGACAAAATAAAAGTGATTGAAAATTTGAAATATGTTTCGTTAAGGGTAGAAAACATTGTGGGAAAAAGGAGAAAATGCTGGCTACCAGCATTTGCTCCTTTTCTCACAATGTTTTCTAAAAACTTCTTTCTCGGAGTCGTCAAAAGTAGGAATTGTGTGGTAAAGGGTTAAAGATTTTATTTATGTTATTTAGCAGGATAAGAGTTAAACAGAGAAACTTTTGAGTACTTTGTCAAGACAATGCTAGAGTACAACGAGGGAGAAAGGGTGTTTCCAACATCAGCCAGGGAAAATGTCATAAATAATCAACACAGATCACAGACCTTTCTAGAAGACATGATATACAATATCTCGACTTGAACCACATCAAAAACAAACCTTCAAATCTACAAGACCACAAACGACGTTTTTATTTTAATGTGCTTTAGAAATAGAACTGGGTCCGTATTCTTTGTCTTATACTGCAAGGTTTTCCAAATCTGAAAGTAACACAACTTCTGATTGGCTAAACCAAATGGTTTAGCCAATCAGAAGTTGTGTTACATTCAAATTTGGAAAGTCCTGCAGTATAAGACAAAGAATGAAAGTAACATACTTTCTGATTGGCTAAACCAAATGGTTTAGCCAATCAGAACGTGTGTTACTTTCATATTTGGAAAAATCTGTAGAATAAGACTAAGAATGTTCTTGAGAATGTTTGCTGAATATAAACACTGTAGTAAATCAAGAGTTATGAATTGTAGGCAATGAAATTCAGGGAGATAAGGGTTGTATGCATATTTATTGAACTTAGAGAGTGATTTCACTACAGTAAAAAAGAGGGGGGGGGGGAAGAAATCGAAATAGTGCATTTCAAATTCATGACAAAATCTATATATCATAGGTTTGGTGCATTAATATAGTATGGGAAACATCGTGAAGGAATGAAAATTTGCTTGTCAAAACAATTATTTATTAACCATGCTCTGAAAAAGTAGTGATGCAGAGGATATTTGTTTTTACTGTGAAAGATTGAAATTTATTTCATCGAGTGAACATTATTGGTAATAATCGGCTGCACCACTCTTGAAATTATTACCAATGATATTCACTCAATGAACATATTTTAAGATGGTAGACCTGTAACATTTAGTGCAGCCTGGAATAAAACTCCTGGATAGTTGATAAATATGGATTTATATAAAAATAATACATATAACACTTTTGCACATTTTAAAACCCTTGCCCTAACGACAAACATTTGGACCAGACCAAATTGAAAGAATTTGCCGAAGACAATTCAACTCCTGCTGAAAAGATAATCTCTGTCTATGATAGGGTAGAAAACTTTGTGGAATAAGGAGAAAATGCTGGTTACCAGCATTTTCTCCTTTTCCCACAATGTTTTTAAATGGCTACTATTCCAGACCCGTAAAAACCAGGGATTGTTTGGGAAAGGGTTAAGGTGGTAGACCTGTAACACTTAGTGCAGCGTGGAATAAAATTTCTTGATAGTTGAAAAATACAGATTCATGTAAAAATAACATGATACATATAATACTTCTGCACAGTTCCGACCAGAAATTTCTCTGAATTATCTTTTAATTATTTGTTGATACTTTTGTCGGTTTCCTGAAAAGATATGCAAATATCATTTAGATATAGAAATTATAATTCTAAAAAGGAATAAAAAGGAAAAAGTGACTCGGTTAAAGTAGTACAATAATACTCATTTTCAATCGTAGCAAATTTTGTAGGATAATATTATAGTGGACATTGCCGTTTTCTATTTTGGGTCCACTACCTTAAATGGTCTATTTTAAGTTAAGAAATTATGTTTTCGCGACGTAAAAATTGCTCTACATGAAGTATATATGATTGTTTGTCGGTCTGGTTGTCAAACCGATAGCTTCCCGCTATTATTTATCGAAACTGTAAAGTTCATCTGTAGGCTAATGGGAAAAGTAGCCCTTTGCATAACGCGAACTACTGTGCAATAACAATAAGTAGCTACAGAAACCATTGTGTCAATTTAAGCAGGCAGATTTTAGTGATTGTTCGAGCAATGTGGATCTAACTATGACGCCTTCATTCGTGTATTTACTCATTCTAATTTTTAATTTTCTACACCTTGTCTTCTTAAATACTAGTTTTGCAGGAATTCTCGTAGTCTCGGGCAATAGGTATGCCATACGCCCCATATGCAATGTCTACAAAGGCAGGCTGGAAACAAGAAATAAATTGCAATTTGTAGGCGCCATCAAAATTAACAGACACAGGCACGATCACATGACGTATTTAAACAAAGCTGATTAGTTGTTCACAGGTAGGGTATCACTCCGCCATGTTATTATCGGCTCAGCATGCAGAAGTTTATACAAATAAGTAACTTGTAAGGATAATTTGATCCAATAATGTTACATATCCACGACGAAGGGCTGTAAATAAGGTGAAAAGTTGACAAAGGCGTACGTATGGAGGGTTATTGTTCAAAGCTACCCAACAAAGAATGTAAGCTGTACCTTCTCTGAAATTTGAGTTCTGATCTATAGAGTCCGCATAAGTAAGTAGTGCGCAGCGGGTGATTTTCAGGGTTTTTTTAAATGTCATAAACATATATAAACGTTTTTTTGTTAAATTTTGTAGCTGTTGATGTTGTTGGCCTATTACCAATATAAACTAGAGTAAATGTTTCTTCACAATATTGATGATGATCTGAACTCCTCTGCTGCAAGAGATTTACAAAGAACATACAACACAAAATAAATATGTGACCCATCACGCAAAACAGGACCATCTAGGAAATCTGAACGTCAATTAGATGAAAACAGATCAACTATAGTGCAGGTCAGTTTAAGTTGGTAACTCAAAAATGATTGTATAACAAGGTACAATGACCACTCTTCATACAGAAAATGTCTGTAAAGCGAAAAGTGTCAACCCTGGTCAGCCTGCGCAATTCGCGCAGTCTGACCAGGGTTGACACATTTCGCAGTTCCCAGAAGGTCTCTCTTTGCGTTATGGATCACATATAAACATTTATAAAGGGATCACATGAACACGGTATATTTTTGCACATATCTTATGCAAATCAAAAACAATTGAGAGAGGTGAGGGAGAGAGAGAGAATGTTCATAATGTCTTTTTACAAGATTTCCACGGTAAAAAGGTGAATGGTATCAATGTAAGCTTCCTTTACGTCCCAAACAACACTAAGACCATGTTATTGACTCCAGAAATACACGTGAAAACATTGTTTCAAAAGGAGAGGTTACTCGATAAGAGCAATTTGTACTTATGTCAAAATGTTTTTTTAAAACTGGTATGCAGTGGGACAGAAACAAGGCAGCCATGAGTAAACCTAAAGCAAGCACATGTTACCTTGAAAGATTAACCCTTTACCACACAATCCCGAGTTTTAAGGTCCTTGACAAGGAAAACCTTTGAAATATTGTGGGAAAAAGAGAAGAAGCCCTTAGCAAGCATTTTCTCCTTTTGCTTTAATGTTTTCTATCCTTATGCAGAAAGCCTCATCATTTGAAACACATTTTGATTGTCGACTACAAATACTTTCAAATTGGGCAAGTCTTAAATTTTGTCGTGGACGGAGTTAAACGATAGCGAAGAAAAAAAAAAGGTTGACAGCCATTTTGTGATGGAAATATACAGGGCCAGACTGTCACATTTACGAGTTACAAAATTCTATGTCGCACCTGCATTTACCCTTTACAAAACAATACCGAGTTTTATAACCATGAAAAAGAAGTCTTGGTGAAACCATTGTCGGAAAAGGAGGAAATGCTGGTAACCAGCATTCCATCCTTTTCTCAATGCTTTCGATCCTTTTTTGAAAAACGAAATACTGCAAGTTGAGCTACATTAAGTTTTTCATCCGCAAACTCTTTTAATTTGAAAAAGTGTAAAACCTTGTCATCCCGGTAAAGAGTTGAAAATATGTCAAGCGGGATTTTATTACACCCGTAACAAGAAAGGCATACTTCTTTTACACTGTGCTTCAAAGCGCCTCAAGTCTTCCCATTTTTGTTCTGGTAAGTCGGTTTTTTTTTTTTTTGGGGGGGGGGGGGCGGAGGAAGGGGGTACGGGTGAGATTCGAATACCTTACCCTTTCTTTATTGCAGACTGATCTATAGGCCCCTAACCACAGTCTACATTTACGTGCATAAAAACGCGAGGGTTTTTGGACGATTGCTGCTATTCTTACTCCGGTACTCTAACATCTTATTCCTGGAAAATAGCTTGAATGGTATATCAAGACAGCGGTTGCCTTCGATCTGAAATTATTAAATTTGTTACTCATAAAAAAAAAATCAAAAGCCTTTTTTTACGCAAAAGTGTTTCTCAAGATGAATAAATCGCCGCACGTCAATTGTGATTCGAGTAAGGCATTAAACAGGGGGGCAATGAATAAAACAATCCAATAAAAATACTTGAAAAGGGACGATTTACTGTCGGAAACTCTATCATTTAACTCTTTAAAGTGAAATTGGAATTTAATTTACTCTAGCTTCGACAGACTTTGTAGTTTCAATCCCTTCATTAATTGTCAGCAATGTGAAATGGAAATAATTTGTCTTTGGTGATACCTTTATTGTGTTCAATGGCCGCCAGGACTATGGCTTTTCTCCGATGTCTCCAGTATTAATATGTGATGTATTGATGTAGCGGCCATAAATCACCGAATTAACATTGTTCTCAGGAATCATATACAGTTTTATTTGAATCGAAATTGGACTAGAGAGCGCTATCGTCCGCATTTAGCTAACACCTTCTTGCAACGTGTGTGGAATATGCAAATCAAGTGGTCGCAAATTGTGGTGGGGCGTTTTATTTAGACTGATGGGCGTTCCCAATCATTCATTTAGAACTACTTGTTAATTTCTTTAAAGGGACACCTGCAAAAGTCCGGAATGTGAGATATAAGATTGTTTCCAAAGTTGTTGTTGAAGTAAGGACCCTCCAATAATTACCTCGTAGAGCGATGAAATTAAATGTAAATTGGCGAACATTTGCGTGAAAGAAAGAACACTTTTAAAAGAAGGGAACAATCGCTTGGATACTTTAGGTGAAATAAAGTTCCTTCCCATAGTTTGCTAGAACCAGGAAAAGAAAACGTTTATAGAACATAATTATCAAACAGGAAGGGAAATCGATCATTTTTTCACACTGCGCACCCGACTGCGCAGACTGCCTCTCGCACAGCACGAGCAAGCCGGGAATCTCGTTTAATCTTGCGGTAACTCATAAGATATATTATTTACAGCTCTGATGCCTCTTAGAGCGCACTGCCTTCTCAGCTTGCCGCTCCGTGAAACCGACTAAAGATTTGGAATCACTCGGCTTTATTTTCAAAATATTATCAATATACTTTAAATATTATCACGGAATCTCACCTAACACGAATAACATACTTGTAAAAACCTTTAAAGTATGGTGTTTGCCCGGGGACGTCCTGAGTCAAGATGAAAGTGCTTGATTTATTCTTTTGAAATTGTAATCCAACACTGGAGGCAATGTTATTTCCACATTACGTTTCTTTTTCATCAATATCTGTGATCTCCTCTTGAGCTACAAAGCCCAAAGGTGACGGGAGCGCGTCTTTACTCTAGTTCTCTAACGTGTGCATCAATAGAATGCCAAAATTTATATAATAATCTAATTAAAAATAGGACAATAATATTTCTGTGAAAGGTTATCCTCTACCTGATTATAGAAAAATCGTTTTAAAAATACATTAAGGCGGTCCTTTTAAGAAATGCAGAGCAGGTTCTGGTTGCTCATGGACCATCAAAGCAAATTTATGCTCTACGCTTTTTAAAATAAATGTCTGCCCCCGCTTAAAGCTCTCGGTAACGGTCTTGTACAGATTCTGAAGTATTGTTTCAAAGCAAAATTTGCTGATAAAAATTCAGCTCTTAAAGAATAGTGTCATCTGTTGTCACAAAGTTTTCACAAGTACATGTATTTATGGCTTAAATTCGGTTCGTGACGATTATCTTTATGCACAAAGATGTGTTGAAAGTGTTCAGCTGCGAGTATCCCTATGGATACCACTAGTGGAGCAATGTGGTTGAATAAGACCTACAGCGTCAAAGACACTAGTTGGACGGAAGCCTTGAAGTCCAGACATCAACAACGATTTTGTCATAACGTAGTTTTTGAGAGAGAATAGAATAAAGTCAAAAGACTATGCAAAAACACACACTTCTCTGGTGAAGACTACACTAGATCTCCATTTCTGGCCACGATTCTGGCTGTGAATTCATCAGACGGCGGTTTTTGCACTGTGTACACATAGCCTACATAATACGTTTTGCATTCTCGGAGAGAATACTCGAAGGAATGAAAAAAAAAAGTATAACTTTATTCTCGGTTTTATATCTCCCCTGTATATAAACGTTCGAGCTTTTCCAAATGAATTATTATTTCCACAGTTATAAATACCGATTGCCCTGATAGAAATCAAAACATTACATACAATTTAGTCATGCACCGTGAAAAATAAGTTTAATGCATCTTCACTCCATGCATGCTGACCTTGGTCCAAACTTTTTGCTCGATTTTAACTATTTAGGAACAATTTTCAACTACACATGTGCCTTCTCGTTAAACCAAAAAAACTTTGGCAGGTAAAGGACTCAAAGCTCTAAATATCTTAATTAATAATATACAAGAATTTAATTGTTCACCGAAAACAAGTTGTCAGTTATTCGACGCATTCGTGAGTTTTACTTTAGGGTTTTCTGAGGAAATATGGGAGTATTCTAAGTCTAGAGAAATTGAGCGGATCCACACTAATTTTTGTAAGAGGTTATTTGGTGTATTATTTGGTGTAAAAAGGATTACACGTGAAATTGCTGTTTATGGAGAACTTGGGCGCTATCCACTTTATGTAAGTAGGCATTAGCGAATGATTAAATTCTGGATTAAGTTATTGAATTCAAAAAGTATTCTGATTAAAACATTGTATGCTACCCAAGAAGAGGACAGCAAAGTTGGATATGACAACTGGTGTAATAAGATCAAACATCTTTTAGTAGAAAATGGTTTTGGAAATGTATGGGTCAATCCTCGAGTGAACACCATCGGTAATATTTTCACGAGTGTTGGAGCCACTCGTAAAAATATTACCGATGGTGTTCACGAGATGAAATAAATTTCGATCTTTCACTGAAAAAATCAAATATTCTATTTATTTCATGCTTTTAACCCTTTCTGGGAAGGAGCTTTATCAAAATCCAGTGCAGTTATTTTCTGTTAATCCCCGTAGCGTACCCCTCCCGCATAGCAACGCATCACAATATTACGTCAAGCGCGAGAAATGTAAGGTATATGACGTCATATTTCCCATCTGGTTGTTAGGTACGCGCAACCTATATACGCAACAAGAACGTGAAAATCGGTATTTTCACTGGTTGTACCAGGTGTAAGATCGAAAAATATTTTCACTGCTATTTCTTGATATCCTACCGGAAGGCATGAAATAATTATTGATATCTTTAAACAAAATTGGTTCGAAAGTGTATCTCAGTCAAGTATTCTTACAACATATGTTGCCTTCAAATCTTAACATTCAATAGAAAAGTATTTAGAGATTCTACCTCGTCAATTTAGAATTTATATTTAAAAAATTAGATTATCATCACATTCTTTGAAAATTGAAACAGGCAAATCTAATAGAAATGAAAGAAGTCAACGCCATTGTGAAATATGTAAAGAAAATGACATTGAATATGAATACCATTTCATTCTTAAAAGCAAAAAATACGATCATCTGAGACTATATGTACGTATTATAAAGAAATATTTCTATGAATGAAAATATTAATAATTCTCCAGTGCTCTCTATGTTGTGGGTACACATCAGAATCGTCTCATTGAGACGATTCTAATGAGTACCCACAACATAGGGTTTCAAAGAGATATAATGGATTTAGAATATTATCACCCCCCCCCCCCCCCCCCTCTTATCTGGAACTCTGCAAAGATGCAATATAAATCCTATATGATGGATTTACAAAGGTGCATTATACCCTGTTCCTAGAGTACTACTTAATCCTTAGGCTGCTGATTGCAACTTGCTGACCTTTTGCGGACAGTGTAGATCAATATCAGACTGCACAGAACGTGCAGTCTGATCTTGGATCTACACTATCCGACAAGAAGATATTTTCCCTCAAAGAATGCAATTGAAATAGCACTATTTGGGTTTTTCTATGGGCTTTCAAAGTTCCATTTAATCTATTCAGCAGGAGAAGGGTTGATTTATAAATTTAGTGTACAAATAATTAGCAAGTCACGATCTATCTCTGTGTTGTTGTTTTTTTACATGTTAAGAGCCATAAAGATGTCATATTAAAGTACCTTTTACGAAATTAAGGTCCATTTTAGATGCACAGTCTGAGAATTGGTGTTTATGTACATAACGTCATGATTAAATTCTCAGTTTGCGCATGCTCCTGCCATCGATTATGCCGTCGTGCGTTCTGTGCTTAATTAAGAAACACTGACTGATTATATAGTATTTTAGTATATATATTTCACCATGGCCCTGCTTGGCCACAATATTTTCTAAAGACTTCTTTCTCAGGGTCGTCAAAAGTAGGGATAGTGTGGTAATGGGTTAAACAACATGGACTTTATAGATCCATAACTATGGTATGATGACGTGCTTGTTCTTATGTTTCACGGAGATGCATTAAGCCCCCTTTTCTCAGAGCATGGCCCATATATAAATTAACTTAGTTTGGGAAGAACAATCACATTTTCTTAGAACTTGAGAGGATATATAAATTAACCCTTATCCTGTTGAATAACTGAAATAGAATTTTTGATTTCGTTTGCAATCATCCAAAAATTGCTCTTTCAAGGTTGTGTTTCGGGGACTAGTATCTCCTTGGCGGACAGTATAGATCTAAGATCAGACTGCACGTTCAGTGCAGTCTGATCTTAGATCTACACTGTCCGCAAGAGGTCAGTGAGTCACACTTGGAGGCCAAAGGGCTCAGGGATATGATTTAGAAAAATCCAATATCCGCTTGTCTAACATCAGAAGACGAGGCAAATGACAGGCGTGGTGTCTTCATTTTGCAACCTGGACACTTTACCAGACGACAAAATTTTCAGTGTTTTCCAAATTGAAAGCGCTTGCAGACGAAAATTTAATTTTGACTGAAATTATTGAAGTCGTCTTTGAAAGGCTAGAAAACATTGAAGAAAAAGGGGATAAAAATTATCGTTACTTGTTTTGTTTTGTTTTTGTTTTTTCACCAATTATTACAAAGTGTTCAAAAGCCTCTTGTGCTAGAAAATATTGTAGAAAATGGGAAAAAATATCCTAACCTGCTTTTTTTTTTAATTATTACCTAGTGTTCAAAAACCCCTTACGGGACAAGATATTTTTAGACTTTTCTGACGTTACTTTGAAAACATTTTCAGACGAAAAATCAAATCTGACTTAAATGGTGGGAGTTGACTTTTGAAGGATGAAAAGCATTGTGGAAAACTGAGGAAATGTCATTTTTTCTCCATTTTTCATGTGTGTTAGAGACCTCAAGGTCGTAAAACCTCATAAAGCCTCGTAAAACCTCGTAATATCTCGCAAAACTTCTCATCTCAGTGCTTTGTAAGCTGCCAATTGCAAAATTTGAAAATGCTATAGATCTACATCTCATGGACTTTTTACCGCTATGAACCGTTTGACTGCTAAGTGGGACTTACTGACTTTTAGCGGACAGTGCAGATCAAGATCAGACTGCACAGAACGTGCAGTCTGATCTTGGATATGCACTATCCGATAAGGACATATTTCCCCCCCCCCCAAAAAAAATATATATTTGAAATAGTAAAATTTTGAGTTTCATTTTGCTTATATAGAAGGTTAAGGGGTAGTGCACAAGCAATTGTTTAGAGTCTGGCATCTTCGCAAGCCAAGGCTGACGATTCACTACGCTACTCTACCCTTGGCAGATCCAGCTTGATTTTTACATTCCCCCGATACGCTTTTTCATTGGATGCAGCCAGCTCTAACTACAACGAATGAAATCGCTCGTAGCATTTCATCTTTGATAAAAATAGAATAAGGTCGCTACCTTTCGAATAGAAGGTAAACATGGGAACCCACGTGGATGTCTGCTTATCGCTTCATGTGTATTCGTAAGCGGTTTGTGAAACGATATTTCATTGGCTTTTAGAAATATGATGTAAAGGGGGATAATAACCAGCATCCAATAGAGGGCGCATCAAAGGAATCTCGAAATCGGGCTCAATCAGTCAAGGTAAGATCCACGTAGTGATTGAACCTTGGCTGGCGAAGATAAGAGTCTGGGTAAATGTCATCGATTCGACTATTTTGACTCTTTACCACACAATCCCGACTTTTAAAGACCCTGAGAAAGAAGCCTTTTGAAAACATTGTAGGAAAAGGAGAAAATGCTGGTAACCAGCATTTTCTCCTTTTCCCACAATGTTTTCTATCCTGCTGGGAACAAATTTCAGTTTTTGACTTACATTTATTTTGCCGTCTACAAGTGTTTTCATTTTGGACCAGTCTAAAAGTTTGTCCTTTGATAAAGAGTTAAAACAAAATTGACTTTTCCAGCTTTTTATGAAAAAGAGAGCCGTTATTTCACCTTTTTCCAGATATAGCTCAAAAGCCTCCCTTTTTTTGGACCATTAAAACAAGAGATGGTATGGTAAGGAGATTAATGGGTGAAGAATCCCCGTTATATTAATCTAAGTACATTATTAGAAAAGCAGAAGACAAGACGTTCACAGACATTTCGGGAGATGACAGTCGACTTTGATATACGAGTATAATTACCCAATTGAACGAAAATTATTTTGATTCCGTTTCGGTTAATTCAGCGATTCTTGATTTATAGACAACCGCGATATTATGTATTACTCCGCCGTCGCTGTTGTTCGGTTTTAACCAGCATCTAGAACCTCTAATTAGCGGAAATTGAACACCCGTATGAATGGGGCATTTTTTCAGAAGACATTCGTACACGCCTGTGGTTTAATGAATTTTTAAACATTAATATTTGGTCCACATTATAGGCCCATGATCGCCGGCGTTTGTTTGACAAATTTTCGGGAGAAGAGATAACCGAAAATAACATGTTATCAAACAATGGCGAATCGTTGTAATAAAAGATTAATTGGATCCATTTCACAGTTAATTGTTGACCGCTTAGTTTACAGCCTTTCCCGTTAAGGAGTTGTCGAGAAATTAGCGAAGACCCACGGCGGGGCGACGTTTATTTCTCACACACTGTATAAAGGCTATATTTAGCTCAGCACGCGAACCGCTTGACGCGTTTTGGAAACTATCCGCGGAACACGTGTAAGAAAAATAGTCCGCGTTACGTGTGCTAATTGTCCACAGCAACCGTAAAAACAAAGATTGTGTTGTTCAAAGAATTAAGACGAAATTCGATATACCAGTTCGTAACCTCTACATGTGAGACAGATCCAGAGAAAATGTCCCACATCGGTCCCCGAGGACAGCAGAAGAGACAATTCACCCATGGCGTACTCCTGCCGGAGCATCACGCACGTGCTGTCCAACAACATATATTTTTTCCTTCTTTTGTCAAAATTATGTCTTTGCTGTTGCTGTTATTTTCCATGCTGCTTCTGCTGACAACAGTTATCGATGCTGGTATCAACATGATGTTTTTCCTTCTTTTTAAGCAATGCTGCCTACTCCCCCCTTTATACCCTCTCCCAAGCAATTCCTGGTTTTCACGACCCTGAGATAGAGGACTTTTGAAAACATTATGGGAAAAGGTGAAAATGCTGGTAACCAGCATTTTCTCCTTTTCCCACAATGTTTTCTTCTCAGCTAAAAACAAATTTAAATTTTTGAGTTACTTTAATTTTGTCGTCTGCATGCGCTTTCAATTTGGACCTGTCTAAAATTTTGTCGTTTGGTAAAGAGTTAATGCATCTCCGTGATGCATTATACAACCAAATTAATCACTGGTATAACTGAGGGTTCGTACAATCCAGTTTGTATAAGAACTGACAGAATCATGTGGTACACAGGTCCTTTGACATACAGAAAATTGACCAAGCGCAAAAAATATCAGATTAAAATGATAAACAGGTTGTGCAAGATTACGTTATACGTTACGAAAACTAGCTGAGAGAAGTCCCTCCCATCAATTAATTAGTGAAACGGAAAGGCCTTCTCAAACCGTCTGGCAACTTCCTGTGATACGGACGCCTTTAATGCGCCTGCGTCAACTCAGCTTCCGGTCGTAATGTCTCCTGGGAAATTTTGGATCTGGTTCGGTCTCCGTTTCCGCAAGGGTCTTTCTCTTGTTGGTTCCGTATATATTAAAATTCAACTCTTGACCAGACAAAAAAAAAATACTATTCCATTTTTGAAAGCATTTGCAGATAACAAATTTGATATGGTTAAATGTTAAGTTCTAACTTGGAAATGGTTGAAAATATCATGGAAATAAAAGGAAATATTGAACATCAAATTCTTTTCTCCTTTTTTCCACAACAATTTCAAAACTCAGAATTGTTTGATGATACGTCAAAACTTGTACACTGTTTGAAAAGAAGTAATGCTTATCTCCATTATTGACATATTCCTTATTGTGGCGCCACACGAGCAGCGGCACTATATTTTTATTCGCTTTTGAAAACTACCCATGGAGGCAGCCATGTTGTTTACTCGTCTTCAAGTCACTTCGTAACTAGGTCATGTTGTACCCAGGCCATTTTGTACAATTTTGGTAATTTCGTACCCACTTCGATCATTTTGTACCCATTTTGGTCAGTTCATATCCAAGTTTAAATATCAATTTGGTAATTCGGAACCTAGTTTTGATACTATTTTCTTGCAATGTTTCTCGAATGACAACTACTTTTGTACATAGCTCCAACTGAAATTATATTCTCTGGATGATTTCGCTCTTTTCACACTGCATGACTCAAATATATTTCATGAGAGAATAATTTTCACATAATTTGAGTTACATGTTAAAACAATGTTTCGGGTCACAAAAAATGGTTTGAAGGGACATAGTGACTTGAGCTTGAACGCCAGGAAAAAAGACTCGCTCTTCGAATTAACCCATTACCACACAATCCCTATTTTTGACGCCTCTGTGAAAGAAGCCTTTTGAAAACACTGTGGGAAAATGAGAAAATGCTGGTAACCAGCATTTTCTCCTTTTCCCACAGTGTTTTCTACCCTTCCCAGAACAAATTTCAATTTTTCAGTCACCTTTATTTTGTGGTCTGCAAATGCTTTCAATTTGGACCAGTCTAAATTTTCTTGTGTGGTAATGAGTTAAAGACAAAATAACCGAACACTTTATCCCTTTACCACGCGATGCCGACTTTTAACGACCCAGACAAGGATGCATTTTGAAAACCTTGTGGGAAAAGAAAAAAATGCTGGTCGCCAGCATTTTTTCCTCTTCCCATAAGGTTTATTTTTTTCACTTTTTCAGGGAAATTTTATTTCTTGAGTCACATTTTACTGGTCGTATGCAAAGCTTTGAATTTGGACCTATTTAACATTTAGTCGTTTTGTAAAGAGTTGAGTTTCAAGTGAAAAAAAAATTGATCGTCTGAAAAGAAAACTGACCAAACCGACTGAAGAAGTTAATCCTTTGCCAACTTATTCAGCATTTGAACGACCCTAGGAAGACTGGGTTTGAAACAATGTATAAAAAGGAAAATATGTTGATAACCAGCTTTTCTCTCTTTTCCTATACATGTATATCTTTTTTGACACATTTAATTTTCAATCTGTAAAATGTTTTTAGCACTGGAGAAAAAAGGTCTGACACTGAAGTATTTCGTTCCTATTAAAGAATTAAGCTTGATTATTTGTATTGACGGTACAAGTGGCCAATAAACCGATAGTTCTTGTTTGTTTTCCCGAACTTTGCCATCTGTGGCACTGTTTGTTAAGAACGTGAAGTTTAAAGACAGATACAAGTAATCGTTTAAATGTATAAATTATTCATAGAAGTCTTTGTTTCCTCTCATAGTCTATGTATTTTTACACAAGAGAGAGAGAAAGAGAGAGGGGGAAGAGAGAGAGGGTAAGAGAGAGTGAAAGGGGAAAACAAGGGGGGAGGAAGGAGGGAAGGAAGGAAGGAAGGAAGGAAGGAAGGAAGGAAGGAAGGGGAGGGAGGGAAGGAGGGAGAGAGGTAGCAAGGAAGGAAGGAACGAACGAACGAACGAACGGAAAAAGTAAGATCAGTGTGTACATTCTGTGCAGTCTGACCCAGAAGAGCAACACAATTGTGCTCGGTCATATTTAGAAAGAGCAATCCATTGATAAGCCCAGAGTTGATTTTTTTTTAATAAAACGCCTAGAATTCTTTGTTTTCAGTCGCTAAAACAGAAGGGTAGTTAAGTGGAGAATAGTATTGTAGTTTTTCATTCGGACTACTATCAAACGATTCATTTGGCGGAGGCGAAAACGTTGTCTGCGCATGTCATATTCTACGAAGATTCGACTGTCTTAATATATGACACATCACTAGCCCCGAAAGCGGGCTGACTGTAATATTACGCTCTATAAAGGGGCAATGTAGAAAATAACTTTTATCAATAAGTTTGAGGAGAAATGGGACCTGCTTTAGCTCCAGATTTCTCTAAACTGCTGATCATAGCTGAGTGAATTGCACGAGGTAGCGTTTTATTGAGTAAACGTTTATTTTAGTTTGAAATTCAAAGTAACGGTTGTCGCGTAGGAAAGTGGTTCGGCTCTGTACCTAGGATGCCCAAATTAGATAGATGAGTATTTATAGAATGCCATCTAGCGGGAGATAATGGAGGCAAAAACGAATAGATATATTTTTTCAAAATACAGATATATAGACTTGAAATTACAATTATTTGTAATTATTTTTCGAAGATTGACTACATGCTTTTTGGAAGGGGTAAAAATACATCACCCTGATGCATTTTACCATGAAAACCATTATTTAACTCTTTGCCAGACGACAAAATTTTAGCCTTGTCCAAATTGAAAGCATTTGCAGACGACAATTTCAATGTGGCTCAAAGGGTGCAATCGTTTATATATTGACAGGGTAGAAAACATAGTGGGAAAAGGAGAAAATGCTGGTAACCAGCATTTTCTCCTGAAAATGCTGGTAACCAGCATTTTCTCCTTTTCCCACAATGTTTTCAAAAGGCTTCTTTTCCAGGAGCGTCAAAAGTAGGCATTGTGTGGTGAAAGGTTAATGACAGGTTCGAAAATTTATCTAGTCCAACAAAAAAACTGTGTCTGTAGGTAAAATTTTCAAATAGCATAACGGCTTTGACTAGGTCCGCTTTCTCGGACCTCACAGGATTTGCAGGCGTATTAACTCATTACCAAACGACAAAATTTTAGGTTTGTCCAAATCGAAAGCATTTGCAGACGACAAAATAAAAGCGACTGAAAATTTGAAATGTGTTTTGTGAAGGGACGAAAACATTGTGGGAAAAGGCTGGTTATTAGCATTTTCTCCTTTTCCCGCAATGTTTTATAAAGGCTTCTTTCTAAGGGTCGTCAAAAGTAAGGATTGTGTGTTAATGGGTTAATAGTCCCTTTTTTTCGCAGAGCATGGATCGGAAGTTCAAAATAAAGAAGAAAAGATTTTTTTTAAATGTAAACTACTCGTATATGTTTCAACAAAACATATCTAAAATATTCATAAATTACCCGTATTTATTTCATGCTTTCTGGTAGGATATCGAGAAATAGCAGTGAAAATATTTTTTCGATCTTACACTGGTACCACCAGTGAAAATACCAATTTTCACGTTCTTGTTGCCTAGGTAAATTGCGCGTGCCTCACAACCAGATGGGAAATATGACGTCATATACCTTACATTTCTCGAGCTTGACGTAATGTTGTAATGCGTTGCTATGCGGAAGGGGTACGCCACGGGGAATAACGGAAAAGAACTGTACTGGATTTTGATAAAGCTCCTCCAAGAGAAAGGGTTAAAAGCATGAAATAAATAAAAAAAAAATTTTCCGCCACTCGTGAAAATATTATCTATGGTGTTCACTCAATGAAATAAAGTTCGATCTTTCACCGAAAAAAAAAAAAAACAAATATCCTCTACATATTTCGACAACTAATGTTACTTGAAATTTCTTTACCAAAAAAATAAGTGCGCATTTTCATATGTTTTCTGATTCACAGCGTTTTCCTTGGCTTATGAGGTATTATCTTAAAGACTGAATTCCGTCTTGAATGAACTGTGATTTAATTAAGCAGACAATACGCACGTGGCGAACGTGCCCTGTCGTCTGCAAACATTCTTAGCAGGAACTACCAGGAGCGTTCCTGACTCTAGTTTTTTCCCTCCTGTTTACTGAAATTATAAGACGTTCCACGAACTTAGAGAGTTGTGTTTATGGAAAAAGTTAAAAGGATTTTTAATGCATCTGTAGAAAAGTTTCGACCCATGTCAGCCTGCGCAGTCGGACTGCGCAGGCTGACATGGGCCGAAACTTTTTGTTGGTTGTAAATTTTCTGCAAGTTCAAAGTACCATTAGACCTGAAAATTAATTCTCGTTGTTTCTAGACTAGATGCATTTTATGGATCCTTTATTTTCAGATGACTGGCTTGCAATAATACATCACTACGATCTGGAGGTCTTGGGTTCGATCTTCACTCCAGGCGGCGAGATTGTCGTGGGAGTCTCCTTGGACAAGATACGTCTCGGTCAAAGGCAAATAATGGTTCAAAAGCTTGGGTATAAATAGGTGAGCTGTGTCTCTGATATAACTACAATGGTATAACAATAATTTATTATTTAAAGCGGCGTAAAACATCATTGAATTAATTATCTCATCAGTACAATGACCATAGCTTGCATTGACGGAGTTGCGTGCGGCGCATCATGCGAATTACTGGTCAGTAAAGAATACCTGCCGCCTGTCAATATTACTTGCGTGCGGCTTTCAGTCGGTTTCCGGTCAACGGTAATTTCAATAACCGCGTATTGCCTTATCATGTTCCAAGTCTAAAACATTCATATTTTTATCATAAATTTATCTTAATCATTTGGCTATGAAAGCTCGACTCAAAGATCTGTTGCGGACACTATAGATTATATCAGACTTCAGAGAACGTGCAGTGTGATCTTGCATCTACACTGGCCGACCAGAAGATAATTTTCCCCAAAAAAGATACCTTTAAAATAGCAAAATTTGGAAATACCGGGCTAGATAGATTTCGCATTGGGCACTTAGATCGATACTATATTGAGCATTGGTGTTCATGTCGAATAATTGTCTATAGTTCTCATCAAAGTCAATTCTTTTATTTTAGAAGAACAAGCTTAAAGACGGTTGCAAGTAATTGAAATAAATGGCGGAGGATGTGATCTCGCTAATTAGTGGAAATCTCGTGAGATTTACACTGACGGAATAATTGCTCGTGATACCATTTTACCGGCGCTGGAATAATCCGCAGCCCATATTTCTTCATCAGTTTGTTTTTCCATTTCCTGTCCATCCTTAAATAACCGAATGTCTTCGCCAATTTCCTCGTAATGACATTATTTCGAAGTTGTACACAAGAAGAAAGCTTGACTTCCGCTTCTACTTTCTTCGCACATTTTCTTGAAGACAATTTACGCTTTATGTCGTGCTGAATTGGCCAAGAAAGAAATAGACCCGTCCTACGGCCGATCATACGATTGTGTCTTTGACGCCACAAATGGTGTCATACCACTGATTTAAGCTTCATTGAAAAGAGTGAAAATTAACAACTTTGATCCTCTGCTTTACTTTCACTGCCAAATCCAGGGTCCGTATTCACCAACAATTATTAAGAACGTTCTTTGTCTTTATCTTCAAGATCTTCTGACTGAAAAAGTAACAGAACTTTTAATTGGCTAAACCAAATGGTTTAGCCAATCAGAAGTTCTGCTACTTTCACACTTACAAAATTTTGAAAAGTAAGGCTAATAATGTTCTTAAAAATGGTTGGTGAATACAGACCCATATCTTCGCTGTTTCTTTCTATCAAATCTATGTCCAGTGCCCCACACAAGCCATAAGAAAAACTAGTACTTCAACTTAAAAATTCCGTCTTGAACAAAACTGTCCCTGAAAACTAACAGTGAAAAACCTGGTTGTAGTCCATCTTCTTCCATGTGGTCAAAGGTACAAAATAGTTCCTCATTGAATAACATTTTATTACTATTATTATTATTCAAATCGACACTAAAATTAAATTTTAGACCCGTCCTTCTATTTATTCACCACAGCCGTGAACAAGTTTCCAAGTCCCCTGCTACCTGACCGTACAACGAAAAAGCGCGTTAAGCTGAATTTTCCTGTTTTATAATTTCACGAATCGAATTTGCTGACGAAATTCCCTTATGAGTGCCCCAATTCAATGAAAACTGACGTCACTGAAAACTGACGTCACTAAAACGTGCAGTTTGGTGCATAAATGTGCAGTCTGGTGATCGATCGACGCCGCCATTTTGGATGTTGTGTTTCACGTGTAGTGATGTTTACGGGGCACTCAAAAGGGAAACTGGTTTTATGTGTTTTTTACCAGGGAACATGAAATATGTTCCCGGCATGTTAACAAATTAGGTCACGAGAAATTTATTTGCAGTATAATAATGATTTAGGCGTTGTACTTGAAAACACGAAACCCTGACCCAATCCCCAGTGGCCACTTATTTATTTATCTTTTTATTTATTTATTTATTTATTTATTTATTTATTTATTTATTCATTTTGAAAAGTTATAATAATTTCTCTTATCTGGTGTCTCCAATGTTTTATGTATTCAGAAATTGTGTCTAGACTACAGTATAATAAACATTTTCGAACGTTTTTTTTATTTTCAGTCAATTTACTATCCGTTACATTCACAGAACGCCGAACCTGATCTTGGAATTTACAATATTTGGATTTTTTATTGTTGGCTGGAAAGTATCTTTTAACTCATTACCAAACGACAAAACTTTAGGCTAGTCCAAAATGAAAGCATTTGCAGACAACAAAATAGATGTGGATAAAAAATTGACATTTATTTGCAAAGGGTAGAAAACATTGTGGGAAAAGGAGAAAATGCTGGTTACCAGATACAGCAATGCTAGCCTTTTAGTAGTGGACCCCTAATAGAAAACAGCTATTTCCACAATAATATTATCCTACAAAATTTGCTATGATTAAAAAGGAGTATTATTGTACTACTTTTCCCTTTTTTTTCCCATCTTAGAATTATCATTTATAAATCTAAAACTGCTATATTTTCATTACAAAGAGAGATAGTGATTACCTCCCTTTTCTGGAAAACTAACAAAAGTATCTACGAAAAATTTCAAGACAGGCATAAAGAAATTTTTGGTCGGTTAAAAAAATGCAAAAGTATCTATCATGCCTGTATAAATTATCATTTATAAATCTAAAACCACTATATTTTCATTACAAAGAGAGACAGTAATTACCTCCCTTTTCTGGAAACTAACAAAAGTATCTACAAAAAATTTCAAGATAGGCATAAAGAAATTTTTGGTCGGTTAAAAAAGTGCAAAAGTATTATTCCTGTATAAATCCGTATTTATCAACTATCAAGAAAACTTCATGCAATGTAGCACTAGATGTATAACGGGTCTACTGCCTTAATATAGCCGAGCTATGCTCTATGAAAAAGAGGTTAATGAATCTGCAAAAAGTACCGACTCAGTTCTGCCGACTGGACAGGCTGACCTAGGCCGATACTTTTCTTTTTCTTTTTATTTATTTATTTATTTATTTATTCATTTTATCATCTGTCAATCTCTTCAATATCTGCTAGGGTCATTAAAAGTCAGAATTGGATGATCCAATGTTAAGGTTAAATGCCAAGACAAAGAGGAAGACACAAGTCAAAAATTGAAAAAAAAGATCCAAACTAATGGTCCATGGGAAACAACCTTTTTTGTCAATTAGTTTGTTTAAGTTGTGTCCCTTTTTAATGTTCACGGAGTTATTCTGTCCTAGAATCGTTTTTGCTTGGTCCGTTTAGCCAGCATTGTCACAAGTTCTGTCCAGTTTATCATACGATCTAGAGTTAAGACGACCCCTTATATTAACCCATTACCAAACGACAAAATTTTAGGTTTGTCCAAATCGAAAGCATAATTTATGCAGACGACATAAAAAAAGTGGCCCAAAATTTGAAATTTGTTTTGTGAAAGGTAGCAAATATTGTGGGAAAAGGAGAAAATGCTGGTTATCAGCATTTTCTCCTTTTCCCACAATGTTTTCTAAAGGCTTCTTTCTCAGTGGCGTCAAAAGTAGGGACTGTGTAGTAATGGGTTAAGTATACTTTTTAAAATATTGTGGCAAAGCTAGAAAATGATGGTAACCACCTTTTTCTCCTTTGTCCATCGTATATGTTTTTAGCCAAGTAGATAAGCTACATGCATAGTCTTAGAATTTAACACCACTAAAATACTGAGAAAACTGAAATTCCACCTATCATTAGCCATAAACATTTAGGCATATTTCTTTCTATATTAAATTTCATGTCTAAATCAGTCAGTAAAAACGCACGGTACATTTGACCACGATTAATTTTTGCATTGATCGAACTTTAATTACAGGAAAATGGCTCCAAGGCCCATCGAACATAAGATCTGTATGATAAAGAATAACTTGTAATGTAATGTTAAATTATTTTGAAAGAATATATATATATTTTTTTTTTTGTGATAAAAATTATGGTGGATGCATTGTCTGCACACGTCATATTCTTCAAAGATTCGACCTGTCTACTAGACGCATCACCCATCCCCCGTATACCTGGGGAAAGTATAGGGCTTATATCGAAGCTAATAGCCAATAGTACCCAAGCATGAAGGGGCTTTTTTTGATGAATGGCCGATGCGTAGGTTACATGCTACCCGATCATAGCTGAATGAATCGCACCAGGTAGCGCTTTATTGGGTAAAAGTTTCTTTCATTTGAAATTCATTTAGTAACGGTTGTTGTTTTGAAAAATTATTCCGCTTCTGCACCCAGAATGCCTAAATTAGATAGATGTGTATTTGTAGAATGCCATCTAGCGGTAGATAATGATGATGGATGATGAGATATGATGGATGATGGTAATAGATGATGATAATGATCACCATCATCATCGTCGTCGTCGTCGTTGTCACAATCGTAATAAAAGTTCAGAATGACTCAGAATCAAGGTCGGTTCTTGTATCCGGAATGCATGTATCAATGAATTTATACATGACCATCTTTTCTATTTATTTTTAGAATGAACCGCATGACTGTCACGTGATTGATGGTCGTAAACAGAAGAAAATGACTGATCAAGTTTCTGAAAAAACTCCCCTCGTTGACAATGACTACAAAGATTCTGACGAGGCAGAACTTACGGGTTGTGGGGGCTCGCTTCCCTGTAACCCTAGGCGACCACTTCACAGATACCTGGTTTTAATAATAATGTGCTTTCTTAGCTTCGGTAAGTCTTTGAGTTGATGATGCCCGTCAGGCGTCACCTACATGTAATTGTGTATGCTTTGGCTAATTGAAATGATTCGAATTCGGCTTCTGTAATTCTTCGGAAGAAGCAGTGTTATAATTAATTTGTAATTTTCACAATGTTTCATAAATAATACTTTGTTATGTACCTCATTCCATTCTGTATACATGTATTGACCATGTGGATTGCATACTGTATCTACAAGGGTGGAAAGGGAAAAGTAAAAGGTTTGAACATATCTATCAATGGATAAATGGGTGAAAAGTGCAGAAGTAAAAGGTTTGAAAGTCTGTGTTACCGAACTCGTCTGCTACCGAAACATCTGTAACCCATTGAAGTACATGCTTTTTTTTTTCCAAGATCCTTTTAAGTTAAAAATTTGTAACACTTAAACTGCTTAGCAGCACGCGCTGGCCTTTTTCCGAATGTGTAGATCAAGATCACACTGCACAGAATGTGCATTCTGATCTTGGATCTACACTCCTGGTAAGAGACATATTTCTTGTTATAAATAGTATTTAAATAGCAATTTTTTTGTTTTTTGCTATCAACCTAAGAGATTAATTTTCACTTATTTAGTGGGATAAGGGTTAACTCATACCAAATGATAAAATTTTAGGCTTGCCCAAATCAAAAGCATTTGCAGGCAACAAAATAAAAGTGAATGAAAGCTTCTTTTCAGGGATTAATTGTGTTGTAAAGAGTTCAGTGTTTTTTGTGTGTAATTGTTTCAGGAAGCTACTTTTGTTATGACAACCCTGCAGCTCTCCAAGACAACATGATTCGAGATCTGGACATCTCTGTCAGTCAGTTCATGGGCTTCTATTCCTGGTATTCTTGGCCCAATGTGATTCTCTGCTTTTTCGGGGGTTATCTCATAGACAGTCTATTTGGGGTCAGGTTAGGGGCCATCATTTTTAGTCTGTTTGTGACTGCTGGACAGGTAATTTTAGTTTTACCGTATGTAAAATTTAGCTTATGTTAACCCATTAGGCCATTACCACACAATTCCTACTTTTGACGACCCTGAGAAAGAAGCCTTTAGAAAACATTGTGGGAAAAGGAGAAAATACTGGTAGCCAGCATTTTCTTCTAATCCCACAATGTTTCCTACTCTTAACAAAACAAATTTCAAATTTTCAGTCACTTTTATTTTGTCGTCTGCAAATGGTTTCGATTTGGACAAGCTAGAAATATTGTCGTTTGGTAATGAGTTAACTGAATTAGGATTTCTATTTTCTAAGTGTAAAATCCTTAGTCCATTACATTCTGCATATATAGGATCTGACATGAGTGGACTTTTGAGATAAGATTTTATTAAACGAGTCAAGGGAAATGTTATTAAGCGAGCCTTTGGCGAGCTTAATAACATTTTCCTTGACGAGTTTAATAAAATCTTATCTCAAAAGCCCACAAATGTCAGATTCTTTTTATCACATTACGATATTTCACAAAATATAGATCAGATGATGCAAAAACATTTTATAAATGCACCCGCGGTATTTTCCATTCACTTGTATGAAATGCGTACAAAATGACGTCAAAAATGACGTCACGCAAATGTGATATTAAACGTGTGTGGGATAAGAAAATTCGTAATGGGTATATTACACTGAAAACAAGGGAGGTAATGTGATAAATGATATTTATCATCTTATAGTAGATTTTTAGTTCAATACTTTCAAACATCAAAGAAATTAGTAGTATTAAAGTAACAGTTTTCAATTTGCCACCATCTTTTTACATTGTAAATCAATGCATTGAGTTTTAGCCTAATTTATCATAAAGTTTGTTAACCTTAATTTCTTGATGGCTTCCAGATTGAAAATTTCTGTTTCATGTATAAAACCCTGTGCCATGTTGCAAAATATCTGTCTCTTTCTGCCATTGTCTTTTTCTAGCTAGCTGTACTTCTCTCTCTTTGTCTGTTCATGTGTCTCTCTCCCATCACCGCAACAAAGGTTAAATCATTGGTTATTGTATCTGACTTGTGATCTGGTGGTCCCAGGTTTGATACCTGGTTAAGGCAAACTTCTTCTCCAGAGATTTTTCGCCCCTCACCTGAAACGAATCTTGTTTGTTTGTTTTGTTTTTCAGATCGTCTTTGCGCTGGGATCAATGTTAGACAAATACTGGCTAATGTGTGTTGGAAGATTTATATTCGGGTACTTATTCTTATATTGTTTATATTCTTTTGCGACACAGTCCTAATTTCTAACAACTTTGCCAGACACTGCACATCTATTGTCTACAACATAAGGACATTCCGTCACTGACCAGTATGAAATTTTGTATTCAGATAAAGAGTAACCATAGAGTTCCCATATGTCTTTGACTCATTACCAACAATATTTTAGGCTTGTACCAAATGAAAAGCATTTGCAGGCGACCAAATGAAAGTGAGAACAATACAATACAATATTCTATTGGTGACTTAGGCCTCCGGCCCATTACACATGAAAATAACAGCATGATACATATACAACACCAGGAATAAACATACGAATACAAAGATAAATTTTACATATGATACAATACAATTACGATACAATACAAACAACTCTAACTTTATACTTCTCATCGGGAGTATGCATGTAACATCCCATCGGGAAAGCCTGCATGGCTGTATAGGCAAAAATTTAACTCTTTACCAAACGACAATATTTTGAACTAGTCCAAATTGAAAGCATCTGCAGAAGACAATATAATTGTGAATAAAAATAAATGAAATCTGATTTAGGAAGAGTAGAAAAACGTTGTGGGAAAAAGAGAAAATGCTGGTTACCAACATCTGTCATTGTACAGTCGGTCCAAGTGTTAGTGCCTACGAGAAAATTTAATTTCAAAACTAGGTTAAAACCTGCCAGGTAGCAGTGTCTTTTGTTTACTTTTTGCTTGATTTTAAACTATTCTTTTACTGCCAGCAACTAACATACTGTCCCGCCACACGATAACAGACTGTCATCTCCACCATATTTTCCATACTTCTAAATGGTATGATTTAAATTTAACCCTTTACCACACAATCCCTACTTTTAACGACCATGCAGAAGAGGCGTTTTGAAAACTTTGAGGGAAAAGGAGAAAATGCTGGTAACCAGCATTTTCTCCTTTTCCCACAAAGTTTTCTATCCTGTCAAAGAAAAATTGCATCATTTAACCTCTAGGAAATTATTGTCTGCAAGTGCTTTCAATTTGGATAGGTCTAAAATTCTGCTGTGTGGTAAAGGGTTAAATGTACATGTATCATCATTTCTGACCTTTGCTTTGATACTTGACCTTTTACTGAGCCATTAACCCATTACTGCACTATCCCTCCTTTTCCCACAATGTTTTCTACCCTCCACAAAACATTTGGCCTTTATTGTTTACATTTGGCCTTTATCGGTACATTAACAGACAAAATTTTAGAGTCATCTGAATAGGAAGCATTTGCAGATGACAAATTTATCATAGCAAATGGTTCATGGTAAGAGTGTTTCAGGTCTATAGCTAGTCTCTTTTTTATATTATCAGAATTGGTGGAGAGTCGCTGGCTGTAGCTCAAAATACATATGCTGTAAAGTGGTTTCAGGGGAGAGAACTCAATATGGTATTTGGACTTCAACTCAGTTTCTCAAGAGTGGTAAGTGCCCTTTGCAAGTATTTTGCTTCGTTTTGTTGGTGTTTGATAACTTTTAGACTTGTCCATATAAACTTATTACCAAAAGACTAAATTTTAGGTTTGTCCAAATCGAAAGCATTAATTTTGCAGACGAAAAAATAAAAGTGACTGAAAATTTGAAATTGGTTTTGTGAAGGATAGAAAGCATTATGGGAAAAGGAGAAAATGCTGGTTACCAGCAATTTCTCCTTTTCCCACAATGTTTTCAAAAAACTTCTTTCTCATCAAAAGTTGGGATTGTGTGTTGCTAAAATTTGTCTTATAATCAACGGATCTTTTTTATAATGTTGACTGTACCGGGATTGGACTGTTTGCTAATGACTAAACAGCTTTTCAGCATAATGTTCAATTGTATCGTAGCAGCTATTATACATATGCTTTAGGTTGTCTTACCAGTATTTCCTGCAGTACTGTTTAACTCTTTACCAAACGACAATATTTTAGATCTGTCTAAAATGAAAGCATTTGCAGACGACAAAATTAATGTGATTTAAAAATTGAAATTTAGTTTTGAAAGAGTAGAAAACATTGTGGGAAAAGGAGAAAATGCTGGTTACCAGCATTTTTTCCTTTTCCCACAATGTTTTCAATAGGCTTCTTTCTCAGACTTGTTAAAAGTCGGGTTTGTGTGGAGAGAAAGAGTTAAGTTTAGAAATATGTCTGCAGTTTGAAGGTTAAGATGCTGGTAACAGCTGGTTTCAATTTGGACAGGCCTAAAATTTTGTCGTGTGGTAAATCAAACCCAGTTGGGTCTGTGTGGTCCCTAGTCATAAGGTTGTATAACTCTTGACCTCTTGTGTACAAAAGTTCAAAATGTGTGTAAGTTCAATAACTGAGAATCAACAATCATATTTTTCCTAATAAAAGCTCTGGGGAGCTATGCAAAACACTGATAGGGAGCCTTTACTTTGTACCCAATTTGCCAAGCAAAAAGTCTGTCCATTTTTGTATTTCTTTGTTTTTTTAGTTATTGCCAAGAGGAAAAGTTAATGAGGATTTATTCCCGAAATTCTTGAAATATTGTCATTTTAATCTTCATAGTGATTTAAGGGTTTTTTTCCTGGGGGTAGCTACTGTTAGGGAGAGCACTTTTATTAAAAAAGATATGATACTCATGGTATTATTTACTGGGTTTTCTATCAAGGGAAAACAACAGGTACTGAAATATGTGAGTATGTGGTGAGTATAACATCAGTAATACATAGAATACTAGTGATACTGCCTGGGGTCCACACAGACTCTAACAGACTTTGGGTTATATTCCACTGACTCTACAGCCACCAAACTTTGTATGTACATTCAGTATGAGAATAGAATTTGTAACAAACCCCAAGTGACAGTTCCCTACAGCTTTAACTTTTATATCTGTCTGAGGTCTGTACCGATCCCACATGGTATGATGAAGGTTAAGGGCAAAAGTGAGTGACCTTAGGGTGGCTTAATGTTAAATCATGACTTCTATGAATGCAAGCATTATGAAATGCTGGCTTGGTACCACATTCAGTCAGTTCATTACCCCCTGTAACTTAAAATCTTTACCACACAATCCCGACTTTTAACGACCCTGAGAAAGAAGCCTTTGGAAAACATTGTAGGAAAAGAAGAAAATGCTGGTAACCAGCATTTTCTCTTTTTCCTACAATGTTTTCTGCCCTGTTCAAAACAATTTTCAATTTTTTGGCCATGTTTATTTTGTCATCTGCAAATGCTTTGAATTTGGACTGGTCTTGTTTGGTAAAGAGTGAACTCTTTACTAGACAACAAAGTCCAAACTGAAAGTATTTGAAGTTGACAAATAAGCCTCAAATCAAAATTTGTCTTTGGATGGGTAGAAAACATTTTGAGAAAATGCTGGTTAACAGATTTTTTTTTTCTACAGTGTTTTCAAAAGCCTGCTACAGCATTTGTTAAAACATGGGATTATGTGATAAAGCATTTGGCAATTTCTGCATGAGTTGCATATGTATTCAGTGACTACAAAGGTATGAAAAATTTGACTATCGAACATGTTTATCAACAATTAAATCATTAAGCAACGAAAAAAGATCCTCGGTCACCATCTTGTTTGTTTACATACCATTAGAAAGGGTGAGTTCATCAAAAGCCGAAATTGAAAATTCTGGGAACGCAAGGTATGGCGACGAAACAAATTTCTCCTCGCTTTTTGGATGAATTAGAATATTTTCAAAAAGATATATCAATGATTTCGATGAAAATACTGTCATATCGTAGAGAAATTATGTAAACAATATCAAAGTATAGAATAAAAAGGTTATTGCACTTGTATGGGAATATATTGTGTTGAACTCGTTCTTTTGGCATGTTGCACTCTCAAGCTAAAGAACCAAAAGAACTCAATCAATACAATACATGTATATTCCCATACAAGTGCAATAAACTATAACATTGTATTAATTTCAGGGCAGCACAGTAAACATGAATGTTATGCAACCAATCTACAATTTCATAAACCACTATGAAACTGGGTACAAATGCCTTGGAATAGCCCTATATGTTGGTAAGTTCACCCAAACACTATCATATATTTTACCCCTTTATCACAAATTCCAGCTTTTAAAGAACCTGAGAACTTGAAAACATGCAGGAAAAAAAGGAAATACATGTACTGGTAACCAGCATTTTCTTCTTTTCCTACACTGTTTTTTACTCTTCCATAAACTGATTTCAATATTCAGGTCACATTTATTTTGTCGTCTGAAAATGCGTTCAATTCGAAGTAGTTGAAAATATAGTCATTTGATAAAGTGTGATAGGTTAAATTATAAAAATCACTTAACCCTACACCAATCAACAAACTCTTGGATTTGTCCAAATTAAAAGCATTTGCTGGTGAAAAAATTTTAGTGTGGCCCAAATGTGGAACAATTTCACTGAAAGTGTAGAAAACAATGTGGGAAGTTAAGAAAATGCTTGTTACCAGCATTTTTATGCTCCCTGAAGGGCCGGCATATAGTCGCCACTTAGTCTGTCCATCCGCCCTTCCATTCGTCCGTCTGTCTGTCCGTCCGTCGGAAGCCATTTCTCCACAACCCCTGGACCAAATTGGATAAAACTTCATATATGAACTCCTTAGGGTAAGGCACTAACGATTTTTTTCCCTGTTTTTCAATTTGACCCCGTGTCATGGAAAAAAGTGGCTTAATGTAAAATTACAATTTTTACTAATATCTCATTCAGCTTCTGTCAGAATATCATGAAACTTCATGGTTATATTGTTTATGGAAAGTTTCAGCATTTGCCCTTGCTATTTTTAATCTACCCATTTTTTAAGTTGACGTTCTGGCATGGAAAAAGGGGGTTTCTTGCAAAATTCCAATTTTTACTAATGTCTCATTCAGTTTTGGTCAAAATTAAATTTTATACACTTCATGGTTATATGGTTTTTTCAAAGTTTCGACATGTGCTCTTGTTTCTTTATCTATGTGTTTTTCAATTTGACCTACTGTCATGGAAAAAGGGGGGTTTCTTGTAAAATGCCAAGGAAAAAGGGGCCTTAATGCAAAGTTGCCCTTTTTACTAATATCTTGTTCAGTTTTTGTCAAAATTTCATGAAACTTCATGGTTTTATCTTGTTTTACAAGTTTCAACATGTGCCCTTGTTATTTTCAATCTATGGATTATTAATACTCAAATAGCTCTTTCCTGGTTTCTCAATTTGAGGCTGCATCACGGAAAAAGGGGACTTCATGGAAAAAGTTGTTTTTCTCTAGTATCTCCTACATCGGTGCTTAAAACTTGGTGAAATTAATTTTCAAATCTGAACTTGTTGGAATGTTGCCCAGGTATCTCTTTTCTGGTTTCTCAATTTCAGGCTGTGTCACGGAAAAGGGGGCTTCATGTAAAAACTTGTTTTATGTAATATTTACTACATGACTGCTCAAAATTTTATGAAATTTCGAATTTTGAATTATTATTCAAAAATGCCACAAACCACACACCTGTTGTATTTATTTAATGATGCAATATTGTCTTATGGGAAAAGGGGGCTTAAAGGGGGCTTAGTGGGCTTATTGTCATCTACAAGTTTGTGTTGACTATATCTAAGATAGTAATTGCCTTTTCGCTTCAATTATTTTTTTTTGGGGGGGGGGCGGTATGAACAGGTCCTTTAAGGATAAAAGAAGTGAATTTATATCATTTTATCAATTTCATATATTTTATGACAAGCACTTGTTTGGGGAGCATAACCTGACAGCTCTTGTTTCTTTCTCTCACTATTGTAACCGGAGAACCCTCCTTCTTGCATCACTTCATCCCGATTTAATACAAATCTAACTGCTACATTTGAGAGATATCTCTTTGGCTCAGTGGTTTGATATTGGTCTTTTAAACCTCGTAAAACCAGGATATTTGTCCAGTATGGGTTCAAATCCCACCAGATGTAGTTTGTATTTCAGTTATGCATTTTTTGCGAACTTTCATGTTTGTAGGACTGGGGCTCATCTGGGATTGGCCATGGAGCCATTGATCGCATTTGTTTTCCAAAAAAATGGCTTTTCTGTCTAATAAGGCTTTGAGTAATTAATAAATGATAACTTTATTAAGGAGGGACCTGATTTGCCTAATAAGATTTTGAGTCATTAATAAATGATGACTTTATTAAGGAGGGACCTGATTAAATACAATACCTAACAACTGCATTAAAGAGATATCTCTTTGGCTCAGTGGTCATGTTATTGGAATTTTAACCCATTACCACACAATCCCTACTTTTGACGCCCCTAAGGAAGAAGCCTTTAGAAAACATTGTGGGAAAAGGAGAAAATGCTGGTTACCAGCATTTTCTCCTTTTCCCACAATGATTTCTACCCGTCACAAAACAAATTTCAAATTTTCAGTCACTTTTATTTTGTCGTCTGCAAATGCTTTCGATTTGGACAAGCCTAAAATAGTGTCATTTGGTAATGAGTTAAACTTTGATAACCAGCATTTTCTCCTTTTTCCAAAAGCCCGCCCTGGTGAGGGTGTCAGACTCATGACCTGGTGGTTGTGAGTTCAATACCTGGTTGAGGCAAACTTTCTTTCTGCAGTTTCTTTGCCTCTCACCTCTGCTGAAGCATGTGAGAAAAGCAGTTGGTGGCTTTGGAAAGAAAGTTGTGCTAGTACTGGTATGAGAAAGCCAGGAAACACATGTGCGTCACAGACCACCATGATACGACCTTAGTTGTTAAAGTGGCATTTAACCCCAATGCAACTAACCGATTTTCCCACAATGTTTTTCGCCTCTATTAAGACAAATTCCATCTTCTGAGCTTTGTTTAAAGGTGGCCCTTCAGACTTGTAGACTAAAATTTTATAAAAGTTAAAAAAAAAAAAAGCATCCTTATACTCCCAAAGTCTTACTATTTTCATTCATAAAACCCCAGTAGTCGAAAACCATCTGACAACAAGAGAAATTAGAGATTTACTACAGCCCAGTTCGACACCGACAGGAAACACATTCTATTTACATGAGCAACTCGCTCATTCACATACTGGAAATACACATGTGAAGCTTCAAATATAGCGTCCGAAGAAGATATTATGAAAAGTAATTACATGTTTGTTATGTTATGGAATTTAAGCATCATTAGTCACGTGCCAGTGACTTAACATTCCCACAATGCTTCTTTTTGTTTTTGGCACGAAATCTAAAAATAGCTTAAGAGGCTACGTAGCCTTTTAAGGGAATACCATCAAAAGATTTTTTTTTTTGTAATTTTATGATTCTTAATTATTGATGATTTGTATTGTTTTTTCATATAAATTTCAATGATATATATATTTTTTAATTTGGTGTGATGTGAAAATTCTAAATACCCACCTTTAAATTGTTGTCTGCAAATGCATTCAATTTGGACAAGTCTTATTATTTGCTGATGTGGTGAGGACTTAACTTTTATATAGGCCATTGAATCACCTATATAATAACATATAAGGACTAAGCTCAAAGCCCTTGGAATGGAAAAATACTGTGACAGAATTTTGCCTGTTCTAAATCGGAAACTTTTGCAGACGACAAATTACTTTTTGCTAAATTGATGATTTCTGTATTTGATAGGGTAGAAGACATTGTGGGTGAAAGAGAAACGCTCGTTACCAGTTTTTTCTCCTTTGTCACTCTTTTTTCAAACATCCTCTCTTTTAGGGTTTCTGAAAATAAAGATTGTGTAATAAAGGGTTAACTCTTTACCAAGTAACCCCATGCTTTAACCTTGTGGAAAAAGACTTTAGAAACATTGTAGGAAAAGGAAGTGCGGATAATTAGCATTCTCTCCTTTTCCTACAAAGTTTTCAGTCCTTTCAGCAATAATTCCTATTTCTTGAAACACCTCTAAATTTTGTCTAGATTTTCTGTGATATTGGAAAGTTCTAGAAATTTTGTTGAAGGTTGAAGACATCTTTATGAATGTAGGTTATTTTACCCTTTACCTCAAGAGGCATTTCTATGGTATCTCTAATTAACTCTAAATAACACCAAGGATGAAGCTGTTTTTTATGTGTATATGACACCTTTTGATAGCATAGAAAACATTGTGACAAATGGTGAAATTGCTCGCCACAAGCATTTTCACCTTTTGCAGCAGTGTTTTCCAAAGGCTCCTACAAGCAATGTGTTGAAATGAGTATCTATTGAGTAAAGGGTTAACTGTTCATCCATTTATACAGGTTCAAATGTCTGTCATAGAAAACATCATAATTATCATATACATGTAGATATTGGTGGTTCAATTATCACTTAAATGTTCCCCCCTAAACTGGGTCTAACCTTCTCTTAACCTTTTACCACATGACAGATTTTAGACCAGTACAAATTAAACCCATTTGCAAATTACAATTTCAGTGTAGCTCAAAAGATGCTGTTTTTAGCTCATCTGAGCACGAAGTGCTCTGGGTGAGCCATTGTGATCGGTCATCATCTGTCCATCCATCTGTTGATCCATCCATTAACAATTTCTTTAAAAAAACTTCTCCAAAACCAGATGACCAATGTTGATAAAACTTGGCTGGAATGTTCCTTGGATGAGGCTTTACAAAAAGTGTTAAAAGAATTTAATTCCATCAAAAACTCTGGTTGCCATGGCAACAAAATGGCTGAAAGTCGAAAATATCTTTAAAAGTCTTCTTGTGACAAACCGTAAGGCAGAGAGCATTCATATTTTCTTTGAAGCATCGGTGGCTGACGCCTTACTAAAATTTTTAAAATGATTCCCCTGGGGTCATATTTGGGCTTTGCCTGGCCTATTTTACATAGAAACAAAGAAGGAAATCTTTAAAAAATCTTCTTCTGACAAAACATAATGGCTAGAGCATTCATATTTTGTATGTAGTATTATCTGATGATCCTCTACCAGAATTGTTAAAATTATCCCTCTGCAGTCATATTTGGGCACTGCTTGGGTGTACCCTATTATACATAGAAACAAAGAAGGATTTCTTTTAAAATCTACTTGTGACAACCATAAGGGTTAGAGCATTCATATTTTGCATGTAGCATCATCTAGTAACCCTTTATAAAAAATGTTAAAATCATCCCCTTGGGGGCATATTAGGGCTCTGCCTGGGTGCACACTATTTTACATAGAATCATAGATGGAAATCTTTTAAAATCTTCTTGTGACAAACCATAGGGGCTAGAGCATTCACATTTTGCATGTAGATGTAGCATCATCTGGTGACCCTTTATGTGCTGTGGGTGAGTTATTCTGCAATTTGTTTCAGTTTGGACCAGTCTAAAATTTTGTAGTCTGGTAATGGGTTAAACCACAAGTCAAAAAGGGAACAAGAAACTGTGAAGAGAAAAATTGATATTTGAAAAGAATAGCCTGCCCTTGATAAACCATATAAGTTACAAATATACTCAGGTGAGCAATATAGGACCATCATGGTCCTCTTGTCCTTTGAAAGGATAAAAAACATAATGGGTAAAGGATGAAATGCTGGTAACCTACAGTTTTCTTTTTGTCCCAGAATGTTTTTATCTCATTCATCAAGCTTCAGGGAATTTTACTTGTGTTTTTGTTTTGTGGTCTTCAGATGCTTTAACCCTTTACCCCATAATGCATTTCTATGGTATCTCTAACTGACCCTAAATAACAGCAGGGATATAGAGGATATATGTTTTTTTCGGTGAAAGATCAAAATTTATTTTATCGAGCGGACACCATCGATAATATTTTCACGAGTGGTGCAGCCACAAGTGAAAATATTACCGATGGTGCTCACAAGATGAAATAAATTTCAATCTTTCACAAAAAAAAAACAAATATCCTCCATATCCTCCATATCCCCTCCTCTATATCCTCCATATCCCCAAAATCCAGTACAGTTCTTTTCCCTTATTCCCCATGGCATACCCCTCCCGCATAGCAACGCATTACAATATTACATCAACCGCGAGAAATGTAAGGTATGTGATGTCATTTTTCCCATCTGGTTGTGAGGCAACAAGAATGTGAAAATCAGTATTTTCACTGGTGGGACCAGTGTAAGATCGAAAAATATTTTCACTGTTTCTCGATATCCTACCGGAAAGCATGAAATAAGAAGCCATTTCTTTTGAGTATATGACATCTTTTGATAGTGTAGAAAACATTGTGTCGAAAGGTGAAATTGCTCGTGATGAGCGATTTCACCTTTTGCCACAATGTTTTCCAAGGGCTCCTTCAAGCAATGAGTAGAAATGAGTATCTATGGAGTAAAGGGTTAATTTCAAAGAAAAATGAATTCTGTTCTAAGTAAAGACTTAAAATACAGTCATGATTGTATCTACACATATTCAAATGAAAAATATCTAGCCCTTTAACCCTTTACAACACGACAAAATTTTAGACTGGTCCAAATTGAGAGCATTTGCAGACGACAAAATAAAAGAGACTGAAAAATTGAAATTTGTACTGGGAAGGGTAGAAAACACTGTGGGAAAAGGAGAAAATGCTGGTTACCAGCATTTTCTCCTTTTCCCACAGTCTTTTCAAAAGGATTCTTTCTCAGGGGCGTCAAAAGTAGGGATTGTGTGGTAAAGGGTTACGTTAAAGGCCAGTGGCAGCCACAAACATTGCAGGTGTTCAAATGCATTTGGGCCGTGCTCTGACCAAAGGGGGCTTAATGCATTCCTGAATGTCTCTATTTTCTAAAAGAAAGTCCATATTTTTAGCCCTGTTGAATTTGTCCTGTGTCGAAAGCTTTCAGTTCGAGTAAATCTAAGATTTTGTCACCTGATGAAGGATTCAGATTGTCACACCTCTGTAGCTGGCAATTGACTCTACATTATTAACGTCACTTGTGACCTTCTCTTCTGCCACCTCAAGAGTTCTTGCTAATTATCCCCGGCAGATGACGGAGGGATATAGTTTTAGCATTGTCCGTCTGTCCTTCTGTCCGTCCGTCCATGTGCCAGCAAATATCTCCAATACCATTGGACGGAATTTCATGAAACTTTATGCATGTGTACAATAACCCATTCTGCCGGTACAATTTTTTGGATTTTTTTTAATTCGATGCAAAATGGCCGACAGAGCGATTTTTAAATTACTTAAGTTACACTCGAGTGCACTTTTGATGTTTGGAGTCTTTTCTTCAAAACTACAAAGTTTTTACATTGAACTTGTCACATCTGTCAACCTCCATTAGGAAATGCAGGAAAAAAAATTTCACCTAGATTGACCATGCAACACCACAGTTATATGCCCTTGTTTTGTAATAAGGTGTCATGGAAAAAGGGGGCTTCATGTTATATTTCATTCCATTTCTTGTGAAGGCAACTCCTCCCACATTTCTTGATGGAATTTAATAGAATTTTCACAGAATATTTCTCGTCATGTGACTTGTTCCATATTGTCAACATTTTGCGATATGTAGCTGCATCATGAAAAAAAAGGGGGCTTCATGTTTTATTTCATTTTATTTCTTGTGAACGCAACTCGTCCCATATTTCTTGACAGAATTGAATAGAATTTTCCTAGAATGTTTTTCATTATCTGACTTATTGCATATTCTCAAGGTTTTGCGATTTGTAGTTGCATCATGAAAAAAGGGGGCTTCATGTTTTATTTCATTTTATTTCTTGTGAAGGCAACTCCTCCAACATTTCTTGGCAGATTTGGATGGAATTTTCACATTATCATATGACCTAACGCAATACCCCCCCACATTTTTCAGCAGATTTGGATGGAATTTTCACATAATCATGTGACCTACGGCATATTTTCAAGGTTTTGGGATTTGTAGCTGCATCATGGAATAAGGGGGCTTCATTTTATAATTTCATTTTTCAGCAGCATTTCTTTAATTACTGGACATATCTCAACAGATTTGGATGAGATTTTCACAGATCATGCGACATAGCGCATGTTGTCAGGGTTTTGCAATTTATCACTGTATCATGGAAAAAGGGGGCTTCATGTCAAATTTAATTTTTTATTAATGTAACTCCAACTTTTGCACATACTTTCATAGAACTTCATATTTTTATTGGTTGATCAAAGCCAGTGACCAATGAGTCCATTGTGCATCCATCTCTCCATGCATCAGTCTGTTCATAAACCTTTTAGATCACAAGTAATACCATATATACATTCACCTACCCAGGCAGGTGCTACAAATTTCAACACTTTAGTCTCTAGCTACCTCTGCTTGAAATGGCAGCTGTGTGGCGGCTTATATTGTGAGAGGGATATCTTCTGAAGTCCTTGACGAAAATTAATGAAATTTCATTCATGTTTTCCATTGGATAGTTTGTTGATACATTTTTTTTCCACACACACACACATTATATATAATGATATGTCATGGAAAAGGGGGGGTTTATGTATAATTCCCTTATTTGTTTTCATTTTATGAAATGCTAAGTTCTGCAAAAAGGGTACTTTATGTATAATCCTGTTATGGACCTCTTATATATTTTTTCATGTAATGAAATGCTGTGCCGTGGAACAAGGAAATTTGTATCGAAAAGGAGAGAAAACATTGCGGGAAATGGAGAAAATGCTGGTAACCAGCATTTTCTCCTATTCCCACAATGTTTTCAAAAGTCTTCTTTCTCAGGGTCGTCAAAAGTCGGCATTGTGTGGTAGGTGTTAAAGTTATTTTCATCCATTCATGTTGCAGGAGGTGGTATGTGTATCCTGTCCTTGGTCTGTGCCCTAGCCATGGGATATTACGATAAAAGGGCAGACAGAATTCTAAAGAGGGGCTCAGTTTCCTCAGGTATGTATATATAGATACATTAGAGCTAGAACCCTATCTTGAACTACAATACGAGCCGAAATATAAATTTGCACTTACCAGATTCAGAACATCATCCCATGATCTGAATATTGAAAGGGGTACATGTTGGTTTGATAATATATTCCTTGTAAAGAACGTCTTTGTACGAATTGTAATATGAGAATGATCGAAAACAAGTACCATTTTTTATTAGTTTGCCCAAAGTACATTCCAATACGTCGAAAATATCTTGGTAAAATATTCTGCGGATGGCCATCTATGGGAGAATTCTATTCATTAACGATGTCTAAATCGAAAAAATCAATCATAAGCCTTTATAAGTTCATATATTTCGCAAATAAATTAAGAAGCAGTTCGTAGTTCAGTGAAATGCTCTGATTTTACTTTCACTATTGTTATTTATTACCTTTACGCTGTTGAGCACTACCATATAAGCGTAGTTAGTGCAGATCAAAATTAGACTGCACAGAACATGTGCTCCAATATTTGGACCTGCACTGTCCAACAAGGAAACAAGAAAGAAGTCTGTTAACCCATCACCACACCATCCCCACTTTCGTAACCCCTGAGAAAGAAGCCTTGTGAAAACACTGTAGGAAATGGAGAAAATGCTGGTAACCAGCATTTTCTCCTTTTCCCACAGTGTTTTCTACCCTTCCCAGAGCAAATTTCAATTTTTCAGTCACCTTTATTTTGTCATCTGCAAATGCTTTCAATTTGAACTATTGTAAAATTTTGTTGTGTGGTAAAGAGTTAAATATATAAACATATTTGGGATGTTTGTAGTATGTCTGATGTTATTTTCAAACTAGATCTATCAACCTTTGTAAAATATGTCTGTTACATCATATATGTATTGTTATGGCTAGAAAACACTGTAAGTCTTTAAAGGTGGCCCTTCAGATTTTGGGACGAAAATTTTACAATAATGCAAAAAAATAATCCTTATACTCCCAAAGCCTTTTAATTTTCATTCATAAAACCTCAGTAGTCAAAAACCATCCAGCAACACGAGAAATTAGAGATTCACTACGGCCCAGGTTTACACCGAAGGGAAACACGGTCTATTTTTAGATGACCAGTCCTCTCATTTACATACAGGAATATGCAAAGGAAGTTTCAAATATAGCGTCCGAAGAAGACATCATGGAAAATAATAATTACATGTTTGTTATGTAATGAAACTTAAGCGTTATGTGTCGCGTGCCAGTCACTTGACATTCCCGAAATGCTTTATTCATTTTTGGCGCGAAATCTAAAAATACCTTAAGAGGCTACGAAGCCTTTTAGGAGATCTCCATCAATAAAAGATATTCTTGTAATTTTACGAATCTTAATTATTTATGATTTGTATTATTTTTTCATATGAATTTCACTGATATATATATTCTTTAATTTGATGAGATGTAAAAATTCTAAATACCCACCTTTAAAGCTTTAATAAAGGGTATGAGTATGAGTATATATGCTCTGGTGAAAAGGGCTAAAGTCTTCACCAAAGGACAAAATTTTAAAAGGACCAAATTGAAAGCATTTACAGAAAAGAAATGAATGTGACTGAAAAAAATTAAACTTGGTTTGGAAGGGTAGAAAACACTGTGGGAATAGGAGAAAATGCTGGTTTCCAGCATTTCCTCCTTTTCCCATAATGTTTTCAAAAGGCTACTTTCTCAGGGGCGTTAAAAGTCAGGACAGAAAAATTAGACTTTAAAATTGAAAGCATTTGCAGGTGACAAACATAATTCAAAAATTGAAAAGTGACATTCATCTTTGGAAGATTAAATAACATAGTGGGCAAAGGAGAAAATGCTGGTTACCATATGATTGGGAAGAAAAGTATATCTACATGTTTTTACTGGAGTTTTCACACGAAAGTTTGATGTAAGCCTAGGGACGTATGGTGAAGGATTTAACCCTTTCTCAAACAATCCCTGGTTTTTACGACCCGAAGATAAAAGTCTTTTGAAAACATTGTGGGAAAAGGAGAAAATCCTGGTTACCAGCATTTTCTCCTTTTTCCACAATGTTTTCTACCCTTCTGGAAACAAATTCCAATTTTTGAGTAACATATATTTTGTTGTCTGCAAGTACATTCAAATTGGACCAGCTAAAATTTTGTCATTTAGTAAAGAGTTTTAAAATTATTCAAAAATTGTTTTCTGCAAGATAGAAAGAGTTTTTCTAAGCATTGTGAATAAAAGACTTTTGTGCTGAATGATCATAGCTTTTATTTACTTGTTGCTTTACAGATGAGGTCATCCGAATCAAAGATGTGAAGGACTTTGGTGCGATGTTTTGGTTGCTATGTGTCATCTGTGTGGCGTACTATGTGGCTGTATTTCCCTTCATTGGCCTCGGACTGTAAGATTTTTCTAAATTCTTTACCAGTTGACAAAATTTCAGAATGCTCCGTAGTTAAATTATTTATATGTGACATGCTTGATCAGTTAAAATGATTGGTTTTGCCTCTGGAAGGTAGTGTTGGGCAATCGGTTTAAAATCTCAATCGAGTATCGGTTTGTAATCGGAAGAGCAAACCAACGAGCTATTGATAGTACAATTGGTTTAAACTCCATTTAACTGAGAATGTCTTTTTGCTTTAAACACTGTGACAATATTGTAACATTGTAAACATGATATATGTGTAGTCTTTATGTATTAAGTTTATAAAGATGTTGTATTTTGCACTTTAATCAGTTGAAATACATTATAATCAAGTTTTCTGCTTTAATCAATATCATTCATTTTATTTCCTTATAATTTCCAAATGAGTTAAAAAGGAATCAGACATATACCTAACAGTTCAAATATTTGCAGACGACCCATCTTTCCCCCCCCCCCCCCCCCCCCCCCCCCCCCCCCATATTTTCATATCATAAAACAACATTTTTTTCCACTCATGAACAGAATTTTCACTTCCACTTATTGCTTTATTTAGAAATTTGTGTAAATTCACAATTCAAATTCATTATTAAAGATAAGAAGATAGTTTGAAGTCCCTCTGATTGGATGAATCCACGCTGCTCATTGTAGTGTCATGGGTTTTCGCGCTTTTTTGGCGATCTTTTTTTTCTTGATATTTAGTTTCTGGAGAAGTATTACTACGTGATTTGACATCATATAGTCAGTTTAAATAGCAAGTAACTTAAAAAGCTGTCACTCCACACTAGATAAGAGGAATAGCACCTTTGTTTCTCTGTCATAAATGACTCGCCAGCTTCATTATCATCCGGGTGTCATTTGCATTCTATACTGATCGTGTTTTAACCCATATTTCTGCCCGATGCACGCAAGGTAGGTTATATGAAGTTCTAGACAATAATTTCATGCCTAAGGTTGACATTTAGACAGATATCTTTCATTGTCAAAGACAGGTCATTTCAAATTTCCAAATGTCAAAACCCAGGCTCAGGGAAGCTTGCCGACTTGTCAACTTTTGTCAAGACATTTGTGGACAAAGATTTGTTCCTCATTTTTCAGCCAATTTTCGTGTTTGTTATCCACTATGTTCAATCCAAGATTGAGATTAATAATAGTAACAAAACCAGGCGCTAAATATCAGAATTCAAGTTTTGGCTCCAAGCCAGCTTAGCAACCGACTACAATCGATTCCAGGATTTCTCAATCGATTATCGGAATCGGAAGCCAAAACCAACTGACTTTCGACTATAGTCGATCATCGGCCCACCACTACTGGAAGGCTTAAATTATTTATATGCAACATGCTTGATCAGTTAAAATGATTGGCTTTGCCTCTGGAATGCTTAAAATCATTGTTGGAAAAGGAGAAGATATGTGTTATCATCTATTTAAAAAGCTTTCTCTCAACCTGTAACCACATGGCAAAATTTTAACTCTTTACAAAATGACAAAATTTTAAACTCTTAACAAAATTACAAAATTTAAACTCTTCCAATTCAAAGCATTTGCAGACAACAAAATAAACATGACTAAAGATTTTGAAAATTGTGTTGTGAAGGGGGGAAAACATTGTTGGAAAATGTGTTAAAAGTATCAACCTAGGTCAGTGTGTGCATAGTGGGCAGGCTGACCTAGGCCAAAACTTTTGTTTATCAGTCAATTTTCTGTTTGTCAAAGGATCACTCTTCCCGCAGATTCAGTCATTCGTTAGATCTGGTGGATTTTATCAATCCCTAATTATGTCATGATTTGCTTGGTAAAGTGAGTCACGGGGATGCACTAAGGCCCCTTTTGCTCGAGAATGGCTTATATTTATATTTCAGTGTGTTCTTTGAGATGAAATTTGGGATGTCCCCAGCGGCTGCAAACAGTGTAAACAGGTAAGATTATTTATTATCCAGGAAGTTAACTATTTACCAAACAACAAAATTTAAGAATGGTCCAAATTGAAAGCACTTGCAGACGACAAAATAAACGTAACTCAGAATCAGAATATGAAATTTGTTTCGAGCAGGGTAGAAAACATTGTGGGAAAAGGAGAAAATGCTGGTTACCAGCATTTTCTCTATTTCCCACATTGTTT
Organism: Tridacna crocea; assembly: GCA_943736015.1. Taxonomy (NCBI): domain Eukaryota; kingdom Metazoa; phylum Mollusca; class Bivalvia; order Cardiida; family Cardiidae; genus Tridacna; species Tridacna crocea. The sequence continues at coordinate 18,615,743 of OX031068.1, read as the reverse complement.
TCAAAAGGTTTCTTCCTCTGTATGTAAAAACCTGGGATTGTTTGGTAAAGGGTTAAGATGGATTTGAAGTGCTTTTGCAAATAATTTAGACCAAGATTAGACTGCTCAGAATGCAGTCCTATCTTTGATCTATACTGACAGGTGTTTGTAAAAAAGTCTGGCCTAGCATTGTAAAAAGTCTTGTGCTTACATATCAACTTATTCCTGTACAAAGTAAGGTTAGTTTTCAACCATGTTTTCTGTGTGCTTACATATCAACCTGTCCTTATATGAAGTAAGGTGTTTTTTGTTGTTTTTTTTAAAAGAATAGATTTGTTATTTTCCCTAGAAAGCAACCACAGCAAGCTGTTGATTGTTGTTGTTGTTATATTGGGGTTTATATCCACTTTAACAGCTAAGGTCATATCATGGCGGTTGGTGACACACGTGTGTTTCCTGGCTTTCTCATACCAGTACTAACACAACTTTCTTTCCAAAGCCGCTGACTACTTTTCTCACTTGCTTCAGCAGAGGTGAGAGCGGAAAATACGCCGGAAAGAAAGTTCGCCTCAACTGGGTATCGAACTCACAACCACCAGGTCATGAGTCCTACACGCTCACCAATGAGAGGTTTTATGTATTTTTTTTATTCCAGTTTAGTGTATGTGATATCAGCAGTTGCCTCCCCTGTATTTGGTCTCCTCATAGATAAACTGGGCAAGAATATATTCTGGGTCATCCTAGGAACAGTTGTGACCTTGGGCTGTCATGCCTTGTTGGCCTTCACTTTTATAACACCATTTGTTGCTATGGTATGTATTTATTTTGTCTTTTTATCAAGTTTTTTTAATTTTTTTTATTTTTCGTTAGAAAGATTTACACTTTGCTTCTACAAAATCCAGACCCATCTACATGAGAAGCAAATGCAGATTATAGAATGAATATAGCTCAGATTATTGGATTTGTCTTTAACCCTTTACTCCATAGATATTCATTGCTTGTAGTAGCCTTTGGATAACATTGTGGCAAAAGGTGAAATTGCTAGTGACGAGCAATTTCACCTTTTGTCACAATGTTTTCTATGCTATCAAAAGGTGTCATATACGCATAAGAAATGGCTTCATCCTTGTTGTTATTTAGAGTCAATTAGAGATACCTTAGAAATGCCTTATGGGGTAAAGGGTTAAAAGGGTAGAAAGGAGAAAATGTCTATGATTCTCCAAGAATACAGCTAGGACCTTCCAGGCCTGGCTAAACAGGATGGCTTCCAGAGTATAGATGAATAACTTTCAATAACACCTCAAAATGGCATGCAACAGGCGAACAAACATTTGCATAAAGTTTCATCCCAGATCAGCCTGTACAGTCTACACAGGATGATTGGGGACAACACTTTCTGATCGTGTGTGCTTTTCTGATACATGCAAGTCTACAGTAGCTCACAATCTGATGTTGACTAAAATGCCATCTCTTGTCAGCCTGCGTGGTCTTCCTAGGTTGATCTGAGACAGAACTTTACTCAAATGTTTGAATGTTCCTTCTATGTATTGTAAGCCATATATAGATTAATAATTAGCTTAGTGATAGGGTTCACAGAAATTTATTGGGACAAGAGAAAAACCTTAACCACAGGATTTTATTGTAATCCTTGCAACCAAAAGATAATTTTGGCTTCTATTATAGCCTTAATGACTTTTCCTATCCAATTTCTTCATACATGTGCTTTTAACTCTTTACCAAACGACAAATTTATAGACTGGTCCAAACTGAAAACATTTGTAGACAACAAAATAAATGTGACCGAACCATCGAAATTTGATTGGGAAAGGGTAGAAAACGTGGGAAAAGGAGAAAATGCTGGTTAGCAGCATTTCCTCCTTTTCCCACAAAAGGCTTCTGTCTCTAAAGTAGGGATTGTGTGGTAATGGGTTAACCCTTTACCGCACAATAACGACTTATAACACCCCGGAAAGAGAAGGCTTTTGAAAACATTATGGAAAAAGAAGAAAATGCTGGTTACCAGCATTTTCTCCTTTTCCCACAATGTTTTCTTTCCTATGAAAGAAAAATCATTTCATATGAGCCACATTCAAACTGTAATCAACAAATGCTTTCAATTCAGACAGGTCTAAAATAGTGTCATGTGGTAAAGAGTTAAGGAGAAATGCATTGTTTAAGAACCATAACTCTAATCCAACAATTTCTTAAGTTATTGCCCTTTGCAAATTTTAACTTTGGATTTTATCTGGGGCATAACTTGCTAAGTACCATAGCTAGTAACTTCAAACTTTATTTAGAATTAGATCATCATAAAGGAAAGTGCACTTTAGTAAGAACCATAACTCTATTCCCATTATTTTTAGAGTTATTTCCTTTTGTAAATTATAATTTTTTATTTTTGTCTGGGGCATAACTTCCACAGCATAAAAGCTAGTGACTTCAAACTTCATATACTGATAGACCACATTAAGGTGAAATGGAGGTTACAAGAACCACAATTCTATTCCCACTAGTTATTTTTTTTTATTTCTTTTTTTTTTGTTCTAAGCCATTCTGCATTCTGTTACAAAGAGCATTTTTGTGACAAGGAGCTGGTGGGTGATATGATCACGTTTATTGATAGCTCTATCTAGTTTGCATTTATTTTGTCGTCTGCAAATTCTTTCAATTTAGACAAGTCTAAGAAATCATCGTGTGGTAGAGTTAACTGAAAAATCTCCATTGAAGAAATAATACATATAATGGTAATAGGTAGGTGTTTTTTCCATTTCCAACAATGTTTCCAAATGCTTTGTTCCTCGGGGGTTGTTGACATAGGGGATTGTTTGATTGAATTGGTTATAATTAAAACTATTAGAACAGACACCATGCATGCTTTGGCCACCCACCATACAAAGTCACTGTTCTAACATAATTTACAAATAGACATGCCTGTATTCATAGGGAGGGGAAAATCATTTGTACAGATAGTGCCAAGGCATCATGGGAAACCCTATATGTTCTTTTACTCTTTACCAGTTAACAAAACCAAAATCTTGCCAGTGTTGGAAGCATTGGTAGATGTTTTAGAATAGGTTCAACCCTTGACAGCACAATGCTGAATCTGAATGACCCTTGGAAAAAAAGCCTTTGGAAAACATTGTAGGAAAAGGAGAAAAATGCTGGTAACCAGAATTATTTTCTTTTCCTACAATGTTTTCTACCTTATCAAAGAAAACCCTCACCATTTGAGCCACACTGAAATTGTTGTCTGCAAATGCTCACTTTTTGGACAAGGCTAAAATTTTGTAGTCTGGTAAATGAATTGAAAAATGGGATTATGTGGTAAAAGGTGATGGGGGGTGGCATCAGAGCTATTTCAATACAAAGCAAGAGTGGTGCGCTTACCTCTCTTACCTCGCTTACCTCACGTGCCCAGCCACTTAACTAATTAAAATAACTGTAGTCTTTGGAAAAGAATCCATTATCAGGATAAGAGGGCAAATTAGCATACATATAACTGTGAACTTTGGGAGGGAGAAAGCCAATTGTCAGGATAAGAGGGCTGATTAATAAGTTGTTAGCTTTGTGTCGAAGGAGTGAAGCAGGAATGTCCTTTTTAAGCCCTTCTATTCCCTGTCTATTAAGACCATTCACCCAAAGCCAGACTTTGTCTAGTCATTTAACTCTTTACCAAACGACAAAATTTTAGACTGGTCCAAATTGAAAGCATTAGCAGACAAAAAAGTAAAAGTGACTCAAAAGGTGAAATTTGTTTTGGGACGGGTAGAAAACATTGTGGGAAAAGGAGAAAATGCTGGTTACCAGCATTTTCTCCTCTTCCCACAATGTTTTCAAAAGCATTCCTTCTCAGGGTCGTTAAAAGTCGGGGATTGTGTGGTAAAGAGTTAATGGTAGCATTCTAAAGTAAAGAAGGCAAGTGACTTTTGCAAAATGGAACAAGTCACTATAGAGAGCAAATTTGTCTTTGCCATGGCTGCCTTTCAATTTAGCATTATTGCTTTGGACTGATTGAGCATCCACCATATTAGCCTGATCTTGCTTCAACTGACTTTCTTGTTTCCCAAAATGAAAATAAACATTTTTTTAGCTCACCTGAGCACAACGTGCTCAATGAGAGCTTTTAGGATCACCCGGTGTCTGTTGTGCGTCATCAACAATTCTTTAAACATCAAATCCTCCTAAACCACTGGGCCAATTTAGACCATACTTGGCTAGAATGTTCCTTGTTCACAGAATTTGATTCCGTCAAAAACTCTGGTTGCCATGGCAACCAAATGGAATTTTCTAAGAAATTCTTTAAAAATCTTCTCTGAAACTGCTGGCCAGATTTTAAAATAATTTCACAGAGGTGTTCCTTGGGTGACCCTTTTCAAAAAGTGTTTGTGAAATTTTGATCTGTCAAGAAACACAGCTCAAGTGAATGGGGGCTACTTGCACTATACGGCAAAGAAGAAATTCTTAAAAATTCTTCTTCTCTGAAACCACTGATCAGATTTTGAAATGATTTTCTCAGGGATGTTAAGAAACATGGCTCTATACAAATATGAAGAAATTCTTGAAAATTCTTCTTCTCTTAAAGCCCTGGTCAGATTTTAACATTATTTCACTACCGTGTTCCATGGGTGACCCTTTTCCATTATTGTTTGCGAAATTTTGATCCGTCAAGAAACATGGCTCTGGTGAATGGGGTCTACCTGCACTATACTGACATGAAGGAATTCTTGAAAATTCCCTTTCTCTGAAATGGCTTGTTAGATTTTAAAATAATTTCACAGCAATGTTCCTTGAATGACCCTTTTCAAAAATTTTTTGTGAAATTCTGATCCATCAAGAAACATGCTCTGGTGAATAGGGGCTACTTGCACTATATGGAAATTAAGAAACTCTTGAAAATTTTCTGAAACTGATGGTCAGATTTTGAAATGACTTTTACAGGTGACCTTTTGAAAATGCTTGGCAAAATAATGATTTTGTTTCCAATGCTTCAATTCCTTAAAAAAGAAAAAGGCTATGGTCCTCTCAAAAATTCAGGTGAGAGATCCAGGGCCATCTTGGCCCTCCTGTTCAGAAATTCCTTTTCATTAAAACTTGGAATTGTGCTGTAAAGGGTTACATCTTAAGCTGTGGTAGCTCTGGCAATAGCATTCATGACTACTTGAGACCAAGATGTCTCTGGTTTGATCCTCAGCTCGACCAATTTCTTTTTTAGGATTGATGATAGTCACTGTGACAGGATTCATTCCTTTCTCACAGCTGAAGAATATATTGTGGAGTACTGGTAAGAGATATTCCAGGAGAACATTGATAGGTGCACTGGCCCCCTTGATATAACTGAAATAATGTTGAAAGTGGCGTTTTAAACCATTCAATCAATCAGTCATTTGTAGCACAAAAGTCACATACATGTACCTAAATATTTGGTCAATATTTCACAATTTTTTTTTATCATGTATCTAAACAAAAACAATGTTAGTCAGTGGATAGCCACTGTGATGTAATAGGATGTGGATTTATTTCATGCATCGGGTTGGGTACTGGGAAATAATGGTGAAATACTTTTTGGTTACAATCAGTGAAAAATATCAATTTTTAATACTCTCAGTCTTCAATTCAAGGTAGAAACAGTACTGTTGTCCCCACACTAGTTACCCAGGTTAAATGTGCATGCCTCTCAACCAGATGGAAAGAGGATGTAATCTACCCTACATTTCTCGTGCTTTACGTAATCATATTGTAATGCATTATGGAGGGTGTTTGTCACATGGAATAACCAAAAAGAACTGTACTGGATTTTGTTAAGGGTTCTCCCCCCCCCCCCCCCCCCAAAAAAAAAGGGTTAAAAGCATGAAGTAAAAGGAATATTTGTCTTGTCAATGAAAGATAAACATTTATTTCAACAAGTTGGCATCATAGGTAATATTTTGTTCACTCGATAAAATAAGTTCCGATCTCTCACTGGAACAAAAAGAAAAATATCCTATTTATGTTCACCAAACCCTCTTTGGTGGGATTTTCATAAAAGTCCATCACAGCTGTTTTTGTAATTTCCTGTGGTGTAGTTCTATCCATAGCAATACATTACAATATTACGTAAAGTGTGAGAAATGCAGGATATTTGCAGGTAAATTATGTCACATTTCCCTCTGGCTGAATGGCATGCACTGTTACAATGCATTTTGTAATAAACCTGCAAAATGTAATAAGTATTACAAAATGTGTTATGATTACATGAATTGTAATAAAAAGTTATGCAAAGCATTTTGTAATAAACTTGCAAAATGTAACAATCTTTGTTCCCTGGGCCCCAGTTCTAAGATGTTTCAAGGACAAAACTCCTTCCATTCCGCAACTTTTATTTAGTAATCTGTGCATACTTTGAATTTAGACAAGTTTTTTTTTTTTTTGCCTTCTAGCAAAGAATTGATTGTTCATTTCACTAGTCATCCAGAAATTGTGGGATATTCCCAAGTCTTTTTTGTCAAGGACATTTTAACTTGAGACAGTGTAGTACAGGGTGAACAAAAGTTCAGGTTTGTTCTCATACAAAATGTCTGGAGACTATAAACCAAATTTGGCTCCAACGATGAGATGTTTCTCTGAAAGGGTGGGAAACATTGTTGGAAAAGGAGAAAATGCTGGCTACCAGCATTTTTTCACTCTCCCATAATGCTTTTCAAAGCTATTTTCCACAGGACATAAGACTGGTTGGTATGAGACTTAACCCTTTACCCCATAAGGCATTTCTATGTTATCTCTAATTGACCCTAAATAACAGCAAGGATGAAACTGTGTATATGACACCTTTTGATAGCATAGAAAACATTGTGACACCTTTTGATAGCATAGAAAACTTTGTGGCAAAAGGTGAAATTGCTCGTCACGAGCAATTTCACCTTTTGCCACAATGTTTTCCAAAGGCTCCTACAAGCAATGCGTAGAAATGAGTATCTATGGAGTAAAGGGTTAATCCTGAAAATCACCTCTGAAATCTGAAAGTAAACCTACAATGTATTTTGTGATATTTTTTTCAGGCCATTATGGGTCTTGCCTATTCAGTGTTAGCAAGTGCACTTTGGCCTATGGCCTCAATGATAATTGCTCAACATCAACTTGGAACTGCTTATGGAATGTAGGTATCAAATTTTCTATGTCTACAATGTGTTTGTTTAAGAAATAATCTTCTTTCTATCGTGGTATATCGTTCAGTAAACCACAGTTGTGAGTTATGCGGTGCAATAAATAATCCACGAGGGCGATAGCCCGAGTGGGTTATTCATTGTGCCGCATAAATCACAACGTGGTTTATTGAATGATATACCACGATAGAAAGAAGATTATTTCGATTCTAACATGGCCAATTCTTAGTGAAATGAAAACAAGTTCAAACTGAGAGTAAAAACGCGGATGAAGATTATGTTCCATTGAATAACTCACTCATTGAATGACGTCACTCTACATGGATTGTCGCAGATTTTACCACGTTTTCCTTACACTGTGTTTGTAGGGCCAAAGTCGCGTGTCATGTTAGAATTCTATTTATACATCAAAACTCACTATATTTCTATTGTTTTCTTTCTATGAGATGTATTTGGAAAGTACATTACAAGTCCATTACCAGCATTTTCTCTTTTTCCAAAACCTTTCCTTCCCAGCATCATGAAAACCAGGGCTTGTTTTGTAAAGAGTTAACTAGTGAAAGATCAAAATTTATTTCATCTTGTGAACATCATTGTTAATATTTTCATGAGTAGCTTGGCCAGTTGTAAAAATGCTACAAGTGATGTTCACACAATGAAATTAATTTCGATCTTTTGACAAAAAAAAACAAAAATTCTCTTTATTTCATACTTTCCAGTAGGATATCGAGAAATAGCAGGGAAAATTTTTGATCTTACCCTGGTACCACCAGTGAAAATACCAATTTTCTCGTTCTTGTTGCCCAGGTAAATTGCGCATGCCTCACAACCACATGGGAAATATGACGTCGTTTAACTTTCTCGCGCTCAACATAACATTGTAATGCCTTGCTATGTGGGAGGGGTACGTCACGGGGAATAACAGAAAAGAACTGCACTGGATTTTGATAAAGCTCCTCCCAGAAAGGGTTAAAAGCAAGAAATAAATAGAATATTTGTTTTTTTCTGCGAAAGATCGAAATTTATTTCATTTTGTGAACACCATTGGTAATATTTTCACTTGTGGCTGCACCACTCGTGAAAATATTACCGATGGTGTCCACTTGATGAAATAAGTTTCGATCTTTCATCAAAAAAAACAAATATCCTCGATGTATAATTTCAGAATGCAGGCAATACAGAACCTGGGTCTTGCGTCCATATCCATTGCGGCAGGAAGTATTGTAGATAACAAAGGCTACCTCATTTTAGAAGTATTTTTCCTGGCATGGTTAAGCAGTAAGTATAAGTTGTGTGTTGGTTAGAGGCTGGAAAATCATTGGTACAATGTGTGTGAATCTTAAAATGGTTTGAGGCTCATCTGTCCATGCATTAGCCCCTCCCTCAATTACCAATTTCTTTTTGGCGCAACTCCTCTTACAGTTTTTATTGGAATAAGTTCCAATAAAAAACTTACCACAATGAATCTGTATGATTTTTTGTTGTGTATGTGACTTTTAAAATTTGGATATCTGTAGGCATTCTAGATTTTAACCCATCTCATTGACCAGTCCTTTCTGGCATATATTTGCTTGTTTGTTAAGAGGCTTGATAAAAAAATAACAGGTACAAGTAATTTATGAGTGATAATCTCTTTGTTTACAGTTGCTTTGATTGCTGCAGTCATTTTATATCTCATTGATGCTGCTAAAGGAGGACAATTGAACCTTTCTGCCCGAGAGAGAAAGAAACAGGCAGAGGAAATGGAGAATGAAATAAAAGAGTAAGTTGTACTTCTAGATACCCTTTCACCACACAGTCCAATTTAATGAAATTGAATCCCTTTTAACCACACAATATCTACTTTTGACAACCCTGAGAAAGAAGTCTTTGGAAAACATTGTGTGAAAAGGAGAAAATGCTGGTAACCAGCATTTTCTCCTTTTCCCACAAATTCTTTCTACCACAAAACAAATTTCAAATTTTCAATCACTTTTATTTTGTTGTCTGCAAATGCTTTTGATTTGGACAAACCTAAAATTTTGTTGTTTGGTAATGAGTAAAGACATTGTGAAAGAACAAGAAAATACTGGTTACCAGTACTTTCCATCAATGTTTTCTATCATTAAACACTTAATGAGACAGCAAGATTTTAGACTTGACTGAATTGAAAGCCTCTGCTGAGGATAAAGTAGATTTATTTGATTTACCTGATAATTTATGTTTTAGATAGGGAAGAAAACATTGTTGGAACAGGAGAAAATGCTGTTTACCAGCATTTTCTCTTTTTTATCACAATTTATTTTCTTAAAGGCATCTATCCTTAACTAGTAAAAACTCAGGATTATGTGTGAGTTTAAAAAAAATAAAACCAGATTTCGTTATTTTAATCAAAGTTTAATTTGTTGATGTCAGTTGCTTGAAAGACTTGATACACGACATCCTCCGATTTTCTTTAATTTTCAAAAGCCCTGTAATGCCTGAACCAAAACAGTTTTGTGTACAAAATACATGTTAGTTTCATTCATACCATTTAACCCTTTACCAAACAATCCCTGGTTTTATCGACCAGAGTTACACTATGTTTTTCTTTACATTACAGGAAAGGTCTAGTCAACTAAAAAGTTGCACCTACACCATGTGCTGTATAGAGAAGAGAAGAGAATACTCTCATACCTCATGAAGTTTAAAGACGATTTTATCCCTACAGTCAGACCCATGTTAGAACCACACTTCTCTCTCTTATAGATTTAGTAACCAAAAACATTGTGACTGAAGCAGTAATATTTCAGTTGTACAGTAACTCTAGAATAGAAAATGAACTTTAACCCTTTCCCAAACGATAAACTTTTGGACTAGAACAAACTGAAAGCATTTCCAGACGACAATTCAACTCTTGCTGAAAAGATAATTTCTGTCTATGATGGGTTGAAAACATTGTGGAAAAAGGAGAAAATGCTGGTTACCAGCATTTTCTCCTTTTCCCACAAAGTTTTCAAAAGGCTTCTATTCCAGATCCGTAAAAACCAGGGGTTGTTTTGGAAAGGGTTAAGACCATTCCAATTTTGCAAACATTTTCTGATGATGAATTACATGTTACTTAACCCTTTACCACACTATGACGGCTTTTTCTGACTCTGAGGAAGAAGCCTTTTGAAAATATTGTGGGAAAAGGAGAAAATGCTGGTTACCAGTATTTTCTCCTTTTCTCACAAAGTTTTCTTCCCTATCAAAGGAAAATTGCATCATGTGAGCCACTATGAAATTGTCGTCTGCAAATTAATTCAATTTGGATAGGTCGAAAATTTTGCCATGTGGTAGAGGGTTAAATGGTTTGTCATTTAACTGATATAAAATGTTGTGGGAAAAGAAGAAAATGCTGCATATCAGCATTTTCTTCTCTTCTCATAATATTTTCAAAATTGTGACTCCTCAGGATTGTTTCAGTTACTGACCGAAGCTTAGCTTAACTATGGTGCTAAATAAGTCGAATGGAATTTCTTAGAACTAAAGATGCAGATATAACAATTTCAAAATTGCGTCGGAATACATGGCAAAGAAGTGGTCACTGTAGATCCAAGATCAGACTGCATATTCTATGCATTCTGATCTTGATCTTCACTACCTGCATTAGCAATTGCAACTTGGTTAAGAGCTATAAGAATGAAATAATGTATGTCACACTAACTTGGTTTGACTTTATTAGAATGTGATATAGATTTTTTTATACCTTTTTTAATGTTTAAATACTTTTCAAACTTTGATTTTCATGATAATTATTTTTAATTGTATGATATTTCACCTCTTATTATTTTATTGATTTGAACTTGTAGCAAACTCAAGCATTTTCTCATATTATCTTCCCCAAGTTCCGTGCTTTAACCCATTACTACACAATCCTTACTTTTGACGCCCCTGAGAAAGAAGCTTTTAGAAAACATTGTGGGAAAAGGAGAAAATGCTTGTAACCAGCATTTTCTCCTTTTTCCACAATGTTTTCTACCCTTCACAAAATGAACTTCATATTTTCAGTCACTTTACTTTTGTCGTCTGCAAATGCTTTTGATTTGGACAAACTGAAAATTTTGTTGTTTGGTAATGAGTTAATTAATTTTACTTTGTTTGGAAATGCTTTGAATTTTGTCCACTGTAAAGTTTTCATATTTGTATACCAAATGTGCTGACTAGTGCCTTAATTTTTAATATCTTCGCTTGATTTCAGTTAAGTATTACCTTGCGTTTCTCAATTTATTTTTATCTTCAGATTGCCTTAAGTATGCTCTTTTTCAGATTAAATCTTCACCAAACGACAAAATTTTAGGATTGTCCAAATCAAAAGCATTTGCAGACGACAAAATAAAAGCGACTGAAAATTTGAAATTTGTTCTGTGAAGGGTAAAAGACATTGTGGGAAAAGGAGAAAATGCTGATTACCAGCATTTTTTCCTTTTCCCACAGTGTTTTCTAAAGGGCTCTTTCTCAGGGGCGTCAAAATTAGGGATTGTGTGGTAATGGGTTAACGGAAAGTTGCAATATTTTGTGTATTGTAAGAAACTATAAGTCGTAGGATTCAGATTTTATTTTCATTCTGAATTTTTTTACCCCTGTTCCCCCACATCAAATATACATTTGGTATTACTTCAAAGAGTTCTTTTCTGAACTTCTAGGCAATGTATTGAATTGATTTACAAGTTTGAACAATATATGCAAAGTGGTATTACTGTAGAACTGCTGAACAAATTGCCAAGTAATTTACCGTACTATTATTGAATTAAAAGTTTGAAAAAAGTAAAGTGGCATTGCTCAAAAGTGTTGATTAACTCTTTACCAAGTGACAAATTTTTGGACTTGGCCAAATTCAAACCATCTGCAGACAACAAATTGAATCTTGATAATATGACAAATTCTTATTTTGATAGTGTAGAAAATATTGTGGGAAAAGGACAAAATGCTGGTTACCAGCATTTTCCCCTTTTCCACAATGTTTTCTATGGGCTTCTTTCTCAGGGTCATTAAAAGTCTTGATTTTGTGGTAAAGAGTTAAACTCTCTAGTCATGTTTCAAACTTTTTTGCAATTACTTTAGAATTATTCAAACTGCCAAGTGAAGTTTTAAATTGATTTTTAAGTTTCAAGCATAAAGTAGTATATCTTCTACAAATGTTTTTGAATTGCCATATGATGTTGTGGATTAATTCCTATGTGCCAAAACTGAAAGGCATAACTGTATAATAAATATTCTCTTTAAATTGCAAAGTTTAATTTTAAATTGAGTGGAACACAATTTCAAAAATAAAATGGCATACTGTGAAACACAATACTGTGTTTTGATGACCTTGAACTACAGCCTTTGAAAATATTGTGAGAAATGGGGAAAATGCTGTTTACCATCATTTTTCTTCTTTCTGCCACAGTAGTTTCTGCTCTTTCCAGGAGCTATCCCAACATTTGTGCCACATTTAATTTGTTTTCTGCAAATGCTTTTTTGTTGAACAGGTGCATTTGATAAAAATTCTAAAGAGCCAGTTATGTTTTGAATATTTGAAATTGATTCTACACAGAAATGAAAATGAATTGGCATTGCTTAAGAGTGCTTTCTAGACTACCTTTTCCTTTTTTCGTACATATTTGAATAAATTAATTGGATTTGCTGTAGAACTTATTTAACCCATTACCATGCAATCCTTACTTTTGACGCCCCTGAGAAAGAAGCCTGTATAAAACATAGTGGGAACAGGAGAAAATGCTGGTAACCAGCATTTTCTCCTTTTCCCACAATGTTTTCTATCCTTCACAAAGCAAATTTCAAATTTTCAGCCACTTTTATTTTATCGTCTGCAAAAGCTTTTGATTTGGACAATCCTAAAATTTTGTCGTTTGGTAATGAGTTTAGAGTGCTTTCTACACTGCCTTTTCGTATTTTTCGTACATGTTTCAATAAATTGAATAGATTTGCTGTAGAACTTATTTAAACTACCATGTGATATTTCAAATCGATTCACTAGTATGAAAAAATAAGTTGGTTCCTGTATAAAGTCTAGAATGATTTTTGTTCTATAAACTGAAGAGTGAAGTTTGATTTTATGCCATTGCCTAAAACAATAAATTGTTTTTGTTTTAGATATTCTTAAACTGTCATGTAATGTAAAATTGACCCAAAGGTTTAAAAAAGAATAGTAGCACTGTCAAACGTTGATATTGAAATGGTTCTTCATTGTTCAGTTCCTCTCATACTCTTTTTTTTTTTTTTATTCAAAATTAGAAGCTATTCCATCAATAGTTTGAATGACTTAACCTTTTAAGTGATGGTTCTTTATCGTGGAATTCCCCTTATACGTTTCTTCATTCACATTAAAAGCCGTTCTATGAATGCTTTTAAGTGATTCAGTCTTTATACAGATGCCCAACACTTAGATTCATCCATTTGGAAAGCATTTGCAAAGAACAGAATTAGGTTTGGCTAAATGATTGTTTGCATAAATAGGACAGAAAATATTGTGGAAAAAGGAGAAATTGCCGGTAAACAGCATTTTCTCCTTTTTCCACCATGTTTCCAAAGGTCCTCATTTGTAGGATCATGAAAACTGAATCATTTTGCAAAGGATCAAGTGTTAAATGGGTTGTTTAATTCAAACAGATTTTCAGCAGAGAACTTGGGGAACAGTCATATTTAACTTTTTACCAAACAACATAATTTTAGACCAGTCTAAATTGGAAGCATTTGGTAACCAGCATTTTCTCCTTTTCCTACAATGTTGTCAGAAGGCTTCTTTGTATGGGTTGTTAAGAGTTGGGATTGTGTGGTGTAGGGTTAATAGGGACAACCAATATGACTTACACCTAGATACATCTGAAAATATTGTGGCACCGTTAAAAAATTTTCAGTGAAAAAATGTCTAAATTCTCCTGGATATTTTCAAAGATGGTCTGCTATAAGCCCAAAGTACTCGTCAGCTGGAAACATTTAGTTATAAAACAACAACAGTTGTAAGAATTCTTAGTTATATTTTTTCTAATTTATTATTTTCTTAATTTCAGTTTGTTGTTGAATTGATGTGTACACACAAATTTTGTTGTTTTATGATCATCGCTTTGACCTTTAAATGTTACCTTCACCAATTTTATTAGTTACAATTTAAATGTGTTTGAATTGTTTCACTCACTGATTTAATACTTTCAATTCAAATATGATCAAACATGTGCATTCTTCTCAATTTGTGTTGGAACTTGTTACTCTATTGGAATGCTTCATTTTCTTTTAACCGTTTATCACACAATGATGACTTTCAATGACCCTGAGAAAGAAGCCTTTTGAAAACATTGTAGGAAAAGGAGAAAATGCTGGTAACCAGTTTTCTACTCTATCATAGACAGATGTCATATTTTGAGTTACATGTCATAATGTCATCTGCATATGCTTTCAATTTAAACAGGTCTGAAGTTTTTTCGACCAGTAGAGGGTTAAGGGTTAGAGAAAAAACCTCTAGGATATAGAAAAAAATATATAATGTTTGCTGTATTATTATTACAGATGCATGGCCGGTACACCTATGTGTTTTTAGCTTTTACAAGGACAACCGAATTTCAGACTAGTACAAACTGAAAGCTTAAGCAGGAGATAAGATAGAATTGACTCAAAAACAGATATTTATATTTGAAAGCTCAGGAAACATTGTAGGGAAAAAAGGACATACCTTTAACCAGCATTTTTTCTTTTTTTTTTTCCCAATGTTTTCAAAAAGCTTCTTCCTCAGGGTTTTTAGAAGTTGAGATTGCCATGTAAAGGGTTACTTTGATCAGTTTTATAAGAATAATTTGAACCATGGACTGCCATAAGGGGGCATAATATATCTGCGAAAAGTATCGACCCAGGTCAGCCTGCGCAGTCCACACAGGGTGACTTTTGTCAAAACGTTTTCGCTATTAGTCCTTTCTCTGTTAGTCCAAGGACCTGTCTACCTCAAAATTAAGTAGGTTGTTAAAAAAGGTGGCTATTAAAGATCCACAGGTATGTGATGGCTTGCCTAGTATCATGGATCAAATCGAGTTCATATCATCTCATCAGCTTGTGGTTAATATGGGGAAATATTTGCAGAAAAAAGGAAAGGTATGCGAAAATAATGAGTGCCATAAGGTATGAGTTATTTTCGCAGACCCTTCCCTTTTGAGGCAAATTTTTCCCCATATTAACCACGAGCTGATGGAATAAATTATATATTACATTTCATCTGATTATTTTGTCAACGAATGCCACTTTTAAAACTAGTGATCTCAAGTCAATAAACCAGATTTTCGGTAGGAGGAAAATATTCACTGTGGCAGGGAAATAATTTCCCCAGCTTAAATGACGTCATTTCTTTACCCATAACATTTCTAGAAATAGACACGTGAAATATATGAATATCAATATATTGAGCTATACTCTGGCATAACGGGCTTGATAAATACAGATTCATACAGATATGATAATTTCTAACCAAACAAATTCCTTGGATGTCTACCTTGAAATTATTTGTTGATATTTTAGTTAGTTTCCAAAAAAGGGACGTAATTATTGTCTCCCTTTGTAATGAGAATATAGTGGTTTTAGATTTATAATTTATAATTCTAATAAGGAAAAAAAAGGAAAAATCCATGATGCCAAGCAATTCATCATATAATTATGACCCAAAACCCGATCAGTCTGACAGCCGACTGAATCGTGAGCTAGAATGGACCTCAGACATGCAGAAAACTTAACCCAAATCAAAACGTTTTGGCCCAGGTTAGCCTGCATAGACTGTTACTTTTCATAGACGCATTAACCCTTTGCCAAATATTCTCTGGATTTTATGACCCTGAGATAGAAGCCTTTTGAAAACATTGTGGGAAAAGGAGAAAATGCTGGTAACCAGCATTTTCTCCTTTTCCCACAATGTTTTCTACTCTGCTGGAAGCAAATTACAATTTTTGAGTTCAGATTATTTTGTCATCTCTGGTTTTTATGACCCTCAGATAGACGCCTTTTGAAGACATTGTGGGACAAGGAGAAAATGCTGGTAACCAGCATTTTCTCCTTTTCCCACAATGTTTTCTACTCTGCTGGAAGCAAATTACAATTTTTGAGTTAAGATTATTTTGTCATCTGCAAGTGCTTTCTATTTGGACCACTCTACAGTTTTTTTGTTTGATGAAGAGTTAAGCCCCTTTTCCACAGAGCATGGCTCACTTTTGAAATTGAAATCATTTTAAATGTAAGTTTGCATCTGCTCCCTTAAAGACCCCCATGATTTATAAAGTGTTCAGCAATTGTGTTACTCTTACTGTTTATCAAACTTGTTATCTTTTACAAAACAACCTTATGTCTTTATGACTTTGAGGTTGAAAAATATAGTGGTAGAAGAAGAAATCTGTGTTGATTTATTTTTTAAGTAAATGGTCAGTACATGTTTGTTTTTAATTTGATCGATTTTGGTTAAGAATGTGTAATATTATTTGTTTTTTATCCCCCGCTGAAGGCAGAGAGATATGGTTTTTGCGTCATATATGTGTGTTCCTTGTGATTGTCCGCCAACTTATTTTATTTTATTTAATGCAATGTAATGGAAAAGAGGGTTTTTTCCAGCGGGGATAATATTTCAACAAAATAAATTGTTATTGTTCAATTTGACTGTGAAATGAATGAATTGTAATATATTTTAATATTAAAATGATTTTAATGTTAATTTTGCCAACTTGATGCCTTCTTTTCGACCTCGTGAATTTAGAGTTAGAAAAAATATATAACCTTTTCTATTTATTAACTGGTTAACCCATTACCAAACAACAGTATTTTAGACTGGTCCAAATTGAAAGCGTTTGCAGACGACAAAATAAAAGTGACTGAAAATTTGAAATTTGTTTTGTGAAGGGTTACCAGCATTTTCTCCTTTTCCCACAATGTTTTCTAAAGGCTTCTTTCTCAGGGGCGTTAAAAGTAGGGTTGTGTGGTAATGGGTTAAACTTTTATCTTTTAAAGAATGACCTCATGCCCTTACAACTTTGACATTGAAAATATTGTTGTAAAAGAAGAAAAAGCCATGAACCAGCAATATAGATGTAAAGAGTGTCTACTGGATTTAACTCATTACCAAACAACAATATTTTAGACTGGTCCAAATTGAAAGCATTTGCAGACGACAAAATAAAAGTGACTGAAAATTTGAAATTTGTTTTGTGAAGGGTAGAAAACATTGTGGGAAAAGGACAAAATGCTGGTTACCAGCATTTTCTCCTTTTCCCACAATGTTTTCTAAAGGCTTCTTTCTGAGGGGCATCAAAAGTAGGGATTGTATGGTAATGGGTTAAAACTTTGTCTTGATGAACACTTTCACTCCAGACAACTTTGGAACCATCATGTCAAATATTTATTATCTACATGGTGTAGATTTTGCTCTGTATCTCATAAATCACATGTTTCAATAACCCTGTGGAAGACGGCTTTTTGACAACATCATGGAAAATAGAGAAATGCTGGAGACCAGCATACTTCTCTTTTCCAAAATTACTACATGTATCTATCTTTTCAAAAAAATCCCATTATTTAAGCTGTATTCAAGTTGTCATCTATACATATTTTCCATATTGACACATCCAAGATTGTTTGGAGTACAGTTACTCCCTAAAAAAAGCATGAACAATCTTTTTGGTTAAGGACACAATTCGTATCAACATCAGACTGAAAAATTAGCAAATTGATGTTAGATTTACATTGTCAGAATGATGTGCGAAAGGCCTGAATACACAAGAACTTTTAAGACCATTAAGGAAAAGGATCGGTCGGTACTGCACTTTGTTAATAATTTCTCTTATTGTCCTGATGTTTTTAAAGTGGTTTTCTGCAAGAGAATAATATCGTCGGTTTGCTTCCAGAACCACGTAACTACAGCTTGTAACAAGCTGTAGTTACGAGGTTTTGGAAGCAAACCAACGATATTCATTTATAGGAAGTAATGAGGTATTAGAAGCAATGATTACTGAAATGGTCATAGGTCTTTTACTCTTTGCCAAGCCTACTGTTAAGAAGTCAAACGATATTGTCGCCAGTCCTTATCAATAGACCATCTGCCAATAGATACCCTTACTGACGTGTAACCACGAGTTACTTCCCTTTCCACCGGACAATCTTTCCCAATCTTGTATATACACGAATAGTGAAAGGGTCATGGAATACACCCTAAAAGTGATAAAAAAGACAAAAAACCTAAAACGGCCGTGCCGGTAGTTTTATCAATTATCTTTTTCGAAGACACACACAAAAAAGAACTTGTATCAATTTTTCGGTAGACTTCAGACAGTAAAGCGGTATCATAAGCGTTGTCTCCTGCCGGGTCTGTTGATAGAACTTTTTGTATGCAGACTGCATTAACCCTTAGGCTGCCAAGCGTGATTGGATGACCTTTTGCAGACAATATAGATTCAGATCAGATTACGAAGAACGTGCAGTCTGATCCTAGATCTTCACTATCCGATACAAAGAGATTTTTCCTCCAGATTGACCCCCGTAACAGATTTTAACAATTCCAAACCTTTTCAAGTGACAAAACGGGATAAACACTTAATTATGACACTTATGTGTTAGTCGGTGCCTAAAAAGAACATCACATCTTTTCATATAGATCACCCAGTTCGACGGTAAAATACCGAGATCAAACGAACACCCAGGTAACCTTTTACTAGCTTTGCAATGAAAACAAGTATAGCACGTATTCGCTCCCTGAAAATGAATCTCTAATATCTTTTTTTTTTCCCTAGAGGGAATGGAAGGTTTGAAATTTGAATTAAACTTTGTTATTACGATAGTCAACTTATACGGTAGTTCAGACAGTAATATGAGAAAAATGTAACTATAAAGATTTTCAAAAATGTTAATTATGTCAAAGTCAGGACTTTCGCTGTAAATTCAAAATGTATAATGTCACAGTTTCTTGATTGTAGACTGTCTCTGTCTTTTAACGGATACTTGAACGATTTTTTTGGGGGAGGGAATTATCAAATTACTAGTTTAAATTAATCAAAGCACAGATTCCTAGACTTCAAGCCTGTACGTTACAAACTTAGCTACGGAATTCGGCAAACATTGGTTGAATAATCACACATAAAAAAAGGAAAAGTTTAATGCAGTTATATTGATGTTACCCCCCCCCCATTTTTTACAATACTGAAATTTTCATTGACTCTTTACGAAATAGAAATTTGAGACTTGCCCAAATTGTAGGTAACAATTTGAATGTATATTAAAAATGAAATTTTGTATAGGAAGGATAGCAAAGGAAATGGAGAAAAGGTTGGTTACCAGAACTTAATTATCCCTTTTCAACAACATTTTTAAAACCTATATTTCTAAGGGTCATAAAAATCTTGGGATATGGGTTTTAAATGGTTACCGTGAATGTTTTCACCCGACGACAACACTTTAGACTCTTCCAGATACTTAGCATATGGAGACGATAGAATAAACGTGGGTCAAATGGTTGTAATTGTCTTTGAAAAAAGTAAAAAAAAAACTATTGTTGAAACAGGAGAAAATGCTTGTTGCAAGCCCTTCCTATTTTCCTTAAATATTTTCTCTCGCACTTTAAAAAGTTTATTTTTCACAGATGTTTCTGAACTACATATCGATTACTTTTTTGTTAGGGGTGTGGGGTGTTAAGGTTGAGGAAGTGAGACAAGTAACAGACAGTGAGACAAATCAGCACGTCTGCCCCCTTTTTTTCCGGGTCGCTCGAAAGACTTTGGCAAAAAGATTACATAGCTGTCCAGGGACAGTCCATTTACTGATATTAAAGCACTATTATCAAACATCCTTGTTTTACTTTCAGGTATGTAAGTATTGAAGAATAAATTCATGTTATAGATATGAAACAAAAGAAACATGGCTTGAGATCAAATTTCAGACGATCCATAACTTCTTCACAAAATATTTATTCCAGCTTCATTTTGAGTATTTAACCCTTTACCGAACAACAAAATTTTTAGACTGGTCCAAATTGAACCACAAAAAAAAACAAAAAAAACGAAAAAAACATATTTCAAAATTGAAATTTGTTTCGAGCAAGGTAGAAAACATTCTGTGAAAAGGAGAAAACCAGCATTTTCTTCATTTCCAACAATGTTTTCAAAATGCTTCTATGTCAGGGTCGTAAAAACCAGGGATTGTTTGGTAAAGGGTTAAAAAAATCTAATGAAATCTTACTAAAAAAAATGGGTGAAGGGTTAACTCGGTGTTCCTTTGATCTCGGTATCGCACTGCAGGGTGGGTGACCTTTAGAACAGCTGTAATGTACTTGCTTCTTACAGATTAACACACACGTGTCACATTAAATTGACTCTTCTTATCTTTTGTTTCATATCACTTTACCCCTTTTGTGATCATTACTGGACAGGATTATGAATTTTAAACAGGTTTCAGAGGGTAAGTTCGTTCTTAGTCTCTACATGCTCTTTATTTCAATACGATCTCATTAAATGCATATTTTGTCTGTTTATGATTATTTTTTTCAAAAGCAATATCACGAAATATGTTTGAATTGTGTTAGAATTGATTTCCTCTAGATTTCTTGCCATGCCATTTTCTTTTTAGTTATGAATTTGTCCAAATTTAAAGGAATTGCGAACGGGACAGACGGCATTTATTATTGAAATAATGCTTTGTTTGTCCGGTGTCACGTGATAGTTCTGGTGCGCCGCTTACGATAAAATGGAAATATCGCTTATATCAAATCTAATTGGCAAATCGTCTATTATCAAACTAGCAGAACAAAGTAGGTGAGAAAAAAATCCAAGAAACCCTTCAGCTGTTGACAGCGACCCAGTGTGCAACTGTGGACAGTGTAGATCAAGATCAGATTGCATGGAATGAGTTGACAGATGTTTCGGTAACAGACGAGTTCGGTAACATAGACTTACAGAGTAAATCGATTGGGTGTTTCGGTATCAAAGCAAAATTTATACTGTGTTTATGTTCTGTGAAGTTCTTAACACCTAAAGTATGGCTTTGTTTTGTTCAAACCTTTTACTTTTGCACTTTTCACCCATTTATCCATTGATAGATAGGTTCAAACCTTTTATTTTTTCACTTTCCACCCCTTTCAATTGAAAGATAGGCAATCCACATGGTCAATATATACAGCATGGAATGAGGTATACCAAAAGATTATTTATGATACATAGTGGAAAATACAAATTAGGGTTTCAAACAACAAAGGTTTGAACAAAACAAGTCATGAGTTCGACATAAAACTTAACAGAGTCAGGAAAAGGATTATCGATAAATCTCTTGAAGTTTGACAATTTTCGTCGTGCACCTATGCCACATAATTAAACACTCATTATAAACTTGTGTGTCTCTAGTACAATCTTGGACAAACATAGGTAACACTTTGTTCCATACCTCAACAGAATGATAGACACCAAACTGCTTCGCTGAAAACATAGCTTTTCGTTAAGTATAGATTACAACACTTTGTACCCAACGTTTTTCCATGTTTTTCCATGGCACAAGTTTGACTTTTCCTCCTACAGGAAAAGCTGCAAAACTTGGTAGTACTAACAGTCCAAATGGCATGACATAAAATTACAAGTTACCGGATGTAACAGTATTGCACAATCAGGTCTAGTTAACTAATGCCACTTCGATGTAGCTTCAAACGTTGCTCTATTAGTTGCAAACCACATGTAAATAATATTAAAATTTTAGAAGATCGACAAAGAATTTCGGTTTTTGCTACCGGACTAAGTATAATTAAATTAAAAAAAAAAGGTTTCCCAACTTCAGTGTGCCTGATTTTGATTAATACTATCCGTAATAAAGGTTGGCTAAACCCAATGGTATCGCAAGTTCTTATTGTGTAAGCCATTTGGTACAGGCTATCAGACATTGAATTAAATGTAATTTCTAAACCTAGAATTAGATTTAAAAAGTAATTTAGAATGGTTGGTTGATGCGGGCCTAGATCATTTGAAATGTGATGGGCTACGGACTGCGTCACTCCTTCTGCTCCCAGTTCCTTCTTCAGCTATACTTCTAATTATTATGTCAGCCAAATGTAACGTTAAGTACTACGGTTAAAAGATGAAGCTTAACGCGTGTTCCCATAGATACAGCCTAGTTGTCAACTTTATTTCCCCCATTGCTCACAATCTGGTCTGTGTGCCTGAAAATAAAACGAACGGGCGAAACAGAACAATAAATTTTTATTACATAGAATTGTAAAGTAGTAAATTTTTCAATGAAATTAAATCACTAGTTCACCGCAGAAAAGCAAAGTGGATGACTGGAAGTAAAGAAAATGGGGTGTGTGGAGGGGGGGGGGGAGTAAGATCCGTACTTCGTTTGATATGAGTGACCACTGGCGTATTTGCATAATAGACTGATTAATTGATAGAGTGGATTATGAAGGGTTAGATCTATAGGAGAACTTGTGGTGCAACTCCAGTCCTAATTTAAGGGTAAAACAACAGGAATGTTTGTGCTTATTCTTTGCAACATTGTTGTCGTAAAATTGGTTTTAATCATTTTTTGCTAAACAAAAATGATTCCGTTTGCTAAGGATATTACGTCAATATTGCCTGTTCAAGTACAGACATGTTAGAAATTAAGGGAAAAGTCATATCTATCTTTGTGATGTGTTTCAGCATCTCTATGGTTAAACACTCATGAAAAAGGTGTTTTTCTCCACTGAGCGAAATAGATGTGTATCGATCTTACAATGAGCAAAGGCTCGTGATCCAAAAGTTCCTTTCGACGTTGTAAACCAAAAGGTAGGCCAGAAATACCTGACCCATACTCTAGCAAAAGGAGTTTAATGCATCTCCATCTGACAACCGACTTAACCTGGAAGTGCTTTTGTTCTTTGACTATAACTTCCATTTTTCGACTTTCATTTTTCGACTGCAGGTATCGACCTTAAGAAGCCAGTCCGAAGGTACCTTTGATGCCGATTTGTTCAACTAATTCGACATTGAATGCAATATCACGTGCTTTAAAGATCAGCGTAAATTAACGAAGTCTGTGAGTCTTTTACAAACTTAACGATTCTAGTTTTATAGTAGTTGTGAAAATTTAGAAATTTAGGTAATGATTAGTGCTTTTAGAAATTGAACAATTACGTAAGGTTTTATTGGTTCTGCTTTGTAAATATTGCCGAAACATAAACCTGAGATAACACGCATCTTTTACTTTCAAGATAATTTTATCTCACCCTAGCTTTTCGATATTTAGATCTAAATTACTTTTATTCCTAACTTGCCCACACATTCGGCTCGACTACTGGTGTAGTTCCCAGGAAGCAGAAACGAGAAATTTGTATACAACTTGTAAGAACTTGTTTCTCAGTCGATTCAAAATAAATGCGTTTAAACTAAACTATTAATAGAATAATCAAGCAGGAAGTTTATTTGAATTTGGCATTAACTGCATTTTCAGCACTATGACAGATTATTTTCACATACCAGACGTTTAAGGTCTGTATTTCAAAAAAAACAACATACCCGGTATTGTCCAATTGTTGACCAATTTGAATCAGGCTAGTAATCACAGTTTTCACTTTGTTTGTTATGTCATCGTTCAACATCACCTTATCTGTTTCTCCCACAATACTGATGTCAACATCGTCCCCCTCGACCAATATTCTGTATGTTTGTTCTGAAAGTATTGACAATGAACTAGGAATTTGTCACGTGAAAAAGTTAGTGTCATAATAAACCCACTCCATTAGGTGTTTCCTTCAATAGAATGCTATCTACTGAGAAATTTGGTACTTTTCTTTACATAATTATATAAGGCACACATACTAGTATCAGTTACATATAAAGAAGGCTCAGAACGGACGGACAAAGTATGCTTGCCTAAGACAGGTTCTTACGTAGCTTTGGAAATTTCTCGGTATAAACTTTCTCTTGGGACTCAAAATATACTTGCATAACACAGGTGGCTTGATTACCGGAGATTGCGATTGAAACAGTTTAAAGAGTAGAGTTGGTGCAGTTTTAAAATTGCTGTTGAGATTTCTGAAGTTAATAAATGAAAGAGTACAAGTCAATGTAAAATATGTACATAATTATAATACGGACTCACTGTTTTAAATGTTTAATTTTTTAAATGTCCTCAAAGTCTTATACTTTTTACCATTTTTCATCTACTTCTATTTGCGATATGGACAATTGGAGGAGCAAGTGCGATTGTACCAAAAATAGTTAACTAGAAAAAGCACCCTGAAAATTTTAGCCTTTATTTCAATACGAGGATTAAGTAACACGTGAAAATAGAACTCTTTGTTCGCCAATACTGTCAAGCGAAACATATATTACAATCTGCAATACTCTGTCTGCAATACCCGCGCATTAGTAATCATCAAAAATAAATTACGAGAACTAAGAAAGAAAATCGACATAATTCGATAGAAGTGCATTTGAAACCTATATACCTGCAATACCATTTCTCTTGCGGTTGATTGTGTCGGTCTGTTGTTGCTGTTCACTTGAACATTGGCCTGATAATTTCTTTTGTCGGAAACCCTTTTTATTATTTCCGAATGGAGGATCAAGAACATTATTTCGATGTACATTTCCTATGGATGCCCCAACCATTATGCAAGGCTCTTTGTTCAAGTTGTTGTTGTCATTGCATTCTTTCGGACGTTCTGAGGAGTCGAATCTAGTATTGCCATATGTAAGAATAACTGTTGCACTTGTCCCATGTTTTGCTTCTCCTTGTAAACGAAAATACTTGGTTTGATCAGGCACTTCACAATATTGTGAATGAGCATCTTCAATTATTTCTCCTTCCTCAGCTGATTCTGTAGAGTTATCCTGCTCATTTGAATCGTCATTAAGGTTTGGATTGAGTTGGAAACTTATTTTTCTATCTGGTTTAGTACCTTCTGATATTTGCTCGGTCTTTTCCAGGAAATACTTGTCGTATTTACTCGTACATAGGAATTGTTTTTTGTCTTTCTCGAGGTCATCGTAACCACTGGGCTCCAGGTGAAATGGAGGTCTGTTATCGTAGGTTTTTTTACCATCCAATCTTAAGTGCTCTGGCTGGAGATTTCCTTGACGGATATCCAAAATGTCATCTCCCTTGTCAACGATGTCCATCAATGTTGGCGTCTCCTTAAAGTTTCCGATTGCTTTTGGCAATTTGTCATCGTGGTCTTTAGTTGTATATTCATTTATATTTGATTTATCCACATATAAGATTGTATCAGGCGCTTTGTTTTCAATCCTTCCAATGGTAGTTTCTTGATTATTTTTAAAGGCTGTATCAAGTTGCTTGTCTAAATCGTCGGTTGTTAATGGAATTTGTTCTTCAGAATCATTTCCTCTCGCAATGTGTGTTTGGAGCACGTTACTGTTTCCTATGGGCTCTCCGCTAATATCAGCTGGATATGTCTGTGTTTCAACAATATTTTTGGCATGACAAAATCCCTTGACGGAAGTTTTTTTCTTAATACCTTGTTTTTTTGTCAATTTCGTGCCACTCTCTTTGGCTTTCGTCCCTTCTTGGTCGTTTAATTGTATGTTGACGTTTCTGTCAAGACTTCTAGATGTACGTGGAGTGCTGTTGGTTGTCAATTTCTTGCCATTCTTTTTTGTTTTCCCCTTTTCGTCGTCGTTATTCTGTAAGTGAAAGTATCTGTCGGGCGTCTCAGAAACTCCTTTTAACTCTTGCGTATTTCTGGAAGCGCATTGAGTGCCATCGACACATTTATCATATTTCCTATTCATTTTTGTGTCAAGAGATTTTCTTGTCTTGATTCCACCGTTGTTAAGGTTCTTCCCGATGAGATCAAACAAAGCCTCAAGGTTATACTCATACTCCGACAAACCATACTTCTTAAGTATACGTTTAGATTGGTCACTGTGAAAGTCGTGGTCCCGCTTACAAATACTACCAAATTTGCAAGTCTTTGTCACAAAGTGTAGACAGACATGCAGATGTTGACAACGCTGCTTTTGTTTGCAATCTCCTTCATTGTTGTAGAATTTGCAAACAGTCGGAGATGTTGTTGCATTTCTGTTATGAACGTTTCTTACAATCTCACCAATGTTTTCTCGACCCATTTTATGTAGATAATGACGTTTCAACACATCCTTATTATGAGGCTGGAATATGTCGTGACTGAATTTACAACTTTGATCAGGGGAGCATTTTCCCACCAAGTTGAATTTACAGATATGAAGGTCATGACAGTCGCAGTCCTTTAGCAGTGGGTTTTGTGCATAGCGCTCACAGATTTTCACGTCTGTTCGTGGTTCTATCTTGCCGTCATGAGTTATATTGAAATTTGTACTGAGGGACGACATTATACCCTTGAAGGATTTGTGGGACTCAAACCGTATTCCTCGACTGTCTAATAATCTTTTTCTGAAATCGGACATTTCAACACCAAACAAATACTTATCGTTTCCCGCTTTCAAAGCAACCAGTTCAGCCAGTGCTGTTGCTATAAATTCTGTTTTTTCATGATTCGAGAAAGCTTCGAAACATTGGATCGTTATCAGCGACGGGAAAATGGCTTCTCTATAAGCTCCTGTTTCGGATGATTGTGTATCGTGCGTGTCTGACGACACAAAGGAGTAAGCGTCAGTACACCTGTGCTCAGTATCAAAACTCGAGGTCCGGTTGTCGATAATTTGGCAATCGACTATCTCACGTTTTTGGCCATGTGCGCTGGTCTGCTCATGTGTATATATTTCCTCTTGTCTATGGTGCTCGTTGATCGTTGAGCTTTGATAAAATCTACTTTGGTCATTATTAATTCCCCCAGGATTTGACTGCAAGTCACATTCGCTTATATCACTGTATATCCTCTGTTGAGGTGAAGCTCTTCTTGGTGATGAACTCGAGCTTCGTCTTCGCTTTCGACGTGATCCTTGTTCTCTGTTGCGTGAATGGCTTGAATGTTGTCTTCTTCGGGTCGTGTGTGTCCGCAGGGCTGATGGAGAGGTATTTGTTCTTGACCTTCTTTTATCTATGCCTTGCTTCAAATTTCTCCAATCTTTTTTCTTGTATTTTACCGAGTAATCTCTGTTTACAGCTCTTCCACCAAAATCTTTCCTTAAGGCAGGGTACGAGTTGGCAGCTTGACCTTTTCCGTGTTTACCTCTGCGTGTAAAGTCGGAACTTTTATACTTTGCCATGGTTTGTTACCCATAAACGCCCACTGGAATAAGCAAGAAAAATTGATATAAAAATTCGGACGAGCGTAGGGTAAAATCAAGTCCTGCATGGAGAGGAAGTGCAGATGCTATGTGAATATGAACATTCGTTCTGAGAGGTACTTAGTCATGAAAAAACAGGTTATTGCCGTTATCCAAGTAAATACCTGATGCCTTCATTATTCAACAAAAAAGCAGTGTCTTGCAATTAAAAAAAGAAATAATTATGGAGTGCGAGTTAGGTGATTACCACATTAGACTTTTCCAATCTCGCTTATGGACTGTGAGCACGTACTAGTGCCCTGGCAAAAAGTGCAGATGGTAATCTTTGAACTCAGAACTTTACCGTCCATTTATACAAATCTGACGATTAAACAGCAAGTGAATGGTTAGTTATCAGTTTTGTACTGAGAAGCGGAAGGAATGGAAGATCGGTTAATGCTTTTTTGGACAATCTAATCTTGATCTATAGTGAAAGCCGTCCTCAAGGCTGCGCAAAAGTCGGGCCTGACCATCTGATGCTTACGTCTTTGTCATTAGGCCAAATTTTTGCCGAAGTCAAAAATAAAAGCATTTGCAGACGAAATCTTTAATGTGCTTAAAATAAAGTTCGTTTCTAAAAGGGTATAAGACATTTTTTGAAAAGGAGAAAGTGCTGGTTTCCGGTATTTTCTCCTTTTGTCTCAGTATTTGCAAATGCTTTGTTTCCAGATGTCCGTTAAGCTGCTAAACGCAACGGCCTCTAGCGGACAGTGTAGATGAAGATCATACTGCACAGAACATGCAGCCTGATCTTGGATCTACACTGTCCGTTAATGAGAAATTATTTCCCCAAAGCATAACTTTAAATAGCGATAGTGGTTTTTTTTTTTTACTATCGAATTGAAAAGTCCAGTTTAGTTATATAGTAGAATAAGGATTAAGACAAATGACAGGTTTAAAAATCTGACACTCTTCGCCTTCAAACTGTAATGAGATCAGGAATCTAAACTTTAGAATGCTAATGAAATTATATACCTTTGATAACAACGAGGTCTAAAATTGCGTTTTTGAATAATATGCGCCTTCAAAATGCCCTTTGAAACATAGAGTACCCATTTAGCCGTAACAGCAAGAGCTTTATCAGGGCCTAAATCGGTCCCCTGGTAGTTACTGACAAAAATGATTGAGCCACGCTCTAGCGAAAGGGGGGTTGATATATCTCTTTGATCGATCTGTGTGTTCCATCATAACCAAGCAAGTCATTTCAAATCACTTGAATCGATTTAGTGTAACAACCGACTGGATCTTGAGGTAGAATGGTCGTAGAATATAAAAAACACTTACCCAAAGCTAATAGTTTTGACCCTGGTTAGCCTGCGCGGACTGTGCAGACTGACAGCGGTCGATATTCTTTGCAGATGCACTAAGTCCGCTTTTCACAGAGCAAAGCTCAATTTGAATTTCATAAATACTAAAAAAAGAGCCATTTAACTCATTACCAAACGACAATATTTTAGGCTTGTCCAAATCGAAAGTATTTGGAGACGACAAAATTAAAGTGAGTGAAAGTTTGAAAATTGTTTTGTGAATGGTAGAAAACATTGCGGGAAAATGAGAAAATGCTGGTTACCAGTATTTTCTCCTTTTCCCACAATGTTTTCTAAAGGTTTCTTTCTCATGGGTGTCAAAAGTAGGGATTGTGTCGCAATGGGTTACGTCATAAATTTTCGAGTTTAGTATCGACTGCCAGCCATGAAAAAGACGTCCTGTTCTTGTAAACGAGTTAAAAAAAGAGGCAATCCTAATGTTCCATTTTAGGACTTCACGAGTAAAGAAGTGCAAAAACTCTGAAATCACACTTGTAACAAAAAAGAGTCGAAGTATTTTTTAACGATTTTTCAGGAAGTTTCAACTTTTTACCTAACACCTTCCACTAACCTGTGTTGAATAAAAAGCTAAAATAAAATGACATACTAGTATCTATTGACGTAACATTTAAATGCTGAAAGGGATTGCTGAAAGGGAGTCCAGATTTCTTAAATCAATGGGTAGAGTATTCCAATCAGTAATAGCCGAGGGTAGAAAGGAGTT
The DNA here is from genome assembly GCA_943736015.1 of Tridacna crocea. NCBI lineage: Eukaryota > Metazoa > Mollusca > Bivalvia > Cardiida > Cardiidae > Tridacna > Tridacna crocea. Next base: position 18,586,393 of record OX031068.1, on the reverse strand, counting down.
AACCCTTTTCCAAACGACAAAATTCAAGACTCTTCCAAACTCAGACGACAGACTTTGATAAAAATGGCAGAAAGTTTTCCAAATTGGTAAAAAACACTGTGGAAAAAAGAGATATTGCTCGTTAGGAGCAATTTCACCTTTTCCCACAGTGTTTTCTAAAGACTTTTACTGCAGACACGTAAAAACAGGGGCTTGTTGGGAAAGGGTTAAGATACAGATTAGTCCTGCAAGCTATATTTTGTAGATTGTGAGAATCTCTCAGGCTGTAGGATGAAGTATTTCCTCTTGTATCAGGGAGTAAAGAATTTAAATAAGAAGGGGATAGTCCATTTACCATTTGAAAAAAAATATATATATATAAGTTTTTGCTTATATCTTCTTTCACTAAGTGTTTCCCAACCTGACACATTGTTAAGATCCGTTAAAGACACAAGTTTAGTGCATCCAGTAAACAATTCGTGCTGCCTCGTTTTGTACTTTTTCAATTTGATCTTTCTGGTATTGCGATAGATTCATCTAAATAACATCTGCATATTCAAGAATAGGAAGGATAAAAGAAAAATATATTGTCTGTAAGGATGTTCGATCTAGTCGTATCTTTAGACGTCGCATAATTCCAATTCTCTTCCATGCCTTGGTAGTCCAGTCAAATTGTGAGAAGACCCAAAACAAATTGCAACACAAAGACTTTTGTCGTTTTCAACATCCTTAGGGACACCTTTTTAACACATGTAAAGTAGGACCAAATCGGAGGATATGAAATTTGATTTTTTAAGCTTTTTTGAAATCGTATGAATTTTGCCATTTTAACTTTATTACAGCTCATCTCGCAAGTTCTACATGTCATTCCTACTCGATTTTTCCCTTGAAAGTAATAGTAAAACCCATTAGCGACTTGTTACAACCTGCCCGCCATGATTTACATATAAGGCAGCATCCCTTCTGTCAATTTAGTTCTACACTGGAGTTGGTTTACCCCACCCACCAATACAAAGGGAGGGACCACTGTATATATACAGTAAACTAAGGTTGGACAGTGGAAATAGTTAATTTACATTTTTATTGCGAATAAATTTTTGTTTGTTGAAATACTGATTAGTTCTTAAGACCATATTTTCTCTTTAAATTTACAGAAACTTGTCGGTAACAATATGTGAAGGTACATGTAGAGGATCCGTAATACTTCTAGTGCAGCATGGTATAAAATTTCTTGACTGTTGATAAAGACAGATTTATATAGAAATAAAACTTCTGCACATTTTTAACCGACTAGAAATTCCTTTGATGTCTAACTTCAAATTATCTGTTGATACTTTTGCTAGTTTCCAGAAAAAGGAGGTAATTATCACATCTCCTTCTAATGAGAATATAGTGGTTTTAGATTTATAAATGATAATTCCAGGAAGGACAAAAAATAAAAAGTGGCTCGGTGAAATTAGTACAATAATACTCATTTTTAATATTAGCAAATTTTGTAGGATAATAATATAGTGGAAATAGCTGTTTTCTATTACGGGTCCACTATGTTTTAAGTGGTATAAATTTGGTGTTGAAGAAGCGAGAAGGTAGTTTTGTGGTCCGAATATAATATACCCATTTGACTGCCATTCTACATAATCGTTGCAGGCTATTGATCATGTGACATTCCAACTTGCCCTTGCAAATTAGCATGAAAACTAGATTTACAATAAATCATAGGCTACGTATCCGTGTAAGACAATACCGCAAGAGACCTCTTTTAGTATTCTTTCTACAAATGGATACGTTAGCAGATACTGATTTACTCTTTACAGATATAAGGTACAGAGTTCCACAGAGATACACTGGGGATATTTCCATTTAGGTTGCATATAAAATTACCATCAAATTAATATATAAATCTTTTTATATTTTAGCATTGTATGATAAAAATAAAAACTTGTAGAAATATGATACGTCATGATTGTCTGTCCTCAGTTCATTCTGTCCTCAGTTCACTTGCAAGATGTAACTGGGATCAATAAAAATTATCCATTTGTTTGTTTCGCTGGACTTGTGAGTTCTACTCTTCTTCAGGGGCCTAAAGTTAAGTGAACCTTACATGAATAATTTAACTTTTCAGGATTTTTCCCATCATCTCCACCTGCCATTCATGGTGATAATGTAAAAAAATTCACCCATTTTGTAACCATTCTGAAATTCCGCAGAACTCCCTTTTATCACTTTTATCACTTTGTCTCTGTTCACAGGACAGAGGGCCGAGGATCTGAACTTGCACTGACCTTACTCGTATACATGTATATAATCCATCAGAATCCAATATACATGTACATAGCGTTTTCCTATTTCCAAAGAGAGTGTGTACATGGTTCATGGGCTGTTTCTAATGCCAAGGTCACAAATTAGGAACTTCCATCCGACAGTGAGCCTTTATCCGGAATCGGGGCAGAATGGGATTGCACCAGCCCAGCGGCAGTTGCAAATGAACAAGAATAGTTGAAAATTTTGTCAGTAGACAGAGTTTGTTGGAGGTTAAGGTGCAACTAACAGTTAACGGCAACAACAACAACAAAACTCACGTCATCCGGGCATCTTTTCAAATAGGCACTGCCTTTTATTTATTGTCAGGGTATCGGGCGATTTCTGTGCAGGCAGCAGGCAGTAGACGTCTTGTCTGACTTGAACCACCCAGCTTACATGTAACTAATGAAAGCTGAGATTCCAAATTCTCTATTGTCGGGATTTTGTTTGCATTATAATCAGAAGAAACATTCTTTTGAAACGGAGGCTGTGTGGAGCGTTTCTTCAGCAAAGAAGAAACATACTTGTTGTCACAGCAGTTTACATTGGGAAAGCTGGAGAAGCCCACGAAGAAAGCTCTGCTTAAGTGAAAGCCTTGCTCTAATGTGGGAGTCATGAATAGTTCCAAGTCATAACTTCACCTGAAACTGGATAAGATTCTTGAGGTTCTCGAAAGGTTGGCGCCTGGTTTAAACTGGCCAAGAATCTGCGCTTCTTGGCAAATTATAGTCTTACAGCAGTCTTGCCATTGACTTCACCCTGTCCGTCTTTGCTGGCATTTTTTATCATTAGTAGTCGATATAAAACTACTGATAGACTGAAGTAATCTAGATGGTCTCAGTGCAGTTACCTCCTGGTTCACGCACGGAGATCAGCTAACATATTCACCACGCGGACGTCATTCGATTGTCAGAAGGTCACCCATCCCCGTACCACCTAGCATTCTAAACTGCTTGTTTCCAAACTTGGTTGAATATTATCCAACGAATCTTTTATTTGTTAATACGCAAGGAAATAATACTGGATCAAACTGCAACCTGTCCGAGTCCATAATTCACTGATATCTATCCTACTTCATCGTCAAAGTAGTAGATTTGGCTGGTTGCATGATGTCTCTGTCTGAAATTATTACAGCTTTAAGTTTCTTTTTGGTAACACTGTTGCAGATATTGTCGTATCTCTGTAGACACTCTGCTTTCATAACGTCAACTTTTATGCAGATGTACTTTAGCATTCATTGTTTGGTTTTTAACTTATCAATTAGTCTTTTCTATATATAAGACACGTACGAGGCATGTGTCTACTGGTTGGCTAGGAAACATTTTACCATAATTCACACCTAAATTCAAAAGATGCGGTAGAACCTTAATTATTTTCAAATAGTGCCCGATGTCATTCAGTTATCATAAAAGACCTGCTGGCATTTTTTATCAAGAGTACATTTTGGACAACCCTTGCTTATGGCTTTTGAACACATGCATGCGAATATCATTTGCTTAACTTGGAAAGTGAGTCCCTTATCAAGTTTGACAGACACCAATTACAAAACCAGTATTGTGGCTTTTTCGTAACTTAAAATTGCAACGAATTGGATAAGAAATTGTTGCTGGAATTCAAAATAAGATAAGAAAAAGAATATTATATGGTTGAATAATGAAACCTTAAAGTTGGAACTTTGTATGTGTGGGTTACAAATCTAAGTTATAAGACTTAAAATCATTGGTTGATTTGACCGCTTTGCTTGAATGCATTTACGGAAGTACTTGTATTTAACCTTTAACTGACTTAATATGCCCCTGCAGTTGATAGCGGTGTGTTACCTTTTATAAAAATGGTGGTTCAAGGTTTGCTTATTTATAGAAAAAGCAATAGGGTAAGTATAAGACCAAAAAGATGTTGTGAATTTTGTTCATTGTCATAGGTTGAATTATTACCTGCATCTTGTCAAAAACATCATAACACAGTTTTCTAACTGTATTAAAACTTAAAACACAATGATTCAAGTTTATTTCTACGTTTTTCGTGGGAGTGTTGTTTGGCAGGACACTTCAGAGCCCAAGCCTTTTACTGGTGAAATACACGAATATGTGAGCTTTCACAGTGGTATGACTGAAACAAAGCTGATTGTTGCATAAAAAGTCATTCAACCAAACATTCAAGTTTATTCATAAAATTTTTTTGTTGTTTCATAAAATCTGTGATAAGACCCAGATTCGGCATTCACGATTCCATCACAAGACATTGTGCCAGACTTTATCAAATGGAAGCCATTGAAAGAATATGCGAAGGCTTTTAATAAGCAATTATTATCATAAATGGCATGATCATGCACATAAAAGTTCACTTCCCCCCAAAAAATTGACACCGAAAATCTAATACAAAAAGTAGTGGGTGGGGTAAGTTGATACTGGCTCTATCATTATTTTAAGTAAAAAACCAGAAAGAAGAAAGAACAATATTTCTAATAAATAGAAAATTCAACACCAGAGTTATCAGAAAATGTTACATGCAATAGAAAGCTCAGAACAGTTCGAATAATATACAAATTTACACATGAGCTACTTTTTGTACACAAAGTTGCGGCTGGAGACAAAACGCGCGAAAAAATCGAATTTCATATCTTCCGATTTCGTCCTACTTTTTATAAATTGTCTAGGGAGGGTAACCCCTCATAAAAATCAAAGAATGGCTTGTGTTGCAAATAGTTTTGGGTTAAGCCCTTTTTTTCATTATTTTGACTGGACTATATGGTTAAAGACTGAATTGCATGGTAATCCCAGGAACCATCATTAGAAATGAAAATACCGAGATGCATATGAACCTGAACAGATGGAATTCCAACACCAGGCATAAAAAGCTCAGGGTGAACAGGTTTGTTACGTTGGCGAGATATTATTAGAGATTCTGATTTTAAGGGATTAAATTTTACAAGCCAACTATTTACCCAATCTGTAATTCTGTTGATGTCTGTTTGTAAAATAGCACCGGTTGTATCAGGATCACCTACAACCATGGATAAACTGGTGTCATCTGCGAATAGCTTTATGTTTGACTCAATATCATTTACTATGTCATTAATGTAGACTAGAAATAGAAGAGGGCCGAGAATAGATCCTTGAGGGACGCCCGCATTAATAGAACTTAAGTCTGAGACAGCACCAGGTAGAACAACCCTCTGATACCTATTTGAGAGGTAGTCTGAAAACCACGAGAGAAGTTTGCCACCTATTCCAGCTTTGTGTAGCTTATATGGAAGACCTTTGTGCCATACTTTGTCAAAGGCTTTACTAATATCAAAAATATATAACTCTTAATTTCTAGTCCTTCATCAAGAGCTTTGCAAATTTTATCGTATAGTTCTAAATACAACTTGGTTGACGGATGAGTCTCCGGGTAGAAAGCCTGATTGAGAAGGTGTGAAGAAATCGGTATCGTTTAGGCGGTTAAAGACATGTTTGAATATTATTCTTTCAAGTACTTTATGGTGTTTAATAGAGACACTGATCGGTAAGTAGATGTAATAGCAGGGTCACCATTTTTAAAGATGGGACACACATCGGAAATTTTCTAAGAAGAGGGAAATATACTTGTGTTCAAATACTTTTTATAAATTAGACTCAGAGGATTGGATATTTGAAGTGCTACTTCCCTTAAAATATGATTATTGATACCATTTGGACCAGATGCCTTACATAAACGGAACGTCCTTAGAAATATAACACTTAAGCGGGAGTAATTGTTATTGAATATAAAGAGTTGTCATTAATTTCATTTATATCATCCGGGAGACTGTTAGCCGAGTCGTAAATAGTTGATTATTTGGTAAAATATGAATTTAAGGTAAGACCTGTGTGATGCAAAAAAGCTAATTCCACTAAAATATCTTCATGCAAAATTAGCTACAATTAAAAACGAGTATTATTGAACTACTTTCACCTTTTCATTTTTGAGACGCCTGTTTGCGTAGCAAACAGGCTCTCATTGTTATCGTCTTGATCTATGGGGTGACGTAAGCATACATCCGGCCTTGTACTGCTTCCTGTCCCAAGTTCCAGTTTACGAGATAAAACCGTGAGTTTTCTAATAATTCGGTGAACAACCCTGTTTTTTTTCTGTTGTAAAGAATTTACAATTGTGCCTTTGTGATAATGAATATGTCTGTAAAGACTGAGCTGTTTAACGGTTCAAACCTTTGAAACAATCATTTCGTCCACAAGGGTACACATTAGCCTGATGTCTGTGTAAGACATCATCTCTAAAAATAGCGCATTAATTACGTATATATGTAAAAATAGCTGCCGTGAACTAAACAAGTCTGCGGACACGCTGAGAAATCTTCAACTACAAGCATCTTTTCTGCTTCTATTTGAGGACAATTCTCAGTGAAAATTGTTTGATAATTATCTATTAGAAGTACACTCTAACTCTTACAATCTTACAATCGTAACTGCAAGCCTTATTTCAATTCAGCGCTCAACCTATGATTGGACAAAGAAAAGGCGATGCCGAGTTAACATGTCAACAGTAGGCTATTTTTTTTTAACGAATTTTTAACGACATGGATGCATTGCCTTCTTAGACATTCTTACACGTTGCTTCTTCCCAGCTTTTTAATCTAGACTTTAGATACTTTGCACACCCATATTCTAGGCGCACCAGAGATCGTAGCCTACATAGCGTATGCAATGCACACGGTTCTAGGCTGTACCAAGTTATCGCTTTGAAGGTGTTTTCTGGAATGTAGCTTTGCGACAAATATAGATCTTGTAATCACGTGACGTATTTCATTTGCACCACGGAAATCTTTATGAATTTACATATTTATGAATAAGTCGCTGAACCGGCCTTTACTTTCAGCGTGCACCGACCTATGTAGAGAGGGGGTTGAAAATTTACTATATTTTATTGGTTTTCGTTCATAAAGACGGCCAAATTTGTTAAAGTCTGCTGTTTTTTTTTTTCAGTGAGCGATTAACTGAGATCTAGTATTTATTAAACAACAATTTATTAGTGCGGGTGTTAGAACGCAAGGTGCTTTTGTAACTGCCAAAATCTGAATTTATACTACGCAGTTCTTAGTTTAAACATATTTTATTCAATATAATATTTACATACATGATACTGTTCTGGTAGATAAAGTTACGTGAAAAGGATTGGAACGAAAGCTACTAGCTTATAAAGTTCCTCTCCTGTGAGTCACGTTAATATCAGATGTTTAACAATATAAGAAATTGTAACAAAATGGTCAACTCTGTATGTGTGGGTGTGTTTGTGTGTGTGTGAGAGAGAGAGAGAGAGAGAGGGAAGAGAGGGAGGCGTGGAGTGCCATCAACAAATACTAATATTCAGATAATACAATTTTATTTAAAAAAAAAAAAGCGTGATTCAACTTCTAAAACGGTCAGTGTCAACAATGTATGAGTGAACCGCTGAAAATATTTTTTCGTTATCTGCGAGACTGAGGGTCTCATCTCCAAAAAGAAGTGTGTGCAGGCTTACTGAGGAAATTTCTGATACGCTTTGGAATAAAGTGTCTCTAAATTCACGATAGTATCTGCAATCAAAGAAATAATGCTGATTTGATTCGATTTCGCCACAAGCACAAAGAGGAGAATCGATTATGTTTCTGAAATAAAGGTGTTGATGAAGTGAACTACATTTAGTTCGGAGCCTAGCATGTATAACTTGAATCCTCCTGTCTCCAAAGAAATATAGCTTATTCGGAATTATTTTCTCTCTATTTAATGTAACGTTTAAATGCTGAAAGGGAGTCCAGATTTCTAATATCAACGGGTAGAGCATTCCAATCAGTAATAGCCGAGGGTAGAAAGGAGTTAAGATACAGATTAGTCCTGCAAGCTATATTTTGTAGATTGTGAGAATCTCTTAGGCTGTAGGATGAGGTACTTCCTATTGTATTAGGGACTAAAAAATTTAAATAAGAAGGGGACAGTCCATTTACCATTTTAAAAAACAATATAAGTTTGTGCTTATATCTTCTTTCGCTAAGTGTTTCCCAACCTGACTCCTTATTAAGCTCCGTTAAAGACACAAGTTTACTGCATCCAGTAACAATTCGTGCAGCTTCGTTTTGTACTTTTTCAATTTGGTCTTTCTGGTATTGCGATAGATTCATCCAAATAACATCTGCATATTCAAGAATTGGACGGATAAAAGAAAAAAATATTGTCTGTAAGGATTTTCGATCTAGTTGTATCTTTAGACGTCGAATAATTCCAATTCTCTTCCATGCCTTGGTTAATGACTGATTTACATGGTAATCCCAGGAACCATCATTAGAAATGAAAATACCGAGATGCTTATGAACCTGAACAGATGGAATTCCAACACCAGACATAAAAAGCTCAGGGTGAACAGGTTTGTTACGTTTGCGAGATATTATTAGAGATTCTGATTTTGAGGGATTAAATTTTACGAGCCACTTATTTGCCCAATCTATAATTCTGTTGATGTATGTTTGTAAAATAGCACCGGTTGTATCAGGATCACTTACAACCATGGATAAACTGGTGTCATCTGCGAATAGCTTTATGTTGGACTCAATATCATTTACTATGTCATTAATGTAGACTAGAAATAGAAGAGGGCCGAGAATAGATCCTTGAGGGACGCCCGCATTAATAGAACTTAAGTCTGAGACAGCACCAGGTAGAACAACCCTCTGATACCTATTTGAGAGGTAGTCTGAAAACCACGAGAGAAGTTTGCCACCTATTCCAGCTTTGTGTAACTTATATGGAAGACCTTTGTGCCATACTTTGTCAAAGGCTTTACTAATATCAAAAAATATAACTCTAATTTCTAGTCCTTCATCCAAAGCTTTGCAAATTTTATCGTATAGAAATACAACTTGGTTGACGGTTGAGTCTCCGGGTAGAAAGCCTGATAGAGAAGGTGTGAAGAAATTAGTATCGTTTAGGTGATTAAAGACATGTTTGAATATTATTCTTTCAAATACCTTTTCCATGGTGTTTAATAGAGACACTGGTCGGTAATTAGATGTAATAGCAGAGTCACCACTTTTAAAGATGGGACACACATTTGAAATTTTCCAAGAAGAGGGAAATATACTTGTGTTCAAAGACTGGTTATAAATTTGACTCAGAGGATTGGATATTTGAAGTGCTACTTCCCTTAAAATATGATTATTGATACCATCTGGACCAGATGCCTTACCTAGACGGAGCGTCCTTAAAACATCCAACACTTCAGCGGGGGTAATTGCTATTGATTTTAAAGAGTTATCATTAATTTCATTTTTATCATCCGGGAGACTGTTAGCTGAGTCGTCAATAGTTGATTGTTTGGTAAAATATGAATTCACATATAAGCAGTTCTTACAACCAGCAATCTGAGAAATTGACTTTTTACTCCGCTATAATTCAAATATAATAGAACAGATTAGTGTTTACCCGCTCGAACAACAAGTTCTTTATTGGAGTGTTTGTAATCTTATGAAGGGTTTTTGTAAAGGGTAATAAAGCGAATCGCAAACATTTAATTTACACCAAAGCAATATACATGTAGACAATTTTCGATTGGTGTAGAAGCACTATACTCCCTGGGACGTTATAAAACGCAGACAAATGTTAAAGGCAGATGATCATGCTGTTCGGTTATATAGATTTTATTGAGTTGTAGCAGCCGCATTCATAGAGTCCATTGCTGGTCAAAACCTCAACCTGGACAACAACAAAAACAAATTATTTCCAAAGGACAGGTAGATCACTGAGTCAAATATTTGTTTGTGCTCCAAAGGCTACAGTTCAGTCCAATGATCATGAAATTGCCCGGCTGTTTGTCTCAATAATTTCTTTGACAAAACTGAATATAGGGTCACCTGGGGTTAAAAGAAAAAGCCTCAAGGTTGTCATTAGATCAAATAAGACGAAACCGTAATAGAGTTGTAGAATCTATTTATGTTCAGTGTAATACTTATGAAACTTTGTCAGACTGCTAAGATTAGATATGAGCGAGTTGCAAAAGGGCATTTTTTTGTCTAAAAGTATGTCACTAGATCCTTTACCAGAAGATAATCTGGTCTTTATTTGTAAAGGGTTGTTGTCTGTGAATAAAAAACGTTGAACTCATTAAAACTGGTCCTGGTGCCTAAATTTTAATTTCTACCACATTTTTTTAAATGTAAATTTTAATACGGATATTTTTAATTTTAAGATGACAACTCAGAAATATGCTTGCATATAATACTGTCTTGTGGTTAAGTTATTTTGTATCTTGAATGCTTGTAATAGATTTCAACAAAAAAGGGTGAAAACTTCTTTCCCATTACCCTACAGGCGACTCTCAGGACTATCAGTCCTTTGATTTCTATTTTTTCCGTCTTTGAATTATCATCTATAAATCTAAAACCGCTATATTCTCAATTGAAAAAGAGATAATAATTACCTCCCTTTTTAGAAAACGAACAAAAATATCAAAAAATAATTTCAAGATAGACATAAACGGAATTTCTAATCCGTTAGAAATGTGCAAAAATATTATTTCTGCATAAATCCTTATTTATCCTTATTCAACAACCAATTAGAATTTTTGCCAAATGTTCACCGGAAGTGCATTACACAGGTCTTACCTTAAAACGTTAGCCTTTTCGTGCTCATCAACAACGATTGTATCTTTAGTGTCGTCCATCAGTGGAGGTATAGAGGAAGAAGACGATGGGGCTATAAAAGAGTTCATGACTTTTCACCAATCTGTTGACGTAAAGTTAATTAAACGTAATTTCAGTGCCATTTGATCTAGGTGGTCTTGCTTTCTTTGTCAAATGAGAGCAATCAATTCGTTTCTTAAAGCTTTAAATTTGGACCAATGATGTGGATTGTTTGTACGTTTGGCCTTCTGATATGCTCTTTTTCGTAGCCTATTTTTTTCTTTTTATTGAACTATTTATCCATGGGCGTTTATGAGGGTTAATAACTATTACTTTATTTGGAATGCAGAGCTTTGCTTCTTTAGTAAATATACCAGTAATACTTTGTGTAAAAGTATCAATGTCATCGTCTTGCAGCTGAACCTAATTAACATTTTCAAGAGTATCTCTCAGTTGTTTATAGTCACCTTGTTCATATTTCCATATTGGACAGTGATACCTTAATTAGATCAAGACATGGTTCACCTACACCAGTAGTTAAAATGGAATCTTTGTTTGTTACAAAAAGAAGGTCAATTATAGATGCAGAATTTTCAGTGAAATTGGTAGATTCCTCAATACATTGTGTAATATCAAATTGGTTGCAAATTGATTGCACCTTTCTAGATTGAACTGGATTCAATATGTTCAGGTTAAAATCTCCGGTGACTATTACGTCAGAAATAGTCGAATCTATTGTAAGACCAATAGAATCTTCAACCGTCGAATTGTAGACTGAATCTGACCTTGGTGGTCTATAAAAGACACCATACAGAACATTTCTTTTGTTGTGCAATTTGATCTGGATCCAGATACACTCGAGTCGATTTAGCTTCAAATCATATCTCCGTGTATATGTCAATGTATCCTTTACATAAAGGACAACTCCTCCATGTCTATCACTGAGTCTATCTTTACGTTCTGAAGGGTGAAATGTAGGGAAAAGCAGATCTTGTGATGACACGGATTTATCTAACCAAGTTTCAAAAAAGATACAAGATCAAAATAAGAAAATTCTGAAATCAGCACATCAACTTTGTTCGCTAGATTTTGCACGTTATATTGATTTGGAAGATTAAGAAAGTTGTATAAATCAGTCGAGCTTGACGAATGATCTGAATGGTTCCCACCATCAGGACCTGGATTAGGATGAATATCGCCAAGTTCATGCGTCATATCTATCAAACAATACTAGATTATTATTCAAACCTTGTTTCTTTATAGGATGCCATTATATGTACAGCATAGACATCGAAAATGAAATTAAAAGGAAAAAAAAACACATAGAGCTTCAAATTAAGCAGATGACACACATGTCTTCGTGTATAGGCATGCACGTATTCATATAAATATTATTTTGAAATCAAAATGTTTGACTAGTTTAATAATAGAAATCAATACTGTACACAGCAGTTTTCAGTCACAAGTTACTTTTTCATGGGTTGCAATGGTAGCAATATAAAAGGGGTAGGTATATCATGGTGCAATATACATTAGCAATGGCTTTTGAAATACTCTAGATATTAACCAGTTACTGTAAGTGTAATGTAAACAAAAAGTGAGATATGGAAAGAAAGACAATAGTTTAAATTCTAAAATTTGAAGAAAAAAAAAGAAAATATATACATATCATGTGCCTTTTGCGAACAGTGTACATTTAGATCAGACCGCCCATAACGGACTGTCTGATCCTCAAGATGCACTGTTCCACATTTCAGAGATATTCCAACGAAAGTGACAGTGACATTGTAAGTTCTACATTTCAAAATGACTGAAAAGTTGCTCACTAAAAGTAACATGAAAACATAACACAGGATCAATCGTGAATAAAAAGAAAAAAATCAAACCTTCAAATATTTGTCACAATACAATATTGATCTTGGTCAGGTATAATTTGTCATAAGACTTAGAAGCGAAAACTTAAAAAGGAAGTTGTGTCAGTACTGGTGTGAGAAAGCCAGAAACACATTTTTAGGTGCACTGTCCTCCGTGACAGAGCATTAATTTAGCTTTACTACAAACAAATAAATACAATGATCTGACCAATATATATATACCAAGGCAAATGTAAAACACTCATTACAGAATCAGTCAAGATATAAAATGATTCTTGAAATGCTTGTTGCAGTTGGTATTCCTTTTACGAACTCGACATTTTGGATATGTCGGTGAAAGAGATACGTGTCGTGACAGATGAAATAGTCAACATACTGATTATACGATAAAAAATACAAAAGTAAACATTTCATCCAGAACAAACAAATAGTCTACTGATAATACGATGATAAACACACAAGTAATTTCCTAATACAGAATCAATGTTTAGCAAACTCTAATCATCAAATACGCAAAACAACAGTATTATTTATGCCAATAGCAAAGAGCGAGATCCGATCACGGTACGAACTGTCCGATACTCGATCTTTCCTGTCACAGTTAGATATGATTTAGATTACCGTCAAATAGATGACTGCAATAATAGCACAGCCTTGCCTAGCATTCTGACTGTAAACGTTTCCCAACAGGCCAGAACATGACCAGATCGACCAGGACTCGCCGTCGGATTCCTATTCCCCACTATGCGAGATTTAAGTATGGTTTTACTAAAGGAATAAGAAATATTGCATTACTTGAGCACTATATAGAGTGATTAAAAGATCATTTGGCTTGCAATACGCGAAAAGGGACATTCGGACATCTGCGTAAAGTGTCCTTTCGGATCAGCCTGTGCAGTCCGCGCAGGCTAATCCGAAACGACACTTTCCGGTTTTTCATAGTTTTCTGTTTTGCACAAGTCTACAGTAGCACAAAATGTAATGTAGTCGTAAAGTGCCGTCTCGGATTAGCCTGCGCGGACTGCACAGGCTGATCCGAGACGACACTTTGCGCAAATGTCCGAATGTCCCTTTTCACGTGTTGCAAGCCATTTACACTTGACAGAGAAGCAGTGCAGATCTAGATCATCACTTCGAATATCATTTACAAATAACTTTGTTTCAAGAAAACTTAAATGTTGATTGAAATCAGACTGCCCAGAACGTGCAGTCCGATCTTCGATCAGAACTGCTTGACATTATTGATACATTATTATTATAAAAGAAATACTCGTAGTTGACCCTAAAATGCTTTACCCATTTGCACTAACCGGACTGGAAATTTAGGCATATATATACTCGCCTCCTTATCCCCTAATACTCAATCAATAACAATAAAGTTCAAAGTTTTAGATACTTATTACAGCCAATACCCCGTTCAAGAAAAAAAGTGTAGAACAAGATCGAACCGACTAGAACGTTCAGTCAGATCGCAGCTCCTCACTAATCGATATTTTAGAAACGTTAAAGGAGTAAGTGACACCATGTTATACAGAATTGATTGTTTTAGATCAATGAAATCACATGAAAACTCTATAATTTTGATACAAACTAATTCATCAGATGCATATCAAAACTTACGAACACACCACTTACGATGTTTACTTTCAAGTTGCGTTTCGACAGCGATTTCAGCGATAAACTAGCGATGTGGAGGCGTTCTGAACAGAGCGCCACGGATCTTTGTGCAAGGGAGTAAACTGGCAGCGATCTTGGCGATCCGTTATTTAAAGATCTGTTAGCGTTCTTGGCCCTCTACATGGCGATCTACGGCAATCCTTGAGAGTGCCGTGGATCGCAGCCTAGTGGAATGGGGGTATTAGAGGAAAAAAACAATATTACCCCATGTTGGTAAGTTCAAAAAGCCATTAACTCCCTTTACCACAACAAAAATCTTCGCGTGTATCTCTTCACCACACTTAAACTCTTTACCACGTAATGCGGACTTTTAACGATCTGAGAAAAGTTTTTGAAAACAGTGTGGGAAAAGGAGAAAATGCTGGTAACCAGCATTTTCTCCTTTTCTCACAGTGTTTTCTACCCTTTACAATTTAACCAATTCCAAATTATCAGTCACCTTTATGTAGTAGTCTGCAATTGTTTTCGATTTGGACTAGCCCAAAATTCTATCGTTTGGTGAGGAGTTCATAATAATAATACGTTGACTATCAATGTCTTATAAATGGGTGTTTTTTCGGCTCTTTTGCAGCAAACTCTTTGGGTCAACAGATTACCTTTTTCTAAACGACATTTGAATGATTTTGTAGAGATTTTACTGGGAATATTTCAGGGTGTGGGTTCGAATAAAAAATTACTAATAGTCTGCTGTATGAGACTTTGTAACCTAGGTCCTGTGTAACGAAACTATTCTACATAACACTTGAAATGGGTGTTTTTTCGGCTCTTTTGCAGCAAACTCTTTGGGTCAACAGATTATTTTTTTTCTAAACGACAGTTTAATGATTTTGTAGAGATTTTACTGGGAATATTTCTAGGCTAAGGCCCAGATAAAAAAAAGAGCCATATTTTTAATTTTTTTTCAATCCATCTGGTAGAAAAATTCAAATGGTACAGTGAGTTAGGATAGCCTATTAGGGTCACTTTAAGCATGGATGCCAGATCTGAAAGTGGTGCAGATTTTTTTTATATGCTAATAAACGCGCCTACCCCAAATTTGCCTATAACAAAAATTAAGCTTTTCCTATGTTCACAATAATGGAAAAAACAATGAAACAATGCAATCTTTTTGACAAATCTTTTGAATTTAAGATGCTCATAAAAATCCACATTTACCTGTATGTAAGACTTTTATTAAATCAAGTCTGACCAATTTCACATACCGTAAAACACCTAATAAATATTCCTAGCAGAATGAAGTGAAAATAATCTCTGAATTTCAGTCTTCACATTGAATGTGTTAATATTTCTGGCTAGATTTTTTCACATTTTTGGCTAGAGCTACTAGGACAGACATAGATGACCAGAATTAAGAACAGTTATGGAGTTTTAGCATTTAGCACCTCAAAAATGATCTATTTATGAGTGCAACAGTATAATTTGTTGTTGCACACAAACCTTTGATTTCGTTATTTCATTATATATTCACAACTGTAACCATAAGTGTGCCAACACTAAGATTTGGCTATTTTCATTACTTAAGCTGCTTTATTTTCTTTGTTTTTCTTACTCTCCTACTCTGTTAATCTATTTCACTGATGCAATAGGGGATATGACTTGAAAAAAGAGGGTCATGATGGCCCTGTATCGCTCCACTGGCTAAAAATGAAAACACTACAAGCCAAACATTACAACTCCAGCCAAATGGTTTCAAACTTGAAGACATACAATAAGGCCCAGGTCAAAAAAGGGCCCTATTTTTTTCATCCATGTGTTTCTCTAGTTCACTGATGCGATAGGGGATATAACTTAAAACAAGAGGGCCATGACGACCCTGTATCGTGCCACTGGCTAATGAGTGAAAACGCTACAAGCGAAATATTACTACTCTGGGCAATTGGTTTTGAACTGGAAGACATACATTTTTTTCCCTATAAAATCCTACGGGAAAGTTATGACCCCTTGACCCCTGAGCAAAGCCATTATTGACCACAAAGCTATAATAACTTGAATCCTGGTGGAGGTCTTCAAGATAAACCCCCGTACCAAATCATACATGTCTAGAATGTTGTGTTATAAACAAGAACATTTTCAAAGTTTCCTACAAGAAAAAAGGCCACGAAAAACATGAGACCCATGAAACAGGGCTAAATTTGGTAGCCCTAGGCTTTATTATGGTTAGTAATGAGATCATTTATAAAGTTTTCAACACAAAAGCTAAAGTAAAACTTGTGACCCCTGGTGTGGGGACAAACTTAACCCCAAGGCTATAATTTGAGCCCTACTGGTAGAGGCCCACTATATAAAGCTACATTCAAAATTTGGTAGTCCTAGGCCTTGCGGCTATGTACAAGTAGATTTTTAAAGGGTTTCCCAATATAAGCTCATGTAAAACTTGTGACCCCGGGGCCGGGCCAAATTTGACCCCAGGACTATAAATTGGGTACTCTTGATAGACGCCCAGTTGTTAAAGATACATGCCAAATTTGATAGCCCAAGGCCGTAAAGAATGATTTTAAAGTTTTCCCTATATAATCCTGTATAAAACTTGTGACCCTAGGGTCGGGGCCAATTTCGGCTCCAGGGCTATTATTTGAAGGAACTTGGTAAAAGTTCATGACATAAAGCTACATGCCAAGTTTGGTAGCCCTAGGCCTTATGCTTTCAGATAAGAAGATTTTCAAACATTTCAATATTTTTCAGTTTTGTTGCCATGGCAAACAGAGTTTTTGAAGGAATCAGATTCTTTCAAGAAATTCTGAAGAAAGCCATGGCAGGATCATTTCTGTGAAGTTTCATCAAGTTTGGATGGGTAGTGTCAGAGGAGATGTTTGAAATATAAGTTAATGCACGTACGGACAGACACACGACGGACAGCGGGCCATAAAGAAGCCCGCTGGCCTTTGACCAGTGGAGCTAAAGTCCTCTTGATGACTTAAAATTAACAAATGCTCTGTTCATTCAGCGTAATTGTGACGTATGATCAATCATCAGTTTCTTTGTTTGCTGCATTGACAGTACAGCTGCGTTGTGTGTGTATGTGTATATGGATGTGGGTGTTTTTCTTGGTTCTTTTTTTTAGCTCACTTTAGCACAAAGTGCTAAAGGTGAGCTATTGTGATCGCCCTATGTCCGGCGTCCAGCGTCTGTCGTCCGTCAACAATTTCTTTAAACATCTTGTCCTAAATCACTGTGCAAATTTTGATTAAACTTGGCAGGGATGTTCCTTGTTTGAAGCTCTTCCAAAATTGTTCACTTCCACTCATAATTCTGGTTGCCATGGCTGCAAAAGGGGAAAAAATCTTTGAAAATCTTCTCTGAAAGTAGAAGACAAAGAGCTTTGATATTTGGTATGTGGTCATCTCCTAGTGGACCTCTACCAAGTTTGTTCAAATAATGCTCCTGGGGTCAAAACTGGCCCCATCCCGGGGGTCACAAGTTTGAGCATAGGAACAAAGAAAACTTTAATATTCTTCTCTTCACAAAGTAAAAGGTATAGAGCTTTGATATTTGGAATGTAATATCTCCAAGTGGACCTCTACCAAGTTTGTTCACATGATGCCCCTGCGGTCAAAACTGGCCCTGCCCAGGGGGTTACAAGTTCAAACATAGGAACAAAGAATGAAAACTTTGATATTCTTCTCCTCACTAAGTAAAAGGCATAGAGCTTTGATATTTGGAATGTAACATCTCCTAGTGGACCTCTACCAAGTTTGTCCATATGATGCCCTTGGGCTCAAAAGTGGCCCTGCCCCGGGGGTCATAAGTTCGAACACAGGAGCAAAGGAGAAAAACTTTACAAATTTTCTTCTCTGAAACTTGATATTTGGTATGTAGCATCTTCTAGTGGACCTCTTCACATGATGCCCCTGCGGTCAAAACTGGCCCGCCCAGGGGGTTACATGTTCAAACATAGGAACAAAGAATGAAAAATTTGATATTCTTCTCCTCACTAAGTAAAAGGCATAAAGCTTTGATATTTGGAATGTAACATCTCCTACTGGACCTCTACCAAGTTTGTTCATATGATGTCATTTGGTTCAAAAGTGGCCCTGCCCCGGGGGTCATAATTTCGAACACATGAACAAAGAAGAAAAACTTTACAAATTTTCTTCTCTGAAACTTAATGGCGTAGAGCTTTGATATTTGATATGTAGCATCTTCTAGTGGACCTCTACCAAGTTTGTTCATATGATGCCCCTGGGGTCAAAACTGGCCCTGCCCTGGGGGTCACAAGTTCAAACATAGGAACAAAGACAGAAAATTATAAAATTCTTCTTCTCTAAAACTAGAAGGCATAGAGCTTTGATATTTGGCATGTAGCAATTCCTAGTAGACCTCTCCCAAGTTTGTTCATTTCATGTCCATGGGATCAAAACTGGCACTGCCCCTGGGGTCACAGGTTAGTTTAAAGTTCATCACATAAACATTAGGGAAATAAAGCTATAGTCTCAGGTGAGCACTCCAGGGCCAATGTCCCTGGCTTGTTGAAATATTATGATGTAATGGATTTATTTCCTACATAACAATGATATTTTAATGCATATAGCATGAATATAGTTAACAGTTGGTACAGAAGAGTAATTGAAATAACTTAAATGTAATTATAATAACATTTAAAGCCTGAACTTGTCAACAAGACAGTATTTTTGGTGCAAGTGACTTTTCTTCATTTCATGTGTAACTATTCAATAATTGTTTCATTTGATTTTTCTCAAATAAAGGCACTAAGTACAAACCTTTTTTTGATACTTATATGTGTCTGTGCTGTAACATTTTGTGTCAATGATGTAAAACATGAGTCGTATATATAACAATGATAAAAGAAATGCTCATGAAAGAGAGCCGCGACGTTTAATTTAATAAAAACAATTTCTGGGAACAAAACGGAAAATACAGTTACATTTTTAGTACAAACAGCTAGGAATAATTTACTAGATCTATATAACTTTTTCAAGAAATTAAAACAGTAGCAAAACACTGATCTTCTCTGTATAACGTGCCAAAATTTTGTTCCAAAATACTCAATTAATATAAAACAAATATGTGTTATACAGATGATTCGAAGTGAAATATTATAATTTGAACCAGAAAATATTTATTTTTCTAAATTAGAATGGAATTTCTTTTACTTTACAATTTTGTTACATGAAGGACATGTCGATGTGTTATGACTAGCATTGCATCACAGTAGACAATATTCCAGTGTGGATATAACGAACCTTATCAAACAAAAAAATGCAACTTAATTTTCAAAAATCGTGTCTCCTAAAATCTGCCATGATTATATAATAGCTCGTAGATGGCCGTGTATATACATTTGTGGGTGGGGTAAAGATAAGCATGACCGTAACAAATATACAATGCAGCAATTTAGTACGATAGTAAGCATTTAGTTCTCATTAAACACTTTCATAAGAAGTTGAAACACAAAAGTCTTAAATGATATTAAGTTGCTCATGATTTTCAAAAAATGTATGCAAATATGGTGGGTGGGGTAACAACAGGACACCCAATGTATTCTATCTTCTCCTGTAACTGGATTTTTCTCATTGCTTATGTCCTTAAATTGTCAATATGACCTATTTGCAATCAATATACTCCAGAAGATATTGAAATTTTGTGGTTTATACACATAAGCTCAATTCAGTGCATTTTCGGTGGGTGGGGTAACAAAATGTTGTCTGAAAAAATCTGCACCACTTTTGTTTCTGGCATCCACCCTAATTTGACTTCTATATAGCTATACTATCACCTGCTACCAATTAAATTTTTCTACCAGTCGGATTGAAAAAAAATTGAATCCAGCTTGCCAGGCCTTAGACTATTCAGGGTGTGGGTTCGAATGAAAAATTACTAATATTCTGCTGGATGAGACTTTATAACCTAGGTCCTGTGTAACGAAACTATTCTACATAACACTTGAAATGGGTGTTTTTTCGGCTCTTTTGCAGCAAACTCTTTGGGTCAATAGATTATTTTTTTTCTAAACGACAGTTTAATGATTTTGTAGAGATTTTACTGGGAATATTTCAGGGTGTGGGTTCGAATGAAAAATTACTAATAGTCTGCTGGATGAGACTTTGTAACCTAGGTCCTGTGTAACGAAACTATTCTACATAACACTTGAAATGGGTGTTTTTTCGGCTCTTTTGCAGCAAACTCTTTGGGTAAGCAGATTATTATTTTTTTTTTTTTCTAAACGACAGTTTAATGATTTTGTAGAGATTTTACTGGGAATATTTCAGGGTGTGGGTTCGAATGAAAAATTACTAATAGTCTGCTGGATGAGACTTTGTAACCTAGGTCCTGTGTAACGAAACTATTCTACATAAAACTTGGAGGTACCGGGCGTATGCGTATCTTACGCTGTTTTTACATGAACCAAGATGTCCAACAAAGTCAACAATTTCAAAACACAGCGAAACTCTATGATCTATTGCATTAACTATGCTTCCCCAAGCTTTCTTACGCCCTTTGTACGTACGCTTCACCAATTTGTTGAGAAATTTAAATGATTCTGGTCAAAATATGCCATGTTGTTTTACTGCAACGTTCTTTTAAGTTCTAACACATCGATAAGTGTCGTTTATCATCAACGTTTTCGTAAAGGCTAATCAGCCAATCCTGGCACCTTCCAGCTTGTAATATGAGCATAAAAGGGCTGTAGACTCATTAACTCATCGGTCAATATCATGTAAAATCGACATTTTCGTAAAGGCTTTGTGGCCAATGTCGGCAACTTCCGTCTTTTTACATGAGAGTTATGGAAGTAGACCTTAATTTATTTTGTACCTCTTCTCTTATAATTTCCCAGATCTACCACAATCTCTCAAAATTGATATGAAATCCGCGTAACATTGACCAAATTTTTGTCTTCAAAAATCCCTACAATCTCTCAAAATTAATATGAAATCCGCGTAACATTGACCAAATTTTTGTCTTCAAAAATCTCTACAATCTCTCAAAATAAATATGAAATCCGCGTAACACTGACTAAATTTTTGTCTTCAAAAATCCCTACAATCTCTCAAAATTAACATGAAATCTGCGTAATACTGACAAATTTTTTTGCTGTCAAAAATCTGTGGCGATCGTCAAGATCATTTAAATAGCAACAAGTTCCCTCAAGATAACACCAATAGACGATTTGCCAATTAAATTTGATATAAGCGATATTTCCATTTTATCGTAAGCGGCGTACCGGAAGTATCACGTGACACCGGACAATCAAAGCATTATTTCCATGACAAATACCGTATGTCCCGTTCACAAATTCTTTAAATTTGGACAAATTCACCACTGAAATAAAAGTGACAAAGTAAGAAATCTATATGAAATAAATTCTAACACAATTTATTCATATTTCATGACATTGCTTTTGAAAAAAATAATTAGGAATAGACAAAATACGCATTTTATGAGACCGTATTCAAATAAAGAGCATGTAGAAAGTAAGAATGAACTTACCCTCTGTAACCTGTATAAAATTCATAATCCCGTCCACTAATGATCACCAAACGGGTAAATAAATATGAAACAAAAGATAAGAAGGGTCAATTTAATGTGACGCGTGTTGTTAATCTGTAAAAAGTAAGTACATTACAGCTGTTCTAAAGGTCTTCCGCACAGTGCGATACCGAGATCAAAGGAACACCGAATTAACCCTTCACCCATTTTCTTTTGTAACTCTTCACTAGACGCATATTTTCAAATACATATACTCAAAATGAAGCTTGAATAAAAAATTATTTTGTGAAGAAGATATAGAAGGTTCAAAATTTGATCTGAAGCCACGTTTGTTTTGTTCATGATCTATAATAAGAAGTTATTCGTCAATAGAAACATGCCTGAAAGTGCAATAAAGACGTTTGATAATAGTGCTATAATATCAGTAAATGGGTTGTACCTGTCTTTCTGAAGACACTGGACAGCTATTTAACCGTTTACCAAACTATTCCGAGTTTTGGGGATCCGGAAAAAAGGGGCAGGCGTTCTGATTTTGCCGACTTTATGTTATTTGTCTCTCTTCTTCAACCTTAACACCCCCCCCCCCACAAAAAAAAAATAAAAGGAAAAAAGTAATCAATATACAGTTCAGAGACATTTGTGAAAAATGAATTTTCCAAGTGTGAGAGAAAATATTGTGGAAAAGAAAGGAAGGGCTTGCAACAAGCACTTTCTTCTGTTCCAACAATATTCTTTTACTTTTTCAAGGACAATTACAACCATTTGGCCCACTTTTATTCAATCGTGTCTACATGTTAAGTATCTTGACGAGTCCAAGGTGTTGACATCGGGTGAAAACATTCACGATAACTATTTAACCCTTTACAAGACGACAAAATTTTAGATTGGACAAAATTGAAAGCACTTGTAGATGACAAAATAAACGTAATTCAAAAATTGACATTCGATTCCAGCAGGGTATGAAACATTGTGAGAAATGGAGAAAATGCTTGTTACCAGCATTTTCTCCTTTTCCCACAATGTTTTCAAAAGGCTTCTATCCCACGGTCATAAAAACCAGGAAATGTTTGGTAAAAGGTTAAAATACTATACCACATAACCCAAGCTTTTTACGACCCTGGGAAATATAGCTTTTGAAAATGTTGTTAAATAGGGATAAAGTTCTGGTAACCAACCTTTTCTCCTTTTTTTTGCTATCCAAAATAGAGAAAAAAGGGGGAAATAACATTTATATAACTGCAATAGACCT
This sequence comes from Tridacna crocea, assembly GCA_943736015.1. Taxonomy (NCBI): domain Eukaryota; kingdom Metazoa; phylum Mollusca; class Bivalvia; order Cardiida; family Cardiidae; genus Tridacna; species Tridacna crocea. The sequence continues at coordinate 18,563,235 of OX031068.1, read as the reverse complement.
TTCCTATTTTTATGTCTGATTGGTCAACTAATGTTTGCCGAATTCCGTAGCCAAGTTTGTATCTTACAGGCTCGAAATCCAGGGGTCGGTGGTTTGAATTATTTTAACTATTAAAGTGATAGTAATTCTTTTTAAAAAATCGTTCCAGTATCTGCAAATAGCCAGACACAGCCTATTTACCAAAAAACTGACATTATACAGTTTGAATTTACAGCAAAAATCCTGACTTTAAAATGACATTTAGAATATCTATAGCTGCAGTTTTGTCATGTTCCTGCTTGAACTACCTTATCAGTTTACTATCGTAATAACAAAATTCAATTCAAATTTCAAACATTCCATTCCTTCTAGAAAAAAAAAATGGGGATTCATTTTCAGCGTGCTATACTTGTTTTCATTGAAAATTTAGTAAAGGCTTAGCTAGGTGTTCTTTTGATCTTGGTATTTCACCGTCAAAGTGGGTGCATCTATTTGAAAAGCTGTTATGCTCTTTTTAGGCACCGACTAACATACTCGTGTCATAATTAGTTGTTTATTACGTTCAGTCTGACATTGATCACTCGTAAAGGTTTGGAATTGTTTAAATCTGTTACAGGGGGTAAGTCTGTTCTAATCATTGGCCCTTAAAGATGCATTTTTCTGTCCGAACATTTTTTTTTCAAATGCATTATTATGTAACCTGATTTAACCGGTCCCAGTTTAACTGTATATATTTGCACTCATTTCTTTCGAATTTAGTTTTCAAGTTATTAAACCTTACCCTGCTAAATAAATCAAATGGCACTTTTAAAGTCGATGGTAAAAACTCAAGTATTATTTCAAAGGAATATCTCCAGGTAAAATATCTCCGTATCGGACAGTGTAGATCTAGGATCAGACTGCACTTTTTTCGTAGTCCGATCTTGATCTAAATTGTCTGCAAAAAGTCATTGAGTCGGCCTTTGCAGCATAAGGGTTAATGCAGTCTGCATACAAAAAGTTCTATCAACACGCCCGACAGGAGACAGCGCTTATGATACCGCTTTAATCTCTAAAGTTTACTGAAAGATTAGCAAAACAACAGTTCTTTTTTTTGTGTGTGTCTTCGAAAAAGATAATAAAACTACCGGCATGGCCGATTTAGGATTTTTATCGCGTTTAGGGTGAATTCCATTGAAAAAATATGACCCTTTCACTATTCGGCATATTCAAGATTGGGAAAGATTGTTCGGTGGAGAGTACTCGCAAGGGAAGTAACTCGTGGTGACGCGTCAGTAATGGGATTTGGCAGATGGTCTATTCGATTCAATAAATCCTTTCGCTCACTACCCTTCTCTTAAATTGTGTAAACGAATCACTAGGAAGGGTTTAGCCCTGCACGATAAGTAAATGCAAGGTTCATCTATGCAATTTAGACAAAAAGAAAAAAAGGTTAATTGTGTTATGTGTAAAAATTCGCCGGTTTACTTCCAAAACCTCGTAACTACAGCTTGTTTTAAGCTGTAGTTACGAGGTTTTGGAAATAAACCGACGGTATACATATAGATCAATAAATAGAAAATACAGACAAATAACTGTGACTTCATACTTCCTTTATGAATTCAGAGTAAGTGGGCATTTTCTGCAGATAATTAAAAACAATTAAGCTATGCCCTGTAAAGAGAAGGTTTAATGCATCTGCAAACAATATCGACCCATGTTAGTCAGCACAGTCTACATAAAATTTCTTTCGAGGATTTAAGCGATGTCTAGGTGACCTTCCTAAAGCGATATCGTCGGCTGGCACATTCAAATACAATTTGTAGTTTCATTTTCTTTTTACTCTTAATGCGGGGAAGTCAGTTGCGTTTTTTTTTTTAAATATTTGTCTTATAGTTATTGTTTTGAATGTCTAAAAGCAAATCAGCTTACGTCAAATAAAATTGTCAAAAAGAAGATCTTTCCTTTTTACTATAGTGAGCAAATGGACAAAATCTCTGTCTGTCTGTTTGTTTGTATGTCTGTTTGTCTGTCGTTCTGACTGTCTGTCTGTCTGTCTATCTGTCTATCTCCCCTTCTCTCTATATCTCTTTCTTGTGTATTATAATTAGTTGTGGAACACTTGTAAATTCATTATATTGTAGGGGGAGGGTAGATTTCTAAGTTGTTATAACTTGTGACCCAACCCCATTTCCATGTAAATTTGAGGGAAAATAAATATGTTTAACCCTTTACTTCATAGATACTCATTTCTACGCATTGCTTGTAGGAGCCTTTGGAAAACATTATGGCAAAAGGTGAAATTGCTCGTGACAAGCAATTTCATCTATTGTCACAATGTTTTCTATGCTATCAAAAGGTGTCATTTACACATAGGAAATGGCTTCATTCTTGTTGTTATTTAAGATTAATTAGAGATACCATAGAAATGCCTTATGGGGTAAAGGGTTAAACAAAACTAATAAAATTGTCTGTTTATCTTCAAAAACCGTTATTGTCATGATCGTTAAAATACAGGATTGCTTCGTTAAGGCTTGTTACAAACATGAATACTATCGCTTGATCTCTTTTGACACTTTACCAAAAAGCCCTGACACTGTATTTCAACGACTCTAGGGAACCCTTATTTATGCTATCTTTTAGTTTTCCATCCTTATTTGCGGACCGTGGGCCGCTTTCCATAATAAATATCGTCGAGACAATATTCAGTTGATTGTCTCTTTTACGGTAAGTTAAGGTCTACTTTACTTCCTGATTTCACGAAAAGTAGACCTAGTGCAGAGGAATTTTCTGAAAATATCAATATCGTGACGGTCGAATACAAACAAAAGGTTTTGCAATTTCGAGTTTACTTCGGCGCACTGAACGTTTTTAAGCCTTTATCAGACCTTCCCAAAAGTGATGAGTTTAAAAGGCAGACTGCCAAAGAATTTGCTGTTCAGATCGGTGTTTTTTTATTTTCTTTCTGGCAAAATTATACTGATATACAGTCTGTATCGTTATGGTTTTGTCAATAAAGCAAAATAAAAAAATATATACATACGACACAGGGCAAAGACGAGGTTAATTTTTATGTGACGAATTCCAGAAAAGCTTTGTTATATTAATTAGCCATGGCTGCAAATGACCTTCAAAAAAGTATAATTTTTCCCCAAGAAAATAAATATAGGCAGTAGAAAAATAAGAAGAATTTTGTACAAAAATAGTAAGATGACTGCTTCTCCAATCATGCAACTTGACCTTTTCCGTGTTTATCTCTGCGTGTATAGTCGGAACTTTTATATTTTACCATGGTTTGTTACCCATAAACGGCCACTGCAATAAGCAAGAAAAATGATATAGAATTCGGATGAGCGTAGGGCAAAATCAAGTCCTGCATGGAGAGGAAGTGCAAATGCTATGTGAATATGAACATTCGTTCTGAGAGGTACTTAGTCATGAAACTAGAGGCGCTTGAGCGCCTGTATCGCTTCACAGGCCTGATTTTTCTGTAACGGTGAAGAGAAATTTTTAACAATTACCAATCATTCCTGCATTTTAGGTCACTAAAGAAAAAAAGCTATGAAAGAAAAACATTGTGAGAAAAGAAGAAAATAAAAGTTACCTGCATTTTCTTAGTTTTACACAATAATTTCTACCCTTTTTGATACAAGTTTTTTCTAACTTGAAGATTTATTATGTTGTCTGCAACATCTTTCAATTATGGCCAGTTATAAAAATTTTGTCTTCTGGTTATAGTTAACTCATTACCAAACGACAACATTTTAGGATTGTCCAAATGGAAAGCATTTGTAGATGAAAAAATAAAAGTGACTGAAAATTTGAAAGTTGTTTTGTGAAGGGTAGATAACATTGTGGGAAAAGGTTACCAGCATTTTCTACTTTTCCCACAATGTTTTCTAAAGTCTTCTTTGTCAGGGATCAGTTTGATTGGATAACAAAATGCCTTATCACAACAGTAAAGCCCTGTCCCTCTTTGTAGTAGGTCACCAGTAGGTCAACAAACCTTTACCAGAACTAATCAAAGTGCAGAGGTTCTCTTGTTTTATATGAAAAGGATTATAGATTATGTAAAGCAACCATCTTTAACTCTTTACCAAACGACAAAATTTGGGATGTGACCAAACTGAAAGCATTTGCAGACAACAAATTAAACATTGATGAAATGATTATTTCTCTCTTTGATAGAGTAGGAAACACTGAGGGAAAAGGAGAAATTGCTGATTACCAGCATTTTCTCCTTTTCCAAGAGTGTTTTCCAAAGACTTCTTCTTTAGGGTCGTTAAAAGTCAGGATTGTATGGTAAAGACTTACCACCACTGGAACTAACCTGCAATACAACAATGAAATCAAAACGAGCAGTTTGAGAGAAGAAATTTTTCAAAGATTTTACTTTATACCATAAAAGGAAAATGAGTCTCCCATAAAACCCATGTTTTTTAACGGATCTTTTCTTTTTAAGAAATTCTGTAGACCTCTTTCTAAAGAACATTCCTGCAAAAAAATAATGCTATCCAATTAGCGGTTTGGGACTAGAAGATTTTTAAAGGTTTTTTACTTTGGTTGCCATGGCAACCAGAATTATTCATGGAACACAATTATTGAAGGAATTTGAAAGAGGACCACCTAAGGAACATTCCTGTGAAATTTGGTAAAAATCCAGTCAATAGTTTCTGAGGAGAAGTTTTTTAAAGAAAAAGTTTACAGACGCACGCACGGACGAACGGACGGACGGACACACGACGGACACAACGCCAATAGCTCGCTGGCCTTCGGCCAGTGGAGCTAAAAACAGGTCATTGCCGTACTCCATGTGAATACCTGATGTCTTCATTATTCAAAAAAGAAAGTAGTCCAGTCAAATTGTGAGAAGACCCAAAACAAATTGCAACACAAACACTTTTTTCGTTTTCAACATCCTCAGGGACACCTTTTTAACATAGGTAAAGTAGGACGAAATCGGAGGATATAAAATTTGATTTTTTAAGCTTTTTTGAATTCGTATGAATTTTGCCATTTTAAACTTTATTACAGCTCATCTCGCAAGTTTTACATGTCACTCCTACTCGATTTTTCTCTTGAAAGTAACAGTAAAAGCCACTAGCAACTTGTTACAACCTGCCCACCATGATTTACATATAAGGCAGCATCCCTTCTGTCAATTTAGTTCTACACTGGAGTTGGTTTACCCCACCCACCAATACAAAGGGAGGGACCACTGTATATAAACAGTAAACTAAGGTTGGACAGTTGAAATAGTTAATTTACATTTTTTTTTGTGAATAAATTTTTGTTTGTTGAAATACTGATTAGTACTTCAGACCATATTTTTCCCTTTAATCGTACAGAAACTTGTAGGTAACACTTTGTTAAGGTACATGTAGAGGACCCGCACTACTTCTGGTGCTGCATGGCATAAAATTTCTTGACAGTTGATAAAGACAGATTTATATAGATATAATACTTTTGCACATTTTTAACTGATCAGAAATTCCTTTGATGTCTATCTTCAAATTATCTCTTGATACTTTCGTTAGTCTCCAGAAAAGGGAGGTAATCACCACATCTCTTATTAATGAGAATAGAGTGGTTTTAGATTTATAAATGATAATTCCAGGAAGGACAAAAATGAAAAAGTGGCTTGGTGAAAGTAGTACAATAATACTCATCTTCAATTTTAGCAAATTTTGTAGGATAATAATGAAGTGGAAACAGCTGTTTTCTATTATGGGTCCACTATGTTAAGTGGTATAAATTTGGTGTTGAAGAAGCGAGAAGGTAGTTTTGCGGTCCGAATATATTATTCCCATTTGACTGCCATTCCACATAATCATTGCATACTAATGATCATGTGACATTCCAACTTGACTTTGCAAATTAGCATGGAAACTAGATTTACAATAAATCATAGGATACGTACCCGTGTAAGACAATACCGCAAAAGACCTCTTTTAGTATTCTTCCTACAAATGGATACGTTAGCAGATACTGACTTATTCTTTACAGATATTAAGTACAGAATTTCACAGAGATACACTGGGGATACTTCCATTTATGTTGCATATAAAATTATCATCAAAATAATGTATAAATCTTTTTATATTTTAGCATTGTATGATTAAAAAAAAAAACTTGTAGAAATATGATACGTCATAATTGTCTCTCCTCAGTTCACTCCGTCCTCAGTTCACTTGTAAGATGTAACTGGGATCAATAAAAATTATCAACCATGTTTGTTTCACTGGACTTGTGAATTCTATTCTTCTTCAGGGGCCTAAAGTTAGGTGAACCCTACACTGGTAATTTAACTTTTCATGATTTTTTCCCATCATCTCCACCTGCCAATCATGGTGATAATGTAAAGAATTCACCCATTTTGTAATCATTCTGAAATTCCGCAGAACACCCCATTATCATTTTGTTTCTGTTCACAGGACAGAGGGCCGAGGATATGAACTTGCACTGACCTTACTCGTATACATGTATATAATCCATCAGAATCCAATATGTATGTATATAGCATTTGCGTGAATACATCTATGGGAGTACTTATGTTTAAGCTTTAATTGACTTAATATGCCCCTGCGGTATGTTATCTTTTATTAAAATGGTGGTTCAAGGTTTGTTTATTTATAGAAAAAGCAATAGGGTAAGTATAAGACCAAAATGATGTTGTAAATTTTGTTAATTATCATAGGTTGAATTATTACCTGCATCTTGTCAAAAACATCCTAACATATTTTCTAACTGTATTAAAACTTTAAACACAATGGTTCAAGTTTATTCCTACGTTTTTCGCGGGAGTGGTGTTTGGCAGGACACTTCAGGTCCCAAGCCTATTACTGGTGAAACCAAAAAAATACACCAATATGTGAAACGTCACAGTGGTATGACTGAAACCAAGCTGATTGTTGCATAAAAAGTCATTCAAACAACAATTCAAGTTTATTCATAAACAATTTTGTTGTTTCACAAAATCTATGAAAACACCCAGATTCGGCATTCATGATTCCATCACAAGATATTGTGCCAGACTTTATCAAATGGCAGCCATTGAAAGAATGTGTGTAGGCTTTTAATAAGCAATTATTATTTAGGGAATGATCATACACATAGCAGTTCACTTCCCCCCCAAAAAATTGACGCTGAAAATCTAATACAATAAGTAGTGGGTGGGGTAAGTTGATATTGGCTCTATCATTATTTCAAATAAAAAAGCAGAAAGAAGAAAGAACAATATTTCAAACAACTAGATAATTCAACACCAGAGTTATCAGAAAATGTTACATCCAATAGAAAGCTCAAAACAGTTCGAATAATGTAAAATTTACACATAAGCTACTATTTGTACACAAAGTTGCGGCTGCAAACAAAACGCGCGATAAAAAACGAATTTCATATCTTCGGATTTCGTCCTACTTTTTATATATTGTTTAGGGAGGGTAACCCCTCATAAAAATCAAAGAATGGCTTGTGTTGCAATTAGTTTTGGGTTAAGCCCTTTTTTCATTATTTTGACTGGACTAAAGCAGTATCTTGCAATTAAAGAGGAAAAAAAAACATAATTATGCAGTGTGAGTCAGGTGATTACCATATTAGACTTTTCCAATGTCGCTTATACAGACTGTGAACACATACTAGTGCCACGGCAAAAAGTGCAGACGGTAATCTTTGAACTGGAAACTCTCGCGTCCATTTATACAAATCTGACGATTAAACAGCAAGTGAATGGTTATTTATGAGTTAAGAACAGAGAAGCTAAAGGAAAGGAAGATCGGTTTATGTTTTTTGCACAATCTGATCTTGATCTATATAGTGAAAGTCATCCTCAAGGCCGCGTAAAAGTCGGGTCTGACCTTCTAACGCTAACGTCTTGGTCATTAGGCCATAATTTTGCATAGGTCCAAATCAAAAGCATTTGCAGACGACATATTGAATCACGGTGGCTCAAATGAACTTTTTTTTTTAGACTTTTATTAGCCACGTCAACTGGTATGATGGGAGTCGTGGCCATCTCCCACCATACCTTACAATTCAATGTTAGTAGGTTTCTAAATAATCTGTTAGTACTCTTAAACAATGTTTCATATGCCTAACAAAAATTGTATTTTTTGTAAAGTTGTTCCATCACTTGAATGTGGCCTTATTAAGAGAGAGAGAGAGAGAGAGAGAGAGAGAAAATCAGAAATCAGGGTAGAAAAACATGAAATAGATGTAAGTATGTGTGTGTGTGTGGGTGAGTGGATATGTGAATATGGAGTAAAGAAACTGGAATCTTTCAGAAATTTTATAGAAATTCGTTAATATTTACTACCTGTACACTATACTGGCAATAGGAGACTTTGATAAACATGTTCTACAATTGTCATGTGACATTTGTCAATTTCATGTGTGTTTGGGCATTTGTGAATATTCAAAGTCAAGTTTAAAGTATTTTTAAAGCCGATCATTGAGGGTATTTTTTGTTTATTCCTACAGTGATAAATATATTTCTTAAGTTCTAAAAGTAGCCTGTCTAATGATACGTTTGATGTACGTGTGCCTAAAAGTAAAGTTCGACTATCAATTTGCAGTGTATGGTCAAAAGTACTTAAAATTGTTGCTATATTATTAATTAATGATTTGGTGTGTTCGCAGTCATGAAATAAATGTAGAATAGTTTCTTCAAATCGTTTACAAAATGTACATGAGTTAGTATCTATTAATTTCATTTTAAAAAGCAGAGAATTTGTTGGAATTATTCTATGTATTATTCTTGTTTGAAACCACTGTGTATAAGTGTCTTTTGTGCATTTAAAGTTGGAAGCAAGTTCATGGAAATGTGTTTAAATTTTAAACACATTTCCATGAACTTGCTTCCAATCTATATTTATGTTGTTACATAATGAGTCCCACTTAACTCTACTCGAAGGTATTTCATCGTTGTATGTCAAAGTGTTATAAACATGTTTATTTATGTTACTTTTAGTAAGCATATGAAAGAAATAACAACTAATAGAAGGATTATGACATCCTTTTAAAGCATCCTTTTTAATCAAAATGTGATTTTTTGAAAGGAAAGTTTTAACTGATGTTGTAATGCTATAGAAATTTAAAAAATTCACCTTGTTTCTAGTCACTGTTTTTATGTCCAACCAATTTTTAAAACTTCCATCTACATTTAACAGGTCCTTTACATATCTTATACCACAATCGTATAATATTTTATTATAAATGTGCTTAGAATCTACCAAAATATTGCCATTAAAAACAGAGGCATGTTAACTACATCCAGCAGTTTTGTAAAACTACATTTAGAGATAAATACCATAAAAGATTTTAAAACATCAATCCAGAAATCATTACTTATGTTGGTAATAATTTTTTCACAGTACATCATTCCAAAATTAAATAGTTTGTGTGTGTCAATTACATTATTCATGAATTTATGACAACTTTTACCGCAAGCAACTAGTTTTCTTATCCATTTAATTTTCATACTTTTATTATAGTTATTGACATCAATCATGTTTAGACCTCCTTCCATATAATTTTTTGTGAAGACAGTTTGTTTAATTTTAGCAGTACCGTCCCATACAAATTCATAAAGTGTATTGTTCAGTTGTTTCATAAATTCATTCGTTGGTGATGGTAAACTAATAAATAGATGTGTGAGTAAAGGTAAAAGACTTTTGACTACAGTTATTCTTCCAATTGGTGTTAGTTTTCTTTTCTTCCAATAATTTATAGTGTTATTAATGCTTTTGAATTTGCTTTCAAAATTTAACTTTATCATTTTATCTAGATCGACATGGAACTCCAGTCCAAGAAGTTTAAACTTTATTTCCCCCCATGTTAATTTCCATTTCGTCTTGATAGATCTTGTATTATACTTCAAACTGCCAATCCATATAAGTTTTGTTTTGTCAAAATTAACTTTCAAGCCAGAAATATGCGAGAATTTTTCTAGTAATTCAAGAGTATACTTTTAATCGATTTTTCAGAACCGTCTAAAAAGAGTGTTGTGTCATCAGCAAATTCTGATATGATATATTCTTCTTTTTTTATTTTTAGTCCTGTTATATTTCTATCGTGCTTTAATCTAATGTTAAGAATTTCGGTGCAAAGGATGAAAATATAAGCGGATATTGGATCACCTTGTCGATATCCCCTTCTGACTTTGAAATAATCTGAAAGAAAACCATTTATTTGTACGCATACCTCAGTATTGTGTAGAAATAATTCAATCCATTATTTGAACATTACACCGAAATTAAAATATTCAAGCGTCTTTTCAATAAAATTAAATGATAGAGAATCAAAGGCCTTTTCAAAATCTATTAACATTAAAAGTCCAGGTATTCTATGTTCTTCACAATATTGCATAATGTCATAGACTAGTCTTGTGTTTTTACCTATAAACCTGTCTCTTAAGAACCCAGTTTGGTCGCTTGATATAATATGATCCAACACGTGTTTCATCCTATTTGCAATACTCCCAGATGCAAGCTTATACAGAACATTTAAAAGAGTGATAGGTCTCCAGTTTTTTAAAAACTTTTTTGGTTTATTATCTTTTGGTATGCAAGTTATAGTTCCTAATTTAACGTTTGGTGAAAAGGATCTAGAAATAAATGCGTGATTTAATGCTCTTACAACAAAATGACATATCTTATTCCAGAACACCTTATAAAAATTGGAAGTAAAACCATCCCCTCCTGGGCTTTTGTCATTTTTCATGTTTTTGAGTGTATGTGTTACCTCATTGTATTGTAATAGTCCTTCAAGTTCCTTCTTCTGCTTTTCGTCTAGCTTATTTGAAGTACAGTTTTTTAAGTCATCCTCTAAATTGACGTCAATCAAATTATTTGATTCATTATATAAAGTTCCATAATAATGTTTTGCTTCTTTAAGGATTTCCCTTTGGTCAAATAAGTCATTGCCATCTTCTGTTTCTATAAAGGGAATAGTTTTTGATGCAATATTTTGTTTTTCCAAATTACAGAAATATTTCGTCACTTTTTCTCCACTGTCGACCCAGTTTGCTCTAGATAAAAGAGCCATGTAGTTTTTCTTTTCGTAAGTTTTCTAACTCTGATTGTAATGAAGATAACCTATCTTTATTCGTTTCATTTAAATTTGTTTCTAAAAAAGAAATTTTGTTTTCAATATGTTTTTCTCTCTGGTTTTTTGCTTTTGTTTTATAACTTGAAAATGAGATTGTTTCCCCCCGTATTTCCATTCACAAAGTTTCCATAAAAAGTTGATCATCTATTATGAATTGTAACTCTGAGCGATCAATATTGATAATATTTTCTCTATCATAAACTGGTAAAGAGTATTGCAGGATAACATTATTTATTTTTTTATTAATGAGATTAACATACTCTATGTCATTTAATAATGAATTATTAAATTTCCAGTATCCTTTCCCATGTTTTTGATTAGAAAACTGTAGTTCAAGTACAATTATAGAGTGATCCGATCTATAGCTTATGTCTATATCACAATTTCTGAGTAAAGGAATTAAACTTTTTGTCGTTAAAAAGAAATCCAATCTCCCTCTCTGTAACTCTGAAATGAACTTTATTCAAAGGGTAAAAGACAGTTTTTGAAAAGGAGAAAGTGCTGGTTTCCGTTATTTTCTCCTTTGGCCTCAATATTTTCAAACGCTTTTTTTCCCAGATGTTCGTTAACCCTTTGCTGCTTATTGCGTCTTACTGACCTTTTGCGGACAGTATAGATCAAGATCAGACTGCACAGAACGTGCAGTCTGATCTTGGATCTACACTGTCCGATATGGAGATATTATTACCTAAACCATAACCTTGAAATAACAATATTTGGGTTTTATCATCGAATTAAAAATGTCGTTTTAGTTATTTAGCAGGATAAGATTTAACCCTTTGGTTGCAGTCTGATCTTGGATCTAAACTGTCCGTTAATGAGAAATTATTTCCCCAAAGCATAACTTTAAAATAGCGATAGTTTTTTTTTTTACTATCGAATTGAAAAATCCATTTTAGTTATTTTGCAGAATAAGGATTAAGACAAATGACAGGTTTAAAAATCTGACACTTTTCGTCTTCAAACAGTCATGAGATCAGGATTTCAAACTTTAGCATGCTAATGAAATTACATACCTTTGATAACAACGAGGCCTAAAATTGCGTTTTTACTTAATATGTGCCTTCAAAATGCCTTTTCAAACATAGTGTACCCATTTAGCCGTAACAGCAAGAGGTTTATCAGGGCCTAAATCGGTCCCCTGGTAGTTACTGACAAAAATGATTGAGCCACGCTCTAGCGAAAGGGGGTTTGATATATCTCTTTGATCGATCTGTGTGTTCCATCACAACCAAGCAAGTCATTTCGAATCACTTAAATCGATTTAGTGTAACAACCAATTGGATCTTGAAGTAGAATGGTCGTAGAACATACAAAAAAACTTACCCAAAGCTAATAGTTCTGACCCTGGTTAGCCTGCGCGGTTTGTGCAGGCTGAAAGCAGTCGATATTCTTTGCAGATGCACTAAATCCTCTTTTCATAGAGCAAAGCTCAATTTGAATTTCATAAATACTAAAAAAAGAGCCAATTAACCCATTACCAAACACCAATATTTTAGGCTTGTCCAAATCGAAAGCATTTGGAGACGACAAAATTAAAGTGAGTGAAAATTTGAAAATTGTTTTGTGAAGGGTAGAAAACATTGTTGGAAAAGGAGAAAATGCTGGTTACCAGCATTTTCTCCTTTTCCAACAATGTTTTCTAAGGGCTTCTTTCTCAGGGGTGTCAAAAGTAGGGATTGTGTGGTAATGGGTTACGTCAAAAATTTTCGAGTTTAGTATCGACTGCCAGCCATGAAAAAGACGTCCTATTCTTGTAAACGAGTTAAAAGAGGCAATCCTAATGTTCCATTTTAGGACTTAACGAGTAAAGAAGTGCAAAAACTCTGAAATCACACTTGTAACAAAAATGTCGAAGTATTTTTTAACGATTTTTCAGGAAGTTTCAACTTTTTACCTAACACCTTCCACTTACCTGTGTGGAATAAAAGACTAAAGTAAAATGACACACTAGTAAAAACAGATCCCTTTACTGACCTTCCCGCAGCATTAATTTTCCTCCTTTTATTAAGAAATAATTTTGTTCAACCAAAGAGTAGTCTTCCTAATATTCAAAACTACCTTCTATCAACTCTCTCATTCTCAATTAATCGAAATCGAAAACGAAACTACATGGTGTAGGACGTGCTTCATTATCTCCCGCTAGATGGCATTCTATAAATACTCATCTATCTGATATGGGCATCCTGGGTACAGAACCGAACCACTTTCCTACGCGACAACCGTTACTTTAAATTTAAAACTAAAATAAAGGTTTACTAATAAAACGCTACCTCGTGCAATTCAGTCAGCTATGATCAGCAGTTCAGAGAAATCTGGAGCTAAAGCAGGTCTCATTTCTCCTCAAACATATTGATAAAAGCTTTTTTCAACATTGCTACTTTATTGAGCGTAATATTACAGTCAGCCCGCTTTCGGAGCTAGTGATGTGTCATATAAGACAGTCGAATCTTCGAAGAATATGACATGCGCAGACAACGGGACGTGTTTGTATAAATTGTGACGCAATAGCCTGTACATTAGTTAACTCTTTACCTGACGACAACATTGTAGGCTTGTCCAATTTCAAAGCATTTGCAAACGGAAAATTTATTGTTGTTCAGAGAGAGAGAGAGAGGGGGGGGCTGTCTATAAAAAAAAAAACATGCGACTAATTTCAGTTCAGAAATCTCGGGATACTTAAAGCACCAATACCGACAAGGAGTCAACAGTGCTTAAAAAAGGCTTATATGAATTATACAGGCTAAAACAATAACTTTATACTTACTTTATGAATTTAGAGAAAAAAAAGTATTTTAAAAATTAGAGGGGAAAAACCATTATTACGCCATGCCGATAAGTGCAAAAAAACGTTCCTGTCATTAACATGCAGTTCTCCTTTTATCACAAAAACAAAACTTTCACAAGTATTTATTCAACACACTTTTACTCTTTATCATGAAATGCCTACTTTTAACGACCTGAGAAAAAAGGTTTTTGAAAATATTGTGGGAAAAGGATAAAATGCTGGTAACCAGCATTTCCCCTTTTCTCATAATGTTTTCTTCCCTTCACAAAGCCAATTCCAAATTTTCAGTCACATGGATTTAGTAGTCTTCAATTGCTTTCGATACTATCATTCCTTAGACCCCAAGGTCCTCTGAGCACAATCCCAATCTGCCACCTGGCGAATGGGTCTTTTGAAAGTTATATGGGTCAAAGGTCATCAAGAGCACCTCGAACCATAACCCTACATCTGATCCTCAATTGATTTTTCTTTGGACATTCTATACCTTATGAAAGGATAAAATGATCTCAGGTAATGTAATATGCTCATATTTCGATATTTTTATACTTTTATTACACAGTACAAGCGCATTTAGTGCAAATCAAAGCACTGACAGTACTAGAGTTTTATTATTTAGACTTCGAAAAAAATCATAACCTGAGAAACTACAGGGAAATTTTGTTGTTCTGGTCCGAATAAACCCATAATCGAACTCATCCGAGATCTTATGGTCATATATACTTTGAACAAGTTTGGTGTTTGATATTTGTAGATGCTAAAGTGTAAACAAAGAAATGTGAACGGACAACGGACGACGGACGGACGGACGACGGGCGCAGACGGTCGGTGAGTGATCACAATAGCTCTCTCTAAGCACTTCGTGCTCAGGTGAGCTAAGAATTGATTCTTGCCCTGTGAAGAGAGGCCGGTTCGAATATAAACAAAAGGTTTTGCAATTTTGAGTTGACCCCGGAGCGCCGAACGTTTTTTAACCCTTTATCAGACCTTACCAATAGTGATGAGTTTTCAAGGCAGACCTTTAAGAATTTGCTGGTTAAATCGGTTTTATCTGGTAAAATTATACTGATATACAGTCTGTTTCGTCATGGTTTTGTAAATAATGCAAATGCAAAAAAAGCGAAACAGGAAAAAGACGTGGTTTATTTTTATGTGACGAATTTCAGAAAAGCTTTGTTACATTAATTAGCCGTGGCTTTAAATGACCTTCAAGTACAAGTAATTGTAATGTTTCATTAAGCAAATGAATATAAGCAAGAAGAAAAATTTAGAAGACTTTCGTACAAAAAGAGTAAGAAGATCGCCTCTCCAATCATGCGACTTGAAAACGTGGAAAGAAGGCTAAATGACCGTCATGTAAATCATATGAGGTTTCTTCGCGGCGGCTTTTTTACACGTTTTTCTAACATGTACCAAATCATATTGAAATTGAAAGCCTCTATACTGTTTGAAAACTTTGATGATTACATCTCCTGGCTTCCTTTGTAAAGGAGCCAACTTGTTTACCAAACGTTTAACTTTATTATACTGCAAAAAAAATTCTCGAGATTTGATTGGTTAACATGCCGGGAACATCATATCATGTTCCCTGGCAAAAACCACGTAAAGCCAGTTTCCCTTTTGAGTGCCCCGTAAAAATCACTACATGTGCAATACATCATCCAAAATGGCGGCGTCGATCGATCACCAGACTGCACATTTGTTCACCAAACTGCACGTTTTAGTGACGTCAGTTTCCAGTGACGTCAGTTTTCACTGAATTGGGGCACTAAGAAGGGAATTCCTATTTCGTCAGCATACTTAATTCGTGAAATTATAAAACAGAAAAATTTCGCTTAACGCGCTTTGAAAGGGTAAAACTTTGCAGTACAATAAATTCATTGTACGGTCAGGTGGCAGGGGACTTGGAAACTTGTTCACGGCTGTGGTGAATCATGTCGCCACCTCGCCTTCGGCTCGGGGCAACATGATTAACCACAGCCGTGAGCAAGTTTCCAAGTCCCCTGCCACCTGAACGTACAACTAATAATGTCTCACAAACAAGACTTGACATTAAATCTTACATATAGATATCTATACCTGTTATAGTGTACCTAACACTCTTGAAACCAGCCTAGCCCTGGTAGCTCGGTCGTTAGCGTGCAGAACTTGAGAAGAAGGTTCGATCCAATTTCTTGCCGAGGACTGATGACAGTCACTGCGACAGGATTCATTTCTCTCCCACCGCTGATCATTGTTTCGACGATGGTTACCCGGGAAAGCAGCCGGTGGCTTGGAAAGAAAATTGTCCGGACTAAAGAGTTTGAGGGTTTTGCCTTCTTCCTGAATCCACTGTTTTATTGCGTGTTTTGCATTCTACTACATGGCAAGATAATAGGCCCATACAAATAAAAAAATATAGAGGGAAATACCACTTAAATAACTTCACATTTAACTCTTTACCAAATCATATGAAAAATGAAATTTAAGACTTGTCCAAATTCAAAAGTATTTGTAGATGGTAAATGATTGCAGCCGAAATGATGATTATTGTTTTTTGAAGTGTAGAAAACCTTGTGGGAAAAGGAGAAAATACTGGTTACCAGCATTTTCTCTCTTTCCCACAACATTTCCTGAAGAATAATTCTTCAGCGTCGTAAAACCTCCCAAGAGAATGTGAGGTGAGGGTTGAAAGAACATTTTTTTAGCTATTTAGATAACTTTTCTTTTGTGCGACCAACTTGTTTCGGTTTGCTTTAACCCTCTCCCAAACAATCCCTGGTTTTTACGACTTTGAGATAGAACCCTTTTGAAAACATTGTCGGGAAAGGAGAAAATGCTGGTAACAAGCATTTTCTCCTTTCCCCACAATGTTTTCTACCCTGCTGGAAACAAATTTCAATTTTTGAGTTACATTTACTTTGTCGTGTACAGGTGCTTTGAATTTGGACCAAGCTTAGATTTTAGAAAGGGTTGTGACAGATAACTTTTTCTCACGTGACTTACTTTTGGAAATGGATCTTTATTATTTTTCGAAAGGAAAATGATATGTCTACGATCCTGGTTTTTATCCATCTAACAATGAAAGTACAGTATATCATATATTTTAAAAAATCCAAAATCCCACAAATGAATAAAAGAGTTAATATGGACCCCGATCTGGTAATTAAAGTACAGTAGATATAGATGGATGTTAAAACAAAGCATGGAACTAGTTCAATATGGCTGCCTCCATAGGCACTTTACAAAAGCGAATAAAACATGGTGCCGCCGCTCATGCGGCGCCACAATGCCCAGGGACTGGGCAGTATTCAAACCTGGAACGCCCAGACGAAAGACTAATACCATAAACTCTGAGCTAAAGCGAGTTCCCCCCAACACAGTGGTCAGGTACATGTAATATATTTAAATCGGGATGGAGCCATGTGTGGAGTGGTCTCCCGTAACAATGATCCATCAAAAGGGGGGTGGGAGGATTTGATGCATATGCGAAAAGTATTAATATATGTCATTCTGCGCAGTCTGCACAATCTGACATGGATCAAATATCTGTAAATTTTCTGCTTTTCAAAGGGCCTTACTATCCCATGATTTAGTCAGGTGTTAGACAACATGTTTCTCCTATCTATAACTATGTGTTTAATACTTTGTATAATTGGTAACAGACATGCATTAGGCCCCTTTCTCAGAGCGTGGCTTATTTTTTGCGATTTTTCGTCTCTCAACGCTTATACGTGCGAGAAAAGTAGCATGGGTTTGGAATGAAAGATGTGTAAGCACTGGTGTAAGAAAGCCAGGAAGCACATGCGTTTGTGTACTGACTGCTGTAATAGAAAATAAGCTATTAAAGTGGCATCAAACTTCAACACAATCAAACAAACAATTTGTACATGGATGATTAAATATGTTATTTTTCTAGAACAAAGATATAGAGGATATTTGTTTTTTTCGGTGTAAGATCGAAATTTATTTCATCGAGTGGACACCATCGGGAATATTTTCACGAGTGGCGCAGCCATGAGTGAAAATATTACCGATGGTGTTCACGAGATGAAATAAATTTCGATCTTACACCGAAAAAAACAAATATTCTATTTATTTTATGCTTTTAACCCTTTCTGGGAGGAGCTTTATCAAAACTCAGTACAATTCTTTTCCCTCATTCCCCGTGGCGTACCCCTCCCGCACAGCAACGTTACGTCAAGCGCGAGAAATGTAAGGTATATGACGTCATATTTCCCATCTAGTTGTTAGGCACGCGCAATTTACCTAGGCGACAAGAACGTGAAAATCGGTATTTTCACTGGTGGTACCGGTGTAAGATCGAAAAATATTTTCACTGCTATTTCTCGATATCCCACCGGAAAGCATGAAATAAAGAAAAGTAATTTGGTGCTACTTCTATTTTCTTTGTAATTCATCTTTTCAATGTTGAACAAATTGAATTACCTTGAAGGTAAGTCAAAAGGGATAAGCCTTAATTGATTGAAGGTTTAGGTGTCAATTTTAAACCAAGGGAATAAGTACTTTTCATGGATTGTTTTTAACTTTTCACAGGCAAAAAAAAAGGTGTGGTGTTCATCTTCTAATAATATACATTTTTTTAATCATAGTGCATAAAACAATGAGTACAAACTTTATCTTCACTGTGCGTGACATCGAAATGCCGACTGTATTGAATGCATAATTTAAGGCTTGAACAATGAAATCGAGAACATGAGTGTTTTTGCCGAAAAGGTAACTGTTTACATTTACGAAAGACTAATACCATAAACTCTGAGCTAAAGCGAGAATGACTTTTGAAATTCTTGTAAAAATCACATCGTGTTGAATTCAGTATATCATTGTGCCATGTTTGTAAACTGCAGTCATTCAGTCTCTGTCTCAAGACATAAATAAACTAAGATGGTTGCCAAATTCTTGAGATATTAAATCGATACCGAATCCCTATGAGAATAAGAATTGTCTTACTTTTGATACTCAATTCGTTGTTTGAACAATCATCCAATCTTTTAAGTAGATAAGAACAATTTTGGGGGTATCTAGGCGCTTTTATATGTAAAAGTATTATCTAGTATTAAACTCCTTCTGATAGTGTACGGATAATGGATAACGTCCACTTCCTCTAAGCGCCATTAAATTATTAGAAGAAGTATTTAAACCTAAAAAATCCTCGCAAATTTTAAAACGAATTTGTTCTTTAGTCTGATATTTCGAATCCCCATATCTCTGATCCATATGTGAGAATGGGAATAACCACAGACTCAAAGATCTTGAAATACTCTCTATAAGGAAATTTCCCAAAATACCTTTGAAATTGATATGTTTGAAAGTTGGTTTTAAGTGCTTGCGCTGACAGTTTACGTTTATCTACATACCACAAAGTTTTGTGGTAAATAATAAGCCCATGTATTTGTAAACTGACGTTACTGTAGTACTTTTCCTCTTAACATCCATTTTTCTGTGTCGCGTAAAGGACTGCCTTTCCTATATACAATTATCCTTCTTTCGTTTATTAAGATTATAGCTCTTTCACACTTTTCTTTTCTTAGAGAATATAAGCTGTTTACGTACAGGGTATTTCTTCACACGTGTACGCCTTTATTCTAATCATGAATATTGTCTACACATGCAAGTTAAAAATAAATGGATAGCAGTTTACCTTTTTGCCGACAAAATTAAACTTCACTTGATACAACATACTAAGACATGACCTAAATTTTCTTTGATACTACTCTTTTTCTGAGAAGTCCAATTCACAACAGATGTCCTGCAAAACGTCAATTATGGGACTTGAAATAAAATCTTGCAGAAGAAAATTTTAATGTGGTTAAAGATGCAATTTTACCCTAAGTCTTAGGCTTCCAACCGCGACTCACTGCCCTTAATTAATTTAAGCGAACAGTTTAGACCAAGAACAGAATGTACAGAACGTGAAGTCAGATCTTGGATCTATGCTGTCCGATGCGGATATAGTACTCCCCAACACATAACGCTGAAATAGCACTGTTTAGGTATTAACTCATTACCACACGAGAAAATATGAAAGCATTTGCAGACGAAAAAATAAAGGTGACTAAAAAATAGAAATTCATTCTGGGAAGGGTAGAAAACACTCTGGGAAAAGGAGAAAATGCTGGTTACCAGCATTTTCTCCTTTTCCCATAGTGTTTTCAAAAGGCTTCTTTCTCAGGGGCGTCAAAAGTAGGGATTGTGTGGTAATGGGTTAACTATCGAATTGAAATTTCATTTTAGTTAAATAGCAGGATAAGGATTAAAGATGAGAAAACATTTTGGGAGATATGAAAAATGCTGATTTCCGACATTTTCCCTTTTCCTATAATATTCCCAGTCTTTTTTCCTGTAGGGTCGTAAAAACAGAATTGGTTGGCCCAGAAGGATGCAATAATTTCTTGGGGAAGCCTTTAAAATCTACTTGTACATAGCCGCAAGGCGTAGGACTACCAAATTTTGCATGTAGCTTTATCTAGTTGGCCTCTACCAGGAGGGCTTAAATTGTAGCCTTGGAGTTAAGTTCGTGGTGAAAACTTCATAAATGATCTTACTTTTAAACCATGATAAGGTCTAGGGCTACCAAATTTAGCCCTGTTTCATGGGTCTCATGTTTTACAGGGCCTTTTTTTAAGGAAACTTTGAAAATCTTCTTTTTTATAACCACACATTCTAGACCTGTATTATTAGGTACGGGGGTTTATCTTGTGGACCTCCATCAGGATTCAAGTAATGATAGCTTTGTGGTCAACAATGGCTTGCCCAGGGGTCAAGGGGTCATATCTTTCTCGTAGGATTTTATAGAAAAAAATGTATGCCTTCAAGTTCAAAACCAGTTGGCCAGAGTTGTAATGTTTGGCTTGTAGTGTTTCTACTGATTAGCCAGTTGAGCGATACAGGGTCATCATGGCCCTCTTGTTTTAAGTTATATCCCCTATTGCATCAGTGAACTAGAAAAACAGATGAACGAAAAAAAATATATGACCCTTTTTCGACCTGGTCCTTATGTTCCGTGAAGTTCTGAACACCTAAAGTATGGCTTTGTTTTGTTCAAACCTTTTACTTTTGCACTTTTCACCCATCTAGCCATTGATAGATAGGTTGCACTACACTTCCCTACTAGAAGATTCAATTAGTCTCGCTATCGACTCAAATATTACTGATGTAGTTATTACTGGTGACTTTAACTTAAACTATCTTAATGCTGCATCATATAGAAAGATTAACGTACTCTGTAATCAGTATAACATGTCTCAGCTTATTGAGGAACCAACACATTTTACAGAATGTTCACATTCTTTGATTGATCTTATGTTTGTCACAAACAAAGAATCCATATTAACTTCTGGTGTTGGCATACCTGTTCTAGAAAATAGTATCCGCTATCATTGTCCCATATTCAGTGTTTTAAATTTTCTAAAACCAAAACATAACTCATATAGACGCATTATTTGGAAATATGATCTTGGGGACTATAATGCATTAAGAAATTATTTCAACAATATCAATTGGGATGAACTTAAATCGAATGACATTGACATTTATGCTCAAAATATAACTGATGTTATTAAAGGGGGAATAGACAATACTATTCCACATAAAACAGTTAATGTAAAAGCTCATGAACCTCCCTGGATTACTAGTTTGATAAAACGTAAAATCAGACAACGCAAGCGGTTATATAAAAACGCAAGAAAGTCAAATAATCCAAGTAAATGGCTTAAATTCAAAAAGGTTAGAAACGAAGTAATTGACTTAATACGCAAAAGTAAACATGATTACATTGATCGTTTGACAAATAAATTATGTAATGGTTCATTATCATCACGCGATTGGTGGAAGGTGCTTAAAAGTTTTATCAAACCTTCTTCTTCTGAATGCTTACCACCACTCTATGATACTGACAACGATACAATGGTCACTGATGTTAATGCCAAAGCAAGTTTACTTAATTCATTCTTTGTTACTCAAACTAGACTAAATGAAAACGATCAAGCCTTACCAACTGAACTCTTAGGAAATGATCAGTATTCTTTAACTTCAGTATTCATTGATTCTTTGGAAGTCAGGGACGTGCTAATAAATTTAAATGTTGGAAAAGCTCCAGGACCTGACGGTATCAGTAACATTATTTTACGATGGTCAGCGAACCAGTTGGCTAATCCCTTATGTCAATTCTTTAACTTCAGCTTGGAGACTTGCAAACTACCCCTTTCATGGAAGATGTCTAATGTCTGTCCAGTTTTTTAGAATGATGATCCTTCTCTGCCGTCCAACTATACACCGATCTCTCTTCTTAATACTATGGAAAAGGTTTTTGAAAGGACACTTTATAAACATATTTTTAATTATTTAAATGAAAATAGTTTTTTTTACACCGTATCAATCAGGGTTTTTGCCTGGCGACTCTACAGTTAACCAAGTAACATTCCTTTATAATAAAATATGCAATGCTTTAGACGAAGGTCTTGAAATTAGATTTATATTTTTTGATATAAGTAAGGCTTTCGATAAAGTATGGCATAAGGGTCTGATATTCAAACTAAGACGTGCAGGAATAAATGGTAAACTACTTGATTGGCTTTCTAATTACCTCTCTAACAGGCGTCAAAAAGTTATCCTGCCTGGTGGCCAGTCTAATGCCCAATACATAAATGCTGGTGTCCCACAAGGATCGATACTCGGCTCGCTTCTTTTTCTGGTATTTATTAACGATATTGTCGAAAACATTGAATCGGGTATCAACCTATTTGCAGACGACACTAGTCTATCATTAATTATCCGCAACCCAAACGATGCGGGACGAATTCTTCAGAGAGATATAGAAAAAATTAATAAATGGGCAGAAACCTGGCTGGTTAAATTTAATCCTTCAAAATCTGAATCACTTATCATCACTCGTAAAAATGTTCAAAATTCTCACCCCGATCTCTGTATGTCAAATATAAATATTGAAAATGTCCAGTCACATAAACATTTAGGTTTTCACTTCTCAAACGACGGATCATGGGATCTTCATATTAAAAATTCTATTGAGAAAGCATGGAAAAGGATAAATATAATGCGTCGTCTTAAGATATGTCTTGATAGGAAATCTCTGCAAGTTATATATTTTACGTTCATTAGACCTATTATAGAATACGGAGACGTCGTTTGGGACAATATCCCTCAATACCTGAAAAATGATCTAGACAAAATCCAAAATGAAGCTGCCAGAATAGTAACAGGTTGTAGCAAACTGGTTTCCTTGGATGAACTAAAAAATGAATGTGGTTGGGAGTCACTTGGCGACCGCAGGCGTAAACACAAACTTGTATTGTTCTTTAAAATGACTAAATGCCTTGTTCCTTCCTACCTAAGTAATCTTGTCCCTGATTTGAATAGCAACCTTAACAATTACAACTTGCGCAATTCTAATAATATTCGAACCATTGCTTGTAGAACAAATCTCTGTAAAAAATCCTTTCTCCCATCCGCTGTGGAAGAATGGAACTCAATTCCTCAAGATATTAGAAATTTGAATTCGTTGTCTTGTTTCAAAAGGTATCTGGACATTAATAGGCCATATCCAAATAAATTGTTTTTTATAGGACAAAGACGCCTTCAAATTTTGCATACTAGGTTACGAAATAATTGCAGTTCCCTAAAGCACCATCTGTACTTAAGAAATGTAGTTGACTCTCCTAACTGTGTATGTGGTGCTATAGAGACAAATGCACACTATTTCTTTGAATGTCCACTTTATGAAACTATAAGAAATAAGTTCATTCGCTCCATATCGTATTATGAAATTACTATAGACCTTCAAACACTCCTCTTTGGAAATGATTTTCTTACTTTTCAGGAAAATGAAGAAATTTTTTTGAAAGTTCAGTCGTATATAAGGGAAAGTAAGCGTTTTAAGGAATGATTTTCAAAAAGGTCCACCTCTACCTCTCTCTCTCT
Organism: Tridacna crocea; assembly: GCA_943736015.1. Classification (NCBI taxonomy): domain Eukaryota; kingdom Metazoa; phylum Mollusca; class Bivalvia; order Cardiida; family Cardiidae; genus Tridacna; species Tridacna crocea. The sequence goes on along the minus strand of OX031068.1, from coordinate 18,539,450 downwards.
CTCTCTCTTTCTCTTTCTCTTTTTGTCTCTCTTTCTCCAGCTTGCTCACCAATTTTTGTATGTATATGTTTTTTTTTCTCTCTCTCATTTTCTTTATTTCTGTCATGTGGATGTTGTTGCTTTGGAAAGGGACTCTATAAGCTCTTATCAGCTTTCGTCCCAATCCATTTGTATGTTTATATATACAATATGTTTAAACTAAACTGATAGATAGGTTCAAACCTTTTACTTTTTCACTTTCCACCCCCTTTCGCTTGAAAGATAGGCAATCCACATGGTCAATATATACAGCATGGAATGAGGTATACCAAAAGATTATTTATGATACATAGTGGAAAATACAAATTAGGGTTTCAAACAACAAAGGTTTGAACAAAATAAAGCCATGCGTTGGGTGTAAATAACATCACGATACATAAACACTATATAATTGCTTTGTTACCGAAACATCCAATCGATTTACTCTATAAGTCTATGTTACCGAACTCGTCTGTTACCGAAACATCCGTAAATCCATGGAATGTGCAGTCTGATCTTGGATCTATACTGAAACAGCAAGAGTAAAATAATGGTGAAACTGTAAGAAGTTTGTACGTAATTTTTTGGGTGTTTAGTGCTGGGAAGAGATTTAGGAGCTATGTAAATGAATACATAGTACATAGTGATGTTTGTGAATTTTTGTTTGTTTGTATGGTGAAAACCCTTTGCCATACAACGCCGACTTTTAACGACCCGGGAGAGAAACGTTTTGAAAACTAGTGGGAAAAGGAGAAACATGCAGGTAACCATCATTTTCTACCTTTTCCCACAATGTCTTCTACCCTATCAAAGAAAACTTGCACCATTAGAACCCCATTGGAAGTACCATCTGCAATTGCTTTCATTTTGATTAAAGCTGAAGTTTTGTCGTCTGGTATAGAATTAAATGCCATTTTATACATTATTTCATTTCTATGCAACTGCCAGTACATCCATGTATGTTTTCTAAAAACCTCTTTTAGCAATTCTTCGCACGATAGTCTTTCCAAAACGTCATCTCCTTACCAGCTGTGATTAAAGTATGAATCTTTTGGCGTTATTTTTCATTAAAATGACACCTTTTGATAGCATAGAAAACATTGTGACAAAAGGTGAAATTGCTCGTCACGAGCAATTTCACCTTTTGCCACAATGTTTTCCAAAGGATCCTACAAGCAATGTGTAGAAATGAGTATCTATGGAGTAAAGGATTAATCCCCAGTTGGGGCTTCTAACAACCGACCCAAGGGTTTCAAGATCTGTACGTAACCTACTGGGCTACCAGAAATTGCCCTTTCTTCAGAGAAGGTACAAAATCATAAATTCGTCACGCCTTATCAATTATCAAATAAGCAGAATCAGCTCTAAGAAACCCCTTGTCGCTTTAGAGCGACTTCATGTGCAGCTGTAGACCCTGTAGATCAACATCAGACTGCACAGAATAGGCTGTCTGATCCTTGATCTATACTCTCCGAAACGGGGATATTTTACCATGAAATTGTTAGAAATGACCACATAATATTTTGGATATTTAGTATTGATATAAAAAGTAAAGTAGTGAACACGTTTAAATCACAGGGCTAGGTGGACCTGATATACTTGTGTTTGTATGATGTTGAACGTCGCCTTTATTTGTCCCTGTGTCCCTACATTCTTGCAGTTTTACCGGTTTATTCCCAGTTCGCCCAATCCCATTTCGCCCATTCCCATTGCGCCAGAATTTTTCCCGTTTCGCCCATTCTTTTTTCGCCCTTTCCAACTTCGCCTTTTCCCATTTCGCCAAATATCTGCCCCGCCCTTTTCCCGTTTTGCCCAAATTCATTTTCGCACACTTTTCATTTCGCCCAGATGACCATTTCGCCCTTTTCCTACAAGGCCCCTTCCCATTTCGCCCGAACGCCATTCTTCTGATATCTGGGCCCAAAACTAGCCCCTTCAAAAAATGGTGTTACCCAGATTATCCAATCCCATATAAGCCCCCCCAACACAAACAAAAAGGCTTAAAAACACTGATGGGCGCAGCCAATGCCTGGTATTGGTGGTAATGATTATAGGCCTGTGGTAAAGGAACAGGGCGTAGGCTACAACACGTAAGGGCCAAAATGGTGATGGGGGCCAGCTGATAACTGGTCAAAATGTCATTGGGTGAAGGGGCGAAATGATAAAGGGGCGAGATGGCATTGGGCGAATCAACAAAGGGTGAATTGGCAAGAGGGCGAAATTGTAATTGGGCGAAAAGATGATTGGGCGAGGTGGCAATGTGGCAAAATGAAAAGGTGCAAAATGGGTAGGGGACAAGACAGCAAAGGGCGAAATGGGAAGAAAAGTTTGGCGAACTGGGAATGGGCGAAATCGAAGAGGGCGAACTGGGAAGACACCGTTTTACCACTACTTCTCACGCTTCCATTGCCATCCTCGTTGACCCAGTTTCCATTCATTCTGTAACCAAAGATGCATGGAGAGTGGCGTAATCCTTCAAACCTGGGTACCGAGGATGTCCTTCCCAAGTCACTGGCTATTTTCCTATATATGTAAATGTATTGTCGAAATAGTGTTCAGCCACGAGAGACGAATGTATCCGGTCACAATGATTATCATCATTTCTCATGAAGAAACAAGTCAATCTGGAGAATCGGACTAGCGAATGCTCTTGTTTCCAGCCCGGTATGTTAAGGATTGATTCACCTTTTTAACATCTTCACTACGCTACTCTACCCTTGGCGGATCGAGCTTGATTTTTACATTCCCCCGATAGGCTTTTTCATCGGATGCAGCCAGGTCTAATTGCAACGAATGAAATCGCTCGTAGCATTTCATCTTTGATAAAAATAGAACAAGGTCGCTACCTTTCGAATAGAAGGTAAACATGGAAGCCCACGTGGATGTCTGCTTATTGCTTCATGTGTATTTGTAAGCGGTTTGTAAAACGATATTTCATTTGCTTTTAGAAATATGATGTAAATGGGGGTTATAACCAGCATCCAATAGAGGGCGGATCGCAGGAATCTCGAAATCTGGCTAAATCAGCCAAGGTAAGATCCACGTAGTGATTGTAAACTTGGCTCGCGAAGATGAGCGACCGTGGGAAAGAAGGAGTTGGAAAACAGTGTGGGAAAACAGAATAATGTCATTAACAAGATTTTCTCCTTTTCCTACAATGTTTTCGACTTCCTCATAGTCCTATTCTATCAGTTGAGTATGATTTGATATGTTTTGTGTCAAAACTTACAGTTTGGACATTTTTAAAGTTTGTCGTTTTGTAGAGTGTGAATCAAATTTGTGCAAACACATATTAATGACCAAGTGGGGCTCTTGAAAAGATTAGCTAAATGCATCACCATAATGTACTAAAATAGGTCCATTTTAATTCTTGAAACGATAGATTTGTATGGTAAAATGGTTCTTCGGCATGCAGGCCATTTCCTGAAAGAAAATAAAAACGACCATACTTTTTGCAAATGTATATACACCACCATTTGGCACAGCTTTACCCATTTATTGTTTGGTGCAGATACTTCGAATCACAAAACACAACTTAGTTGAAGAGGGCCAAGGACCTATCTTTCGTCGAGAACTTGAATTCGTGGACTTGCCTACCCACGAAATCAACGAAAATTAGTACTCAACGAATACTAATGGTTTCACAGTAACTCGTTGCTTATTTGCCACTTAGAGGCATAAAACAATTTCCTTCGCTGGAAAACTAGCACTTCATAAACTCTGGATCTTCGTGCGCTACATAAATGCGATATACACCCATTCAAACAAACTTAACTTTTAAGAAGTCATGAGTTCGACATAAAACTTAACAGAGTTAGGAAAAGGATTATCGATAAATCTCTTGGAGTTTGACAATTTTCGTCGTGCACCTATGCCACATAATTAAACACTCATTATAAACTTGTGTGTCTCTAGTACAATCTTGGACAAACATAGATAACACTTTGTTCCATACCTCAACAGAATGATAGACACCTTACTGCTTCGCTGAAAACATAGCTTTTCATTAAGTATAGATTACAACACTTTGTAGCCAACGTTTCTCCATGGCACAAGTTTGACTTTTTCCCCCTACAGGAAAAGCTGCAAATACTTTGTAGTACTAACAGTCCAAATGGCATGACATAAAATTACAAGTTACCGGATGTAACAGTATTGCACAATCAGGTCTTGTTAACTTATGTCACTTCAATGTAGCCTCAAACGTTGCTCTATTAGTTGCAAACTCTATAATATTAAAATTTTAGAAGATCGGTATTTGCTATCGGACTAAGCATAATTCAATTTAAAAATAGATTTCCCAACTTCAGTTTGCCTGATTTTGATCAATACTATCCGTAATAAAGGTTGGCTAAACCAAATGGTATCGCAAGTTCTTATTGTGTAAGCTATCAGACACTGAATTAAATGTAATTTCTAAACCTAGAATTAGATTTAAAAAGTAATTTAGAATGGTTGGTTGATGCGGGCCTAGATCATTTGAAATGTGATGGACTACGGACTGCGTCACTCCTTCTGCTTCCAGTTCCTTCTTCAGCTATACTTCTAATTATTATGTCAGCCAAATGTAACGTTAAGTACTACGGTTAAGAGATGAAGCTTAACGCGTGTTCCCATAGATACAGCCTAGTTGTCAACTTTATTTCCCCCATTGCTCACAATCTGGTCTGTGTGCCTGAAAATAAAACGAACGGGCCAAACAGAACAATACATTTTTATTACATAGAATTGAAAAGTAGTAAATTTCTCAATGAAATTAAATCACTAGTTCACCGCAGAAAAGCAAAGTGGATGACTGGAAGTAAAGAAAATGGGGTGTGTAGAGGGGGAGGGGGGAGTAAGATCCGTACTTCGTTTGATATGAGTGACCACTGGCGTATTTGCATAATAGACTGATTAATTGATAGAGTGGATTATGAAGGGTTAGATCTATAGGAGAACTTGTGGTGCAACTCCAGTCCTAATTTAAGGGTAAAACAGGAATGTTTATGCTTATTCATTGCAACATTGTTGTCGTAAAATTGGCTTTAATCATTTTTTGCTAAACAAAATTGATTCCGTTTGCTAAGGATATTACGTCAATATTGCCTGTTCAAGTACAGACATATTAGAAATTAAGGGAAAAGTCATATCTATCTTTGTGATGTGTTTCAGCATCTCTATGGCTCATCACTCATGAAAAAGGTGTTTTTCTCCACTGAGCGAAATAGATGTGTATCGATCTTACAATGAGCAAAGGCTCGTGATCCAAAAGTTCCTTTCGACGTTGTGAACCAAAAGGTAGGCCAGAAATACCTGACCCATACTCTAACAAAAGCAGTTTAATGCATCTCCATCTGACAACCGACTTAAAATGGAAGTGCTTTTGTTCTTTGACTATAGCTTCCAGTTTTCGACTTCCATTTTTCGACTGCAGATATCAACCTTAAGAAGCCAGGTCGAAGGTACCTTTGATGCCGATTTGTTCAACTAATTCGACACTGAATGCAATATCACGTGCTTTAAATATCAGTGTAAATCAACAAAGCCTGTTAGTCCTTTACAAACTTAAGGATTCTAGTTTTATAGTGGTTGTGAAAATTTAGAAATTTAGGTAATGATTAGTGCTTTTAAAAATTGAACAATTACATAAGGTTTTATTGGTTCTGCTTTGTAAATATTGCCAAAAACATAAACCTGAGATAACACGCATATTTTACTTTCAAGATAATTTTATTTCACCCTAGCTTTTCGATATTTAGATCTAAATTACATTTATTCCTAACTTGCCCACACATTCGGCGCGACTACTGGTGTAGTTCCCAGGAAGCAGAAACGAGAAATTTGTATACAACTTGTAAGAACTTGTTTCTCTGTCGATTCAAAATAAATGCGTTTAAACTAAACTATTAATAGAATTATCAAGCAGGAAGTTTATTTGAATTTGGCAATAACCGCATTGTCAGCACCATGACAGATTATTTTCACATACCAGACGTTTAAGGTCTGTATTTCTAAAACAAAACATACCCGGTATTGTCCAATTGTTGACCAAATTGAATCAGGCTAGTAATCACAGTTTTCACTTTGTTTGTTATGTCATCGTTCAACATCACCTTATCTGTTTCTCCCACAATACTGACGTCAACATCGTTCCCCTCGACCAATATTCTGTATGTTTGTTCTGAAAGTATTGACAATGAACTAGGAATTTGTCACGTGAAAAAGTTAGTGTCATAATAAACCCACTCGATTAGGTGTTTCCTTCAATAGAGTGCTATCTACTGAGAAGTTTGGTACTTTTCTTTACATAATTATATAAGACACACATACTAGTATCAGTTACATATAAAGAAGGCTCAGAACGGACAAAGTATGCTTGCCTAAGACAGGTTCTTACTTAGCAAAGGAAATTTCTCCATATAAACTTCCTCTTGGGACTCAAAATATACTTGCATAACACAGGTGGCTTGATTACCGGAGATTGCGATTGAAACAGTTTAAAGAGTAGAGTTGGTGCAGTTTTAAAATTGCTGTTGAGAATCTGAATTTAATAAATGAAAGAGTACAAGTCAATGTAAAATACATGCATATAATACGGACTCACTGTTGTAAATGTTTAATTTTTTAAATGTCCTCTTTATTTATTCTTATACTTTTTATCATTTTTCATCTACTTCTATTTGCGATATGGACAATTGGAGAAGCAAGTGCGATTGTACCAAAAATGGTTAACTAGAAAAAGCGCCCTGAAAATTTTAGCCTTTATTTCAATACGAGGACTAAGTAACTCGTGAAAATAGAACTCTTTGTTCGCCAATACTGTCAAGCGAAACATATATTACAATCTGCAATACTCTGTCTGCAATACACGCGCATTAGGAATCATCAAAAATAAATTACGAGAACTAAGAAAGAAAATCGACATAATTCGATAGCAGTGCATTTGAAACCTATATACCTGCAACATCATTTCTCTTGTGGTTGATTGTGTCGGTCTGTTGTTGCTGTTCACCTGAACATTGGCCTGATAATTTCTTTTGTCGGAAACCCTTTTTATTATTTCCGAATGGAGGATCAAGAACATCATTTCGATGTACATTTCCTAAGGATGCCCCAACCATTATGCAAGGCTCTTTGTTCAAGTTGTTGTTATCATTGCTTTCTTCCGGACGTTCAGAGTCGAATCTAGTATTGCCATATGTAAGAATAAATGTAGCAATTGTCCCATGTTTTACTTCTCCTTGTAAACGAAAATACTTGGTTTGATCAGGCACTTCACAATATTGTGAATGAGCATCTTCAATTATTTCTCCTTCCTCAGCTGATTCTGTAGAGTTATCCTGCTCATTTGAATCGTCATTAAGGTTTGGATTGAGTTGGAAAGTTATTTTTCTATCTGGTTTAGTACCTTCTGATATTTGCTCGGTCTTTTCCAGGAAATACTTTTCGTATTTACTCGTAGATAGGAATTCTTTTTTGTCTTTCTCGAGGCCATCGTAACCACGGGGTTCCAGGTGAAATGGAGGTTTGTTATCGTAGGTTTTTTTACCATCCAATCTTAAGGGCTCTGGCTGGAGATTTCCTTGACGGATATCCAAAATGTCATCTACCTTGTCAACGATGTCCATCAATGTTGGCGTTTCCTTAAAGTTTCCGATTTCTTTTGGCATTTTGTCATCGTGGTCTTTAGTTGTATATTCATTTGTATTTGATTTCTTCACATATAAGATTGTATCAGGCGCTTTGTTTTCAATCCTTCCAATGGTAGTGTCTTGATTATTTTTAAAGGCTGTATCAAGTTGCTTGTTTAAATCGTCGGTTGTTAATGGAATTTGTTCTTCAGAATCATTTCCTCTCGCAATGTGTGTTTGGAGCACGTTACTGTTTCCTATGGGCTCTCCGCTAATATCAGCTAGACATGTCTGTGTTTCAACAATTTTTTTGGCGTGACAAAATCCCTTGACGGAAGTTTTTTTCTTAATACCTTGTTTTTTTGTCAATTTCGTGCCACTCTCTTTTGATTTCGTCCCTTCTTGGTCGTTTAATTGTAAGTTGAAGTTTCTGTCAAGAGTTCTAGAAGTACGCGGAGTGCTGTTGGTTGTCAATTTCTTACCATCCTTTTTTGTTTTCCCCTTTTTGTCGTCGTTTTTCGGTAAGTCAAAGTATCTGTCGGGCGTCTCAGAAACTCCTTTTAACTCTTGCGTATTTCTGGAAGCGCATTGAGTGCCATCGACACATTTATCATATTTCCTATTGATTTTTCTGTCAAGAGATTTTCTTGTCTTGATTTCACCGTCGTTAAGATTCTTCCCGATGAGATCAAACAAAACTTCAAGGTTATACTCATACTCCGACAAACCATACTTCTCAAGTATACATTTAGATTGGTCACTGTGAAAGTCGTGGTCCCGCTTACAATTACTACCAAATTTGCAGGTCTTTGTCACAAAGTGCAGACAGACATGCAGATGTTGACAACGCTGCTTTTGTTTGCAATCTCCTTTATTGTTGTAGAATTTGCAAACAGTCGGAGATGTCGTTGCATTTCTATTGTGGACATAACTTACAATCTCACCAATATGTACCGGTTTCATTTTGAGCAGGAAATGACGTTTCAACACATTTTTATTGTGGTGCTGAAATATTTCGTGACTGAATTTACAACTTTGACCCGACATACATTTTCCAACCAGATAGAATTTACAGATGTGAAGGTCATGACAATCGCAGTCCTTCAGCATTGGGTTCTGTGTGTAGCTCTCACAAATTTTTACGTCTGTTCGCGGCTGTATCCTCTCATCATGTGTTATATCAAAATTCCCAAGAAGTGACGACATTACCTCATTGTACGATTTGTAAGACTCGAACTGTATTCCTCGACTGTACAATCTGTCTCTAAAATCGGGCATTTTAACACCAAACAAATACTCGTTTTCTGCCTTTAAAGCAACCAGTTCAGCTAGTGCTGTGGATATGAATTCTGTCTTTTCATGAGTCGAGAAAGCTTCGAAAGATTGGAATGTTATCGGCAACGGGAATGTGCCTTCTGTGTAGACTTCAGTTTTTGGCGATCTTACATCATGCGACACTAAGGTGTCACCACATCTGCGCTCAGTATTAAAACTCGAGATCCTGCTGTAGATAGTTTTGCCATCAACTATCTCACCTTTTTGGCTGTGTGAGCTGGTCTGCCCGTTTGAATATGTTTTCTCTTGCCTATGATCCTCATTGATCGTTGAGCTTTGATATAATCTACTTTGGTGGTCATCAGAAATCCCTCCGGGGTTTGATAGCAAGTCACATTCACTTATATCACTGTATATCCTCTGTTCAGGTGAAGCTCTCCTTGGTGATGAACTCAAACTTCGTATTTGTCTTCGACTTGTTCCTTGCTCTCTGTTGTGTGAATCGCTTGAATGTCGTCTTCTTCGGTTCGTGCGTGTCCGAACAGCTGATGGAAAGAGGTTTATTCTTGACCTTCTTTTATCTATGCCTTGCTTCAAATTTCTCCGATCTTTTTTCTTGTATTTTACCACTCTTCCATCAAAAGTTATCCAAAAGGCAGGATACGAGTTGACAGCTTGACCTTTTCGGTGTTTACCTCTGTGTGTATAGTTGGAACTTTTATATTTTACCATGGTTTGTTACCAAAAAACGCCCACTGGAATAGGCAAGAAAAAATTATATAGAATTCGGATGTGCGTAGGGCAAATCAAGTCTTTCATAGAGAGGAAGCGCATAGATCTATGCTTTGATAGTATGAACATTCGTTCTGAGAGGTACTTAGTCATGAAAAACAAATCATCGCCGTAATTCATGTAAATACCCGATGTCTTCATTATTCAACAAAGAAGGCAGTATCTTTCGCCTTCAAATAGTCATGAGATCAGGATTTCAAACTTTAACATGCTAATGAAATTACATACCTCTGAAAAAAACGAGGTCTAAAATTGCGTTTTTGAATAATATGCACCTTCAAAAATACCATTTTAAACATAGAGCACCCATTTAACTTAATAGAAAGAAGTTTATGAGGGCTCTCCTGTTAGTCACTGACAAAAATTATTAGGTCACGCTCTGGCGAAAGGGGGTTTGATACATCTCTTTACTCGATCTGTGTGTTCCATTATAACCAAGCAAGGCATTTTATAATTTCGGGTTACTTAACTCATTACCAAACGACAAAATTTTAGGCTTGTCCAAATCGAAAGTATTTGCAGATGACAAAATAAAAGTGACTGAAAATTTGAAATTTGTTTTGTGAAAGGTAGAAAACATTGTGGGAAAAGGAGAAAATGCTGGTTACCAGCATTTTCTCCTTTTCCCACAATGTTTTCTAAAGGCTTCTTTTTCAGGGGCGTCAAAAGTAGGGATTGTGTGGTAATGGGTTAAATCGATTAAGTGTAACAAACGACTGGATCTTGAGTTGAAATGGTCGTAGAACATACAAAAACACTTACTCAAAGCTAATAGTTTTGACTCTGGTTAGTCTGCGCGGACTGTTCAGACTGACAGCGGTCGATATTCTTTGCAGATGCACTAAGTCCTCTTTTCACAGAGCAAAGCTCAATTTGAATTTCATAAATGCTAAAGAAAGAGCCATTTAACTCATTATCAAACGACAATATTTTAGGCTTGTCCAAATCGAAAGTATTTGGAGACGACAAAATTAAAGTGGGTGAAAATTGAAAATTGTTTTGTGAAGGGTAGAAAACATTATGGGAAAAGGAGCATGTTTTCTAAAGGCTTCTTTCTCAGGGGTGTCAAAAGTAGGGATTGTGTCGTAATGGGTTACGTTATAAATTTTCGAGTTTAGTATCGACTGCCAGCCATGAAAAAGACGTCCTGTTCTTGTAAACGAGTTAAAAGAGGCAATCCTGTTCCATTTTAGGACTTAACGATTAAAGAAGTGCAAAAACTCTGAAATCACACTTTTAACAAAAAAGAGTCGGAGTATTTTTTAACAATTTTTCAGGAAGTTTCAACTTTTTACCTAACACTTTCCACTAACCTGTGTGGAATAAAAAACTAAAATAAAATGACATACTAGTAAAAACAGACCCCTTTACTGACCTTCCCGCAGCATTAATTTTCCTCCTTTTATTAAGAAATAATTTTGTTCAGTCAAAAATGTAGTCTTCCTAATCGGGTAGCCACACAATATTCAATATTCCCCACAAACAAACTACCTTCTATCAACTCTCTCATGCTCAATTAATCGAAATCGAAAATGAAACTAAATGGTGCAGGACGTGTTTGTATAAATTGCGACGCAATAGCCTGTACATTAGTTAACTCTTTACCTGACGACAACATTGTAGGCTTGTCAAATTTCAAAGCATTTGCAAACGAAAAATTTATTGTTGTTCAGAGAGAGAGAGAGGGGGGGGGGTGTCTATAAAAATAGCATGCGACTAATTTCAATTCAGAAACCCTAATACCGACCAAGAGTCAACAGTGCGGGTGTTAAAATTCATTTGAATTAATGTGAAGATGACAATCTGTAATTGAATAGTTATATTGTCAGTCCAAGTGAAATCGCTGGCAGAGACAGGTTCCTGGGAGTGTCACCAGTATGGGCGATTAGTAACGTTTATAATTACATGCAAAATCGATCTAATTTAGTGGAAAGAAAAAGAGGATTAACTACGGTAAGTTTCTAAATATATATGAATTATACAGGCTAAGAACAACAACTTTATACTTACTTAATGAATTTAGACAAAAAAAATGTTTTAAAAATTAGAGGGGAAAAATTAATATTACGCCATGCCGATAAGTGCAAAAAAACGTTCGTGTCATTAACAAGCAATTCTCCATTTATCACAAAAACAAAACTTCCACAAGTATTTATTCAACACGCTTTAACTCTTTATCATGTAATGCCTACTTTTAACGACCTGAGAAAGAAGGCTTTTGAAAATATTGTGGAAAAAGGATAAAATGCTGGTAACCAGCATTTCCCCTTTTCTCATAATGTTTTCTTCCCTTCACAAAGCAAAATCCAAATTTCTAGTCACATGGATTTAGTAGTCTTCAATTGCTTTCGATACTATCATTCCTTAGACACCAAGTAGTCTAAGGCCTGGCAAGCTGGATTCAATTTTTTTTTCAATCCGTCTGGTAGAAAAATTTCATTGGTACCGGGTGATAGTATAGCTATATAGAAGTCAAATTAGGGTGGATGCCAGAAACAAAAGTGGTGCAGATTTTTTTCAGACAACATTTTGTTACCCCACCCACTGAAAATGCACTGAATTGAGCTTATGTGTATAACCCACAAAATTTCAATATCTTCCGGAGTATATTGATTGCAAATAGGTCTAATTGACAATTTAAGCACATAAGCAATGAAAAAAATCCAGTTACAGGAGAAGATGAAATACATTGGGTGTCCTGTTGTTACCCCACCCACCAAATTTGCATACATTTTTTGAAAATCATTAGCAACTTAATATCATTTAAGACTTTTGTGTTTCAACTTCTTATGAAAGTGTTTAATGAGAACTAAATGCTTACTATTGTACTAAATTGCTGCATTGTATATTTGTTACGGTCATGCTTATCTTTACCCCACCCACAAATGTATATACACGGCCATCTACGAGCTATTATATAATTATGGCAGATTTTAGGAGACACGATTTTTGAAAATTAAGTTGGATTTTTTTGTTTGATAAGGTTCGTTATATCCACACTGGAATATTGTCTACTGTGATGCAATGCTAGTCATAACACATCGACATGTCCTTCATGTAACAATATTGTAAAGTAAAAGAAATTCCATTCTAATTTAGAAAAATAAATACTTTCTGGTTCAAATTATAATATTTCACTTCGAATCATCAGTATAACACATATTTGTTTTATATTAATTGAGTATTTTGGAACAAAATTTTGGCACGTTATACAGAGAAGATCAGTGTTTTGCAACTGTTTTAATTTCTTGAAAAAGTTATATAGATCTAGTAAATTATTCCTAGCTGTTTGTACTAAAAATGTAACTGTATTTTCCGTTTTGTTCCCAGAAATTGTTTTTATTAAATTAAACGTCGCGGCTCTCTTTCATGAGCATTTTTTTATCATTTTTATTATATATATGACTCATGTTTTACATCAATGACACAAAATGTTACAGCACAGACACATATAAGTATCAAAAAAAGGTTTGTACTTAGTGCCTTTATTTGAGAAAAATCAAATGAAACAATTATTGAATAGTTACACATGAAATGAAGAAAAGTCATTTCCACCAAAAATACTGTCTTGTTGACAAGTTCAGGCTTTAAATGTTATTATAATTACATTTAAGTTATTTCAATTATTCTTCTGTACCAACTGTTAACTATATTCATGCTATATGCATTAAAATATCATTGTTATGTAGGAAATAAATCCATTACATCATAATATTTCAAAAGCCAGGGACATTGGCCCTGGAGTGCTCACCTAAGACTATAGCTTTATTTCCCTGATGTTTATGTGATGAACTTTAAACTAACCTGTGACCCCAGGGGCAGTGCCAGTTTTGATCCCATGGACATGAAATGAACAAACTTGGGAGAGGTCTACTAGGAATTGCTACATGCCAAATATCAAAGCTCTATGCCTTCTAGGTTTAGAGAAGAAGAATTTTATAATTTTCTGTCTTTTTTCCTATGTTTGAACTTGTGACCCCCAGGGTAGGGCCAGTTTTGACCCCAGGGGCATCATATGAACAAAGTTGGTAGAGGTCCACTAGAAGATACTACATACCCAATATCAAAGCTCTACGCCATTAAGTTTCAGAGAAGAAAATTTGTAAAGTTTTTCTTCTTTGTTCCTGTGTTCGAAATTATGACCCCCGGGGCAGGGCCACTTTTGAACCCAATGACATCATATGAACAAACTTGGTAGAGGTCCACTAGGAGATGTTACATTCCAAATATCAAAGCTTTATGCCTTTTACTTAGTGAGGAGAAGAATATCAAAGTTTTCATTCTTTGTTCCTATGTTTGAACTTGTAACCCCTTGGGCGGGGCCAGTTTTGACCCCAGGGGCATCATGTGAACAAACTTGGTAGAGGTCCACTAGAAGATGCTACATACCAAATATCAAAGCTCTACGCCATCAAGTTTCAGAGAAGAAAATTTGTAAAGTTTTTCTTCTTTGCTCCTGTGTTCGAACTTATGATCCCCGGGGCAGGACCACTTTTGAACCCAAGGGCATCATATGAACAAACTTGGTAGAAGTCCACTAGGAGATGTTACATTCCAAATATCAAAGCTTTATGCCTTTTACTTAGTGAGGAGAAGAATATCAAAGTTTTCATTCTTTGTTCCTATGTTTGAACTTGTAACCCCCTGGGCAGGGCCAGTTTTGACCGCAGGGGCATCATGTGAACAAACTTGGTAGAGGTCCACTAGGAGATGTTACATTCCAAATATCAAAGCTCTATACCTTTTACTTTGTGAGGAGAAGAATATTAAAGTTTTCCTTCTTTGTTCCTATGCTCAAACTTGTGACCCCCGGGATGGGGCCAGTTTTGACCCCAGGAGCATTATTTGAACAAACTTGGTAGAGGTCCACTAGGAGGTGGCCACATACCAAATATCAAAGCTCTATGCCTTCTACTTTCAGAGAAGATTTTCAAAGATTTTTTTCCCCTTTTGCAGCCATGGCAACCAGAATTATGAGTGGAATTCTATTCTTTGAACAATTTTGGAAGAGCTTCAAACAAGGAACATCCCTGCCAAGTTTAATCAAAATTTGCACAGTGATTTAGGACAAGATGTTTAAAGAAATTGTTGACGGACGACAGACGCTGGACGCCGGACATAGGGCGATCACAATAGCTCACCTTTAGCACTTTGTGCTAAGGTGAGCTAGCTCACCTTTAGCACTTTGTGCTAAGGTGAGCTAAAAAAAAAGAACCATGAAAAACACCCACATCCACACCCACATCCACACACATATGCACATACACACACAACGCAGCTGTACTGTCAATGCAGCAAACAAAGAAACGGATGATTGATCATACGTCACAATTACGCTGGCTGAATGAACAGTGCATTTGTTAATTTTAAGTCATCAAGAGGACTTTAGCTCCACTGGTCGAAGGCCAGCGGGCTTACTTTATGGCCCGCTGTCCGTCGTATGTCTGTCCGTACGTGCATTAACTTATATTTCAAACATCTCCTCTGACACTACCCATCCAACCTTGATGAAACTTCACAGAAATGATCCTGCCATGGCTTTTTTCAGAATTTCTTGAAAGAATCTGATTCCTTCAAACACTCTGTTTGCCATGGCAACAAAACTGAAAAATATTGAAATGTTTGAAAATCTTCTTATCTGAAAGCATAAGGCCTAGGGCTACCAAACTTGGCATGTAGCTTTAGGTCGTGAACTTTTACCAAGTTCCTTCAAATAATAGCCCTGGAGCCGAAATTGGCCCCGACCCTAGGGTCACAAGTTTTATACAGGATTATATAGGGAAAACTTTAAAATAATTCTTTACGGCCTTGGGCTATCAAATTTGGCATGTATCTTTAACAACTGGGCATCTATCAAGAGTGCCCAATTTATAGTCCTGGGGTCAAATTTGGCCGGGCCCCGGGGTCACAAGTTTTACATGAGCTTATATTGGGAAAGCCTTTAAAAATCTACTTGTACATAGCCGCAAGGCCTAGGACTACCAAATTTTGAATGTAGCTTTATATAGTGGGCCTCTACCAGAAGGGCTCAAATTATAGCCTTGGGGTTAAGTTTGTCCCCACACCAGGGGTCACAAGTTTTACTTTAGCTTTTGTGTTGAAAACTTTATAAATGATCTCATTACTAACCATAATAAAGCCTAGGGCTACCAAATTTAGCCCTGTTTCATGGGTCTTATGTTTTTCATGGCCTTTTTTCTTGTAGGACACTTTGAAAATCTTTTTGTTTATAACACAACATTCTAGACCTGTATGATTTGGTACGGGGGTTTATCTTGAAGACCTCCACCATGATTCAAGTTATTATAGCTTTGTGGTCAATAATGGCTTTGCTCAGGGGTCAAGGGGTCATAACTTTCCCGTAGGATTTTATAGGGAAAAAAATATTTGTCTTCAAGTTCAAACCAATTGCCCATAGTAGTAATATTTCGCTTGTAGTGTTTTCACTCATTAGCTAGTGGCACGATACAGGGTCGTCATGGCCCTCTTGTTTTAAGTTATATCCCCTATTGCATCAGTGAACTAGAGAAACACATGGATGAAAAAAATAGGGCCCTTTTTTGACCTGGGCCTCATTGTATGTCTTCAAGTTTGAAACCATTTGGCTGGAGTTGTAATGTTTGGCTTGGAGTGTTTTCATTTTTAGCCAGTGAAGCGATACAGGGCCATCATGACCCTCTTGCTTCAAGTCATATCCCCTATTGCATCAGTGAAATAGATTAACAGAGTAGGAGAGTAAGAAAAACAAAGAAAATAAAGCAGCTTAACCCTTTCCCACACGAGAAAATTTTAGACTGGTCCAAATTGAAAGGATTTGCAGATGACAAAATAAAGGTGACTAAAATATTGAAATTTGTTCTGGGAAGGGTAGAAAACACTGTGGGAAAACGAGAAAATGCTGGTTACCAGCATTTTCTCCTTTTCCCACAGTGTTTTCAAAAGGCTTCTTTCTCAGGGGCGTCAAAAGTAGGGATTGTGTGGTAATGGGTTAAGTAATGAAAATAGCCAAATCTTAGTGTTGGCACACTTATGGTTACAGTTGTGAATATATAATGAAATAACGAAATCAAAGGTTTGTGTGCAACAACAAATTATACTATTGCACTCATAAATAGATCATTTTTGAGGTGCTAAATGCTAAAACTCCATAACTGTTCTTAATTCTGGTCATCTATGTCTGTCCTAGTAGCTCTAGCCAAAAATGTGAAAAAAATCTAGCCAGAAATATTAACACATTCAATGTGAAGACTGAAATTCAGAGATTATTTTCACTTCATTCTGCTAGGAACACTTATTAGGTGTTCTACGGTATGTGAAATTGGTCAGACTTGATTTAATAAAAGTCTTACATACAGGTAAATGTGGATTTTTATGAGCATCTTAAATTCAAAAATTTTGTCAAAATGATTGCATTGTTTCATTGTTTTTTCCATTATTGTGAACATAGGAAAAGCTTAATTTTTGTTATAGGCAAATTTGGGGTGGGCGCGTTTATTAGCATATGAAAAAAATCTGCACCACTTTCAGATCTGGCATCCATGCTTAAAGTGACCCTAATAGGCTATCCTAACTCACTGTACCATTTGAATTTTTCTACCAGATGGATTGAAAAAAAAATAAAAATATGGCTCTTTTTTGATCTGGGCCTTAGCCTAAAGGTCCTCTGAGCACAATCCCAATCTGCCACCTGGCGAATTGGTCTTTTGGAAGTTATATGGGTCAAAGGTCATCAAGAGCACCTCGAACCATAACCCTACATCTGATCCTCAATTGATTTTACTTTGGACATTCTATACCTTACGAAAGGATAAAATGATGTCAGGTAATGTAATATGTTTATATTTCGATATTTTTTATACTTTTTTTTACAAAGTACAAGAGCATTTAGTGCAGATCAAAGCACTGACAGTACTAAATTTTTATCATTTAGACTTCGAAAAAAATCCAGCATTTCCCCTTTTCTCATAATGTTTTCTTCCCTTCACAAAGCCAATTCCAAATTTTCAGTCACACGGATATAGTACTATCATTCCTTAGATCCCAAGGTCCTCTGAGCACAACCCCAATCTGCCACCTGGCCAATGGGTCTTTTGGAAGTTATATAGGCCAAAAGTCATCAAGAGCACCTCGAACCATAACCCTACATCTGATCCTCAATTGATTTTTCTTTGGACATTCTATACCTTATGAAAGGATAAAATGATCTCAGGTAATGTAATATGCTCATATTTCGATATTTTTATACTTTTATTACAAAGTGCAAGCGCATTTAGTGCAAATCAAAACACTGACAGTACTATTTTTTTATTATTTAGACTTCGAAAAAAATCATAACATGAGGAACTACAGGGAAATTTTGTTGTTCTGGTCCGAATATACCCATAATCGAACTCATCCGAGATCTTGTGGTCATATATACTTTGAACAAGTTTGGTGTTTGATATTTACAGATGCTAAAGTGTAAACAAAGAAATGTGAACGGACGACGGACGGACGGACGACGGGCGCAGACGGTCGGTGAGTGATCACAATAGCTCTCTCTCTCTAAGCACTTCGTGCTCAGGTGAGCTAAGAATTGATTCATGTCTTTTGAAGAGAGGCCGGTTCGAATATAAACAAAAGGTTTTGCAATTTTGAGTTGACCCCGGAGCGCCGAACGTTTTTTTAACCCTTCATCAGACCTTACCAATAGTGATGAGTTTTCAAGGCACACCTTTAAGAATTTGCTGGTTCAATCGGTTTTATCTGGTAAAATTATACTGATATACAGTCTGTTTCGCCATGGTTTTGTAAATAATGCAAATGCAAAAAAAAGCGAAACAGGAAAAAGACGTGGTTTATTTTTATGTGACGAATTTCAGAAAAGCTTTGTTACATTACTTAGCCATGGCTTCAAATGACCTTCAAGTAGTTGTAATGTTTCATTAAGCAAATAAATATAAGCAAGAAGAACAATTAAGAAGACTTACAAAAAGAGTAAAAAGACCCCTTCTCCAATTATGCGACTTGAAAACGTGGAAAGAGGGCTGAATGACCGTCATGTAAAGCATATGAGGTTTCTTCGCGGCGCCTTTTTTACACGTTTGCTAACATGTACAAAATCATATTGAAATTGAAAGCCTCTAAACTGTTTAAAAACTTTGATGCTTACCTCTCCTGGCTTCCTTTGTAAAGGAGCCAACTTGTTTACCAAACGTTTAACTATGTCTCACAAACAAGACTTGACATTGAAATCTGACCTATAGATATCTATCTATACCCGTTATAGTGTACCTAACACTCTTGAAGCCAGCCTAACCCTGGTAGCTCAGTCGTTAGCGTGCAGAAATTGAGAAGAAGGTTCGATCCAATTTCTTGCCGAGGACTGATGAGAGTCACTGGGACAGGATTCATTTCTCTCCCACGGTTAGCCGGGAAAGCAGTCAGTGGCTTGGAAAGAAAATTGTGCGGACTAATCAAATTAAAGGGTTTTGTCTTCTTCCTGAATCCACTGTTTTATTGCGTGTTTTGTATTCCACTACATGCAAGATAATAAGCCTATACAAATAAAAAATATAGAGGGAAATACCACTTAGATAACTTCTCGTTTAACTCTTTACCAAATAAAAGTAAAATTTAAGACTTGTCCAAATTCGAAAGCATTTGTAGATGGTAGATGATTTGTAGATTGTAGCTGAAATAATGATTCTTGTATGTTGAAGTGTAGTAAACCTTGTTGGAAAAGGAGAAAATGCCCGTTACCAGCATTTTCTCCCTTTCCCACAAGATTTCCTAAAGACGAATTCCTCAATAAAACCTCCCAAGAGAATGTGAGGTGAGGGTTGAAAGAACATTTTTTAGCTATTCGGACCACTATTCTTTTGTACAGCCAACTTGTTTCGGTTTCCTTTAACCCTCTCCCAAACAATCCCTGGTTTTTACGACTTTGAGATAGAACCCTATTGAAAACATAGTCGGAAAAGGAGAAAATGCTGGTAACCAGCATTTTCTCCTTTCCCCACAATGTTTTCTACCCTGCTGGAAACAAATTTCAATTTTTGAGTTACATTTACTTTGTCGTGTACAGGTGCTTTGAATTTGGACCAAGCTTAGATTTTAGAAAGGGTTTACTCACAACATCTTCAAAATTTCTATTGAAAGAATATCTTCTTCCTAAAATCATTTGAAGGATAATCATAAGACTAGTTGTAACCTCTAGCGAAGCAATTCTTTGTTTTATTACCCTGATTAAGAAGGAAATCGAAAACATTGTGAGAACAGAAGAAAATGCTTGTAATCAACATATTCTTCTTTCCAACACTATTTGCGCCATGCTTTTTCGAACAAAGTCCATAACAAAGAACAACTGAACAAATGCATAGCAGAGATACAGGGACCCGGCAGGATTCGAACCTATAACGCTCGGACGAAAGGACACTATCATAACCGCTAAGCTAAAAGGAATTCTTCCAAACGCAGTTGTTTGGTAATGCATTTAAATCGGGATGAAGCCATGCATGAAGGAGCTTTCCCCCGTGACACATCCCCTCTTAAAGTCATCATTTATTTATGACTCACAGTCTTTTTTGGACAACAAATGGCTCAGTGACTAATCGCGGACGAGCCCCCAAGCTACAAATAAAGCCCGTAACAAAGAATCAAATGACCGAATGCATGCATACATGTAGCAGAAATACAGGGACTGGACAGGATTCAAACCTAGAATGCCCGGACGAAAGGTTTGTAAGGTAATATATTTAAATCGGGATGAAGCCATGCATGAAGGAGTGGTCTCCTATAACAATGATCTATCAAAGGGGGTGGGAGAATTCGATGCATATGCGAAAAGTATCAATACATGTCATTCTGCGCAGTCTGCACAAGCTGACATGGATCAAATATCTGTAAATTTTCTGCTTTTCAAAGGGCCTTACTACCCCATGATTTAGTCAGGTGTTAGACAACATGTTTCTCCTATCTATAACTATGTGTTTAATACTTTGTAGATTTGGTAACAGTCATGCATTAGGCCCCTTTCTCAGAGCGTGGCTTATTTTTTGCGGTTTTTGTCTCTCAACGCTTATACGTGTGAGAAAAGTAGCATGGGTTTGGAATGAAAGATGTGTAAGCACTGGTGTAAGAAAGCCAGGAAGCACATGCGTTTGTGTACTGACCGCTGTAATAGAAAATAAGCTGTTAAAGTGGCATCAAACTTTAATACAATCAAACAAACAATATGTACATGGATGACTAAATACGTTATTTTTCTAGAACAAAGATAGAAAAGTAATTTGGTGCTAATTCTATTTTCTTTGTAATTCATCTTTTCAATGTTCAACCAATCAGCACCAAACTTGGTCAAAATATACATGACCATAAGATCTCGGATAAGTGTGATTATGGGTGTTATCGAGCTGGAACAACTGGAGTTATTTGCCCTTGAATTAGAAAGTTCCTTATAATAGTTCTTAATCAAGAGCATAACTTTGTCATCTCCAGTCTGATTGATTTGAAACTTGGAATTTGTGTTTGTTGCAATAATGCAGAGTGCAGTGTGAAAGATCCAACTCTACCTTATACCGTCTTTAAGTTATTTCCCTCTGATTGTCATTTTTACAGCATTTTCTGCTCATCTGGAATATAATCTATAGCCTGAACATCTTCAAATTTGATATGCATGATCGTTGTGCAGTGTACAAGAACCATAACTCTTCCTAGCTTGAATTTTTGAGTTATTTCCCCTTTGAATTTTATTTTCGTAGCATTTATTGTTTGTCCAGAGCAAAACTTTGTCATCTTAAGTAGGAATGACTTGAAATTTGGTATGCTCATTTGTTGCAATATTTGGAAGTGCAGTGAACAAGAATTGTAACTCTACCTTGTGCTGTCTTCGAGTTATCTCCCTTTGAATATCATTTTTACAGCATTTATTGCCCGTCTGGAATATAAGTTTGTCATCTCAAGTCAGAACGACTTCAAACTTGGTATGCATGTTTTTTGCAATATTACCGAGTACAGTGCGCAAGAAGAATAACTCTACCCTCGTCGAGCGAATTTTGTGTAATTCCACTTTGATCTTCATTCTTACAGTATTTCTTGCTTGTCTGGAACAGAATTTCGAAGTCTCAAATCAAATTGCGACAATTTGCTGCTCTTGTTTCATTATCATTTGGCCTTAAACCTTGATATTTGATTTTATCTTTATTGTAGACCTTTGCTGCTTGGTACTCAGGTGAGTGATATAGGACCATCATGGTCTTCTTGTCTTGATTATTTCCACAGGCTTGATCAAGTTGCTTATGTAAATTGTGGATTGTGAATGACGATTCGGCTTTATTATTGTTTTCCTTTGTCATTTATTTTTGAAACATGGTATCTTCCAAATTTTATTCATCCTGCAGACCTGGATCACCTTTATCATGAGGAGCTCTCGGTTAACTTTGATCAGCGTGGGATAAATCAACCGAGCTGCCAACGTCTTCTGGACCTATATGGTTTTTAGTAATATGGTTTTCGGGATAAATTGTCTTTGTGGCAAGGGATTTCTTTCTTCCTTGTTCATTATCTAACTTTTTTTTTAGGGTTTTTTGTTCTCTTTTCTTCGTCTTTTGGCTGTAAGATTAAGTATCTTACAAGCGTCTTAGGAACTGTCTTCACTTCTGTGAACAAATCTCAGTTAAAACTATTTGCAGACAACATTTTGAAAGGCACTCTAGTGATGAAATTTGTCTCTTAACCGAGAAAAAAGTATGGGGAAAGAAGAAAATGCTGGTAACCGGTATTTTCTCCTTTTTCCCAGGACGTCTTTAATTTTCTCCTTTTTCAACGTCGTGTTCAATGTCTTCCTTTCAAGGGCCATTAAAAGATGGAATAGTTTGGTATAGTCAACATCGACACTTTTTGTCATCAAACACTCATGAGTGAAAACAGGAAGTTTTAAAATGTAAAAGCAAATAGCTATTATGTACCATTAGAGAAAAAAAAGGGGGGTTTAAATTGCGTTTTTGCATTATACGCATTCGAAATTCGCTTTTAAACATATACAGTGCACTGTTTTCCGATAAAGATGTCCATGAAGGCCTAAATTGTTTACCTGTATGGAAGTTACTGACAAATATATAGAGGATATTTGTTTTTTACGTCGAAAGATCGGAATTTGTTTTTATCGAGTGCATATCATTGGTAATATTTTCATGCATGGCGCAGCCTAGAGTAAAAATATTAACGATGATGTTCGTGAGATTAAAGAAATTTCGATCTTTTATCGGAAAAAACATATATTCTGTTTATTTCATGCTTTTAACCCTTTTTGGGAGAACTTAATCAAAAAACCAGTAGTTTTTTTTTTTTTTCATTTTTTCCCCCTGGCGTACCCCTCAGCATAGCAACACATTACGTCAACGCGAGAAATGCAAAATAAATAACGTCATATTTCTGTCTGGTTGTGAGGCACGCGCAATTTAGTGTCAAAGTCAGGTTTTTCGCAGTAAAGTCAAAATGTATAGTGACCCAGTTTTTGGTAAATAGACTGTCTCTGTCTATTTTCAGATACCGGATAGATTGTTTTAGAAATGTGATCACTTTAATAGTTTAAGGTAAGACCTGCGTAATGCACTTCCGGTGAAAATTTGGCAAAAATTCTAATTGGTTGTTAAATAAGGATTAATAAGTATTTATGCAGAAACAATATTTTTGCACATTTCTAACGGATCAGAAATTCCGTTTATGCCTATCTTGAAACTATTTTTTAATATTTTGTTTGTTTTCTAAAAAGGGAGGTAATTATTATCTCTTTTTCAATTGAGAATATAGTAATTTTAGATTTATAAATGATAATTCAAAGAAGGAAAAAATGGAAAAATGAAAAGGTGAAAGTAGTTCAATAATACTCATTTTTAATTATAGCTAATTTTGCAGGATGATATTTTAGTGGAAAAAGCTGTTTTCCATTACACAGGTCTTACTTTAAATAAAACAAACCACCGATCCCTGGATTTCGAGCCTGTACGTAACAATCTTAGCTACGGAATTCGGCAAACGTTAGTGAACCAATCAGACATAAAATTGGAAAGGTCTAGTGCACATTCATTAATATTATTTTTCTTCTTTTTCCCCAATTTTTTTTTAGAACACTGTATCTTCATTGAATCTTTACATAACAAAATTTAAGACTTGCCAAAATTAAAAGCCTTTGCAGACAACAACTTTAATGTGACTAAAAAAATGAAATTTTCTGTAGGAAGGATAGCAAATAAAAAGGTGGGTTACCGGAACTTTATCCCTTTTCAACAACATTTTTAAAAGCTATATTTTTCAGAGTCGTTAAAAGCACTGGTTATGTGGTATGGGCTTTTAGATATTTACAGTGAATGCTTTCATCCGACTCGTCCAGATACTTAGCATATGGAGACGATAGAATAAACATGGGTCAAATGGTTGAAACTGTCCTTGAAAAGGTAAAAAATAAATAGTGTTAAAACAGCAGAAAATGCTTGTTGCAAGCCCTTCCTTTTTTCCAAAATATTATCTCACACTTTGAATTTCATTTTTTCACATATGTTTCTGAACTATATATTGCTTACTTTTTTTTTTTTCCTTTTTTGTGCGGGGGGAAGGGGGTTTAAGGGTTCAGGAAGTGAGAAAAAATAACAGAAAGTGGGGGACAAATCAGCAAGTCTGTCCCACCCACACCACCTCCTTTTATCGGGTCGCCAATAATCGAAATACTTTGGTAAAAGGAAAAACAGGTGTCCAGTGTCTTCAGAAATACAGATACATTCCGTTTAGTGATTTTACAGTACTATTATCAAACCGTCTTTGTTGCTCTTTCAGGCAAAATGAACAAAAACGCGGCTTCAAGTCAAATTTCAAACCTTCCATACCTTCTTCACAAAAAATTTATTCCAGCTTCATTTTGAGTACCTTAAAATATGTGTCTAATGAAGTTTTACAAAAGAAAAGATGGGTAAAGGGTTACATCGGTCTTCCTTTGATCTCGCTATCGCGCTGCAAGGTGGGTGACCGTTAGAAGAGATGCAGTGTACTTGCTTCGTACAGATTAACGCTCACGTGTCGCATTAATTCGACTTTTCTTATCTTTTGTTTCATATTAATTTACCCGTTTGTTGATCATTAGTGGCCGGAATTATGAATTTCGTTCAGGTTTCAGAGGGTAAGTTCATTCTTAGTCTCTACATTCTCTTTATTTCAATACTATCTCAAAAAATGCATATTTTGTCTGTCCATGATTAGTTCGATCCAAAAGCAATATCATAAAATATGTTTAAATTGTGTTATAATTATTTTCCTCTAGATTTCTTGCTATGCCGTCTTCTCTTCAGTTGTGAATTTGTCCAACTTTAAAGGATTTGCGAACGGGTCACCATGTGATGGCATTTGTCTTTGAAATAATGCTTTGTTTGTCCGGGGTCACATGATACTTCCGGTGCGCCGCTTACGATAACCAGGAAATATCACTTTTATGAAAATGTAATTGGCAAATCGTCTATTAAGCAATTGTCAATTGTCACACAGTTAGAATTTATATATTACTTGGTAGTTATGAACTATGAAATGATAATGATTGTAAATGTCATACAGTTAAGAGTTAATGTGCCTCTTTGATTGATTTGATTTATTGACTATATGGTGTGTAATAGTCTAGAGTATAAATCATGATTGAGATCAAGAGAGGAGAAAGATGATAACATTAATGACTTCATGGATGTGATAGTGGATATTTTTTTTTGTATTGCAAAGATAGAGGATAATCAACTGGTTATTTTTGATATGAAAAATAAATCATGATTGAGACCAAGGGAGGAGAAAGATGATAACAATAATGACGTCATGGATGTGATAGTGGATATTTTTTTTTTTTGTATAGCAAAGATAGAAGATAATCAACTGGTTATTTTTGATATGAAATATATCTCACGAGGATGCATTGTTAGGCGTTGAAAAATCGAGTGCGCAGCACAAGTTTTTTTAACGCCTTACGACGCATCCGAGTTAGATACCTTATATACCTTATAACATTACTATTTTTAATTTTTCGCTTGAAAGTCGAAATAAATACTTTGAATAGAGAGAAGAAATCAGGGACATGGTGCGGATGAATACATAAGACTGAGAAAAGTAGTTGGATTGTCTGGTTGAAAATATAGAACTTACAATTAACAGTATATATAAGTGTTTAATGAAAAAAGTAGTTCCTAAATTACGGCAGGAAATGAAAGTGCAAGTTGATATCGTCACTAGTGATGATATCAAAATTTATTACACTGGGAAATTCCAGGATTTCACTGTTAAGTATATAATAAAATGACATATCGAAAACAGCATTAAAAAGCAAATTCATATTAGTCTCGAACTCCATGGAGGGCCATCATTTAGAAAAAAAATCCAAACTAGTTTATTAATGTCAATAGATTTGAAAAAGAAGAGCTCAACATTTGTCTTTTTTGACACTCTGATTTCCTTCATTGATACAGTTTATAGATACGATAAATTATGATGATAAAACACAATATTTGTCATGGAATCTATTCATTATCACTCATATCATAATTGATGATTTTTGTATACTATTGATATGTTTATGGGTACCAGCTATTTTACGATCACAAACCTGGCCAAGACAGTTCCCTTAGTACTTTAATTTAAACAAATTTCCTCATATTTCTGTAAAAACGTTGTTTTGACCTTAGTTATGAGTGTATAATTCCATGGTTCTGACACTGTTAAAGTAGAAAATGAAATGAAAATTTAACATGAACTGCTAGAGATCGATATCTCCTACGCAACAGTGATGACCTTTGACCTCTATAACTCCCAAAATCCCCCACCCCCCCACTTTCCACCAGACGGCAGATTTTGACAAAATGATCAGGAGACCTTGGGATTTCTGTCTGTGTTGGACCAAGTGGACTGAGAAAGCGTTGCATATGAGATATACAGATAAACACTGATTGCTAATTATCTACATTTTATCTACGTATCATTTGTGGCGTATTAATATTTCAAAAAATGGACGGGCTTAAAATGTTGATAAATACACGTTCTCTGTGGACAAATACACGTTCTCAAAGCACATTATTTTAAAACTTTTTCCATAATTCAAGTGTTTTAAACACAAAATAAATAGATACTATCGCAGTTCTCAAACTTTAACAGTCCTTTATATGGGAGCCGAAATAGCAGGCAGTTAGGATGTACATGCGATGACCTGATTGGTCAAAAATCATATTTATAGATTGCGAGATACGGATAGACTATTACGTCAATTTTATCTCGAATGTCATCTTTGTACACGACTGGGAAATTTTGCTTCAATACATCGTCGGTTTGCTTCCAAAAGCTCGTAACTACAGCTTGAAACAAGCTGTAGTTATGAGGTTTTGGAAGCAAACCGACGACATTTACTGATCAATGTAAAGTTTTCTAGATAACAAAGTTTTCCGTGATAGTTTTTTCATAAAACTTTTTGCTATCTTGATAAATCATCATTATAGTAACTCGTAACTCCTATTTCCTGGCAGAAATATGTCACCATAGATTAACTAAAGGACCCAACAAGAACGCTTACTACGATTCAAAGATAAGTTCAGGATAACCTTCCCCCCCCCCCAAAAAAAAAGAAACTCGTTGCCAAAAATATCCCTCGCATATACAACCCTGAGAAAGAAGTCTTTTGAATTTGACAACATCGTTGGAAAAGTAGAAAATGCCAGCGTTTTCCACCCTTTCAAATGCTTGTACATGTATAAATCTCGTTGTGAAGCTTCGTGTAATCTATAGTCTTCATTTTCTATCAAAATTGAAAATGCTAAAACTTTGACGTGTACTCAAAAATCATCATCTTTAGCTCGCAGAGACAGACAAGACTTCCTAGACTTGCAGGCTGTATCTTGATTAATTGCCTTCACAAAAAAGACCAAACAAATGCACAATTACTGAAGATTCGGGGTAAACCATACTTTAGGGATAATAAGAAATGTTTCCAAAGGTAGGGCAAATAACGTCAGAATGACGCACGTTGTTATTTATGGTTGAAGCTAGGGAGGTCTAGATGTATTGATGACCTATATATCAGTTTAAAAGTGTCTGGAGAGAGAGAGAGAGGAAAAAAAGAAATAAAAAGATACACAGAGACAGATCAACAAAAACCTGCAGAGGTACACAGACGAACAGACCTTTGAACAGACACATGGACTCACAGACGCCGAGTCATCGGTGGGAAGGTGTAGATTTATCGATGACCTATATATCAGTTTAAAAGTGTCTGGAGAGAGAGAGAAAAGAAAAGAAAGAAAAAGACACACAGAGAGAGATCAACAAAAACCTGCAGAGGTACACAGACGCACAGACATTTGAACAGACACATGGACTCACAGACGCCAAGTCATCGGTGGGAAGGTGTAGATTTGTCGATGACCTATATATCAGTTTAAAAGTGTCTGGGGAGAGAGAGAGAGAGAAAAGAAAAGAAAGAAAAAGACACACACAGAGAGATCAACAAAAACCTGCGGAGGTACACTTACGCACAGACAGTTGAACAGAGACACGGACTCACAGACGCCGAGTCATCGGTAGGGAAGTCGATGGCGTTCTGAAGTTGAGAACAGGGCCTGTATTCACCAACCTTTCTTAAGAATGGTCTTTGTATTATTCTCCAGAACTTTCTATATTTGTAAGTAACAGAACTTCTGATTGGCTAAACCATTTGGTTTAGCCAATCAGAAGTTGTGTTACTTACAAATTTAGAAAATCTTGGTGAACAAGACTATTTATTTCATGCTTTCCGGTAGGATATCGAGAAATAGCAGTGAAAATATTTTTCGATCTAACACTGGTACCACCAGTGAAAATACCGATTTTCACGTTCTTGTTGCCTAGGTAAATTGCGCGTGCCTCACAACCGGATGGGAAATATGACGTCATTTACCTTAGATTTCTCGCGCTTGACGTAATATTGTAATGCGTTGCTATGCGGGAGGGGTACGCCACGGGGAATAACTGAGAAAAACTGTACTGGATTTTGATAAAGATCCTCACAGAAAGGGTTAAAGGCATGAAATAAATAGAAAATATCCTCTATGAATATTCTCAAGAATGGTCAGTGATTACAGGCCCAGGGGTCGCTTGTTCAAATCCCCAGCTCGACGAATTTCCTTCTGTGAATTCACGATCGTTATTGCCACAGGGCTCATACCTACTATGTCGCCGTTGGTCATTGCCTCGGTGGTGATGTGGGAAAGAAGCCATTGACTCGGAAAGAATACGGTGCAAGCCACCGGTAAAGGTACTCCAGGAAATCATGGATAGGTGCACTGGCCGCCGGGGTAGAACTGAAACAATATTGAAAACGGCGTTAAACACTATACAATCAATCAGACTTGACAAAGACAGACAAACAGACAAGCAGAGAAAACAATAACAAAAATCAAGCTCTTTAACCCTTTTCCTTTCAAGTGGATATTAAAGACCCGAATGATGCTATCTCAACTTTGTTCAAAAAACAAAACAAACAAACAAAAACAAATTTCTCCTCATCGGATAGTGGAGGTCCAAGATCAGACTGCACTTTCATCAAACCATCAAACCCTATCTTATCGAATTATACTACTCAAGATTTGCTAGGGATCACCCTATAGGATTCACCCTAAATCTATATGTGGCATGTATCATGTATGGTTTTATAATGTTACTTTGCTACACTGATCAATGAAATGACCAGTGGAAATGGATCTTTAAGCCTATGCCTCACAATGCCGACTGTTAAAGACACTGAGAAAGAAGCCTTTGGAAAACATTGTTGGAAAAGGAGAAAATGCTGGATACCAAACTTTTCTCCTTTCCCAACGATGTTTTCTACCCCATGACAGACAGCGTAGAACACGTTGCGTATAGTTTCTGGTCAGCAAATGCTTTCAACTTGGACAAATCTAGAATTTTACAGTATGGTATAGAGTTTATGCAAAACTGTTGTAACATATAAACCCATACAGAAATATGTAAGTGATCCCTATCAAAGTGTGAGTAGTATATTTACAGGCCGTGCCGTGTACTGTACATAGAAGGTATAATGCATCTGCGAAAATGTACAGGCCAATGCCAGCGTGTGCCGTCTGCGCAGACTGACATTGGTCGAAATCTGTTGCTATTCTGAAATTTTCTGCGTGTTAAAGGACTATTCTACCTCTTGACTTATTCTTCTGTAAGTGGATTAGATGGAATCATAATTATGTGGTAACTTGCTTGGTATATTGAATCATGGAAATGCAGAAAATTGCCTTTTGGCCGGAGCATGGTTCCTATATCATTCGGACTGTCACGCAGATGGATTTTGTCCAGTATTTTTGCATTTAACCCTTTCCCAAACAAGCCCTGGTTTTTACGTGTCAACAGTAAAAGTCTCTAGAAAACACTGTGGGAAAAGGAGAAATTGCTCGTAACGAGCAATTTCTCCTTTTCCCACAGTGTTTTCTACCCTTTTTGAGAACTTTCTGCCATTTTCTCCAAATCTGAAATTGTCGTCTGTAAGCTCTTGGGGTCTGGAGTGGTCCAAAATTTGTCGTTTGAGAAAGGGTTAAGCAGTCCACGCAGGCTAATCCGAGACGGCACTTTACGAATACATTAGATTTTGTTCTTCAATAGACTTGCACAAAACAGAAAATACCATAAAAACGGGAAGTGTCGTGTCGGATTGGCCTGCGTGGACTGCGCAGGCTGATTCGAAACGACACTTTACGCAAATGTCCGAATGTCCCTTGTCGCGTGTTGCAGATCATAGGCTTTTGATGAAACTTGATATCCGTCGGAATTCAGATATATATGTTTCATTGAGATCTTGCGTCACAATTGACTTGGAACATTGTACTAGCTGTTGAGTTTATCATGTGAACCCCTCTCAATTCATTCCATATAGTCCGAGCCAACACGACCACCATATCCGATAGCTGAGCGTTGGAGGAAGTTGAATGAAAAGGTGATTTAAACTGTCACAAAAAAAACAAAGTTCTGTGTTTTCGTGACTGTGAAAGAAGGCTTTTAAAAGTTGTATGGAAAGTAGATTGGTTGTATTGGTTGTATTGGGGTTTAACGCCACTTTAACATGGTCATATATCATCGCGGTCGGTGACGCACATGTGTTTCCTGGCTTTCTCACACCAGTACTAATACTACTTTCTTTCCAAAGCCACCGACTACTTTTCTCACTTGCTTCAGCAGAGGTGAGAGGCGAAAATACGCCGGAAAGAAAGTTTGCCTCAACCGGGTATCGAACTCACAATCACCAGGTTATGAGTCCGACACGCTCACCACTGAGCCATCCAGGCGGGCATGGAAAGTAGAAAATGCTGGAAATCGGTATGTTTTACTTTCCCCACCCTTTTTTCTCTAATCGTTATAGTTTCATTTAATTCTGCAGGTTGTTTTTAGTTTAGATGTTTGAAATACGGCTCTATGATACAGAATCTCTGACATAAATAAACTGTATACAGTTTTGAATGAAACTGATCGATCCTTTAGGGTTGTACTGGAACATCCAAGGTCCTTCTATATTGAATTTGAGGCACACTCCCAAAGAGAACGACATTGTCTTCGTCACGTACAAGTATTTAAATATGGGAGCGATGCTATTTTGAGTTACTTTGCTCCAGTCAACGCTTTGTAAAGCACATTTTCCTTAAGCAACAGACAGGCACCATGGCTTACAAGACAGCAAAATTACCGACTATATTTGTCGTATGTTTTTGCATCCTTGGAACGAGCCTCGGTATCAGCATTGCTTCAAGTAACGTATGTTGATTTTATTTACTTTTTCTTTTTATTTATTTATTTATTTATTTATCTATTTATTTACTTATTTATTTATTCATTCATTTATTTATTTATTATCTATCTATTTATTTACTTATATGCTTCTATGTATATTTATGTGTCTATTTATTTTGTCATGAAAATGAAATTTCACTGATTTTTCTATGACTTAACCCTTTCCCAAACGACAAATTTTGGACCAGACCAAATTCAAAGCACTTTGCTGATGACAAATTAACAGTTGCAAAAAAGATGATTTTTCTATATGATAGGGTAGAAAACATTGTGGGAAAAGGAGAAAATGCTGGTTACCAGCGTTTTCTCCTTTTCCCACAATGTTTTAATAAGGCTTCTATTTCAGACCCGTAAAAACCAGGGACTGTTTGGGAAAGGGTTAAATAACAGTCATAAAAAGACAGAAACGATTTAAAAAAGAAAGAAAGGAGTAACTCACATTAATGAAGATTTAACGATCCTACATTTTGCTACAGTACCTCTGTAATAGAAGATGAAGTCCCCTCTTTTGTAAGCAAGGCACGGACAATTCTTGTAGAACGTTTTCAGAGATATTTTTGCTTTTTGCATCAGATCAATATACATGTATGTTATTACTTATTCTTTCTAAAATTATTATCATAATCATAATTGCAATCTTCTTTTACAGGAAGGCAATAACTTACTATTTTGTTGTTATATACAGAGGATATTTGGAGTTTTTTTTTTTTCGGTGATGTCCACTCGATGAAACAAATTTCGATCTTTCACCGAAAAAAACAAATATTCTGTTTATTTTATGCTTTTAACCCTTTCTGGGAGGAGCTTTATCAAAATTCAGTACAGTTCTTTTCCCTTATTCCCCGTGGCGTACCCCTCTCGCATAGCAACGTCATGTCAAGCGCGAGAAATGTAAGGTATATGACGTCATATTTCCCATCTGGTTGTTAGGTACGGGCAATTTACCTAGGCAACAAGAACGTGAAAATCGGTATTTACTACCCAGTGGTACCAGTGTAAGATCGAAAAATATTTTCACTGCTATTTCTCGATATCCTACCGGAAAGCATGAAATAATGAGATCTATTTTCTTATGGTGGTAAATAACAGACCAAAAACATAACCGTGGCTCCATCAAACAGACAACGCTATATTCTGTTTTCCACAATTTGCCAGATCGTAAAAAGCTTGCAAAATTTTGTCTCTGACTACATGTAGGAATACTATAGACAGTTATAACAGTTGCTGTTAGCAGTGAAGTAACCTCGCAGAATCTGTAGATAGATATTAACAAAAGATCGTATTGTCAGTCCGCACATCCTCAAACAAGAGTACAATTACTCGGTTGCATTGCAAATTCTACGTTTCTACGTTGCAAAGGGACATAGCTGTGCCATAGTAATCTGAAAGGTTTCCCTCCATATTAGTACAGGTTTCTCTTTTGATAGTTACACTAGCCGAAAATACGGAGTCAGTATGAACCATGCTCTGTAAAAAATGAGTTTAAGTCTCTACCACACAATGACGGTTTTTGAGAACTCTGAGGTAGAAGCCTTTTGAAAACATTGTGGGAAAAGGAAATAGTTTTTCGAGTTAGGACATGGACAATGGGAATTTCTTTTTTATAGGGGTGTTAAGGTTAACAAGGAATCTTTCTACTTCGCCTTAAACTGGCTTTTTAATCCATTCCTAAACTAGGAAGTATATACAATACGATACTATTTTTGTTCTGTTAATACTTACAACATCAAAAAATCCGCCCAATTATTACTTTTATTTTCGCTGTTCGTGAAAATGGACTCATCCAAATAAATGCCTTGTTTCCATTGGTCAAGGCTGTACAGGTTACCAGTCATTTCGTACCTAGATAATTTCGTACCTAGGTCATTTCGGATGATTTTAGTCATTTCGTACCTAACTATACTTTCTGTTTTGGTCATTTCGTACCCAATTGGTCATATCGTACCCACTTTGGTCATATCGTACACATCGTTTTGATTATTTAGTACCTAGTTTTCCTACTATTTGTGTGTTTTTTGTTGAATGACTACAGCTAAAATTGTACATTGCTGAAAATGTATTAAATTCCGCCGAAGAACGAGTATGAGTTATGATTGTATCTGACCATTATTGCTTACTTCTTTCTAAGTTTAGTTTTTAAAACAAAGATTGTTATCGTTCAATAAACTATAGTATTGAGTTATGAGGCACAATAACTAATCCACGAGGGCGGTAACCCGAGTACGTTATTCATTGCGCCTCATAATTTACAACGTGGTTTATTGAACGATCAACCAAGACAGAAAGAAGGTTTTTCCGATTCTAACATGACAACTCTAAATAAAAGGAAAACAAGTCCATACTTAGAGTGAAAACGCGGATGCAGATTTTATTTCATTTAATAACTTACTTAATTACTTAGGCCTACTTTATACAGAATGACGTCACTTTGTATAGAACAACGTAGATTTTACCACGCTGTCGTTGCACTGTGTTTATATAGCCGAATTCGCGTGTCATATTAAAATTTAGAATTCTAACATGACGCGCAAATTTGGTTCTATAAACACAGTGAAAGGAAAGCGTGGTAAAATCTGCGACAATCCATGTAGAGTGACGTCATCCTATTTCGATGATGTAATTCAATGAGTGAGTTATTCAATGGAACATAATCTTCATCTGCGTTTTTACTCTAAGTTTGAACTTGCTTTTCTTCCATTAAGAACTGGCCTTGTTAAAATCGAAATAATCTTCTTTCTATCGTGGTTTATTGTTCAATAAACCACTTTGTGAGTTATGAGGCGCAATGAACAACCCACTCGGGCTATGGCCCTCGTGGATTATTTGTTGTGCCTCATAACTCACAACTGTGGTTTATTGAACGATATACCACGATAGGAAGAATATTATTTCTTAAATAAACCACAGTTGTGAGTTATAAGGCACAGTTGTGAGTTATAAGGCACTAAAAATGATATACGAGTGCGATAGAGCGATTATTATTATTATTGTCATCATTATTATCATTTATTTATTTATTTATTTTATTTTAGTATATCAGGCTGCCGGGGGGTCGGTCACGGGTTTGCACAAAAGGCATGTCCTGTCGTTACGCTGTCTGTCTGTGGTCAAGGACGTTACTTATCAATCCAAGGACCTGCACTTTTGTCACCAACAGGTAAACATTTTCATGCTGTTTCCTTCCCTAGACGATCAGAAATTTATAAATGCTAGAGTTTTCCAGCTTAATTCAATTACATCATATTTACTTAGTTAGCATAAGCAAAGGAAACAAGAGTAGGATGGTTAGCGAAAAACTCAATTCGGAACAATCTCTAGGTTGAGTCATATTCTGTGAATCGGAGGTTCACTGCATTTGCAAAATAGGTCAACAAATGTCAGCATGTGCTGTCCGCAGTTTCATACAGTGTGGTTACTTTGCTGTTGTTTTTTTTTTAGCTTATAGAGGGATTAGATAAAACTATTTCCGCAATAGATCTCATATTGGTTTTCAGAGGCTTTCGCTGCATTTTTTGGTTTTTATCAAACATAAAATTTTTCACACGTATACTTTTTTAGCAACAGTGACGTCATTTTTTTACCCCGAAACGGCGTAACAGTACAAATTCCTGTTTTCCCCAAAACGAACAGTACAAATTCCCGCACAAACTGTGATTGGTTTCTCTGACTCCACGCGCTCATGGCTAAAAACGTATCAGACTAGGGACCCAAAAAACGGTAATACCCTGTAACCAAAATAAGTCATGGCTTTAATCCACAGCCGGAGGAAGTTTTTTGTTGATGAAAATAAAGTTGCCGCCTGGGTTGATTTTAAATTAAGACTTTAGGATATATTAGAACAATACTTGTAAAATACTTTGTTTCTAGCCTATAATCTTTATCGAAGGATTTTAAGGTTACTTTTATATTTCGATACTTTACCCTACAGAACTAGAATAACTTTTTCTAAGTTAAGGCTTCCAATGCATAAGCTAAGATTTGAGACTTGTTGACAAAAGCTACGTAGATTTCATGGGAAATGTCATCTAAGTCATTGTCAGGTTTTGGAAGGTTTAACACGACTTGACCTCCGATCAATACAGTTGACCTCGTATCAATATTGATGACCCGTGACCAATACAGAAATCCTTGAACGTGATTGGTCAAAAGTTCAGTCGCGTGAGCGTCTGCGATTACTTTTAACCAATCACGTTCAAGAATTTCTGTATCTCAGTTAATCCTTTACCAAAGGACAAAAATTTAGACTGGTCCAAATTTAAAGCACTTGCAGGCGGAAAAGCAAACGTAACCCAAAAATTGATTTTTGTTTCCAGGATGGTAGAAAACATTGTGGGAAAAAGGAGAAAATGCTGGTTACCAGCATTTTCTCCTTTTCTCACGATGTTTTCAGAAGGCTTCTTTTTCAGGGTCGTAAAAACCAGAGATTGTTTGGTAAAGGGTTAATTGATAAAATTGTCATTATCAAGTGATTTCGTATTTGCCCAGTTACAGGTCCGAGATCAGCCGTATTGGCCCGAGGCCTTCTCATCAAGTGATTTCGTATTGGCCCAGTTACAGGTCCGAGGTCAGCCGTATTGGCCCTACGCCTTCTCATCAAACGATTTCGTATTGGCCCAGTTACAGGTCCGAGGTCAGCCGGATACGAAATCACTTGATTAATAACATTATATTATTATTGCGCTCTTGTATTAATGCCGTTAACGAACATGCCCTTTGTTTTATTTTTAGCTGCCATTGTCCTGACTTTCAGGCATGTATGCCGACAAGAAACATTCTGCCTCGTTCTGGATACCTAAAACTCGAGTACGCATGTCAAACGCCAAAGAACTTTCTGATGTGACTTTCGTTTCATCCTATGTCAAAGAGGAATGCGACGAGGACCAAGTGAGGCACCTCTTTCTCAACTGATACATATTTCATTTTAACTTATTACCTCAGACAGAAGAATTATGTTCCAGCCTTGCAGTGAAAAAGTGGCAAAAGGAGAAATCACTGTTTACGAGATATCTATCTATCCACTGCAATGTCTCACATAATTTATATTTTTTATTTTTAATCATATTGATTATCTTCATGTTATGTATCTTCATTTCATTATGATTTTTTCAAATATGTCTGTTTCTAAATTTGTGTTTCAGGAAGTACCGTGTTAAAGTTTCAATACTCTTTTATTTTTTTGTCAATGTTCGCTCAACATAACATATCGTCGGTTTGCTTCCAAAACCTCGTAACTACAGCTTGTAACAAGCTGTAGTTACGAGGTTTTGAAAGCAAACCGACGATATTATAAAAGACAAAATGTACTATTGTAATGACTGTCGTACTCGATGTTTATTCCTGTCCTGCTAAATAAGTGAGACGAAACTTCAAAATTTTGCTATATCAATTTTTTTTCGGGGGGGGGGGGGAATACATCCTTTTTCGGACAGTGTATAGATCTAAGATCAGACTGCACATTCTGCAAAAGGTCATCGAGTAGCTCCCAGCATCCAAAGGACTAAGTCTTCTGACAGTATTTTTGGAATATTTGTACACTGGATAGCAAAGACTCACTTATTTTAACCCATTAACACACAATCCCTACTTTTGACGCCCCTGAGAAAGAAGCCATCAGAAACATTGTGGAAAAAGGAGAAAATGCTGGTAACCAGCATTTTCTCCTTTTCCCACAATGTTTTCTACCCTTCACAAAACAAATTTCAAATTTTCAGCCACTTTTATTTTGTTGTTTCGGATCAGCCTTCGCAGTCCACGCAGGCTTATCCGAAACGACACTTCCCTTTTTTATGTAAGTTTCTGTTTCGAGCAAGTTTCCTGAAGGACAAAATCCAATGTAGTTGTAAAGTAACGTCTCAGATTAGCCTGCGCGGAATACGCAGGCTGATCCGAAACGACCATTTTACACAAATGTCCGAATGACCGTTTTCGCGAGTTTCAGGCCATATACCAATTCGAAGCTAAATTTCAACAAAAGATAATTTAAAAAAGCGACTCTTTGCTATCCAGTATACAAAATATTCCAAAAATACTGTCAGATCTGTTATCTTGGTTATTAGATTTTAACCCCTCAATGCTGCAAAGAAAAGCAAAAATTGTTTCCTGTGCGAGACACATTTCTAAGAATTTTTTTTTGTTGTAACATCCAAGTATTTAACTATGTGTAAATTGGCATTAAATATTCGTCTTTTCTCATGTATATTCTTTTTTGGATTTATTTTATTCCAAGTATTCTTAAGTGTTTTATACCATAATTATATTCTGGGGACACAAAGACCAAGAGTCGATTTTCAATTTTGTCTCTTAGGGTTTTTTTTTTTTGTTGTTGTTGTTGTTTCAGGTGATACATGAACTGTAGGCAACAAATCTGAGTTATTACTATTCTTTTATAACTATTTTATTATGAGTTATTATGAAAAGAAAAAACAGCACATTCGAATATTAGGCAAAGGTTACTCAAATGAAAAAAAAAAAACAGGACTTAGTATGCC
Source organism: Tridacna crocea (assembly GCA_943736015.1). Classification (NCBI taxonomy): domain Eukaryota; kingdom Metazoa; phylum Mollusca; class Bivalvia; order Cardiida; family Cardiidae; genus Tridacna; species Tridacna crocea. Next base: position 18,501,448 of record OX031068.1, on the reverse strand, counting down.
TTTTCCAGGGTCGCAATTTGGAGGGCACACATATTGGTGCGAGTTGGCCCTCTCTAAGTAGATCTACATTCACTGGTATTCTATTAACATCTTGTCAGAAGACATCCTCGAAAATATGTGTGCCTGGCCATCTATTATCAAGTACAAACTGTAGAGCGGGTGCATGTAATTCCGAACGACGTTTAATTCCGAACAAGTTCCTATTTATGACCTTAGTTCTTTTGCACTATTGTACAGTACAGATATGACATCACATGTATATCAACACTATATTACTCTTTCCTATTTCGCCGGTTTCGAGTCGATACCGTGATTATATCTCCCACAATTTCAACTTTGTTTTGCTACCCGTAATCGGGTGAGTAAAATTGTGACATTCGCTAATCCAACGACACTGTTACTTAAGGTTACCTCACGGCACAAAAAACGCTAAAAATCCGATTTTGTATTTTTTCCCTAATGGTGAAACTATTATTTACCAGCATCAATATACACTTTAAAGCCTTACAAATGGTTAATGAAGATATTTGACTGTTCGGATTTAAAACCTTATTTTCCCAGACTGGTTTTAATTACGAATTAGGCAAATAGTGTTAACTGCAATAACAGAAGATGTGATAATCATGAGAAAATTCGATCACTGATACGAGCTCGTTTCATTTGCATGTTTCATGTTATAAAAACAAATCCATTGTTATGACGATATCTTCAGCATTGCTGTAAAATGATGTTGAGAACATTGTGACAATAGGAGATACTGAGCATCATTAGCAAAAACTCCTTATGGTCGCAATATTTTCAAAACTTTTCAGTTATGCAAACTAGGCAACAATATTTCAAGGGATTTTTCCTCCTTCTGTTCCGTTCGGTGATTTAGTAGATCTAGATCTAGTGACCCGTATATGTTAATTAGATTTGATCCCGTCAGCATACCACGATATCTGTTAGAGAACCTCAGTCAAGATAGATATCTGTCCAGAGTTGTCGTTTTTTGCATACACAAATGTGTTCGCAACTACCCCCAACTTCTGGTACTGGTATAGACTGCTATTAAAATGTGTTTGAAGTGGTAATTTTTGAAAATCGCCGAATTGTTCGGATTTACAACCACATGTGTTCGGATTTATAACCAGCGTTCGTAATTTCAACCCTTCGGTTACACTGTAGAAATGCCCATAACTCAATATCACCGCACTATATTGCGTTAGTTATTAGTCACAACTGAAAGGAATACACAAAGATGATACAAATGACGTCACCTGTTCAGTTGGTGGTTTTATTTACGAACAGCAGATCATCATGCTTAGGTGTTCGGTAATGGGTACACTCGCTCTACTCATTCACTGGAATGGTTTTTATTCTAACATGACACGCGACTTTGGCTCTATAAACACAGTGCAAGGAAAACGTGGTAAAATCTACGACAATCCACGTAGAGTGACGTCATCCTATATCGAGTGACGTCATTCAATGAGTGAGTTATTTAATGGAACATTATCTTCATCCGCGTTTTTACTCTAAGTTTGAACTTGCTTTCCTTTCACTGAGAATTGGCCATGTTAGAATCGAAATAATCTTCTTTCTATCGTGGTATATCGTTCAATAAACCACGTTGTGAGTTATGAGGGGCAATGAATAAACCACTCGGGCTATCGCCCTCGTGGATTATTTATTGTGCCTCATAACTCACAACTGTGGTTTATTGAACGATATACCACGATAGAAAGAAGATTATTTCTTAATTGAACACGAAACACTGATCAAGCGATACTGCGGTCCAGTCGGTGAAAACTATATCCAAGATTAACATTATATCTGGTAGATTCAATTCTTAAACCAGGCGACAAAAATTTAGATTTTTCCAGTTTCAGTGCATTTGAAGATAACAGTTCGACAACCCTGAGGAAAGAGGCTTTTGAAAACATTTAGGAAAAAGAAGAAAATGCTGGTATCCAGCATTTTCTTCTTTTCCCTAAATTGTTTTCTACCCTTTAAGTAACAAATCTCATCATCTGAAACTATGTTTAGTTTCTTCTCTACCAATGCTTTTATTGTAGACAAGTCAAACATTTTGTTGTGTGGTAATAGGTAAACTGTTTTCAACCCTTTCAGGAACTATTCTCATCATCTGAGAATATAAAATTTGTTTTGTGAAGGGAAGAAACCATTGTGGGAAAAGGAGAAAATGCTGGTTACCAGCATTTTCTCCTTTTCCAACAATGTTTTCTAAAGGCTTCTTTCTCAGGGTCGTCAAAAGTAGGGATTGTGTGGATAATTGGTTAAATTACACCAAGGGCGCCGCTGGATAAACCGAACATGTTGTTTAAGTGAAAAAAAAAGATGAGACCAAAAAAATTTCAATATCATAGTTGTTTTTGTCCACAGTGTTTCATGAAAGTAGACAGTTTAGGTCTAAGATAAAACAGCAAGATTTCTGAAGTCTGATCTTGCTCTGTACCAAATGCAAAGGTAACAAAATTTATGAAAAGCACTTTAAACTTTACCCTAATACAAAGTTCTAAATACTCTCAAATTGAAAGGATGAATAGAGAGAGAATATAGGCTACATGGCTGATATGATGTGATTTGTTTTGGACAAAGAAGCAAAATTAGCAAAAATTTTTTGGAAGAGAGGAAAAAAATGCAGGTTATCGGTACTTTCTCCTTTTCACACAATGGTTTTTTTTTTTACTTATTTACAGTTTTGATTGTTTGGCAGATAGACAAGGGTCGAACGATATAAAGAACGAAAAAGTATTGGACGAAAGAAAAGGACAGGAAATCTGTGCTTGTACATATGAATGCATTTTACTCATGTCCATATGACACTGATCTTTGATCCTTACGTTTCCAGCCACAACATCGATAACTATTTCGGGTAGTTTAGCTTAAGATCAGACATCACTGAATATGCATTCAGATCTTGAACAAACGCTGTCTTAAACTCATGGAATATCTACAATTAAATTCTACTAAAAATGAACAATAGAGTAATCATTTCCAAAGGAACTTAAAGTAGTTGTGTGTACAGATGAAATTTTCTTTTTCGTTAAGGAACCGAAAGGGGGCGGGGGAATAAAGGCAGCATTAAAAACTTTACCAGCGATAAGTCATGTGCGGTCCATTTCTTTAGAGGAGAAAGAATACAAATATATTCGACACAGAACGTGCAATTATGTTATTTTCCAGATCATTAGACAAAAAATGATATATCATTTCAAATATGTACTGCATTTGAGACATGCCCTATGAAAAGGGCGTTTAGTACACCTACCAAAATTATCGATCATTTTCAGTAAGGCACCGTTCTACCTCATGATTTACTCAGTTTTCAGACGAATTGGATTACAGGGGTCCATTGTTATGTCATACTTTTATTTGCTTTGACCGTTTACCAAACAATCTCTGGTTTTTACGACCCGAAGATAGACGCCTTTCGAAAACATTGAGGGAAAAGGAGAAAATGCTTTTCCCACAATGTTTTCTACCCTTCTGGAAACAAATTTCTATTTTTTAGTTATGTTTACTCTTTGTCGTCTGCAAGTGCTTTCAATTTGGACCAGTCTAAAATTTTGTTGTTTGGTAAAGGTCTATTGCATCAAGGAGATGGACTCCACGGATTACCCGAATCGTAGCCGACTGCGCACGATCTCGGTGAAGAAAGCCGATGCTACACGAATCCCATTAGGGTCCCCTACCCTTAACACCGCTTTCATGGGTAAAGAGTAAGACAAGGGCTTGTCCTTAACAGACGACGACAGAATTTTATACTTTTCCATTTATGAAGCATTTGCAATAGACAAATCAATAGAAGAAAGAAATTCGTTGGTTTACTTCAAAAATCTCTTTATCGGACAGTGTGGATCCACGATCAGACTTCACGTTCTGTGCAGTCTGATCTTGATCTACACTGTCCGTCAAAGGTCAGCGAGTCGCGCTTAGCAGCCTAAGAGTTAAACCTATATCGTCGGTTAACTTCAAAAACCTCGTAACTACAGCTTGTAACAAGCTGTAGTTACGAGGTTTTCGAAATAAACCGACGAATTGCTTTTTTAAATTTCTGAAAACATTGTGAAAAAAGGAGATAGTACTGGTTACCAGCATTTCTCCTTGTCCTAAACTGTTTTCAGTCAGAATGTCTTTTTTAAGGATTTTTTCACCACGGCATTGTATGATAACGGGTTGAATATGACTGGCTAGTACCTAATGTCAAATGAAAGTCATCCAGTTTGACTTTCAGTATCCGATTCAACTTCCCCCCCCCCCTCATTCTTTACGATAAACTTCTCCTAAATGTCAATTATAAATTCAATTCAACGGTATACACAAATTATTGAACGTGACATTGCTTTTAACCCCCGGCGTTAAAGGTGGCCCTTCAGATTTTGGGTCGAAAATTTTACAAAAATACAAAAAAAATCATCCTTATACTCCCAAATCCTTATAATTTTCATTTATTAAAACCCAGTAGTCGAAAACAATCCGACAACTAGATAAATTAGAGATTTATTACAGGCCAGGTCGACACTGAAGGGAAACACATTCTATTTTTACATGAGCACCTTGCTCATTTACATACCGGAAATATACATACGAAGCTTCAAACACAGCATCCGAAGTTCTAGACATTATGGAAAAAAAATTACATGTTTGTTATGTTATGGAATTTAACAGTCATTAGTCACATGCAAGTCACTTAACATTCCCAGAATACTTTTTGATTTTGGCGGGAAATCTAAAAATAGCTTAAGAGGCTACGTAGCCTTTTAAGGGAATACCAACCCCAAAAAATTTTTTTGTAATTTTATGATTCTTAATTACTGATGATTCGTATTGTTTATTCATATAAATTTCAGTGACATATATATTTTTTAATTTGGTGTGATGTGAAAATTCTAAATACCCACCTTTAAATAAATGAGCAATGATGTGAGAAAAGAGTGTGTAATGTACATGTATCTGCAAAAAGTATCGACCCGGGTCAGCCTGCGCAGTCCGCGCAGGCTGACCTGAATCGAAACTTTTTGCTATTGGCCAATTTCTGCGTGGCTCATCACATGATTATGGGTCCATAAAAATCGTTTTGTGTAACAAGTGGCCGAATCTTAGGGTAGAATGGTCCTGTAATACGCAGAAAAATTACCCCTCCCCCCGAAAAAATTGCAACACATGGACGGATATTTTTTGCACATCACTAAAGCCCTGTATCACAGAGTACGGTTCTAATACATGTAAGTCTATCGTCTCTCAATAAAATCAGCGTCAATTTGCGAAATCGATAGGCTATTCAGTACGTCCTACTTGCAAGTCTACCGTTTACCTTCACCTTATGATCCGGAGTTTCTAAGACTTTAAAGGTTGGTATTCAGATTTTTCATATCTCACCAAATAAAAAAAAATTATACATATGTTTCACAGAAATTTATATGAAAAAAGAATACAAATCATCAATAATCAAGAATCATAAGATTACACACACACACACACACACACACACACACACACCCACACCCACACACACACACACACACATGATGGTGTTCCCTTAAAAAGGCTACGTAGCCTATTAAGGTATTTTTAGATTTCGCCAAAATCCTTGTGGGAATGTCTAGTGACTGGCACGTGACTAATGACGCTTAAATTCCATTACATAACGATCATGTAATTATTTTCTTCACGTTTGAAGCTTCCTCTGTGTATTTCCGGTAGGTAAATGAGCAAGTTGCTCATGGAAAAAATAGACCGTGTTTCCCGTCGGTGTCAACCTGGGCCGTAGTAAATCTCTAATTTCTCTTGTTGTCGGATGGTTTTCGACTATTGGGGTTTTATGAAAGAAAATTAAAAGGCTTTTTGAGTATAAGGGTGATTTTTTTCTTTATAATTTTTGTGAAATTTTCGTCCCAAAATCAGAAGGACCACCTTTAAAAGGCTGAGGGCTTTTGAAAACATTTCGGGTGAAGAAGAATATGCTGGTAACCAGTATTTTCTCCTTTTCCCACAATGTTTGTAACCTCTCAAAGACAGAACATGGCTCATTCATAATAAACTGTTTATATAGACAACAGAGAACAAGAATCGTCTTCGCAAACCATACTTCAAATTTTTCTAAGTATTATTCTCAAGAAATTTATTAACTAGAAAGAAACACAACTTCTGGTTGGCTAAACCAAATGGTTTAGCCAATCAGAAGTTGTGTTACTTTCTAAATCCAAATTTAGACTACGATTTTTCTTTATAATAATAGGTGTACAGTGTACAGTTTTCATGAGTAAGGGTTTAATTTGACAGTGTTACTATTATTTGAAATAGCTAGTGTAGTAAGTCTCACAATATTTTGTATTTTAACTCCAGAAATATGGAAACGAATCTATGGAAGCCGACCTAAGGTTGAAATATATTAGACTTTTTTTAGAGTATAAAGGAAAGTTGTGTTGTGGATTTAATTGGATGATAGTCCTAATTGAACGAGCACTTGAGGTAAGTTTCGAATTGTAATATGTCTCACGAAAACGGAGCTACAAAATCTACAGAACAAATTCAAATATATCAGATAAATCGCCTACGGATAAGAGAGTACACTTGTTTGTGCATGTAAATTGATGTTGATATTTGAATTAACAGCTGACGCAAGTTTACCATTTATAAATATTTCCAGAAACAAATATTCAGCAGACGGAATAAGTACAAAAACTGTTTCATGAAATGTCAAAATATTATGGAATACAGTTTTTGAATGACGTCTCTGGTGCTGAGCATTTTTTAGGTTTGATGGTTGACTTGTTTGTTGGTTCGTTTCTTCGTTCGTAAGTTGGTTGGTAAGTTGGTGGGTTGGTTGTTGAATCGGTTGGTAATTTAGTAGGTTGGTTGGTAAGTTGATGGGTTGGTTTGTTTGTTGGTTGGTTGGTTTGTTTGGTGGTTGATTGGTAAGTTGGATGGGTGGTTGGTTGGTTGGTTGGTTGGTTGGTAAGTTGGTGGGCTGATTACTTGGTTGGTTTATTGGTTGGTTATTATGTTGCTTGGTAAGTTGGTGGGTTGGTTTGTAAGTTGGTTGGTTGCTTGGTAAGTTGGTGGGTTGGTTGGTAAGTTAGTGGGTTGGTAAGTTGGTTGGTTGGTTGATTGGTTGGTTGGTTGGTAGGTTGGTTGGTTGGTTGGTGAGTTGCTTGGTTGGTTGGTAAGTTGGTTGGTTGTTTGGTAAGTTTGTGGGTTGGTTGATTGGTTGATTGGTTGGTTGGAAAGTTGGTTGGTAAGTTAATGGGTTTGTTGGTGAGTTAATTGGTTTGTTGGTTGGTAAGTTGGTTGCTTTGTTGGGTGATTGGGTTGATGGTCGTTCCTTCGTTCGGTCGATCTTTCTTTCCGTCCTTTCTTCTTTCCATCTTTGTTTCTTTCCAGGCTAAGCTGGGCCGAAACTTCCAGTTTTTGGGTAATTTAACTGCATGTCAAGGGACCAGAGTATCGCATGATTCAATCAAAGCAGGTCTTATAAAACTGAAATACTTTGATTATTTGCTTGGTAACATGCATCAAGGAGATACAATAAGCCCCATTTTCAATGAATGACTCACATAGAGATAGTTTCAGTTTTATGATTAATACTAGTTTGATAAAGGAGACACAGAAAGACAGACGGATAGACGAAAAGGAAGAAGAAAAGAGAAAGAGAACGTAAATGCATTGGATCAAAGGGGTTGTAATTGCAGAATAATACGTACCTTTCACAATAAAATATACCCGGATACGATCGCTTACATTATTCGGAAATTATCTTTCTTTTATCAACCACGAAAAAACATGATCGCTCGTCATTTAACCCTTTCCCAAGCGACAAATTTTGGACTCTTCCAAATCAAATTTAAAGAGCTTGCAGAGGGCAATTCTAGATTTGGAGAAAATGGCAGAAAGTTCTCAAAAAGGGTAAAAAGCACTGTGGGAAAAGGAGAAATTGTTCGTTCGAGCAATTTCTCCTTTTTCCCACAGTGTTTTCAAAAGACTTTTACTGCAGACACGTAAAAACCAGGGCTTGTTAAGGAAACTTTTAACTTTTAACCCTTTGGCCACAAAGCACAACTCAAGAACCTTTTGAGGATTGTGTAGATCAAGATCAGACTGTACAAAACGTGCAGTCTGATCTTTGATCTACACGGTCCGATAAGGAGATATCTTTCTCAAAAATACTTTTGATGTAATGTTTTTGTTTTTTTTTACTTTCGACTTCAAAGGTTAATTTCACTTATTTAGTATGATAAGGTTTAAAGGTGGCCCTTCAGATTTTGGGACGAAAATGCAAAAAAATCATCTTTATACCCCCATAGCCTTTTAATTTGCATTCATAAAACCCAAGTAGTCGAAAACCATCCGATAACACGAGAAATTAAAGATTTCTTACGGACCAGGTTGACATCAACGGGAGACACGTTCTATTTTTAGATTATCAATTCTCTCATTTAAATACAGGAAAACACAGACAAAGTTTAAAACATCCGTCCGAGGAAGACATTATGGAAAATAAATATTACATGTTTGTTATGTAATGGAATTTAAGCATTATTAGTCACGTGCCAGTCACTTGACATTCCCACAATGCTTTATTAATTTTTGGCGCGAAATCTAAAAATAGCTCAAGTGGCTACGTAGCCTTTTAAGGGAATACCATCAAAAAAAAATTTTTTTTGTAATTTTATGATTCTTAATTATTGATGATTTGTATTGTTTTTTTCATATAAATTTCAATGATATATATATTTTTTAATTTGGTGTAATGTGAAAATTCTAAATACCCACCTTTAAGACACTGATTACAACCACAGACGTGATGTAGACGATGTAGATAAAGATCAGAATGAAAAGGACTTTAAGGATTGGTTTTATAATGCTGTTCTATGTTTTGTGACATGTTATAGTCATAAAAACCTTGTAATTATTTGCAAGTTTTTTTGTCGTATTTACAATCTAGTTGACTGTCCATTTCATTGGTTTTATTTGTTTTTAGTAATGTTACTGTTCTCATCATTTATGCAGATCAGCGCAGTGTAAGTAGCGTCTTTCTTTCTTCTGATTCGCTCTCTCTCTCTCTCTCTCTCTCTCTCTCTCTCTCTCTCTCTCTCTCTCTCTCTCTTAATATTTGCCTGTTTGTCTGTGTGTGTGTCTCTCTCTCTCTCTTTCTCTCTCTTTCTCTCTCTCTCTCTCTCTCTCTCTCTCTCTGTCTCATTTTAATGAAGCCTAAATTAGTGATTGTGACAGGATTCATTCCGCTCTCATTTCTGAACATTGCGATGGTATTTATGTGGAAAAGAAGCCAGTGGCTTTATAAGAGTATTGCAACGACGTTACAGTATAATTAACTCCAGAAAAACATGGGGTGGTGGACTGGCCGCAAAGATATTAGATAACCCTCTTCACAGACTATATCTCATACAGTTACGTTATTTGTAAGGGGCCCTATTCACCGACCATTCAGAAGACAATTCTTTGTCTTAATCTTCAAGATTTTCTAACTGTGAAAGTAACAGAACTTCTGATTGGCTAAACCGAATGGTTTAGCCAATCAGAGGTTCTGTTACTTTTACATTGACAAATTCTGAAGAATAAGACTAAAAATGTTCTTAAGAGTGGTTGATGAACATGGTATTTAATCTACACTGTGCGGGACTTCGTCTGATTGGGCGACTCAAAAAATCTCATCGAAATTGTAATATCTGCATCTATAATACTGACAAAGAATGTTCATTTATTGTATTTGGCATGCTTAACAGTCAAGTGCCAACCCTGAACTTTACAATCATAACGAAGAAAAGAATTTTTGAAACATTGTTGCAAAAAAGAAGAAAATGCTGGTGCCCAGCATTTTCTCCTGTTTGCCACAATGTTTTCTATACAACTGAAGACTTCTTTTATCGGTGGAACCCTCTCTTACCTTGTCGTCTGCATATGCTTTTAATTCAGAAAAGGTCTAAAGATTTTGTCGTTTTTGTTTCTTGGACATGGCATACTCAGTCGATCCTTCAATCACGTAGTGTTACATTTGACCCACGTCTTCTGTCCCTTCCCTTTAATTGACGTGTATTACGACATTGCAGTCTGAAAAATGTCCATCTTGTTGGGTTGCCAGTGCAGTTATAATTCAATGTCATGTATAATGGACATTTAGGTTAATGCTACAATTAGGTCTCTTTGTATTGGACTTAACCCTTTCCCAAACGACAAACATTTGGACTACACCAAATTGAAAGCATTTGCAGAAGACAATTCAACTCTAGCTGAAAAGATGATTTCTGTCTATGATAGGGTAGAAAACATTGTGGGAAAAGGAGAAAATGCTGGTTACCAGCATTTTCTCCCTTTCCCACAATGTTTTCTTCAGTTCTTAAGGCTACCATTCCAGACCAGTAAAAACAAGGGATTGCTTGGGAAAGGGTTAAGGTAGTAGACCCGAAATACTTCCAGTACAATATGGCGAAAACTTTTTTGTTGATTGATTAATGCGGATTTATACAGATATAATATTTTTGCACATTTCTGACCGATCAAAAATTCCCTTGGTGTCTATTTTGAAATTATTTGTTGATACTTTAGTTAGTGTTTTTAGAAAAGGGAGGTAATAATTAATATTATCTCCCTTTGTAATGAGAATATAGTAGTTTTAGATTTATAAATGATCATTCTAAGACGGACAAAGAGGAAAAGGTGGCTCGGTTAAAGTAGTACAATAGTACTCGTTTTTAATCGTAGCAAATTTTGTAGGATAATATTATAGTGAAAATAGCTGTTTTCTATTACGGGTCCACTACCTTAAAGCCGTACTCAACATTCTTTTTTTCAGTTATATTTTTTACAGACAGTGCATCTATTCATACTTTAGGACTTTGTCTTACGACTAGATCTAATTCACACAATATTCTATAAAAGCCAATGGCTGCTTTTCCACATTGGCTTACCATCTTTAAAGCAATAATCAGCTGTCAGAGAGGGAAGAATCCTGTCGCAATTTGTAACAATTAACCTCTACCAAACAATCCCTGGTTTTTACGACCCTGAGATAGAAGCCTTTTGAAAACATTGTGGGAAAAAGGAGAAAATGCTGGTAACCAGCATTTTCTCCTTTTTCCCACAATATTTTCTATCCTGCTGGAAACAAATTTCAGGTTTTTAGTTATGTTTATTTTATCGTCTGCAAATGCTTTCAATTTAGACCCAGTCTAAAATTTTTGTCGTTTGGTAAAGAGTTAGCAGAGCAAAGAGTTTAAAGGCGAGGCTCTTTCTTATACATATAGATTGTAAAGGGTTGTTAAATGCAGAGCCTGTGGGGTTTGTAATATAGTTCAGTTATCATTCAATGTCACGTGAAGTTTGGTATGTAGGCGTATATAACAATAAGGAGCATCCCTCTTTTCTTGTTTAGATGTTTAACCCATTACCACACAATACTTTTAACGCTCCTGAGAAAGAAGCCTTTAGAAAACATTGTGGGAAAAGGAGAAAATGCTTGTAAACAGCATTTTCTCCTTTTTCCCACAATGTTTTCTGTCCTTCATAAAAACAAATTTCAAAGTTTCAGTCACTTTTATTTTGTTGTCTACAAATGCTTTTGATTTGGACAAGTCTAAAATATTGTTGTTTGGTAATGAGTTAAGAGTCGGTTACATTTCTTTGAACTAATCTCCTGATCGGACAGCGTAAATCCAAGATCAGACTGCACGTTCTGTGCAGTCTGATCTTGATCTATACTCTCCTCAAAAAATCAGTGAGTCGCTCTAAATATATAGCCCAAATGCAAAAGTATAGGTAGCGAAATCACCTTGCAATTCAAAAGTTAGACTAAAACCTAAATTATCCTAGTACAACAATAATTGTTTTCTCCGTAATTAGATTATAGAGTTTTACGTAATATCTCTGTAAAATAGTTTCTGGCTAAATGCCGAAATATAACCCATTTTCAAAATTTTTCCAAGTCCGGGGACCGTATTCACCAACCATTCTTCAGAATTTTCTTAGTCTTATTCTCCAAGGTTTTCTAAATTTGTAAGTAACGCAACTTCTGATTGGCTAAACCGAATGGTTAAGCCAATCAGAGGTTGTGTTACTTACAAATGTAGAAAATTCTGGAGAATAAGACAAAGAACGTTCTTAAGAATGGTTGGTGAATACGGGCCCAGGTGTTCACCGGCAATTTAGTTTTCGCGGTAGAAACTTACTGTTTATAGAGTACGAATTAAGTGGCCCATGATTTGGTAAAAGGGGTTTAAAACATCTCCGTTATGTACATTATCTCCCGCCAGGTGGCGTTCTACAAATACACATCTTTATTTCATGCTTTCCGGTAGGATATCGAGAAATAGCAGTGAAAATATTTTTCGATCTTACACTGGTACCACCAGTGAAAATACCGATTTTCACGTTCTTGTTGCCTAGATAAATTGCTTCTGCCTGACAGCCAGATTGGAAATATGACGTCATATACCTTACATTTCTCGCGCTTGATGTAACGTTGCTATGCGGGAGGGGTACGCCACGCGGAATAAAGGAAAAGAACTGTACTGAATTTTGATAAAGCTCCTCCCAGAAAGGGCAGAAAGCATGAAATAAATACAATATTTGTTTTTTTCGGTGAAAGATCGAAATTGCGCCACTCGTGAAAATATTACCGATAGTGTTCACTCGATGAAATAAATTTCGATCTTTCACCGAAAAAAACAAATATCCTTTATATCTTATTTGGGCATCCTGGGTACAGAACCGGATTACTTTCCTACGAGACAATCGTTCCTTTGAATTTCAAACTAAAACTAAACGTTTACTCAATAAAACGGTACCTGGTGCGATTCATTCAGCCATGATCAGCAGCTTGGAGAAATCTGGAGCTAAAACAGGCCTGATTTCTCCTCAAGCGTAGTGATAAAAGCTATTTTCTCCATTGCTACTTAATAGCGCGTACTACAACAACTCCCCCCCCCCCCCCTTTATTGGGGGAGTGCTGCGTTATATCAGGCAGGTCAAATCTCAGAAAAATTTGACATGCGCAGACAATGCCGTTATGCACTATACTAAACAAGTCCTCACATAATTATAGATCTATCAAATCTGTTTTTGCGGCATTTGTCGAAGACAATGCCACTATGAGATCAATAATAAATGTTTAAAATTGAATTCTGAAGAGCATGTATTGTATTTTGTGCAAAATCGAAGGAAATAAACCCAATTAAACTCTCTTTTTCTAGACAAATGGGTTTTTTCAAAAGCACTCAGATATATAATTGGAAATGGCGTATTGAAATAAACAGCAAGAGGCCGTCGATCGCTGAAATACTTCTTTTTGATTGAAAATAGCTTCATCTCTTCACAGCCTTCTACTGGCGCAATGATATGCACAAAATTTGTCCTCCATCCACTTTGCTTCCGGGGTTGTTCGTTCCAAAGCCAGTTCGTACCTGGAGGTATTCGTCCCATGATTACACGCCACTCATTTGATTGTGCATGAATATTTTCAGGTAGGAAACTTAATTGTAATGTTGGGAATTAGACCCTGACGACCAAAGACATCTCAAAATCATAGTATTCAGGTATAAAATTAATTGAATTCAATGTATTTACATGAGTTCTCTGTCTACCCATCATGCATCCTTCCGTCAAGGGACGTTACTCCTGATTACTCTTGAAAGATCAAAGGGAGACTATCAATACACAAATGATGCAAACTTAGGCACCAGTAATCTTCCTTTAACAGAAAAAAAATATTATTTTGCTTAGGAAGTTGATTTTCAAGTTAATGTTTAAACAATATTTCTCTTTTGGTTCACCTGAGCACTTAATGCTAGGGAGAGGAATTGTGAATGGTCATTGTCCGGCGTATATCTGTCCGTCTGTCCAGAATTCCTTTAAACATCTGTTCCTCCTTAACCCCTGGGCCAATCTTGATGAACTTGGTAGGGGTGTTTCTTTGGTGAAGTTCTACGAAACTTATTCATGAGACTAAATTCAACCCTTAACTGTGGTTGCCATAGCAACAGAAAGAAAAAAATAGCAAAATCTTTGAAGATCTTTGCTGAAACTAGAAATCGTAGAGCTTTGATATTTGGTATGTAGCATCTCTTAGTAGACTTCTACCAAGTTTGTTCATATGATGCCCCTGGGGTCAAAGCTGGCCACGCCCCGGGGGTCACAAAGTTTGAACAAAGGAACAAAAAAAAAAAAAGAAAACTTTAAAATTCTTCATCTCTGAAACTTTGAAGGCGTAGAGCCTTGATATTTGGCATCTAGCATCTCCTTGAGGACCTCTACCAATTTTGTTCATGTGGTGCCTCTGAGATCAAAACTGGCCCCGGCCCAGGGTTCATAAATTCAAACATAGGAACAAAGAAGGAAAACTTTCAAAATTCTCCTTCGCGAACACTGGAAGGTCTTGAGCTTTTATATTTGGTATGTAGCATCTCCTAGTGGACCTCTACCAAGTTTGTTCAAATGATTTCACTGGCGTCAAAACTGACCCCCCCGGGGGATCACACGTTCGAACAAAGGAACAGAGAAGGAGAACTTTAAAGTTCTTCTTTTTTCAAACTGGTAATACCACTCTAGAGGCCATATCTAATGCTCAATAAACTTGAAAACTGTTCAGAATGTTTGTCTTCGCAATTTTTGATGAGTTCTATCGGTCAGAAATTGAATTACGCACAAGCAGTGAATTTCTATTGACTCAGGTGAGCGATCCAAGGTCATTATGTCCCTCTTGTTTTCAAATCATTAATTCCACACACTGGCTTCCTTGACAAATGCCACATCAGCGTTCTCAACGCTTTGATTCCCAATAGCGAACTGAATCATTGGGTAAAATCGTCCTTTGACAAACAGGGAATTTAAAGATGCCTCCTGACAGCTACAGAGAAAAAATAATCCTGTTAACCCATTACCACATAATCCCTACTTTTGACGACCCTGAGAAGGAAGCCTTTTGAAAACATTGTGGGAAAAGGAGAAAATGCTGTTAACCAGGTAAATTCATCAGTTTGAATACACCTATAATATATCCGGAATCATATTGCTTTGTCTACTTTATTATGTTACATTTTAAACAGTTTATCAGTAACAAAACATGTTTTCCTCGGTTTGACAATATTGTTGTTAGCCTACATCTTCGCGAGCCAAGGTTACGATCACTACGTGGATCTTACCTTGGCTGATTGAGCCCGATTTCGAGATTCCTGCGATGCGCCCACTATTGGATGCTGGTTATTATCCTCCTTTACATCATATTTCTAAAAGCAAATGAAATATCGTTTTACAAACCGTTTACGAATACACATGAAGCGATAAGCAGACATCCAAGTGGGTTTCCATGTTTACCTTCTATTCGAAAGGTAGAGACCTTGTTTTATTTTTATCAAAGATGAAATGCTACGAGTGATTTCATTCGTTGCAGCTAGAGCTGGCTGCATCCAATGAAAAAGCGTATCGGGTGAATGTAAAAATCAAGCTCGATCCGACCAGGGTAGATTTACGTAGTGAATCGTCAGTCTTGGCTTGCGACGATGGTTAGCCTATTGCAGAGATGTATGGTGAGAGTAACGAACGACAACTCTGCTCGCAGATTGCTGCAGAATATGTTACAAGTATGCGTGTGTGTTAAACCCTTTCCCAAACAACAAATTTTAGACTTTTCCAAACTCGAAGAGTTTGCAGACGACAATTTCAAATTTGATAAATTGGCAGGAAGTTCACCAAATGGGTAGAAAACACTGTGGGAAAAGGAGAAATTGCTCGTTACGAGCAATTTCTCCTTTTCCCGCAGTGTTTTCAAAAGACTTGTACTGCAAACACGTAAAAACAAGGGCTTGTTTGGGAAAGGGTTAACTCTTTACCAGATGCAGATGACAAAATAAATGTTGTCGAAAAGTTTATATTTGTTCTTGGAAGGGTAGAAAACATTGTGTGAAAAGGCGAGAATGCTTGTCACTAGCGTTTTCTTCTTTTATAACAATATTTTCATAAGGCTTCTTGCATAGGGTCGTTAAAAGTCGGGATTGTGTGGTCACAGTAAAGGATTAACTCTTTACCATACGACAAAATCGTAGACTCATCCAAATAGAAAGCATTTGTACACAGTAATTTAAGCTTAGCTTGTTGTCTGCCCATGTCATATTCTTCGAAGTTTCGACTGTCTTATATGACGCATCACTAGCCCCGAAAGCGGGCTGAGTGTAATATTACACTCTATAAAGTAGCAATGCAGAAAATAGCTTTTATCAATACACTTGAGGAGAGATGAGACCTGCTTTAGCTCCAGATTTCTCTGAACTGCTGATCATAGCTGAGTGAATTGCACCAGATAGCGTTTTATTGAGTAAACCTTTATTTCAGTTTTAGATTCAAAGTAACGGTTGTTGCGTAGGAAAGTGGTTCGGTTCTGTACCCAGGATGCCCAAATCAGATAGATGAGTATTTATAGAATGCCATCTAGCGGGAGATAATGAAACTTAGCTTAATTGTTGAAATTATCTTTGATGGTGTAAATGGAAAAAGAATTTGGCAGTATTTTCTCCTATTCCCTATTCTCCTATTCCCATATGTTTGTGCGTCACGTCAAGTACGTGTTTGTGTTCTAGTAAACTCATGTTTATTTTCAAGTGCGCGTTTCCTGATATATGTGCAAAGAACCCCTTACCTCCCAGACGAATCTGCTGCAGACTACTTTTAAGGAATATTTTAAAATTATAAAGATTACAAAGAATTTTTGTTAAGACAGAAAACACTGTGGCAAAAGGCGAAATTGCTCGTTACGAGCAATTTCGCCTTTTGCCACAATGTTTTCTAATCTTGTTCTGCTTTAAAACCAAAGTTTAATTTTTCGTCTGAAAAACTGCGAAAGATATAACTATGGAAGGAAGTAAAATGGTGTCGCCTGATAGAAATTTTGGACTAAGAGCGCTAATTTAAGGAAACGGAGATTTTCATGTACGTTTACGTTTTGCCATTTCACCCATAACGACACAGTTCCGAGTTTTGAGGATCCAGATGGAAAAGGCGTTTGAAAATATTGTGAGAAAAGGAAAAAAACTTTTGCAAACAGTATATACTCCTTTTTCCCGCTCTGTTTTCTAACCTTGCTGGGACAAATACTATCAATTTGGGTCAGATTTTATCTGTGGTCAGCAAACGCTCGCAGTGTGGACAATTTTTGGGCAAAATTCAAGTTTTATTTGTGACCCATCAAAGAGGGACCATCTGTGAATTCTATACATCAATCATAAGATGAAAACAGATCAGAGATAGTGCAGGTCTCTTTAAGTTGACTGTTTAAGTTAACAATTCAAAAATGATTGTATAATAAGGTTCAATCTTCGCGAGCCAAGGTTACGATCACTACGTGGATCTTACCTTGGCTGATTGAGCCCGATTTCGAGATTCCTGCGATGCGCCCTCTACGGAGGGATGTTGGTTGTTGGTTATTATCCCCCTTTACATCATATTTCTAAAAGTCAATGTAATATCGTTTTACAAACCGCTTACGAATATACATAAAGCGATAAGCAGACATCCACGTGGGTTTCCATGTTTACCTTCTATTCGAAAGGTAGAGACCTTGTTCTATTTTTATCAAAGATGAAATGCTACCAGCAATTTCATTCGTTGCAGTTAGAGCTGGCTGCATCTAATGAAAAAGCGTATGGGGGGAATGTAAAAATCAAGCTCTATCTGCCAAGGGTAGAGTAGCGTAGTGAATCGTCAGCCTTGGCTTGCGATGATACAATGACCACTTTCCAAACCAAAAATGTCACTAAACCAAACAACGTCAACCCTGGTCAGCCTTCGCAATTTGCAATTCGTGTAGGCTTACCAGTATTGACACTTTTCGCAGTTCCCAGTAGGTCCCTTTTTCGCGTGATGGGTCACATTTTTAAAAATTTGTTAAACAAGAGCGGAAAGTCTAGATTGAAGATCAGACTTCATGTTCTTCGGAATCTGATTTTGATCCACTCTGCTTTCAAAAGCAACTATGAGATGGTTCCTTTGCTTTAAGAGTTTACTTTTTTACGAGAAGACAAAAATTTAGATTGTTTCAAATCAAAGGCATTTGTAGAAGACAATTAAAAGTTCAGTTTAACCCTTTCCCAAACGACAAACTTTTGGACCAGACCAAATTGAAAGCATTTGCAGACGAAAATTCAACTCTTGCTGAAAAGATGATTTCAGTCTATGATAGGGTAGAAAACATTGTGGGAAAAGGAGAAAATGCTGGTTACCAGCATTTTCTCCTTTTCCCACAATGTTTTAAAAAGGCTGCTATTCCAGACCCGTAAAAACCAGGAATTCTTTGGGAAAGGGTTAAGAGATGGGGTTTTGTCTTTCAAAAGAAAGAAAACAGTGTGGGAAAAGGAAAAAATGCAGGTCACCAGCATTATTTTACTTTTTTTCCAACAATGCTTTTCAAAAGCCTTCATCTTCACGTTCAAAAACCCTTTACCAAACAATCTCAGGTTTTAACAACACTTGGAAAGAAGCATTTTGAAAACATTGTGGGAAAAGGAGAAAATGCTGGGTGCCAGCATTTTCTCCTTTTCCCACAATGTTTTCTAATCTATCATGGATAAATTCTACCAATTTAGCCACCTTTCATTTGTCGTCTGCAAATGCTTTGAATTCGGACCAGTCTAAAATTTTGTCGTTTGATAAAGTGTTAAAACTCGAGAATTTGCGGCAAAGGATTAAACAAGCTCTACAGGTCTGCCAGGTTTGAAATAGATAACAAAAATTTCTCTATTAAAACCACGTTTATCCGGAATGATTTGGATGTGTTCCCAGAATTGCAATCATATCGATTAGGAACTGTGTTATGTAACGATGTAATGTGATCGAGCCACATCTATTCTATTTCTATGTGACCTTTACAATGTCATTCTGGGCCCAGAAGCTCAGACTTGTATCCATGGATATTGCAAGGGATTAAAGGATATACCCCCTTATGAATCGTAAATATATACACGCATTTTTAACATAGATTCATGTGGATTCTTAGTTATGTACAGCAATTTATATAGTGTGGAATGTTTAAACTTTGTACAAGGTATTCTCTCTCTCTCTCTCTCTCTCTCTCTCTCTCTCCGTCTCCATCTCTGCCTCTCTCTCTCTCTCTCTCTCTCTCTCTCTCTCTTTCTCTTTGTCTCTCTCTCTCTCTTTCTCTGTCTCTCTCGCAGTCTCTCTGTCTGTCTCTGTTTCTGTCTCTCTGCCCCTCACCATCTCTCTCTCTCTCTCTCTCTCTCTCTCTCTCTCTCTCTCTCTCTCTTCCTCTCTCTGTCCCTCTCCATCTCTCTCTCTCTCTCTCTCTCTCTCTCGCGCTCTCTCTCTCTCTCTCTCTCTCTCTCTCTCTCTCTCTCTCTCTCTCTCTCTCTCTCTCTTGCCCTCTACTCTTTCTTTTTCATTCTTTTTCTGTTTTCCTCTGTCTGTCTCTGTGTTTCTCCTTTACTCTTTGTCTTCTCATCTCTGCCTATGTGTTTCTCTATATTTCTCTTTTCTTTAGTGCTCAGTTGATAGCGTAGAACAGCGGAGTCGCTGGTTCAATCCCCGCCTGGACCGGTTTGTTTTCGAAAATAGAGTAACCCTATCCCAAACGACACATTTTAGACTCTCCTTGAGACACAGTCAATTTGTCTTCAACAGATTTTGCTTATAAATGTTAATTTGGACAAGTCTGAAATCTGGTCGTTTGATAACGAGGTAAAGAAGCGTAAATCCAGTCGATCAATTAACCGTGTACTCCATAGATACTCATTTCTACGCATTGCTTGTAGAAGCCTTTGGAAAACATTGTGGCAAAAGGTGAAATTGCTCGTCACGAGCAATTTCACCTGTTGTCACAATGTTTTCTATGCTATCAAACGGTGTAATATACACACAAGAAACATCTTCCTCCTTGCTGTCATTTAGGGTCAATTAGAGATACCGTAGAAATGTCTTATGGTGTAAAGGGTTAAACCGTTAGCATATTCTCAATAACAATAAAATGATTATGGATGATGGATCAATTCTGTTGAATCAGAATGGAGGTAAATAAGGGCCAAGGGCGGTAAATAGGTGAAATTCGGTCAAGCCTTTATTTCAAATGCATTGCATTGATTAAATGATTGATTGAACGGTGTTTAACACCGCTTTCAACGTTATTTCAATCACATCACAGAGACTGCTTAGGGTCCACCAGTACTAGGCTGGGGCTCTGATCTGTCTTGCCCAAGGACACTCCAACGAAATGCCTGGTGGATCTAATGAGGATCGAGTCCAGGATGTCTGGGTCACGATTCCTACACTTTACCACTGAGCCGAGCAGGACCCTTCAATTGCATTTTAGTGTATGTGCATAATGGCTACATCCTTCACCACACAATCTTAAGTCTTAACGACCCGCAAGAAAAGGAGCTTTGAAAAAAAATGTGGGAAAAGGAGAAAATGCTGGTAACCAGCATTTTCTCCTTTTCTCACATTTTTTTTTTTTTTCTTCCCATTTTAAAAGCAAAATTCATTAACCCCTGTGCTGCTAAGGGCCACTAGTTGACCTTTTTGCGGACAGTGTAGATCAAGATCAGACTGCACAGAACGTGCAGTCTGATCTTGGATCTACACTGTCCGACAAGGAGATTTTATTCCCCAGAACAAAACTTTGAAATATCAAATATTTGGGTTTTCAAATAGAAATAATAATTTTATACTAGTCATTTAGTAGGATAAGAGTTGATTGTGGAGTATTTGATTTGTTTTCTGCACCAGCTTTCAATTTGGATCAGTCTAAACTTTTGTCGCCTGGTAAAGAGTCGACTCTACAATAATGAACGGTTTGCAGACGATGTTAAAAAAAAACAAAAGGATGCATTGGGATTGTTCCCTAGGAATGAATAGAAAACATGAGAAATAACTCATCGATCACGTGAAAACAATAATTTGAAAACAGAAACTAAGATATTTGCCGGACCAACATTCGGCATACCTCGGGTGATGGGAGTCGTCATATCATTAGATATAGGTACGGAATCGGCCGAGTTGTGACGATTGCGGGACCAAAGGACGGGACATTCGAGGGGTCAGTCGAAGTAGGTTAAAGCATATTTTCTTTTAAATACTATGGTAGACTATTTCAACCTTTTGTCTGTGTTGATTGGACGATAATAGATTCAAAATTTAATCAGAAATGAGCGCTAAAGTAGGATATTAATGTCGGCTGATTTTAGTGCAGTGGTTGAATTCTTTTACTATGTTGAAATAAGATTGAAGCAGTAAAGGTTAACACGTAAGTATCAAGACTCATTTATTCACTAATTTATACTTTTATTTATTTATTTATTTATTTATTTATTGACACCCTGTCTGTTTGTGTCTCTCCCACTACTATCTCTCTCCTCTTCCCACCTTCTGCCTCTGCCTGTCTGTCTGTCTGTCTGTCCGTCTCTCCCTCTCTCTCTCTCTCTCTCTCTCTCCTCTCTCCCTCTCTCTGCCTGTCTCTGTCTCTCTCTCACTCTCTCTCCCACACCCCTCTCTTCTACTCTGTCTTATTTTCTTTCTGTCTCTCTCTGTCTCAGTCTCTCTGTCTCTGTCTCTGTCTCTTTCTCTCTCTCTCTCTCTCTCTCTCTCTCTCTCTCTCTCTCTCTCTCTCTCTCTGCCTGTCTCTATCTTTGTCTCTGTGTCACTCCATCCTCTCTTTCCGTCTCTCAATCCGTATTTCTCGATGTCCAAGTCTTTGACGGTACATCAAAGCTATATGGTAAATGCTCAATGATATCCACTTAATAATTCCCTCGTGTGAATAATTTTATTAAACCTATGACCGCGAGGTGCGTAAATGGGAGATAATATGAACTGAAACACTATAGAGACTCGATTGAATTATGTAACTCTTTACTAAACGACAAAATTTTAGACCAGTACAAATCGAAAGCAAATTCAGACGACAAAATGAACGTGACTCAAAAATTGAAATTTGCTTCCAGCCTCAAAAGTAAACAATGTGACTGAAAAGAAACGCCCGTTTACAAAATCAAGGGCAATGTGTCTTTCTTGATCGGAGATAAGTTATCGCAGACTATAAACAGCAAGGTTGCAGACCTTGGTAGAAATCCAAAACATACGAAAATGTAACCAGCCAATACAGCTCCAGATAAGAGGGAGTGATAATATTCTAAATCCATTATTTCTCTTCTAAACCCTATGTTGTGGGTACTCATTAGAATTGTCTCTCTAATGAGTACCCACAACATAGGGTTTAGTGGTGAATAGTGAATTTTTTTTTTTAATTTTGAAAGCTCCCTCTATCTGAAGCTCTGCAGTAAATTACAGTATACATGTATTCGATTTGGCCCCTTGGAAATGATATCCAGGGTGTTGCATGACACAATTGCATACCCCAAAATGTTCGCTTGTTTTGATTTCGTCCTTCAGTATCACCATGACGACTGCATTGACTTTCGAACAAATGCTTAATTCGCTATAAATTACAAGTCAAATACCGGTATGCAAATAAATTTGAAACAAGAACATATTGATGCATAACATCAATGGCGCCGCAAATCAGTTGTTACTAAAATAATGCACATTACAGCATTTCAAATTGACAAAATTAATTTTTGCAGAACTGGACTAAGAATTCCTAAACAATCCTCAGACTGCAACTTAAAAATTACAAAAAAGAACCAATAATGGTAGGACACAATCATTGCCATTCTCCGGCAAAAATTAACGTGATTTCAATTGGAACTATGTACAAAAGCAGTTGTCATTCGAGAAACAACACATGAAAATAGTATTAAAATTAGGTTACAGATTACCAAATTGACATCAAAAACTGAGTGTGAAATGACCGAAGTGGGAACAAAATGACTGAAGTGAATAGGAAATGAGCAAAATTAAAAAAAGGTTTGTACGAAATGACTAAATTGTTCGAAATGACCTAGGTACGAAATGACCTAGTTATGAAATGACTTGAAGCCGAGTAAACAATATGGCTGCCTCTATAGGTACTTTTCAAAAGCGAATAAAAATATAGTGCCGCCGCTCATGCGGCGCCACAAAAAAATTTATTTGGTACTTCAAAGGGAAGTTGGTTTGGTAGTGAGAAGAAACGTCAAAATTCCGAAAAATTAAGAAGCAATCATTTATCTATGTATGCAAAAAAGATTCGACCCTCTGTTTAAAACTCCAGAATCGTTTGTTGTTAACTGTCAAACATTGTATGGTGTTATTTTTTTCTGATTTGCCGTTGTTCAATTTATGACTAGAAGCGGATATTGTTGGATTTCGTCCAACACCTCAGTCTGAGCGTAGTAAAGGTAGAAAAGGGAACCAATACCGAGCCAAGTGCAACAAACTTTGGTTTTATATTGTACTATATTATTCTCTCAATATCTTCTAAATTAACACAGGAATACTGAGCTATATTCTTATTTACCATCTGTCAGATTTAATAAAGTATTGTTTCTTCAGTTTTCACGCATGTTTACCATCGGAATATGAGGAACATTTTTCAATCCGTTGTAAACAATCAAATCGTCGTTTACTTCCAAAACCTCGTAACTACAGCTTGAAACAAGCTTTAGTTACGAGGTTTTGGAAGTAAACCGACGAAATGTTTCAATTGAAAAGCTTATTGGATTTTACACTCAGAGATCTGAATATTTATTTCTTTTGTCTGGATATTTTCAGATCCCTTGTAATTCAAGGGCGTGAAAAGGGGCCTGTATGAAAGGTTAGGTAACTTGATCCACCGATAATTGGAACGATGCGATATCGTATCGCATAAACATGGAACCTGATCCTCCGCTGGTCAAAAAAACAGCTTTTAGGTCATTGACCGTCCAATATCAGTGGTGCAGCTAAATGACTTAGCTCCCCCCCTTCCCCCCCCCCCCCCCCCCCCGCGACACACGCACAACAAAGTTTTAAATGATCTCCCGCTAGATTAGATGGCATTCTACAAATAATCATCTATCTAACTGGGCATCCTGGGTACAGAACCGACATTTTTTTTCAAAAAGGCTTCTTATACAGGGGGCCTTAAAAGTCGTGATTGTGTGGAAAAGAGTTAAACCTAATTTTCACAAAACATAGACCGTATCTTGTATAATTCAGAACGCCTAAAAGACGTCTTTGCTCGATAAGTAACTGTCCGAACGTGCGGCAGTGTATGGAAACATTCTAGCATAGGCTAAAGTTCTTTAGCTCGTCGTTCAAAATTCTTAGAAGGGAGGACGTTGATCTTAGTTTGCTTATGTAAGTTTTACTTATATATAAGGCCTGGGCCTGTATTCACTAACCATTCTTAAGAATATTCTTACTCTATTCTCCAAGATTTTCTAAATCTGAAAGTAACACAACTTCTGATTGGCTAAACCATTTGGTTTAGCCAAACAGACGTTGCTTTATTTTCAAATTTAGAAAATTTTGGAGACTGAGACCAAGAATATTTTTAAGAATGGTTGGTGGATACGGCCCCTGATTAACCCATTACCACACCCTACTTTTGACGCCCCGAAGAAAGAAGCCTTTAGAAAACATTGTGGGGCAAGGAGAAAATGCTGGTAACCAGCAATTTCTCCTTTTCCCACAATGTTTTCTACCCTTCACAAAACAAATTTCAAATTTTCGGTTACTTTTATTTTGTCGTCTGCAAATGCTTTCAATGTCGGCAAACCTAAAAAAAATTTGTTGTTTGGTAATGAGTTAAACAAATTATTGATTCTATAGTGTTTAAGGTGATGCCATTCTAATGCAAAACAGCTATTTCCCGATTATATATAATACTATCCTAAAAAAAGATGCTACGATTGAAAATGAGTATTATTGTACTACTTTGACCAAGCTACTTTTTCCAGTTTTTTCCTTCAAAGAATTGTTATTTATAAATCTACCACTCTGTTCTCATTACAAAAGGAAATAATAATTACTTCCCTTTTCTGAAAAAATAACAAAATATCAACAAATATTTTCAAGATGGACATCAAATAAATTTCTGGTCGGTTAGAAATTTGCAAAAAATATTCAATCAGTATAAATCCTTATTTATCAACTAATAAGAAAGTTCATTCCATGTTGCGCTGGAAGCTTTAGGATGGTAATACCTTGACGCGGTTTTCAACATCATTTTAGTTAACCCTTTACTCCATAAGGCATTTCTATGTTACCTCTAATTGACCTTAAATAACAGCAAGGATGAAGCAGTTTCTTATGTGTATATGACATCTTTTGATAGCATAGAAAACATTGTGGGCAAAAGGTGAAATTGCTCGTGACGAGCAATTTCACCTTTTGTCACAATGTTTTCCAAAGGTTCCTACAAGCAATGCGTAGAAATCTATGGAGTAAAGGGTTAAATCGCGGCGCACAGTTCACATATTCATGCCTTTCTGGTGTTTCTGTAACCTTTACGACGCAGCATATTCTTTCCAAGCCGCCGGCTGCTTTTCTACATAACCATCGTCGAAACAAAAGTCAACGGTGAAAGAGGGATGAATCCTGTCACAAAGACTTTCATCAATCCTTGAAATGAAATTGGACGAGCCGGGGATCGAACCAGCGAGCTGCGACCTCCTGTTTTCAAGTACCGACTTAGCTACTGGGGCTCGGCCCTGTTTGTATTAATCATGCTTAGTTCTTTGACTAAAACAGAATATAAAGATCTCTTAACTCTTTACCACACGACAAAAATTTAGACTAGTTCAAATTGAAAGCATTTGCAGACGATAAAATAAAGGTGACTGAAAAATTGAAATTTGTTCTGGGAAAGGTAGAAAACACTGTAGGAAAAGGAGAAAATGCTGGTTACCAGCATTTTCTCCTTTTCCTACAGTGTTTTCTAAAGGCTTCTTTCTCAGGGGCGTCAAAAGTAGAGATTGTGTGGTAATGGGTTAAATGTAGACCAATAGATATGAGCTATGCTCAGTTTAGGTCTACTCCCCGTACCCTCAAATTTAAAGACGGAAGCTGCCGAGATTGGCCGAACAGTCTGCACGTAAATATCGATGTTACACGATACTCACCGATGATTTTAGTCGTGACCAGCATTTTCTCTTCTTCCCACAAAGTTTTCTTCCCTGCAAGAAACAAATTTCAAAAGTCAAGTGTCGGCAAATGCTTTCAACTTGAACAAATCTGTAATGTTGTTCTTTGGTAAAGATTCAAACAGAAGTGACGCTAGAGCAAGTACCAAGCACGTCAGTGGTATCCCGGTCAGACGCCATTAGAATTTGCATGATATGGAAAACATAGACAAAACTGATAAGGACTTGTGCGATCTTAAGTATCGGTTTAAACAAATGTGGGGTAAACTTTCGACATGCTAATAAATATGTAACGAGGTCATGAACAACCTAAGAGGCATCAAGAACATCTTAACCCTTTACTCCATAGATACTCAATTATACACATTGCTTGTATGAGCCTTTGGAAAACATTGTGGCAAAAGGTGAAATTGCTCGTGACGAGCAATTTCACCTTTTGCCACAAGGTTTTCTATGCTGTCGAAAGGTGTAATATACACATAAGAAACGGTTTCATCCTTGCTGTTATTTAGTGTCCATTATAGATACCATAGAAATGCCTTATGGGGTAAGGGGTTAAGGACGTAGTAAAAACCGCATTTATGTTACACTGAGGGTGTCCTCTATGACGTAGTCACAAACCTGATAATGGACAAGAAATATGAACCTGTTCAACCAAAAATTCTTACAGACAGAATATTGCGATAAAAAGGACCTATTACTAAAACGCCTTGTATTCAGATCGAAACGGATTGATTAAAGTCAAGAAAAAAATATTGTATACAAAGTAAAGTCTAAACATGATGAAACAAAAAAATACTTTTGAAAATAAGCTTAAAAGACATCTTCGTGTCATATTGGCTTACACTTAATTAGTTGTAATTACGCAACTAGTTTATTATTTGCTTTAAAACAGCAGTATCGTATTATGTTAATTTCAAAGCCAGCTTTGTTTTTGTTTTTAACCAGTATATACTAGTATACGCAATTACAAATGAGCAGTGCGCTTGGAAAAGGGGGTTTAATGCATTTCTTAGGTTTATTTCATGCCTTCCGGTACGATATCGAGAAATAGCAGTGAAAATATTTTTCGATCTTACACTGGTATCACCAGTGAAAATATCGATTTTCACGTTCTAGTCGCCTGGGTAAATTGCGAGTGCCTGACAACCAGATGGGAAATATGACGTCATTTACCTTAGATTTCTTTCGCATGGCGTAATATTACAATGCGTTGCTATGCAGGAAGGGTACACCACAGGATATAACGGAAAAGAATCGTACTGAATTTTGATAAAGCTCCTCCCAGAAAGGGTTTAAAGCATGAAATAAATAGAATATTTGGGTTTTTTTCGGTAAAAGATCGAAATTTATTTCATCTCGTGAACACCATCGGTAATATTTTCACGCAGCCACACGTGAAAATATTACCGATGGTGTCCACTCCATGAAATGAATTTAGATCTTTCACCGAAAAAAAACAAATATCCTCTATGTATTATACCGAGTAAGGAATCACATAACCCTTTACCACACAGCAGAATTTTAGACCGAATGGAAAGCATTCAATTTGGACAAGTTTAAAAATTTGTCGTTTGGTAAAGAGTTTAACAACATATCTGAGTGAGTGGATCGAACAAAAGTCCAAGGTAAAAGTTTCTAAATCTGAAATACTTTCGAAACAAAGTCTCTTTTGTTGTATCTTGAGAATAATTGATCGGCTGTCTAGCAAATAACCCACTTGACTGTATCTCTGATTGTATTTTTTTTTTCCAGATAAAGAATGACTTTCAAACAACCTAAGAACATTGCGTCCAAACTGACTGTGATACTGACATTTTTTCTCATTAACCCATCAATCTGTAATGCGACGACAACTCCGAAGCATACGGCAACAACAACAGATCTTTCAAACGAAATTCCCACCTTTCCTTCAAATGAAAACACTATACCGGCAACCGGAACTACAACCACGGAAGTCCAGAAATTCGAAACCGGAAGCACGGGAAGTAATCCTCACCATGACAACACAACAAATGAAGAAGCTGGTCACCATGAAAACGGACACTCCTCAATCGAATTGGTCCCGATTCACTTTACGCATGTCAAATACCCGCTGGTGTTCACGATAGTCGTCTTGTTAGCCGGCCTCAGCAAGCTTGGGTTCCACTTTTCACATTTTCTGTCGTCGAAAATACCAGAATCCTGGTTGGTATATATATATAGATACTCTGTTTATATTTTAACCCATTACCACACAGAAAAAATTTAGACATATCCAAATTGAAGGCATTTGTAGACGACAATCTCAAAGTGGTTCAAATGGTGCAATTTTGCTTTGATAGGGTAGAAAACTTCGTTGGAAAAGGAGAAAATGCTGGTTACAGCATTTTCTCCTTTTTCCCACGAAGTTTTCAAAGGACTTCTTCCTCAGGGGCCTTAAAAGTCGTCATTGTGTAGTATAAGGTTAACAGCTTAACCCTTAATTTTAGAAGTAAATTAAATGTTACTTTTTAGCCAATAGTATAAAGCCCAAATAGTGCAATTTCAAAATTATTTTTGGGGAAAACATCTCTTTATCGGACAATGTAGATTCAGGATCAGACTGTACGTTTTGTGCAGTCTGATCTTACTCTTCACTTGCCGCAGAATTGCCTTCATTTACGCTTAGCAGCCTGAAGGTTATGTTATATCCTACCTATTTAATCCGTTACCATACGATGACGACTTTTAACGACCTTGGGAAAGAATCCTTTTGAAAACATTTGGGAAAAGGAGAAAATGCTGGTGGCAAGCATTTTCTCCTTTTCCCAAATGTTTTCTACTCAACCAAAACAATAATTGCAGTGTTTGAGCCAAATTGAAATTGGCATCTGCAAATGCTTTCAATTTGGACAAGGCTTAAATTTAGTCGTCTGGTAATGGGTTAATCTTGTGCCCAGTAGAACATGTTTGAAAAAGTTCTGAACAAAGGAGAAATTTTACGAAATCAGTTTAAAAAGTCTACTATTTCTAATCGCAGTCTCTTGGGTTATTCTTGTACAAAACCATCAAATAGCATAGATGTCTATATTCTACAAAGATGTTTTCAATGTCTTCAACAGCAACTTTGTCTTGGGGATACCGATCTGACAGATTTTTTCCATCAAGCACACAAAATTAATTTTACACAAATGAACTCATTTTTCTTTTTTGAAAACCGAGGTTCATTTTCAAAACATTAGATCTACAAGTGTTACAATGACTGGGATACCAGTTTTATCTTGTGGACAGGATACAGACAAACACCCATATTTTGCATTTTCAAGACCTGGAGGTTGAAAAAAGGAATTTATATTCGTCTGCGAGTTAACGGATTTTTTTTTCTTTTGTTAGAAAAGGATATTCCTCTTTTCTTAGGTTTTTATCTCATGTAGATTTATTCATTTACTATTTACTATTATTTCAGCATTCTAATAATACTTGGGATCATATTTGGAATCGTTCTGTAGTAAGTATATTCTAGCACATAAATCTTTAATCATTATCATGTTTCATTTTTCAATAACTGAAGTCCTCTCCACGTTAATGACCATTCATTTCTATTATAATTATTTCATGTGTCTATTTTTAGAAATGTTATGGGTAAAGAAATGTCGTAATTTAAGCTGGGGGGAATTATTTTCCCGTCACAGTGGATATTTTCCTCCTGCCGAAAATCTGGAACTATTTTTTGTTTTAGTTGAGATCACTAGTTTTAAAAGCGGCATTCTTTGACAAAATAATCAGAGGAAATACATAATTTATCTTATCAGCTTGTGGTTCATATGGGGAAATATTTGCCGAAAAGGGGAAAGGTATGCGAAAATAACGGGTACCGTAAGGCACTCGTTATTTTCGCGAACCTTTCTCTTTTGAGGCAAATATTTCCCCATATAAACCACAAGTTGATGAAATAAACTCGATTTTTTTCTATTCATCACGTACACGTTCGGGTTTATTGCAAGAAAACATGTAAGAGAAAGGGATGCAATTTTTCATCAATTTCTGATATACAAAGTCCTTACTCTCGTGCCGAACAGCGTTGATTCAAGATGAGACTGCACCTTCTATGCAGTATAATCTTGATCTACACTGTCCGCACAAGTTCCTCGAGTCCTTCAAGGGTTAAAAGTTAAAATCAAGAAGGTTTCAAATGCAGTTGAATATTTGGTAATCCCTATGGTCGATACCCACTGAACATCACCATCTATGTTGTTTCGTTCCAATTGACCTATCCCAACTGTTTTGTTTACAGTAAGCAGTACTGAATATATGGTTGCTTCACCTCGAAATCAAGCTAGTAAAAAGCTTCAATCTGCTTTAAATCACCCCTTCAACTATAAATTCCTTACATTATGTTTTAGCTACATTTCCGCGAAATCGGCTTTTTTCTTTTGAATCCTGATATCCAATATGAATGAATATTCATTTCACCCAGAGAAACAGTTTGCCAACTGTACCTGACCGATGCCTGTTTTCGTCATTTATCCTCTGTTGCTTTTTTTTTTTCAGTTTTACCGATGTTTCTTCGGAAATTACACTGTACCAACCACACGAGTTTTTCCTGTTTCTTCTACCGCCGTAAGATAACTTTACCATGATAAATTATGATATTTATCTTTTTATCAAATTTAATCTCTCTTTCTCTCTCTCTTTCTTTCTCTCTCTCTCTCTCTCACTCTCTCTCTCTCTCTCTCTCTCTCTCTCTCTCTCTCTCTCTCTCTCTCTCTCTCTCTCTCTGCTTTCTTCCTCTTGCTTTCCTGTTTTGTCTCTGGAACATAGTCCTGCAGAATAGTGTAAGGGAAATGGTTTAAAAACGACGTCAACATGTCTTTGACCCTTAGACTACTAGGCGCGACTAGGATTGCTTTTGAGGACAGTGTAGATCAAGATCAAACTGCACAAAATGTGCAGTCTGATCTTAAATATACATTGTCCGATACTGTATTTTTTTCCTACTGAAATTAACTTTTAAATCGCAATATTTGAGTTTGTATCATTGAGTGGCATTTTGGTTTATTCATCTGGCAGCTTTAGAATTAATACGGTCGACAACAGGCGCACAATTTTTTGAAGTGTAGGATAAAAGTATCTAGTAGTATCAAACACCCATATGGCAAATGGTTTAATTGATTCGTCTCTGTTCATATTCCTATTCTATTCTTGGTTCACCCTCTCTCGAAGAAATAAATTGATCCACCCAAAGGTTATAAATTATATAAATGTTACAACAAAGATAACGTTCATACTCTCTAGCTTTAGAATAAAACACCAATTGTACGACTGGAATATTTCAGAACTTTCAATATTATTTCGAGCCAGTCTGGCCTTTTATTGCGTGCAGTAAAGCTATCTAACATCTCTAAGGCAATCTTTGATATCCGTATTCGACTAAAGCCTGTGTTACTGTTCTTTGAAAGGTGCTGGAATAAAGCAGTTCCTTCTAGGTATCCATTAAAGAAGGGGGCTAAATGACAGACCTCATTCTAGAATTGCACATTTCTCTCTCTCTCTCTCTCTCTCTCTCTCTCGGTAATTTTTGCAGATGCATTAAACTCCCTTTTTACAAGGCATGGTTTATTTAAAAATGTGACCCATCACGCAAAAGAAGGACCTTCTGGGAACTGCGAAAAGTGTCAACCCTGGTCAGACTGCGCGAATTGCGCAGGCTGACCAGGGTTGACACTTTTCGCTTTAATGACATCTTCTGTATGAAAAGTGGTCATCGTACCTTTTTATACCATCATTTTTGAATTATCAACTTAAACTGACCTGCACTATCGTTGATCTGTTTTCATCTTATTGATGTACAGAACTCCCAGACTTTCCCTTTTTGCATGATGGGTCACAAATGGTTGTTTAAAGCGCATTGTAGGCATTTTCTGTAGATAATTACAGACACCGTAGAATAACAGAGCGTTTGCTTTGTGGGATTTATGTTTCTTTTCTCATTAAAAACCTGATTGGATTGTCTGCAGGGAAATAGAAAGTGTCTCCGTCTCTTATATAATATCATTCTGTTAGACAAAACGTCTCCTGTTCTTAACATATAAAGGGCTATTGACAGACTTTACAGTCCCGCAGGTTCTGCTTTGAATGTCGTAGAATGGGTTAGAGATCTAATTTTTCAAGATAGATGTTTACATCCAGAGAGAACAAATGATATTACAACTTGATACTGTCTCGAACGCAGAATTTTGTCAGCTATGTAAACATAGATTGATAATCGATGTATATAGTGTAAGAGATCGATAACTGAATGGATTTGTATTTGATATAAAACCGGAATTATCGATGAATTCTTTGGAGGCCTCAAGAGAATGAACTGCATTGTTTGTCCGTCATTATTTCTGCAACCGTCAGGAGCATGCAGATCAATAATTACACTTTCATAAAAATGAAGATGAAGTCGGTTAGAAACTGGCTGAAAACGAGTAAAGATGTATTTTTTAGTCTGTGTTAGATTTAACGACTTAAATTTTACCTAATTTATCAAACTTTTATACAGATGAGACCAAAGGAGGAAAGGTAGAAAAGGTGGAGTGACCCTGTTCGTCCACCTACGGTATTCAAATCATTAAAAACGACAGTGTCCTATATTATGTACTTTCAAATGTGATGAGTAAAGAATGCTGAATAAGAACTTAACGTCATAAAACTATTGAGAGCCAAGCTTGTCAACAAGACATGCCAGGTAGGCAATGCAGCGTTTGCTTTCCACGATATCTAGGAAGATATCCCTCAACGTATCACGGGCCTATAATCTGGCCGAATCAGTCGTAACTCTATCTTCTTTCTGCTCTCTTTTTTTTTTATAGACTATTTTCTAAACAGGTTAAATCAGCACTTGTTTCAGTACAACCGTCTTATAGTAGAAGCGCGTGATTTTATATAAATTTCTTGTTGATATCAGTTTCATTTATCAATTTCAGGATAATCCTCGAAGCAGCATTCAGTTTGCATGACAGAACATTCGCTGAGAACATAGGAAGTGTGTTACTGTTTGCAGTTGTAGTGAGTATACTATAATATTCCGTATAAAACAATATTTACAGGATATTTTTTTTCGATGAATGATCGAAAATTATTCCATCAAGTGAAAACCATTGGTGATATTTTCACGAGTGGCTGCGACACACATTAAAGCATTACCGATGATGTTCAGTCGATGTTGGGACTTTCGTTCAACTCGAGTACAGCTGTTTTCGGTAACCCGCCTTCACTTAGAGAGTTAGAAAGTGTGAAATCGCTAAATGCCAAAATATTAATTATTTCCGATCAACTAAACCAAATGGTTTAGCCGATCTGAATTTGCGTTTATTTCTAAATCTAAAAAAAGACCATGAATGCACTTAAAAATTCTTGCTTAATGCATAGAAGGTGCATCTACTGGATCTTTTTCTGTGACCGAACAAAGTTGTTGGGAAGAAGTTTAAGTTATTCTTTGCAATCTCATGACGCCATGACTAATCAAATATACCTGGATCATATTGACTGGAGACCCTATACCTTTCTTCGTTTAGGCATGTCTCTTCATACAGTCTTACAATGTTCCTGTCGCTCATCATACTTGATGCGAAAAGCATCTGCGCAATCTATCGTACATCCGATTTTAAGCAGTTAACGAAGCAATTTCAATACATTTTATCAAATTTTATCATTTTATCAAACTTGAGCGTTGCAGCTCAAGTTTTACTTTGACTAAAAGGGAGAGTAGAAATGAACTGCGTTATGCATTGATGTTTCCCTGAATGATTTGTTTTATTCTGGTTTATTCCAGGGTACAGTCGTGGCTTGTTTTACAATAGGTAAGTTTGGATACCCCATTCGGAGGCAATGGAAAATATATTCAGTGTTAATCTAATATCATTTCATTATCATCAAGGCCTCTTATTGAAGGTTCAATCATTGTTGCTTTGTTTCTTTACGAAAAAAAATGTTCTTGGTTTCGTGCTATAACTGCGTGACCCGTATGTGAATAATCACACAGGTAAGGAATATAGGGGCGTATTCCTTTCGCTACTCCGAGCATGTTCTAGGTCAATGGAGTATTTCGGAACACTGTGCCGTGTTCCTCAGAACATGCTCTGACTGTTCTAATCCAATTGAGGTGTAGCGCACCTGCTGAACGGTTGCTAGGAGATACAAGATGGCTGAAAGACGGACAATTCGTCATGGCAAAATTTGCAATCTTTCTTTATTACGACACGAATACCATAAATACTAAATAGGGACGTCTCTACTCTCTCTCTCTCTCTCTCTCTCTCTCTCTCTATCTGCAGCTAATCATTTTTTCTTATCTAATCAGCTATGACAACAGCCATCATGCCAATTTACTTTCATTTCGATATGGTTTAGAACGATGTTCCGAACATGCTCCATTCAGAACATACCTCCGGAACAGTGTATTGTGTCCTAAAATATCCCTTTCGCACATTCCAGAACAGAATTCCAGAACACAGAACATTGTGTCAGAACAGGCGAAAGGAATACGCCCTAGATGTTTGTGTATACTAATATTTTGAAGGGTTCTTCTGATTGGCTGACTTAGAAACTTGTCAGTCGTCTATTTATGGCCGGTATTCATGAAACAATTAAGATTTCATATACCATATTTTGAATCAGTTATTTTTTGCACAAGACTTTGAATGCGTGTTGAGGAGATGGATTGATATACTTTACTTGAATCCTGGAAAGATTAAATTTTACTTGTCTTTCAACAGGACTGCTTATCTATCAACAATGAAGATCTAGTGAAAAGAATATATAATATATATAACTTGAACACAATTACAAGTCCTGGAAGATTATGTATGCCTAGTTATCTTATTTTTCCAGGTCGTCTATGCTCGTAATGGAATTTTAGTACCAGCAATCTTCTTCATTTTCTTGTCTTTAGGTCTGTCTCTATGGGGTCTATACAAAGCCGGTGGTATGTCGGAGATTAATTGTACATTTATCCAGATTCTTGTTTTTAGTGCCTTAATTGTTGCCGTCGATCCCGTCGCCGTGAGTACAGTTTAACAATAGCAATAAATAGATACTGAAAGCTAATTCTTACCTAAGTTACAAAAGAGAATCTCCCCCATCCCATCTACTCTCTCTCTCTCTCTCTCTCTCTCTCTCTCTCTCTCTCTCTGTGTTTGTGTTTTTTCTTGACGTTTGTCTACAGCAACTTGTAAGGGCTTTTTTTTTCAGTAGATTATATCTCCATAATGGCTGATTCTACAAATTGCATCAGATTTTCTTGCAATCGCTGTGTGGTGCCAAGGAACCCTAGATAATTTACCAGTCATGATTATCTCTGTTTTACATTGTATTAACATAAACTTCACCAAAATCACGTCAACTGCTTTTCTCTCTGTAGTTTCACGAGATACGCACGGATCGGAACTATTATATTAACATTAAGCTTTATTTGCATTGTATACTCAACTGGAGTTACCGAACTTGGTTGTGTGTTTATTCTTTGATTAGAATAGCTTTATAAAATTGTCACTCTTCTAATCAACATGTTAGTATATGTTTGTAATGTTTCGTGTGTTAGTAGCCTTATGTACGCAGTAAACTACCTGAGACTTGATACTAAGTGTCTTTATGGATTGGCTGTCAATGCATTACTTTTTGTGCTCGCTGCATATTTAGAAGGACATTGCTTTACTCATCACTGACGCTTTTTATTTAGGTACTTGCAGTCTTCCAAGAAGTTGGGGTGAATGATCAGCTATACTTTATGGTATTTGGAGAGTCGCTCCTAAATGGTAATGTATATTTTAGGCCAGACGATATCCATTAACCATTAAATTTACTTGCATTAATTTTGTCTTTCAATCATTGCTAAATCTCCAATTATTTAACCCTTTCCCAAACGATAAACGGGCAGAAAACACTGTGGGAAAAGGAGAAATTGCTCGTAACGAGCAATTTCTCCTTTTCCCACAGTGTTTTCAAAAGACTTTTACTGCAGACACGTAAAAACAGGGCTTGTTTGGGAAAGGGTTAAAAGGTAAGAATTCCTCTGAGACAGAAATTAGACTTTATTTTCATGTTTTTCAGTAGTTTATCGAGAAAAGAACGGTGAAATACTGTTCGAAATTTCATGGTTACAACCAGTGAAAAATACCGATTTTATTTTCTAACTCTGCAGTTGAAGGCGGAAAAAGTAGTTCCTGCTCTCTGTTAATCTAGGTAAACATCGTGTGCCACTCAGTCATCCAGATGAAACTATTACATCGTTTACTCCACATTTCTTGCGCTTCAGGTAGTATTGTGTCATGCATTGATATGCGAAGGGGATGTCCCAAGGTAAATAACCAAAAAGAACTTTACTGCCGGATTTTAATGTTGCCTCCCCCCCCCCCCACACACACACACAAAGGAGGGGTAGAAGCATAAAATAAAAGAGACTATTTGTTGTTATTTTTATCGTAAGTGTATTAAAAAAAATGTGTAAAAGAAGTATTTGACAAACATTAGGTATGACTTATCAATGTTATTTGAGAAATCATAGTTTTTCATTTGCATTTTAAATACATGACTTTGAACAAACACTAGTATTTCGTATTTTTGAGCCATGCTCTGTGAAAGGGGATGGGGGCAAAAAGCATCTGCTAAAAGTATCGACTCAGGTCAGCCTGCACAGTCTGTGCAGGCTGGCCTGAGTCGAAACCTTTTGCTAATGATCAATTTTCAGAACATCAAAGGACAGGTTTTCCTCGGGATTCACTTGATTAGTTTAAACATATTTTATTCAATTCGTGAAATGGGGTTGGACCACAAGTTCTACCAACTTAGAATCGGTCCGTCCCCTAGAATGAAAAGAATAAAATAATCTTTCTATGGCAACAAGCAAAACAGATATATAACAAACTAGGGAAACATAGAAGGGTAACTGAATATAAGAGAAAGAAATAGAGGGATGAAAATAGGAGAGAGAAAAAAGAAGAAAGGAAATTTCGGTAATTAACATACAAAAAAAATGAAAATCAAGTTACATGGGAAAAGCAGGAGTGAGAGGGGATAGGGAAATATTCGATTAAGATGCTCTGGGATCTACGTGTGCAATTGAGATGAAATCGAAATTACGTAAAGCGGCCGGATACCTGAATAAATAACTGAACTGACGCACAATATGCAGTTGGTTGTTGGACTGAGTCATTTTATGTATCAATAATGATGTGATGACTTGGTTGGTATAATGGATAAAGGAGATACATCAAACCACGTTTTACCAGAATGGCGCTCTGTTTTTTCAGATGGAGTTACAGTTGTGTTATACAACGTGTTACAGATATTCAATAGAATGGACGATTTTGGTGTGGCAGAGGTGATTTATTTTTCGCAGTTTCTGGCTCATAATTTTTAAACGTGTCAACGATTGGTTGAGTCGTGGATTATGTAATGGCGGCAACAAAAATACCTTACATGGTGTGACTTTTTAAAAAGAAAAATGCATTGAACATTCTTAAATCTGTAAAATATATATAGCTATGCGTATCGAATACAAGTTGTAAAATTTGGGTTCATATTCCTGCTACAAATAGTCAAATACATGTATGTACCTGGTGCATTATTGTTGAGAACAGACTTTTAAGCTTTGCCCATTATGGTGATCATTTAAACTGACAGACAGTGAAACTATATAGCTAAGCAACGCATGTTTGGTTCATGTTCAAAACTATGTGGGTTTGGAAATTATGGACAATGAGAATGGCTGTTTGGAGAATTACAAATTGCTTTTCCTTTTTCATCAATATTTGACTATTCTGATGATATACTTTCAGGTTTTTCTTGGCATAGCCAAGTTCTTCACAGTGGTGGTATGTGGTGTCCTTATAGGTATTATTTGTGGACTAGTCTCGTCTTTCATCACAAAGTACACTAATTCTGTGAAAGGTAAGGCATTAAGTAATTAAACTCGCTTTTAAGTAGTGTATTGAAATTACTGTTACTATCCCCTTACCAAAAGACACAACATTAGACTTGCCTATGATGAAAGCAGTTACAGTCAGCAAAGTGCATACGGCTCGTACGAGATGCTTTATGTTTGAAAGGGTAGCAGTCGGTTGGAGATAAAGACTATCTTGATAAGTTTGATCTCTGAGAGCTAGAAACGTGCAACTAAAGGTCAAGTTGTTTGCTTCCTGGATTGCCGACGGAATATTTGGAGATCACTGCAACACATGTATTCCTTTAGTTTTCTTGAAGTTACAGTTTCTATAACTGAAATATTGATACTATAAACCAAAGTTATCATTATTATTTGTTTTACTTTGAATTTACATGTTTTATTGTTTTAGTTGTGGAGCCGTTAATCATTTTTGGGTTTGCCTACTTATCCTATGTGTTGTCCGAGCTGTTCCAGTTTTCAGGTATTATCAGGTGCGTTTTTTACATGGTATAGCTGTCAATATCCAAAGCCACCCATTAAAAACACGATAAAGGTATTTCACAATGAAATTAAAGTAATTTCATTCGGGTCTTTTTGTACGTTTTCTATAAGCCAAAAATTGCATGTGGCATACGTCTGTGCTTAAAGCTTTCGATATTCGTAAAAGACAATATCTCATAACCCACCCATTGCTATGTCTTGGAAAACATCATAGAACAATTATCTTTTTCACCATTTGTGCTTGATCATTTCAGTATGGTAGCTTGTGGCGTATTGCAGGTACACTACGCATTCCATAATATCACAAACAAGTCAAGAATGGCAATTAAGTTCTTTGCTAAAGTGATGGCGTAAGTAACATAAAATACTTATTTATTCAACATTTATTCTTTATTTATACACAACTATCCTTTTCTTCAATGCAATAACACCATTGCGAATTTTCTTATCTAAAACACGTTTTAGAAAAAATTTCTAACACCATACTCTGTACATTTTTTAAGCTTTATTCGTCACGTCAGTTTGTGTTTGGCGGTCGTGGCCATCCTCCATTACTACTTTCAAACGTGGCCATCCCCCGTTACCATTTTTGAAGATGTGATCTTGACAAAAGACTTTGTTAGTAATTCCTTTTAAACAGAAAAATGATTTACATTTTCATGGCATGAAAGTTTTCAGTAGATAAGCTGAAGTGTCAACACATTTGTTTTATACCACGTCATCGTTTATTCTTATCCCGTTTTATGCCCCTGTTTCACTTCTAGGGAGCGGGGGATATAGTGTTACCTCTGTCCGTATGTATGTATGTATGTATGTATGTATGTATGTATGTATTCGAGAAATAGTTGTGTTCGTGTCCGGCAAATAACTTCCAGATGCAAAGTAAGATGATACAATAACTTGGCACAACTGATCGCTATAAGTAGATGATTTGATGCATGCAAAACCGTGTAACCAGCTCAAAGGTTAAGGTCACAGGGCTTGCGGGTGCAGACATTTCTGTTAAACGTTTCTAGTCTCTTATTGGCATTTACATTTCCTTTCTTGAATCCATTTGTGCAACTCTTCAAGTTTAAGGTGCAGTTAGAATCACTACCGGAACAACTCCTGAAGAAAATTCAATGGCATCATAATTATGTCTATACTATTTCATTACGATATGCACACTGTATAAAAAGTACATTAAAGCTTGCATTTTTCCTTCAGTGTCCTCGGTATATAATAGTTAACGTTGTGTCCCGTTAAGGGCACTACTCTTGTCGTGATAATATCGCGTTGTCTCGCCAAACATTTAGTATTTTCTTACCAAATATACACAAGAGTGTCAAAGAGAGATAACTATCGACAAAAGTTTTGACACTAAAACTGCTAGAGAAATTCAATCGACTCTTTAGTCAAGGGAAAACAAAAGAAAACATTGCAGTGTCAGATTTGTTTCTGCGAGTATATTAGAGAAATACACTTTATCAATAACTCCATAACATTTTCAGAAAATAATTGTGATTTATTGACTCTGTTTACTTACTTTTTTTTCAGAACTGCTTGCGAGATTGTGATATTTCTATTTCTTGGTATAGTTACAGTAGACCAGCAACATGACTGGAACACAGGATTTACACTGTGGACAGTGTTTCTGTGTATCATGTGGAGGATGATTAGTAAGGAGTTGTTTGATGTAGTTTTACAAAGTTTTCAACAACATTTAAGCTATGTATCGATCAGCTTTCAGATGCATTTCGAATTGCCAAATCTGAGGGTTTTTTTTCCTCACTCTCCTTTATTCTAATAAAAGTATTTCTTTTTTTAAATTTTCACTAATAGAACTTGAATTGTTAATTGCTATTATGATGTTAGTGTATAAATGAAACAAAATTATCGTCAAGAAAAATGAAAAAATTAGTGCAATATTTGAAGGCCAATTTATTGAAAATAGGTGACTCTACAAATTGTAATTTCATGAAGGGAATGACCAAATCTAAGTTGCAACATATTGTGGTCAGACCCTTTTGCCTAGTCGTTTGAGTATGTATATTATTCAGTATTGTAAATTTTATTCTTCTAACCTAACTTGAAAATAAAATATTTTTAAATTAAAACTGATTGCCAAGCGCTTACCTTGGCAACAATACGCACATTATTTCCAAATTCGTTTATTTTTTCCCGCGTGTTTTAAAAGCATATGCAATTCTTAATAAGATTGGGGGAATTCCCTTCCACCACCTTCCAGAAAGTGGTACAGCCTAGCCAGGGATCTATGCTCTAAAGCCAGGCTTACATGGTGCAACTTTAACAAAAGCTTTGAGTGAAATTTCTTTAAAATATTTCAGTCAGTTGTCTCGACAGACTTTAGATCAAACTTTTAGACATTTGGTGTATTCAATCTGGACGTCTTGTAGACACTTTATAGTTTTGTTAAAATATCGGAATCGTATTTGAATTGTACATTTTTTCTCTGCTTGTTTTATTTTCAGTTGTATACACAATTTCCTTCTCTATCAATTATTTTGACTCAGGACGGGTAAGGAAGATCAAGCTGGATGAAATGTTTATGATTGTGAGTATGACACTGTTACTTTCGTGTATCTACACAGAAATGTGGCCTGATTGGTGAATAGAACGAACACTTTCATATAGTAATGCGACTCAACTAATGTATTTGTAAATTCGTTTCCTACTGTAAATACTTAACAGGAGCTCGAAAAAGTTCAGCCAAAGATCAGAGCGTATCCAACGTCCTTGACATTCTGCTTTCGCTTAACCCTTTCCCAAACGACAAACTTTTGGACTAGACCAAAATGAAAGCATTTGCAGATGACAATTCAAATCTTGCTGAAAAGATGATTTCTGTCTATGATAGGGAAGAAAACATTGTGGGAAAAGGAGGAAATGCTGGTTAACAGCATTTTCTCCTTTTCCCAAAATGTTTTCAAAAGGCTACTATTCCAGACCCGTAAAAACCAGGGATTGTTTGGGAAAGGGTTAGAGTGAAATGAAATCTTCATTATATTTTGTTTCTTCTTCGCTTTATTTTTATGAGCTCTTTATGTACATAAATTTTGTTACTTTATTGATTTATTTCTATGCATTATTTATTTTCATATTTTCTCCGTTTTTATTGACTTATTTCTATGCCTTCCTTTTGGTACATTGCTTGAAAATGCCAAGTACTGCCATCAGAAAAATTGGAACAGTTGTGTTGACTTCGTGACATTTTTATTGATGCTCACAAACTGAAAAAACTATTGATTGTCTGTGTCACACCTAAAACGGCAGTAAAATCGTTCTCAGTATTTGGACTTTCTTTCGAATTACAATCTTCTTCCTTTCTCATCCAATACGGCCACTTTTTAATGATTGCAGAGTTACGGGGGTCTAAGAGGCGCTGTATGTTTTTCTCTGGTGGCCCTCATAGATCCTTCAGAAATCCCAAAGAAGAACATGTTTGTAACGACCACTTTATTTGTTATTGGATTCACCGTATTTGTACAGGTTAGTTTACAATTATATTTTGAAATGTTGCGTGCTTTTGTCGCAACTTTTGATGCGTAGTTGGACATTAGAAGTTACTACTGTCCAGTTTGACGGAAATCCGAAACAGTTCCTGGCTGGTGATGTGAAAAAAAAAACGTTTTATTTTCGCAATGCATATGTTCAGAAAGGGTCTTTCATAATGCTAATAACATGTCAACAGCGCAGATGTATACATCAACAGTTGTGTTGACTTCGTGACATTTTTCATATATCTATGGGTTTCCAGTGATCACTTGACATTTTTCACTGAGTGATTTTCATAGATACTGTTAACGACTGCCAAGAGATAATTTTGGTAGTATAATCGCCAAAAAAGTCTAGCATATGAGTATAATGTGATCTCAGTGTAAAGATCTTTTATAATCTAAAGTCTTCATGCCATACCTTAAAGAAAATTGATTGAAATACATTACTAATGATAATTCGTTTGCTGATTTTTCGACCGTTTTCCATGCTCGCGGGATTCATGCCCGGTTTAATATGATACTGAAGCTTCAGTTGACCATTTCGATGCCCTTACTTTATTTTTAGAGTATTCTGGTGGTAAATTTACGCTTAAAAAGCATAGAGCTTCCTTGTTCATATCATGAGATTGTTTATAGAAGGCCTAGTCTGAATACCATTCTCTTCGGCACAGGAGCACATAAACTTACAGCAATTTGTTGGGACAATATAACAAGAGTTGCACTCATAGTAATGTGGTTATATTATATATTATGTGTCTATTAAAAATGTTATAAGTAAAGAAATGTCGTAATTTAAGCTGGGGAAAATTATTTTCCCGTCACAGTGAATATTTTCCTCCTGCCAAAAATCTGGAACTACTTTTTTGAGAATATCGGTTATGCGGTTAATTGATTTGAGATCACTTGTTTTAAAAGTGGCAATCGTTGACAAATAATCAGAGAAAATATATAATTCATTTCATCAGCTTGTGGTTAATATGAGGAAATATTTGCTTCAAAAGGGAAATGTCCGCGAAAATAACTCGTGCCTTACGGCACTCATTTTTTTAGCATACCTTTCCCTTTTTCGGCAAATGTTTCCCCATGTTAACTACAAGCTGACGGCAGTCGTTATTTTCGCATACCTTTACCTTTTGAGGCAGATTTTTCCCAATATTAACCACAAGCTTACGGCACTCGTTATTTTCGCATACCTTTCCCTTTTGAGGCAAATTTTTTCCAATATTAACCACAAGCTTACGGCACTCGTTATTTTCGCATACCTTTCCCTTTATCGGCAAATATTTCCCCATATTAAGCACAATCTGATGAAATAAACTCTATATATTGCATCTCCGTGATGCATTATACCAAACACGACATCACGTGATTATGGATCCATGCAATCGGTTTTGTTAAACACCCGACTGAATAATAGGGTAATAGGGTGAAATGGTCCTTGAATATCTAGAAAATTTAAACTATCAAAACATTTCGACAGTTAACCCTTAAACTGCTATATAACTGAAATTAATTTAATTCGATTGGAAAAACCCAAATTTTGCTATTTTAAAAAATATTTTTTGGGGGTATAATATCTCCTTATCGGACAGTGTAGATCCAAGATCAGACTGCACGTTCTGTGCAGTCTGATCTTGATCTACATTGTCCGCGAAAGGTCAGTGAATCGCGCTTAGCAGTATAAGTGTTATTCGGCATGGATTCCAAAGGCTGCCATGAATCGATACTTGTTGCAGATATATTATATCTACTTTTCATATAGCACGATTCATATAACATAATGTATCCCTAACAGAGTCAAACATTCAAAAAATATGTTATTTTTTCCATTTTCAGGGTGGCACAATTAAATGGCTGGTGAAGAAACTTCGGATAAGTTTAGCCTCTCAAGACAAAGAGA
Source organism: Tridacna crocea (assembly GCA_943736015.1). Classification (NCBI taxonomy): domain Eukaryota; kingdom Metazoa; phylum Mollusca; class Bivalvia; order Cardiida; family Cardiidae; genus Tridacna; species Tridacna crocea. Next base: position 18,457,642 of record OX031068.1, on the reverse strand, counting down.
TGAATCTCAATGAAGAACTATCTAATCATGTAAGAGACCTCAATCTCACTATAATCTTATTGTTTGGTAAAGACAGCATTCAAACTTTTGAGTTTATAGAGAATATTTATTTTTCCGTTGAAGGATCTAAATTTATTTCATCTAGCGAACATTATCGGTAATATCGTCACGGGTGGCGCCGCCACGTGTGAAAATATTACTGATGATGTTCACGAGATGAAATAAAGTTCGACCTTTTACAAAAAAAAAAATGTACTCATTCCATGCTTCTAACCGCTTATTGTCCGGACTTTCTTCAAAATTCAGTGTAGTTGTTTAACCCATTACCACACAATCCCTACTTTTGACGACCCTGAGAAAGAAGCCTTCAGAAAACATTGTGGGAAAAGGAGAAAATGCTGGTAAGCAGCATTTTCTCTTTTTTCCACAATGTTTTCTACCTTTCACTTTTATTTTGTCGTCTGCAAATGCTTTCAGTTTGGACCAGTCTAAAATTGTCTCGTGTGGTAAAGAGTTAAGGTAATTCTCCATGGCGTACTTTCCTTTACATAACCATGCATTTTAAGATGCATATTTTTCTCCTTTAGATTGTGGACCATTTGATGGCAGGGATTGAAGAGATTATTGGTTACACTCATGGAAAACACCATATAAAGGTATTTTTGCGAATTTAAAATACTTCTTACGGGAATCGCGGCTTGAACAATATTGATCTGTAAATTTATAGGAATCCATTGTACATCATTCTATGTATCGGCTTTTTCAGCATAGCTGAATGCGCAGGTATTTCTATCTACTTTTAAGTATTGATAAACTCGAATGAATAAGATGGTAGTTTGTGATTGGTCAAAAATGTGCACATGTTTATTAGGCGGGTCCCTGCTGGCCTATATGCTCGTATCTATATTTACAAAGTCATAAAAGAGATTAAGAATCCATATCCAAGCATCTCATGCGCCATCTATCTTTTTAAGGTTATTTTTGTCAACATTAAACGAACAGTATAATCAGTCTTACACGAAAAAAATCTGCTGAATGAATAACAATTATAAGATATATAGGATCTAACATGAGTTGGTGTTTGAGGTAAAATTCTATTTTTAAAAACGAGTTTACACAAAATTTTATTAAGCGAGCCTTTGGCGAGCTTAATAACTTTTCTTGAGAACGAGTTTAAGTTTAATAAGTTTTTACCTCAGAAGCCAACGAATGTCAGATTCTTTTTATCACATAACTCCACAACAAGAATCATAGCCCATAATGTGTTAAAACACAAACATACATGTATAATGTGTAATGAAATTTGTATGAAAACCGAGTCGCTTATTTGACAGGTACATTACGACCAAAAAGAGTTTCAAAGAAACTTACATAATTATATTGACTTTGTTTTGAAATTTAGGATGATTAAATTAATAACTTTATCATGATTACGAATTTTGACCGATATGTTCTGTCAAATCTGATTTGTCGTCTGTGACTGCTTCCAGTTTGGACCATTCTGAAGTTTCCGTATTTGGTATAGAATTATAAGACAAGACAGTATTCAGACCTCTTTTAGGGACTGTAGTTTCAGATATGATTGGTTACAAACTTGACGTTTGATTTTACAGGAAAAACTAGATCGCATAGATGACAACGTCATACGACCTAGGCTGTTGAGGAACGCGACGTCTACAGAATTAGAGGGGATTTCTCATTATTATGAAAAACTTGTTATGAAGTGAGTTTAGTTTCAAAAATGACCTGCGGTCTTGGGAAATTGTGTTTGATACACTTTCATATTGTTTTACACCAAGGAAATTAGCGCATAGTAAAATTTTATGATATTTGAAAGAAAATGAATCATGAAGGACAATTGTTCTTTGATATGCAGAAAATTTACCCACAAAAAAAGTTTCAAGAATTAGTCATCTCAACCTGTCCGGACCGTGCAGGCGTGCGTGCACTGATGCATTTTGCGAATACATTATACACATCAAGAAAGTAAACAGGGGAAGACGAAACCCAACATTGAAAGACCACATACAAGCAGTGCAGATGTCCTAATATATAAAAGTTAAAATTGTTGAATTAAACTGTAATTTTACGGGTGTTCTGGCCAAATTGTTATAATAAATTGCTGACAGTTTACAAAATCATGTTTCAATTAAATATTTGCCATCATTTACTCTCAACCAATGTTTTAACTAGACATTGGATTTTGATCACCAATAATCGTACAAATTCAAAAGAAATGTTTATTTATTTATTTTTTCAATGTATGATTACACAAATACACGTCTTTAGCAATACTGTTATGTTGCGTTTAGGCTAATCATAAATAATACTACAGCGATATAGGACAGGAGTTGCTCCTTTTCAGTTTGTGTATCCTATCTTTTTATTATCTAGACGAGACATGGTATGCAAATGAACAAAAATAGAAAAATGTGATGAAATCGTCTGTGTCTTTTCAAAATCATCTAACTTTCTATAGTTTACATTTTTGTATCATCTTTTTACCAGAGAACATTACAAGCAGCTCCATCTTGCCGGTGCAAAGATTCCTCGTGTGAAAACAGAAATGTAAGTAAAATACAGAAATGTAAATAAATAAATTCTTTAACCAAATTAGATCCTTTTTACTGTCTGGCCATGAGCTTTCAAACAGCACTTGGAGCCCTTGATTTGAAAATCAACTAAAACAAACATAAAACTTTTACAGTAGAATAAATCAATTAGTAAAAAGTAGAATTACTTGAAGAAAAAATACTTTTTTTGTCACTTTTAGCACATGTGCGCATACACACGCACCAACACGCACCCACACACATACACACTTTTTCATCACAAAAAAAGCTTTGTTGTCACCTTTTGATCGTCAATTTGGCTCATCAAGTCATATGATAATAAGTTAAATTTGAGATTTTGAACGTTAAAATTGTAAACGAAAGACTTAAGAATTTGTTTATGAACATAATGATATTGTGAACCACATGTAATACTAACAAAATATTTTTTTCTGTCGTGTGTGATGTTGTAACTACCCACGATGCATGTATTTGATTTTGAAAATTTTGAAGGTTTATAATGAATTTGGCTGTACTATACCACGTAGTAAGGTTTTTTAAGTTTAATTGATTCTTTTAGCCTAAAGGCTGTTGCAAGACCAGTATCGTCATATGGTCGATATCTACCGCAATAAAACTAAATGACATGTCCAGACCGTAACCATTCTTATTCTCATCACATGTAACGCCTGAATTAACTGTCCGGCATGATACAGCACAGTGTAGTGTACCAAACGTTCATCAATATCCTGAATAATAGCAGAACGCTATAGTGTGGGAGTTCTAACTACGGCCCAGAAACACTACAGCACGACAGATTATAGCTAATCAATCGGATCACTATATGTGCATCATGACTTTATTAAACGTGCAACTGATACGGTCTAGAATGACTTTAACATAATTATCCAAACGCAGAGCATGACACTGTGTTTGTACATGACAATACCAAAAGACACCTGACGACTTACGTACATGTAAATCACTATACTTGAGGACTTGAGAAGCCAATATAAGGCAGCTCTTACCTTCCTTACTATCATATACAATTGTCATGCTGACATGCATTTATTTGGTTATTTTTTTTTTTTACTTCCAGTCGACACTTGGATAGTGAGCTTGCCCTAGATCAACTTGTACAAGATCCAAGCGAATACGATAGTCATCAGAGACATGGTGAGTAGTTTGCTGCATGTATATGATACTTAGAATCAAAGTCTTAGATCGCATTTTAATTTCTTAGAGGTGCAGACGGGAAGGGATAAGAACGTCTCGTCATAAATGAACATGAGGTACCCTCTGGGAAAAGGAATTTAAATGAATCTTCATCAAGCAAAGTATCACAAAGATACAGATCTGTAAAAATCCATTATTATTATTGTCTGACAGCTGACTGAATCATTAGGTAAAGTAGGTCTTTGGCATGTAGAAATTTACCGACAGAAAAAGGTATCGACCGATGTCCGCCTGCGAAAACTGTTCCAGCTAATATAAGTCGATATTTTTCGCATATATTTAAACCCCATTTGGACTATTTGAGCAATGCATCCAGATCATTCACCTAACTCTTAAAGTTGAACTGTATATGATGAAAATCAGTTAAGCGTTATAGCTCAAGTAAAATATGGAAATATAAAAAGAAAATAAAGAAAAACTTTTCTGACGAAAAAAGAACCTTACTTAGGCATCATCAGGCATTGATAATAATTGAGTAAATGCGCATTGCTTCTTTACCATTTTGTCAACTGGAAGTCCAATTATTCTTTCTTGTTTACCTCTGAAAATGGATTTGATATCGAAGCAATAGAATGTCCTGTTGGTGTAAATGTGGATAGAGATCAGGCTAGTCCATTTTATCTGTAATAAATTAGGGATTCAATTTGTCATTTACATGATGTAATCGTTCAGTCAGTTTTGCGATTACATTTATTCCCCCCATAACTGGACAATTCATCAGTTTATCTGGCAGGCTTATGGTCAACCCATTCTTTTCACTCAGAATAAAATGTTACTCTCCTTTTCTCGATTTTCTCCTAAAACAAGGAATTACACGAAATTTGAAAAAATTTCGAACACATATGAAATTATTACATTGTTATTGAAGGTTATCAAGACCAAGAGGTAAGATGAGTAACATGAGTAAATCAAGAAAATACTCATTAACAAATACTACCACCATTTCTTGAACATTTTTATGTAACTTTTGAGAGCTGTATAAAATCTGTAGCGAAACAATAAATTGTGAATTACAAATTCTTCGATGACCTATCAGGAAATATTGTGTTGAATCAAGACCAAACTGCATAGAACGTGCAGTATGATCTTTGATGGTTAATTTATTCTAACACAACAGAAACATCTGTGTTCGTATGTTTTAAGCATGTACTTTTAGTGTTTAACCGTCTCAACAGTGTTGATCAATACAAGGATATACAAAGCATGCAACCTGCTAGATGATTTCCCTTTTCTAATGCTAAACCACTACTTACACCGTTTTAGTTATAGCGGGACACTATTGATAGGCTCCGGAAAAGAGTTGACTGGCATTTGTAGCAGTAGAGTTGAAATAAACTAGAGACTCACTTTAAAAACATTCATTAACGTGCCTTTGGTATAACCACAGGCCTTTGAATTTCCATTCATCCATCCCAGAATAATAAGATTTTCCTTGGTCGATCTTTGTACACTTATAAAAACATATTGGTGCATCGCCTGTATGTATTACGGAATAGTGAAATTTTCAACACCGTTACTGTATATAGCACAGTGGCAACTGCTTCTTTGCTGTATATAATAATACTATCAGCTTAAGCCCTACAATCTTCATCGTCAAGATACACGACTCTCGGGATTTTCCGTACGTGATCGTCATCACTGAAATTCATAGACCATAAAGGCCGAAAGGAGTTGGCAAATATGACTGAATTACATATTTCAACAATACCGCATCATTTTCATTGAAGATAAATTTATAAAACGTCAGTGCATAACATTTTCCGATTGATTTAATAATGCAACGTTGAAGTTAAGTGGTACTGATTCATCTACAGCATGCTTTGGAAGACACAAATGCTTTTGTTAACAGTGTAAGATTCACACTATGCTTTGCTTTTTCAGGAAAACTGTTCCAAATAACCCATGCTTGTTCGGAATTAACTCATATTTAAGCGATAAGACCTTAGAACGACAAAAAAATAATGTTAACTCATACCTGAAACGCCTCCGTGCAAATGTATTTGTACGTTTCAATATTTCTGTTAAACAATTGTTGGGATATGAAATATCTGAATGTTGAATGTTCCTATATTTATGATTTGTTTAGAGCCTGGTCTCAGATTCGTCTCATCTCTATTCCTGTGATTTTTCTGGGTAAATTCATCGAATAAGACTTTGTATTTTTATCAAAAAAATAAGATAAAAATCTTACGTTTTACATTTCATTGAATAAAAATATATACCTTACAAAGTACAATAATTCAGATCGTTATCATTAATTCAAAATATTTATTGAATTAGAATGTTGTACCTGTATCATTTTTATAGGGAGAAGATTATGATATACGTTTGTATTACAGCTTCAGCTTATCATTGAGAAAAAAAGAAAACATAATATCTACTGAACATGTGAGCATGGTTACAATACTAGTTACAATACTAGTTGAAGACTGTAAAAAAAATGTGACAGAAGATCCTAATACAACCAAATATATATTAACATTAAAAAATCAATTCTCAATGTCTTCCCACAAGTTTGCTAGTCCTTTTAATGTTTCATTGTGTTTGTTACCCTCAGATAGTTGACAGTTTTGAAAATATTTGAAAATATTGCGACAGAAGTGTGTTATTCATCGAAAGGATAACAAAAAAAGGAAAGGAATATCAAAACTATGTGTGTCTGAAACCTTTTGGAAACATTATGACGAAAGATAGATTCTTAACCTTTATCCTGCCTTATTACTCGAATAAAACTTTCGAGCCGATAGAAAAACCCAACCAATGATATTTCAAAGTTATGTTATGGAGAGAAATATCCTCCCTATAGGAACAGTGTAGATCCGAAATCAGACCAATTGTTATTGAGTAGCGCTTAGCAGCCTAGGGGTTAAAAGATTGGCAAGAAAACAAACCACATGTACTTTTAACCTTATATGTGACATTGCTGCTAGAATATAACAAATAGAAATATATACCTTACAAAATACAATAATTCAGATGTTTATCATTAATTCAAAATATTTATTGAATTAGAATGTTGTTCCTGTATCATTTTTATCGGGAAAAAAGTCATTGTGTTAGTTTGTTATTCTCGAAATAAAACTACCTGTGCATGTTGAGAATGAAAAAGAACTTTAAAAAGAAGTTTGTTTTTTTTAATATATATCTATTTCATACTAACAGAGAGCTATGTACACAGAAGAGAGGAAGAACATAGATCTGACAATGAAAGTCACGGTCATAACGTCCATAAATTTCTTACTCATACTTTCCAAAGTGTCCGTAGTGTAAGTTGTCTATCTTTTGTTCGACTTAGGTCCGTAGTCACCAACCATTCTTATAACATTCTTAGTCTTATTTTCAAGAATCTTCTAAATTTAAAAGTAACATAGCTTCCGATTGGCTACACAAATGGTTTAGCCCAATCAGAAGTCGTGATTCTATCGAAATGTAGATTGAAAATATACTTATGACTGATTGAAGAAAACAGACTATGGCTTCTAGTCTTATAATTTTCGTAAAATTCTAAATGCGAAGAGATACAACTGGTCTCACCTTTGTACTCCTTGCCTTTTTTAATTCCTATTTGCATATTTTTTTAACTTAATTACCCATGCTTGTGACCAGATTCTAATAGCTAATTGTTGAAGCGTTTGTTTTTAACTAATCTTTGTGTCATCTGGAATCATATTGGAAAAAAGAAGAAGAAGAATTCAAGCAATTTTAGTCTAAGTACAAATGTAAAAGGAAGTAAACAATCAATATGTTTTCTACTTGGAAATGGATATTCTCTGGTGAAGTACCAGTACTACTGGAAGATACTTCTACACATCGTCGGTGTACTTCCAAAACCTCATAACTACAGCTTGTAACAAGCTGTAGTTACGAGGTTTTGGAAGTACACCGACGATTTGTAGAAGTATCTTCCTCGGAGGTTGTCAAGAGGCAACATATGGAGCCTACAATTTCAGAAATAGCAAATAACACCCTACGCTGCAATCGGGAAATAAGTAAGCAATAACTCATCGAAGAATACTTAAAAACTCTATGTCTTCAATTACATGAGGATAGGTGCATTTCTTATTTATGGATAAATGGAAGAAGCTCGGTTTGTGACCTTCAAGAATAACAATGACCTTGAGCCTACTAAATTGAATTCAAGTAAGCTTTATTCATAAACTAGAAAATATGTTGAAGATTTTATTATTGGCAACGTTCTTTACAGAGACTTCACTTGAAAGTTCACGACAAAAACATGGTGCATGATCACAAGCATCATCTGATAACATATTTACGAAGAAAGCACAAGAAAAACAAACAGCTGTCACAGATCCGACACGTTCATGACGAGCATCATATTATTCCATCGACTGCCAAACTTCCCCAGTTCGACGAACGAAGCACCAGCCAGGTAAGTGACGTCTTGGAATAGCATTCACAAACCAGTCAAAGTTCACTTTTAATTTCTTGTATAATCTATTTGATTGACTGTCACATTCCTTCGAGTCAGTGGATAGGCCATGAATATGTGGTATGCTGGTCTATCCCAAAGAGAGATATAAATGAATTACTAGCTAGTTTTTGTAGCGAGGTGGTAGAACGTTCGCCTGGGGACCTGGAGATCATGGGTTCAATCCCCGCCTGTCAGAAATGTTGCAAATATGTAACGAGAACCTTATTAAGATTAGATGAAGGATGTAGTCTGTCTGCATGTATCTGCATCTATCCCTGTCTCTTTGCTTGTTTGCAATGATTGATATCTTTTACAACATATACATTATTAGTTGTACGGTGAGGTGGCAGGGGACATGGAAACTTGTTCACAGCTGTGGCAAATCATGTCGCCCTGAGCCGAGGCGAGGTGGTGACATGATTTGCCACAGCCATGAACAAGTTTCCAATTCCCCTGCCATCTGACCGAACAATGAATTTGTTATACTGCAAAGTTTTACCATTCCAATGTGTATTCACCGTAATTACCCTGTTTTATGTATTCACGAAATGAGTACGCTGAAGAAATTAAATTTCCCTTCTGAGTGCCCGTTCAATCAAAAGGGACGTCACTGGAAATGGACGTCACTAACACCATGGTAAAAAGTGAAGGTTGGTGAACGAACTGAATAATGTCACTACGACAAACATTTGACACTGTTTTCCTTTAACGTGGATTAAACAACTTCAAGGTAAGCATCTAGGTATTTTAATGATTTGTTGGCATAAGTAAACGACTATAAGTGGCCTTAAACGTTCAATGGGTTTTCTTTTTAAACGCTACAACGTTCGAGTTTCATATTTTTGTCTTGTGGGCGGCTCTTAACTATAGACGCCGCCATTTTGGATGTAGAGTTGAAAGAATATCCATGTAAAAGGGGCTCCCGAAAGGGAAACTTGTTTTACATGGCTTTTTGTCAGTGTACATGATAATTTAATTGGGACGTATTATCCAACCAGATCGCGAGAAATTTCTTTGCAGTATAATAATAACGTTGTTGTCGTCATCAATATAGACTATGAGCCAGCTTTGTGTTCCCCCCCCCTCCCACCATGACATTTTTAAGCTTCAAGGTCTCTAGAGCACAAAAGTGTGCTATTTGACGAGTGGGGCTTTTGGAAGTTATATAGGACAAAGGTTATCAAATGTACTTCTTACCTTATGTATATAAGTTGATCCTCAGTTGAAGATTCTATTGACATTTCATACCCTGTAAAAGTCCCAAATGATCTCAGGTAATGTAGTAAGCTTATATTTAGATAATTCTATGTATTTTTATCAAAATAAAAGAAACATTTTATGACAATCAAAGTAATGACAGCACTTTTATGTATTATTTAAGCTTCCAAAAAATCATAATCTGAGAAGCTACAGGCATAGTTTTCAGATAAAGCACATTTTCTTGATCACAGATGCCTTGAATGCATAATAGAAGCAACCCAAACGGCATTTTCAGATTTATTGTGGATCAATTTGTAATATTCATGAATGAAATGGAAGTTCTAATAACAAAAGTTCATTTATATACTTTTTCATACCAATTGCTAAGAATTCAACAATTTTCTGCTTCATTTCTTTATTTCATATTTAAAAACTATCAATTTATTGTTATGCTTTTTTTTCATGGTCTTATTAATCACACTCATTGCAGTAAACAGAAACTTTTAGTGCAGATCAATGTACTGAAGTTACCGATACACTTATTACCATTTAACTCTTGCATATAAAACGGACAAAAAAAAGTTAAAATATATTTTGATCTTATTTACTAAGAAGACATTGCATGTGTACAGTTCCTTCTCTTGTTATTTTATCAATTTAGTTCTCTCAGACAACGATATCTAAGTACTAAAATTTGAACTTGCCATGACGAAGCAGTGAAGGTATGACCCCAGCCATATTCACCCTTTTAGTTAAATACAGGATACATACCATGAATTTAACCCTTTCAGTGCTATAAGCGAAATCAGATTCCTTTGCAGATGGCATAGATCAAGATCAGACTGCACAGAACATGGATTCTGATCTTGGATCTCTGTCGTCCACTTGTTTATTCAAGCAAAATATTATTAAAACTTTTCATGAATTTTAGTGGAGTCTATGTGCATGCATCGAAAGAGGTGGACATTAAATACTTGGTGCAGAAAGAGTTAACTGTCCAAAATCAGATATATATTTTCCCCAGTTAATCTGAAGCCACTTTTTACACACATCAATTGAGTTATCAGGTGATTTACTTGCAATGTGAGTTTCTAAGATGAATTCATCATTTGGATTTGATAATTCATCTGAAAATAATAGATGCACTTGTTATCTCACATTGTTGGTCAGTATTCATTAACTGAGGACCATTGTGTTATAATGAATGAGAGCTCATTCATGCTTGTAATTGCTCAATAAAATCTTCATCATCATTCTCATGCTTACCAGCCATGTTTGCGGGTTTATGTTTTTGGTATGAAAACTTCAGTTGTTGTTTTTCCGTACTTACCTGTTATGTCAGGCTAAGTGCTTGGCATTTGAAACAAGGAAATAATATGATGCATCGTATCATAGCTACCAAAGAGGACTAAGTATAACTGGTGAAAATGAGATGCATTGGAATAAATATATTATGCTTAAGTCTTAAGGTATGCAATGAAGAGCCCTGTTATTTTCCTGTTATTTTATCCATGTTTTCCCTTTTATGTTAACTTTAAATTAGAGGTCATTTCGAGTATGGCCATGAGCTGTTATTTTTCTTGTATATGACGTACTTTTTTGGCATGTAGGTCATGCGAATTATCATCATTCACATAAAAATACTTTTGTTACTCAGACTATCTTGTTCTTACATTTGTATATCTTCTTGCTCTCTGCTTGCATATCTTTAAGGCTATGTCTTCTCGTACTCAGTTACATTGTATTTTAGTGATTTATCATCTGTGTAAGATCAAAATTGCTTTTCGCAGTCTTTTGTTTTATATTGTACACATTACAGAGATTTTACATTATTAACTGAGACAGAAGCATTTTTAATATTCAACTGGTGACAGATGATCAGTGACGCTACGTATTTTTGCTATGGGCAAAAGGCCATTGTATCACTTTTGATTTTTACCTCTTTCCATCAAACACGTATATAAATGTACCTGTCGTATATCAAAAAGAAAATGCCTGCTGCAATATACTTAGACTGTGGTAGCTCCACCTCATCCAATATCAGCATAATTGTATTATCTTGCATGAACAGATGGATATTTTATTTCTTATTTTGCATTTGGTATTACGATCATTGGCTTATTGTTATTTCCACGATATTGTTTCCTATATTAAAAATGATAGAATTCAAGTTACTGTGCTATTCCATATGAGTGATGCATCACTAATTGCCATCTATAGGAAGAAATGATCAGTGATCTTATGCGGATATAGTTCTTTTTTTCTGACCAGATTTCTCATTTGCAAAGTCTATGGTGTAAAGGATGTAAAGGAAAGTCTCTGTAGTTCGACAAATGTAAATACTGTTTAGAAATATGCTACATTGAAATCATTTACAGAATAACAAGCCAAGAATGTTTTGAAAATAGTTTTTGCAAGCCTTCTTTGCGAACCTTTTGATGTTTTTTAATTTTGGTAAAACGTCATGTTTTTGAAGAAAACAGAAATTTTATTGAAGCATCGGGTACCTCCCGATGTTATAGACATGCAATACATGCATAAAATGACATAGAGTATAAATCATAACAATGATTTAGTTAACATAGTGAAATGTATTTTAACCAAGGAATGAGATAGTTGATAGATTTCATATAGCATGGAATGATATGCTGTAAACATCGTTGTTGTCATTTCAGTGAAATGCCACTTCATATTAGTCTGGAGCTCTAAGAAAGGCGACTGTCAACAAAAAGAATTTTTAAAAAAAATGGGTTTGATACAAAACCAATCATTATGACAAAGTTGATTATAAAAGAAATAGATAAGCCCAACCGCCAATGATTTCTTATTGATCAACAGCAAGAAATATCTTTAACTCCAGCAAATGTTACCAGATTTTTTTTAAAAAAAGAAAATCAATATCTGTCTCTATTAATACTCTGATTTCCTTCACTAACACAACTTATAATGTTCAGGCGCAGTACTCTGTATCACTAAGACTATAAATGATGAGATTTTAGAACTATGGTTGCGTTTTGGATGACAGGTATGACAAGAGCGGTTCTTTCAGTAATTTGATTCCAACAAAAATTGCTTTTTTTCTGTAAATCATGTTTTGACTAAAGATATGAATTTATAATCTCATTTGAATATGTTTCTGACATTAAATGTCTGTGTAAATCGCAAAACCCCCGTACTTTGACAAAGTAGCCAGGAGACCCCTTATTTCTGAAAATTATAATGCCAAAAATTCCCCCCGAGAGCGATGGCTGGAGGTCTAATACTCCTTTCATTATCACCAACAACACTGCCATCGTCAAAGTCCGTATTGTTGTTCATCATCATTGATACTATAACGAGGAAGATGTGGGATTTGGTATCTGGCTATTGCAGCAGTTTCATCATGCATCCTATCTTTGCCCTTCCACTAATCCCTGTTCTCGTAGATACTTGAAATAGCATTCTTTTTTCTGGGAAAATCTCTTGAACCTGTCTCGCTCAACTCCCACATATATTAAAAACCTTCTGTGTTAACCTTTTACCAAATGATCCCTGGTTTTCACGACCCTGAGAAAGAAACCTTCCGAAAACATTGTCACGGCAAAAAGGAGAAAATCCTGGTAACCAGCATTTTCTCCTTTTCCCACAATGTTTTCTTCCCTTCCCAAAACAAATTTCAGTGTTCTAGTCACATTGATTTTGTCATCTGCAAATGCTTCCAGTTTGGGCTAGTGTAAAATTACATGTATGTCGTTTGGTAAAGAGTTAATAATTACTTGTGCATTTTGTATTTCAGGTAAAGTTCCATTTGCACGACGAAATTATCCAGGAAAATCAGACAAAGGAAGATGGAGAAAAAGAAGAAGGTTCTGAAAATGGAAGAGTTGTTTTTCATATTTGAAAGAAACATTAGGATATCTAATACTTTATAGTGGTCTCTGCGACAAGATTCATTCCTCTCTGTCAACACGGCTTGGTCGGTGAAGAATATCATTCAAATACGAAGGAATCATCCATTTAAACAATGAAGACGAAGGATAAGGAAAAAAACAATAATGGTCTGTCCTTCAACACATTACCACATGTAGACGATTCTTTTGTCTTAGAGGAGTCCACTTTGAAATCATTTTCTCAAAAAGATTTTTTTTGTTACTTTTTGTTGTATATTATTTCATTTTTATCTATGTTTTAAGCCTTATCACAGATGTCACGTGTTAATGACTCGGAAAAATATCTGTTGCAAAACATTGTATGGTTTTGATTTTTTATCACCCTTTTCTAAGAGGTAAATGCTAGTATCCGTATTTAATTTCAATTTATGCTAATCATACTTCAAAGAGATTACTAAACGTATCACGTCTACTTGCTTTGATGCTCCATTAGCTCACTCATTTGCAACAGTTCAAGTAACGAGATTATACTTAGGACTTTTAACAACTGTTGCATATTCTTTTGTTATACCCCGCCTAAGGCGGAGGGATATAGTTTAAACGTTTTTCGTCGGTCCGTCCTTCCGTCTGTCCGTCCGTCCGATCGTGTGTCCGTCCCGGCAAACACCGGTATCTCTAATACCATTGGACGGAATGTCGTGAAACTTCATACATGTGTACAATAACCCACTCTGCCGAAATTTTTTTTTTTTTTTTTTATTCGATGCAAAATGGCCGACTGGGAGCGATTTTAAGTTACACTTAAGTTATACTTATGTACACCTTTGATGTTGGAGTCTTGTCTTCAAAACTATACAAAGTTTTTACATTGAACTTGTCACATCTATCAACCACCATTAGGAAATGCAGGAAAAAAAGTTTCAACTTGATTGACTGGTTTCATGGAAATAAGGGGGCTTCATGTTATATTTCATTCTATTTCTTGGGAATGCAACTTCTCCCACATTTCTTGACGGAAATAAGTAGACTTTTCACAGAATATTTCTCGTCATGTGATCTATCGCATATGGTCAAGGTTTTGTGATTTGCAGCTGCGTCATGAAAAAAGGGGTTTCGTCCGTCCGTTCAAATTTTCTTGTTTACACTCTAGCATCTACAAATATCAACCAGTCAGCACCAAAATTGGTCAAATTATATATGACCATAAGATCTCGGATGAGTTTGATTATGGGTCTAATCGGACCAGAACGTTTGGAGTTATTTGCCTTTGAATAGGAAAAATTGCTATATTTCACTTTTTTTACACACTAGCATTTACAAATACCAACCAATCAGCACCAAACTTGATCAAAATATATATGACTATAAGATCTCGGAGGAGTTCGATTATGGGTCTAATCTGACTAGAATAAGTGGAGTTATTTGCCCTTGAATAAGAAAAATTGCTAAAGTTCACTTTGTTTACTCTGTACCAGCTACAATTTTTAACCAACCAGCTCCAAACTCAGCCAAAATATGCAGCCACGTAGGAAGCATTTCAAGATTGGGAAGGGGGGGGGCTAACTTCGAAATACTGAGATTTTTTGCGTGCTTGTTGTATTGCGATAAAAACTCATATTTTAGTTACTATGATTTTCAAAATTATTGGGGGGGGGCTCAGCCCCCCCCCCCCAGCCCCCCTGTTCCTACGGGCCTGATATGTATAACAGTAAGGTTTTGGGCGTGTTCAATTATTGGTCTAATCGGACCAGATTGACTGAAGTTATTTGCCCTTGAATTAGAAAAATTGCTAAATTTGACTTTGTTTACACCTTAGCAATTACACTTTTAAACCAATCGGCACCAAACTTGGTCAAAATATACATGACCATAAGATCTCGGATGAGTTTGATTATGGGTGTAATTGTCTAGAAAAACAAAACTGGAGTTATTTGCCCTTGAATTAGAAAGTTTTTAGTACAGTTTTTAATCTGGAGCATAGCTTTGTCATCTCCAGTCCGACTGACTTGAAACTTGGCATTTGTATTAGTTGCAATAATGCAGAGTGCAGTGTGAAAGAACCATAACTCTACTTCAAACTGTTTTTGAGTTATTTCCCTTTGATTCTCATTTTTACAGCATTTTCTGCTCATCTGGAATATAACTTTGTCATCTACAGCCTGAAAGACAACTGAATACCTATAAGCATCGGTTTAAGTAAATAGTTTTAGGCTAAATAGTTAATTCTACAGGAATGTAATACACCCCAAAAGGACAGATGCAGTGTTCAACACTGTAGTATAGCCACATTTCTAAGTTTACATTTTTAACCTTATTTTGGTGTTGTAGCTAGTAAACATACTTTACACAGTCTACTGTCTAACCTGTATGTTTTAACTCGTTACCAAATATGTCCTAATATAAATAATTGATGCAGAATACTTAGTAAAACATTGAACTTTTTTTTTCCTTTTCTCACTTTGTATTCTATCCAATGAGATAAGTATCTTTCAGTTTGTTCATATCTTAAACTGTCATCTGCTGCAACTTTACCCCTGTCGATATAGATTGATTCAAATGTGTAGTTTGATAAATACTTGAATGACAGTGCAATACTTCAACACGTTGAACTTTTTTTTCTGTTAATAGGTCTAATCTTATCGAACACGTTGCCGGGTTCTCTGTTTCTATTTCCTTTCTATTTCCAATTTTGTTAAGCTGGCAGACTTTAAGAAATTTAGTGAGAAAGAGGGGGAGAAAGGGACTGACAGAGAAAAGATCTAACTAGGGTCTACCTTTTTTGCAAAAGTATGAAAAGATCTGGACATATTTAAATCATAGTACTAGACATAACTGGATGCTTTAAGGTGTGCAGTTGACAAGGGAAATTGTTGGTTGTGCGTTGATGATCATAACTAATTAATTTACATTAACGAAGAGGCGTCTTGTGATGACAATATCGAAGATGATAGTTATAATACTTATGGATTTCGTGCATGATAGTTACGATAGTTATAGATCTCTAAAGTGTTTGTATGATTAAAAGAAAAAAGCTTTTTGCTGACTTCAGCCAGTTGACTTTTTTCCAGAAATCACAGTCGCTAAAGGAAGTTTGTTGGATTAACTGTCTTCAACAAACAACCACGAAAAGAACAATACAGAAATATGTACTGACATCCCGGGCAATCCGGGCGACAATCGTCTATTGCTTATCTATTCATTTGTGTGTCAAAGAAGTATGTTTTCGTGCTTATCTAGCAAAATTCTAGGGCGCGACCATGTTTTTACCTTGAGCGGGTACGTTCAATTGACAGGGGCAGTAACGTTGATCTCAGGAGCGGGAACGTTGATCTGGAGCAAGAACTTTAGGCCAATTAACAAAATAATAAAGCATTTTATTGGTTTCATACAGACATTTTGCTGATTTTATACTATTGAAATAAAATGCTACTTAGCATTTTTATATATGGACTTTTCTGGTATGTTTTAATTGCAAAGTCCACAAGTTTGTTGATATAGGTAGACGCCATGCTAGAGTTTTACCCTTTACCAAAAGACAAAATGGTAGACCAGATTAAATTAAAAGCTTTCAGTGGCAAAAAATAAATGGTGCAGTAAACTAATATAGAGAATAAACTAAAAATCTTTACTCAGTAAATGTAAAACTTTCTTTTATTTCATATTTTTATACAGCTAATAATCTATAAAATCTATAAATTAGAAAATATTTTCTATCAAAGTCTAAAAGTAGTAAATATCACAGTTGGAAGAAAAACCTGTAGAAAAGTTAGTATAACTATGTTAGCAAAATGGTATAGGAAATAAAGTAAATGCTAATTTAACCATTAACTTTAGAGCACAGCATAAGTGGCTTTTGTGGACAATGTAATTCAAGGATCCTGGGCAGTCTGATCGTAGATCTACACTGCTTGATTATTTTTTGGTTGATCTAAGATAATCTTGCCAAACACAGCCTCAAAAATTGGTTTTATTTACTAGCTGCAAATGTCGAATTGTTCAAGCAATCATAGCACCTTCATACATACTGCTCATCCATAAAAATAGACAACATAGTAATACTTGTGTTTAAATTTGTATGGTTTGAAATGTTTTTGGTAGGCCTAAGGCAAATGTATACAACAATGGGTTGAGACAAACATATTTCTACATAAATATGTCCTATCTAATGATGATAAACAAGTATTTTATTGTATGTTGTACTATTTCAAATGAAGTGCAGCATTTGATTATATTCAATAGAATCAGGTTGGCCAGAGCAATAATAGCAAAAAAGGATCATATATAAAAATCTACAAATCTATAAGAAAAAAAAACAAGTGAACGAGTCTTGATAAGTATACCAAATTGGAAACTTCATTCATTTTTCCCCATCCATTTAATTGAATGTACCGAAAAGTAAATATTTTCAGAATCTGACCACAATATCATAACTCAAAGTAATACTTCATAAAAACAGTCAGTTCAAATGAAGGGGATAGACTTCCTTCTTTGACTGGAGTTTCATCGAAACGAAGAGTAGTTCAGAGTAAGCTTACCTGTGGCTACTTTATTTTCATTTGGAAATAAAAAAGAAATGAACTGAAGCTCGTACTAGCCAACAATTTTTGTCGTGAAAAGAAGTATAATTTTGGGCCAGTGATACTTTATAAAGGTAGATACATCAGGTCAAGATGTGTTTATCTGAAGCTTGCCTAAAATTTGAGGAAGATTTGAGCTTTTCGCGATGTAATCAATGGTTCATATAAAACGGTTCCCTGTCCATTCAACAATCTATCGAGAAAAAGGTTTTGAATATCATTCACAATAGACTTTTCACTAAAACAAAAAGATTGAGCAATGCTCTAGCGTAAGTGGGCTAATACATTTTCGTGATGCATTGTACCAATTATATCGAGCAAGCTTGTATAACTACCGACTGAATCGTGAGGAACGAGAGATAAGCCCTATACGTAAGAATTTTAATATTCACATTTTCCCTTGCCACCCTTTAGTTATGTAACCGAGCCCTCTTTACATAGACCAATAGTTTTATCAATCAAAGCATAATTCATTCTTATCGTATGTTAACAACGGTAAACTTCTTTCATAAAAAACACCTTTGGCTCGCAAAATTATTGAGTTAAAAGGAGCATTTCATTTGTGATTGGAGAGCTTTGACCAATGAATTGACACATTACATACAACAAGCCACGAAAGGATTTGCTCGGCTCATTTGGGCAGCACAATCCTCGATTTTTCATGATAGACATACCCTGCATTCGGGAATTTCCAAATGAAACACGACACAATTGATTATCTTGAAATTCACTTATGTAGCTTTCAAAACCTATGAAAAACGAGATTTCGAGAGGAACAACTGTATTCTGCAGGAAGTCTTGCTTTCAGCAAGGTTTAATAGTTAAAATGATAACGTCGGGGTGGAACAAACGTGTGGGCCTACGAATGGGCAATGCTTTCATTATCTGCAATAGCAAATAAAGTACCATCGAAAGTTTTATTCATTAACTATTTATAGATTCCAGGTTTGCCGTGCATGTTCTTAAAGTCACCAAGTTTGTGGGGCATCATGTGCCCATATTTACCCCCTAGTGGCGCAGGTACAGGCATAGCTTTACTCTCCAATTTCAGCTGAGCAGTTATTAAACTTTCTGGGTTCATCACGTTCTGTTTATGGTCCCACACCTGGCGACCTTGATGCCTCTGCTTTGGCCGCTTTAATGATTGATCGTGTGGAGAAGCCATCTCTACATTCTGGTAATGGACTTTTCCACCAAGTGGCGGCAAAAGCATATTTCTCTTCTTGTTGGCTTCAGTCACTGATACAATACTCGAGTCATACTCTTCATTTGGATAACTACTACTTCTTGACTTCAGTGCTTCTATGTTCAATAGATCTCGGGGAGTGTGTGATTGTACAGGAGCATGAACAAGCTGGAGCTGCTTTTGAGCTTCCAGTTCTGATATACGAGCTTTCAATTTTGAAATTTCACTTTCAAATACTCGTAACTTTGTGTCTTTCTTCCTATTTTCATGTTTGACGTCATTTAGCTGTTTTCTCATAACGTTTAACAGTGCATTTTGCCATGCCGTTCCTGCAGTTTTCAGTTTACTAGCTTGACTCTGTTTCTCTACCTCTTTACTTAGATCATCTATTTTATTCCTTTGGCCTTCGATTACGTCCGAATTTAAGGTCAATTTCTGCTTCAACTCACTTAAATCTTCATCAGTTTTGACAGCAAAGTCCCTGTAGGCGGTGAGTAAACTCGGTTTGCTGTCATCAGACTCTTTGACACCAAGATGAGCCAAAATGTAGTTCCGTTCATGTAGTAAGGTGTCATACTGTTTCTCTATATCCAAAAGTATATTGTATTTTGATATAAATGCTTCAAGGTCACTCACCAAGAACGCAAACGGAAACTCTACTAACGCCATTTGATCCCGTTCTGATGTTCGTGGTGGCATTTGTAAGATAGACTTTATTCTATTGTCAACTGTCGTAAGCACTTTAGTACACTTTTCGTATTTTTCTGTCTGCTTTCTTAGAGCGTTTTCGTTTGCAAGACTAAACTTCATCTGGACTCCGAAGTCATTTCTCATTTTTGATTCAGTGGTCTGCAGTTCTGACTTTATGAAATTTATTTCTGACTTTAGCTCTGTTACACGTTGTTTTTCTTCCTCTAATTCTTCTTTTAGTTTAGCAATCTCTTCGTTCTTTTCTCTTTCTTTTATCTCATACTGAAATGCATCTTCGAGCTGTTTTTCCATAGCTTTGATTGCTTTATGTTTCTCTCTGGCGACCGCATCTTTTGACCACGCAGCTTTCAGACTTGTTTCTTTAACCTATATTTAAACAAAAACAATAAGGTTACTCACCCTATTACCACTGTAATTAACATCTGAATAACTGAATCATATAAGTCTGGCATTCGACCCCTTTCTGAGATGTCACAATTACTAACGCATCCATATCGAAAGTAATTAACCTATTACCACACGATCCCTACTTTTGACGATCCTTAGAAAGAAGCTTTTAGAAAACATTGTGGGAAAAGGAGAAAATGCTGGTAACCAGCATTTTCTCCTTTTCCCACAATGTTTTCTACCCTTCACAAAACAAATTCCAAATTTTTAGTCTCTTTTATATTGTCGTCTGCAAATGCTTTTGATTCGGACAAACCTAAAATTTTGTCGTTTGCTGATGAGTTAAAGATAACCTATAAAATCTGTTTCAGCCCATGATATTCGTCTCGGACAAGGAAGAGAGTGTTGTGGAAAAAGGAAAGAAATGATTCTAGATAAAATGAATAGATATATCAAGAAAATATGGCCTGCAACACGCGAAAATGAGCTACCTGACATTTGCGTAATTTGTCGTCTCGGACCAGCCTGTGCAGTCGGCGCAGGCTAACCGGAGACGGCACTTTACGACTACATTAGTTTTCGTGCTGCAGTGGACTTGCGCAAAACAGAAAATTACATAAAACGGAAAGTGTTGTTTCGAATTAGCCTGCGAGGACTGCACCGGTGTCAGGGCCGTAGGAACAGGGGGGCGGGGGGGGGAGGGGGGGGGGCAGGGGGGGCCGGGCCCCCCCTATAATTTGATCACCAATAAAATGACTGTGTCAGTATTTCGCTGAATATTGCTAGACAATCATCGTACATAAAGAGAAATAATAGAAAATTTCGAACGATTTAAAATAGTTCTAAACAAACGGCGGCGAGCCATGGAAATTTTTCTTCTCGTACTTTTGTTATCTGACAGACACCAAACAATTTCTGACGTCACATCTCATTCCGTGTGATTTTACTGCTTTATTTTTTTCTCCAAATCTCATAATTCACTGGATTGTTGAACAAATTTCCTTCTTTTTCGGTTATTGGTATAAGTAGGTGGGTTATTTCTCACTGCATGACCAAACGCAATATATGCAAAATCAGTACAAGGCGATTCTAAAATGATGTTGCCCCCCCCCCCCCATCCAAAATTGCTTCCTACGGTCCTGGGTGTAATGCAGAGAAATTACCATTCCCTACAAAATGACCCGTGTCATTTCCCTGCGTAGTGAAATGACCCATGTGCCATTTCTCTACGTTCTCTATGATGAGACATTTATTTTTTAATATTTGACAATGTCTCTCTGTGTATGATTACGTGTAAAACACAGATGGACTTGCCTTTTCAATGATGAACATTTCTAGGGTTCTCCTGTCAGTGTCTTTCAATGCCTTTTCTAAAGCTGGTATCCGTTTGTATATATCTTTGACCCCAGTAATTTCAGAAGTGTTACCAGCCTCTGAAAACGAAAGTAGATAATGAGATACATTATCTATACGAATCATTAAAACAAACGCGCTTCTTTTCCAAATCGGGGTTCGTAATCACCGACCATTCTTAAGAACATTTTACGTCTCATTCTTCAGAATTTTGTCATTGTGAAAGTAACAGAACTTCTGATTGGCTAAACCATTTAGCCAATCAGAAGTTCTGTTACTTTCACAGTTAGAAAATCTTGAAGAGTAAGGAAAATAATAATGTTTATAAGAATGGTTGGTGAATACGGACCAAGGTGACCGTTTGTATGTGATGCATGCTCTGTAAAAAAGGTGGCTTAATGCATCTGCCAAAAAAATATTGATCCAGGTCATCCTGCGCAGTGCGCGCATACTGAGCTACTTGCTACTTTATAGCGCGTATTACTACAATCCCCTCAATATGGGGGGGAGGGGTTTAATAAGAAAGGTCGAATCTTCGAAGAATATGACATGCGCAGACAACGACATATTATGAACAGGAAACACGGCCATGGATTTTATACAATGGTGAAATTCTTTTTTTTTTTCCCTGTCGTGTGACACAATGTATGTACAAATTTGTGTGTCAGTCTGACCTTGGATCCACATAGCTCGATTAGTTTTAACCAATCACAATTTTCTATTTATTCATCTTTATCAGTACCAAACGTTGTCTGCGCATGTCATATTCTTCGACGATTCGACCTGTCTGCTATGACGCATCACCCATCCCCCGTATACCTGGGAAAAGTAGGGCATATACCGAAGCTATTAGCCTATTACCTAAGCATGTAGGAACTGTTTTAATAAATGGTCGGTGCATAGGTTACATTCTAGTCGATCATAGCTGAATGAATGCCACCAGGTCGCTTTTTATTGAGTAAAAGTTTATTTCATTTAAAATTTAAAGTAACGGTTGTTGTTTTGAAAAAAAATTACTCCGCTTCAGTACCCAGGATACCCAAATTAGAAAGATGTGTATTAGTAAAATGCCATCTAGCGGGAGGTAATGAGTACCAAAAGGTAGGTCAGCAGTATAAGCCATACTCTTGCAAAAGGGGGTTTAGTACATCACCGTCATCCATGATATCAAGCGAGTCATCACATTACTGTATGGATCCATAAAAACCGTTTTGTTTTATAATCGAGTGGAATCTGAGGTAGTCTGATCCTTCGACCTGCAGAAAGTTGGCCGAAAGCAAAAAGTATCGGCCCAGGTCAGCCTGCGCGGACTGCGCAGGCTGACCTTGGTCGATACTTTTTGCAGATGTATTAAGCCCCCTCATCACAGAGCATGGTTCATTACATCTTCGCGAGCCAAGGTTATGATCACTACGTGGATCTTACCTTGTCTGATTGAGCCCGATTTCGAGATTCCTGCGATGCGCTCTCTATTGGAAGCTGGTTATTACCCCCCTTTACATCATATTTCTAAAAGCCAATGAAATATCGTTTTACAAATCGCTTACGAATACACATGAAGCGACAAGCAGACATCCACGTCGGTTTCCATGTTTACCTTCTATTCGAAAGGTAGCGACCTTGTTCTATTTTTATCAAAGATGAAATGCTACGAGCGATTTAATTTGTTGCAGTTATAGCTGGCTGCATCCAATGAAAAAGCGTATGGCGGAATGTAAAAATCAAGCTGGATCCGCCAAGGGTAGAGTAGCGTAGTGAATCGTCAGCCTTGGCTTGCGAAGATGGGTTCATTACTATATTTAGCGATAAAGGAATTAAAAGAAATACCGTCATCTCTCAATAAATCCGCAATGAACGGATGGCCGTTCACGTGTAGAAGGTCGCAAAACTTCGTGAAGACGGCCTCTCCTCTCAGCGGAAGTGAGTCCAGTACTATGAGGAGTTTCTTTCTGTCGTGATGCTTGCCATGGTTACTGGCCTGAAAAATATATCAGAGTCACAACATTTAAATCTTTTTTACAAAACGAAAAAAAATTAGATTCATTTAAGTCATTAACAAACGACAAAATTTTAAATTTGTCCAAATCGAAAGCACTTGCAGACGACAAAATAAAAGTTACTGAAAATTTGATATTTGTTTTGTGAAGGATATAAAACATTGTGGGAAAAGGAGAAAATGCTGGTTACCAGCATTTTGTTCTTTTCCCACAATGTTTTCAAAAGGCTTCTTTCTCAGGGGCGCCAAAAGTAGGGATTGTGTGGTAATGGGTTAAAATGAAAGCGCCTGCGAAAACGAGTCAGTCCTTCGTCACACAATAATTCTAGAGACTTTACGACCTTGGAAAAGAAAGCCTTTCGAACACACTGTGGGAAAAGGAGAAAGTACGGGTCACTAATGATTTCTCCTTTTTCTACAATGTTCCTACCCTTTCTAAAAATTAATTCTATTATTCAAGCCGTTTTAAATCTTGTCGATTAGACCTTGTATCTTTCCATAAAGAGTGAACCCTTTAACACACAATCCCTACTTTTAACAACCCTGAGAAAGAAGCCTTTTGGAAAAAAATTGTGGGAAAAGGAGAAAATGCTGGTCTCCAGCGTTTTCTCTTATTCCCACAATGTTTTCTATGCTTCCCAAAACAAATTTTAGTGTTTGAGTCACATTTATTTTGTCGGCTGCAAATGCTTTTAATTTGGAACAATCCAAACTTTTGTCGTTTGGTAATGAGTTAAACAGACACTTGTCTTCAAAGATTAGTTTTATTTCTCCGGCTTGGTAGCCGCTTAACGCCTCCGCAGTCCGCACACGGATAGATATATATAAGCCATGCTCTTGAAAAAGGGGGCTTAATGGATCTCCATGATCCACGAAAACCAAACTAGCCACCGCATACTGATGTATCCATAATATCCGCCTTTTTTTCAACAACTAACTTAATCATAGGATAGACTGGTCTTTGGGCATACAGAAGATTAACCAATAGCGTAAAGTGTCGATTCAGGTCAGCCTGCGCGGACTGCGCAAGCTGACCTGGATCGATACTTTTCACAGATGCATTTAAAAGCCCCCTTTTTCACAGAGCACGGCTCCTTTAATGTACAATGGAGGTGCATTAAACTCCTTTTTGTCAGAGCACGGGTCAAACATACTTTGTGCCGATATGGTAGAATCGATAACTATATAAAAAAGTTTTGAAGTACGGTGTATACGATCTATTTGATAATCTGAGAAACGGGGGCTTTTGAAGGAATTTGGTTTAACCTTTAGGCTGCAAAGCGGGACTCACTGACAGTTTACGGACAGTGTAGATCAAGATCAGACTGCACATTCTATGCTGTCTGATCTTGGATCTACACTGTCCACTATGCGGATATATTTTCCTGAAAGTTCACTTTTATAATATATTTCATGTGTCTTTTTTTTAGAAATGTTATGGGTAAAGAAATGTCGTAATTTAAGCTGGGGGTATCATTTCCCCGTTACAGTGAATATTTTCCTCCTGCCGAAAATCTGGAACTACTTTTTTTTAAAATATCGGTTATCCGGTTAATTGACATGAGATCAATGGTTCTAAAAGTGGCATTCGTTGACAAAATAATCAGAGGAAATATAATATATGATTGATTTCATCAGCTTGTGGTTAAGATGGGGAAATATTTGCCTCAAAAGGGAAAGGTCCGCGAAAATAACTCGTGCCTTACGGCACTCGTTATTTTCGCATACCTTTCCCTTTTTCGGCAAATATTTCCCCATATTAACCACAAACCTATGAAATAAAACTCTATTCATTTCATGCTTTCCGGTATGATATCGAGAAATATCTGTGAAATACTTTTAGATATTTCATGGTTACGACTCGTGAAAGTACCTATTTTTCTTTATTCTAGTTACTTACATGTAGGTAAAATGCGCGTGACATGGAAATATGTCTCATTTACCTTATATTTCTCGTGCTTGACGTAATATTGTAATGCGTTGCTATGCCGAGGGGGGTACGCCACGGGGAACAACTGAAAAGAACTGCACTGGATTTTGATAAAGTTCCTCCAAGAAAGGGTTAAAAGCATGAAATAAATAGAATATTTGTCTTTTCGGTTAAAGACAGAGAGAGTATTTGGGGTTTTTTTTGGTGAAAGATCGAAACTTATTTCATCGAGTGAACACCATCGGTATACCTAATATTTTCATGAGTGAAAATATTACCGATGTTGTTCACGAGTTGAAATAAATTTCGATCTTTCACCGAAAAAGAACAAATATTCTATTTATTTCATGGTTTTAACCCTTTCTTGGAGGAGCTTTATCAAAATCCAGTACAGTTCTTTTCCGTTATACCCCGTGGCGTACCCCTCCCGCATAGCAACGCATCACAATATTACGTCAAGCGCGAGAGATGTAAGTTAAATGACGTCATATTTCCCTTCTGGTTGTCATGCACGCGCAATTAACCTATGCAACAAGAACGTGAAAATCGGTATTTTCGCTCCTGGTACCAGTGTAAGATCGAAAAATATTTTCACTGCTATTTATCGATATCCTACCGGAAAGCATGAAATAACGAAATTTATTTCATCTCCTGAACATCATCGGTAATATTTTCACGAGAAAAAACAATTGTATTTTCCTATCGACTGGAAAATGTTATTTCAATTATCAAGCATAAAAAGCGTTAAGTACGATATATATACGATCTACTTGATTATTGGAAAAACAGGGACTTGTGAAGAGATTTGTTTTTAAAAAAAACTTTATCACTGAAATCCCTCTGTAAGTGTCAGGTCCATTAGAGAATTGATAGAACGTTTGTTTGATTGAGGGCTTTAGTATCGTGATATATAAAGGTTTTCGATGTGCTTCACGTTTATTTATTTTTGTCTGTTATTGGCACGGCATTCAAGGATCGCTTCTCTTCCTCATGGTGGGAAAAATGTTTCTCAAGTGGTATCTATGCATATACAAATCGGTGCTTTTCTCAGGTTTTATCAGTATCGTATTAAGGTTGTGGAGCAGTAACAGAAAAGAGCTACTTCCACTACAG
This sequence comes from Tridacna crocea, assembly GCA_943736015.1. Taxonomy (NCBI): domain Eukaryota; kingdom Metazoa; phylum Mollusca; class Bivalvia; order Cardiida; family Cardiidae; genus Tridacna; species Tridacna crocea. The sequence goes on along the minus strand of OX031068.1, from coordinate 18,431,100 downwards.
TATTGTCTTACAAAATTATTATTGTACTACTTTAACCTAGTCAACTTTTTATTTTTTCCTTTCTAAGAATTATCATTTATAAATTTAAAACCACTATATTCTCATTACAAGGGGAGATGATAATTACCTCCCTTTTCTGGAAACTAACAAAAGTATCAACAAATTTCAAGATAGATATCAAAGAATTTCTGGTCGGTTAGAAATGTGCAAGAGTATTTCATCTGTATTAATCCATATTTGTCAACTTTCAAGAAATTCTATTCCACCTTTCCCTAAGAATGTTACAGGTCTACTACCGTAATGTAAGTATGATAGGGAAACAAAAAAGAAAACCTTCTTTAAAATATACTGTATTCATTCTAAAAGAAGAGACGTGGGGAAAAAACGCCCATTGTATTCTTTAACAGTACATTTAGTCAGCATTTGTCAGAGATTCACCGCTGGATACTTAAAAAACTTCGTGCTGTGACGAGACTAAAACCATAGTTTTGTGCAGTCTGATCTTGCCCAATGTCGTTTGCAAAAGACCTAAGATACTAAAAGGTTAATTTGTTGTCTTCAAATACTTTTGATCTAGCTAAGTCTGAAGTTTAGTTGTCAGGTAAAAATTTTAGAAATATACTACTCAAAATTTGCTAGGGATCACCCTAAAAATTCACTCTAAATATATATGTAGCATGTATCATGTATGGTTTTACAATATGTTGCATTGCTACACTGATCATTAAATGGCCCGTGGAAATGAATCTTTAAACCTTTACCTTACAATGCCGACTGTTAAAGATACTGAGAAAGAAGCTTTTGGAAAACATTGTTGGAAAAGGAGAAAATGCTGGATACCAGCATTTTTTCCTTTTCCAACGATGTTTTTTACCCTATGACAGACAGCATAGTGCACGTTGCACATAGTTTTTGGTCAGCAAATGCTTTCAACTTGGACAGATCTAGAATTTTATAGTATCGTAAAGAGTCTATACAAAACGGTTGTAACATATATTAACCCATACAGAAATATGGAAGTGATCCCTATCAAAGTTCGAGTAGTATATACGAGTATCGTCAGTTTACTTCGAAAACCTCGTAACTTCAGCTTGTAACCAGCTGTAGTTACGAGGTTTTCGAAGTAAACCGACGATATCCAGCTGTAATAATGCATTTATGAGAAGTACCGACTCAAGTTAGCCTAGTCAGTACGCGAAGGCTGACCTGGTTGAAACATTTCGCTACCGGTCCTTTTTCTGCGTGTAAACGGACCATTTTACCCCAGAATTCAGCAGACTATGGGACAAAATTTATTTATGGGTGCGTATCTATATGTTTCCCTTTCTTGATAGAAAAGCATCTCGAAAATGCACTAACTCCAAATCGAAAGCATTTGCAGATGACAAAATAAAAGTGACCGAAAATTTGAAATTTGTTTTGTGAAGGGTAGAAACCATTGTGGGAAAAGGAGAAAATGCTGGTTACCAGCATTTTCTCCTTTTCCCACAATGTTTTCTAAAGGCTTCTTTCTCAGGGGCGTCAAAAGTAAGGATTGTGTGGTAATGGGTTAAGTCACTTTTTGCCAGAGCATAGTTCATTTGTTTGTGGACAAGAAGAAAAATGTGGAAAAAGCAAGCAACAAACCAATGTATTTATAGAGTTTCTCTTTTTCTTATGCCGAGGTAAGTTCACAATGAACGGTCATTTATAAACTCTTCACGTGATAGAACAGTGGGCGGAGGTCCTCGTCGAGATCGAACACAGACAAAAAATGTCGAATCGAACAGAAAATCAATCCTACATTTATATTTTATTATACATCTACGAGCACCTATTACGGGCACTTATATCAACTGAAAAATCATTGGTAACCAGCATTTTCTCCTTTTCCCACCATGTTTTCTACCTCTTCAAAGACAGGAATCGTGTTTTCTAGCTATATTAACTCTTATCCCGGTGAATAACTAAAATAAAATTTTCAGTTCAATAGTAAAATCCCAAATATTGATGTTTCTACGTTATATTCTGGGGAATAATATATCATTTAAGGTGGGTATTTAGAATTTTCACATTCCACCAAATTAAAAAATATATATGTCACTGAAATTTATATGAAAAAAAAACAATACAAATCATCAGTAATTAAGAATCATAAGATTACAAAAAAAAAAAAAATTTGGGGGGTGGTATTCCCTTAAAAGGCTACGTAGCCTCTTAAGCTATTTCTAGATTTCCCGCCAAAATCAAAAACGCATTGTGGGAATGTTAAGTGACTTGCACGTGATTAATGACTATTAAATTCCATAACATAAAAAACATGTAATTATTTTCCATAATGTCTAGAACTTCGGATGCTTTGTTTGAAGCTTCATCTATATATTTCCAGTATCTAAATGAGCGAGTTGCTCATGTAAAAATAGAACGTGTTTACCATCAGTGTCGACCTGGGCTGTAGTAAATCTCCAATTTACCTAGTTGTCGGATGGTTTTCGACATCTGGGTTTTAATGAATGAAAACTATAAGGCTTTGGGAGTATAAGGGTAATTTTTTTTGTATTTTTGTAAAATTTTCGTCCCAAAATCTGAAGGGCCACCTTTAACGGATAGAGTAGATCCAAGATCAGACTGCACGTTCTGTGCAGTCTTATCTTGATCTACATTATCCGCAAAAGGTCAGAAAGTCGCTCTTAGTGGCCTAAGGGTCTAAAACTGCCGTCTACAAATGCACTTTAGTCAAGTGTAAAAACTTTGTCGTTAGGTAAAAAGTTAAGTTTTGAAGAAAAAAAAAATAAAGTTCGACAGTGTGGGATAGGTTTTTGAACGGGACACTTTCAATAAAGCGATTCTCAAGTGCATTGCAAACAGGAGAAGTTAATGGAGATAAGTAAAGTATAATACCAGATTGCTAAAAGGTAAACATCGTGAAAGGACTTCCGAAAATATTTATTCTCAGTCAGCCAGTCACAGAAAGGCAAAACATTCCCAACTATAGTTTAAAATCCTTACACAAAATAATCCTGTGATTTCAGGATACAGTGGGAAGGTTGTCTTTGAAAATATCGTGGGAAAAGGAGAAAATGCTGGTTACCAGCATTTTCTCCTTTTACCGCGATATTTTCGGAAATAATTCTTCCTTGAGGTCCTTAAAGCACAGGGTCATTAAAGAATAAAGTTCGGTAAGTTCGAAATGAAATTTTGCATTGATATGGAATAGGTGTGGAAATTGCTGGCTATCGATCAGATTTGATAGCGAGGCTTAGCGGAAGTACGGTGCAAATCACCAATACCAATGTGTTCCATTGTCTGCACATGTCATTGGAAAGGTCGTCATCAGACCTCTCCAAAAGTGGTGAGTTTAAAAGGCAGACTGCCACAGAATTTTTCTATCTAATTATATGTCTTCTAGCGTAATTGTTCTGATACACAGTCTGTTTCGTCATGGTTTTGCAAATAAAGCGAAATAAAAAATAACCGAAACAGGAAATAGACATGCTTTATCTTTATCTTTATAAATGACGAATTTCAGAAAGGATTTAATTTAGTAATTTGCCATGGCTGCAAATAACCTCTCTAATAATTGTAGATTTTTTTTATTAAGCAAATATTCCAAGCAGAAGACAAAATAAGAAGAATGTAGTTAGAAAAAAAGAAAAAAGAACGCTGGACAAGAATATGCAACTTGAAAACGCGACAAGAAGGTCAAATTACAGTCATGTAAAGCATACGAGGTTTCTACGCGGCGGCTTTTTTACTCGTTTGTTTATATGCACCAAAATATACTGAAATTGAAAGCCAATTAACTGTTTGAAAACACTGATGCTGACCTCTCCTGGCTTCTTTTTTAAAGAAGCCAACTTGTATGGAATAGGTGTGGAAATTGCTGGCTGTAGAATTGATAGCGAGGCTTAGCGGAAGTACGATGCAAATCAACAATACTTATGTGTACCATTGTCTGCGCATGTCATTGGAAAGGTCATCAGACCAGACCTCTACAAAAGTTGTGAGATGCAAAGGCGGAGTGCCACAGAATTTGTTGTCAAAATCCATTTTTCTTGTGTGATTGTTCTGATACTCAGTCTGTTTCGTTATGTTTTTGTAAATAAAGCAAAATAAAAAAACGACTTAGGAAAAAGACGTGGTTTATTTTTATATGGCGAATTTCAGAAAATATTTCGGTTATATTAATTTGCTATGGCTGCAAATGATCTCTCAAATAGATTTTCCATTAAGCAAAGAAATCTAAACAGAAGAAAAAAAAGAAGGAGATTGCTGGGCAAGATCATGCAGCATAAAAACGCGGCAAGGAGGTCAAATGATCGTCATGTAACGCATATAAGGTTTCTACGGGGCGGCATTTTTATTTGTTTGTTTACTTGTACCAAAATGGATTTGAATTAAAGGCCAATAAGATATTTAGAAACATTGATGCTGACCTCTTGTTGCTTCTTTTGTAAAGAGGAAAACTTGTATTCTTCGAAGATTCGACCTATCAGCCATGAAGCATCACCCATCCCATCTACAAGGGAAAAGTATGGCTTATACCGAAACTATTGCCAAAGCTTGTAGGACTGTTCTAATAACTGGCCGGTGAATCGGTTACATTCTAGCTGATCAAAGCTGAATGAATCGCACCTGGTCGTGTCTTATTGAGTTAAATTTGAAATTCAAAGTAACGGCTGTCGTTTTAAAAGTAGCCCGGTGTAATGCAGAGAATTACCCTCCCCTAGAAAATGATCCATGGATCAATTCTCTACGTAGAGGAATGACCCATGGATCATTTCTCTACGCAGAGGAATGACCCGGATCAATATTCTTCGTAGAGAAATGACCCCCAGAGGGTTATCTCTCTACGCAGAATATTGACCCGGATCATTCCTCTACGTAGTGAAATGACTTCTGGGGTCATTTCTCTGCGTAGAAAAAATGACCCCGTTCATTTTGTAGGGGAGGGTCATTTCTCTGCATTACACCGGCTCTGTACCTAGAATGCCCAAATCAGAAAGATGTGTATTTGAAGAGCGTCATGTAGCAGAGGTTAGTGCAAGGTGCACCTCCGAGATAAAAAGGAGACCTCTAGTGCCGGACAGTAACTAGTAACTGTGTAATAACTTCAATGTGGATTGTCAAACAAATCTCATTAAAAAGAAAAACGTCGAATACACCCTCAAAAAGTTACAACTAATACCCTTAACCCATTACCACACAATCCCTACTTTTGACGCCCCTGAAAAAGATGCCTTTAGAAAACATCGTGGGAAAAGGAGAAAATGCTGGTAACCAGCATTTTCTCCTTTTCCCACGATGTTTTCTACCCTTCACCAAACAAATTTCAAATTTCCAGTCACTTTTATTTTGTCGTCTGCAAATGTTTTCAATTTGGACAAACCTAAAATTTTGTCGTTTGGTAATGAGTTAAAACACTGACTCCTACAGTATAAGATAGTTACCACTGAATAATATTATCTCTCTACTTTAACTTTGACATGAAAGAGGCTCTTTGATTTATATATTTACATCTCTTACTTATATTGTTTGTTAAAGTTTAATATCATTTGTTGAACAGAAATGCACTTTGATATAGATTACCTCCCTTGATGTCATCAAAGCTCCACGTGTAACAACTTACGAAATTGAATTACTGAAAGCACTTCGGTGACAAACCTCCCTTGAAAGATAAAGACATGGGGAAAAAGCAAGCACATTGTACGTGTAAAACAAAAAAGATTTCGTATATCTTTCTTCCTGAATTATGATAAAGTTCCACCCAGAAAGGGTTAAAAGCATGAAATAAATAGAGTATCGAAAAAAGATCGAAATTTATGTCATCTCGTGAACACCATTGGTAATATTTTCACTCGTGGCTGCGCTGCGCAAAATATTACCGATAATATTCACTCGAAAAAAAGGAAAAAAAAAACAAATATCCTCTATATACATGTATTCTCAAGGAAAAAAAACTGACTGAGCTTGGGAGATGAGTAAGAGACCATTGGGTTTCAAACTCTGCGTCACTGACGCATGGCAACAGAGAAATACTATTATTTTTTTTTTTCTTTTTATCATTATTATTATTATTATTATTTTGGAAACGTTAATGGACCAAGTGCTTTTAAAAATCAATTGTTTACATTCCTAGATGTTCATTTGCAAGTTTTTGAAAGCACTCCTCTATAGTGTCAAAAAAAATGTACTTGAATGTAAATGGGTCTCCCATATATATATTTGACCCATGCTCTGTGAAAAGATCAAAAGGTCAGAACCTGGGCCGAAACATTTAGCCTATGGTCAATTTTCTGTATGTCAAAGGACCAGTTTACCTCACAATCAGGTCGGTTGTTTAAGAAAGTGGCTCTTATGGATACATAATCATGTGATGACTTGGACTGGTATTATGTATCACTGAGATGCATTAAGCCCCCTTTTGCAAGAGCACATCTTCGCAAGCCAAGGCCGACGATTCACTACGTTACTCTACCCTTGGCGGATCGAGCTTGATTTTTACGTTCACCCGATACACTTTTTCATTGGATGCAGCCAGCTCTAGCTGCAACGAATGAAATCGCTCGTAGCATTTCATTTTTGATAAAAATAGAACAAGGTCTCTATCTTTCGAATAAAAGGTAAAACATGGAAACCCACGTGGATGTCTGCTTATCGCTTCGTGTGTATTCGTAAGCGGTTTGTAAAACGATATTTCATTTGCTTTTAGAAACATGATGTAAAGGGGAGTAATAACCAGCATCCAATAGAGGGCGCATCGCAGGAATCTCGAAATCGGGCTCAATCAGCCAAGGTAAGATCCACGTAGTGATCGTAACCTTGGCTCGCGAAGATGGCAAGAGCATGGCTCGGTTATTTATATACACGTATAACAATAGTGTTCATTCTTTACTAGGTGGCAAGAGGTTTTGCTTCTTTATAAATTTGAAGCATTCGCAAACGATAAATTATTCTTTAAGTGATTTGTCATTACCTTTAATATTATAGAAAACATTGTGGGAAAAGGAGAAAATGCTGGTTACCAGCATTTTCTCCTTTTCCTACAATGTTTTTTTAAAAACTCATATTCTCGGTTATAAAAACCGATGATAAATTATTCTTTAAGTGATAAGTCATTACCTTTAACATTGTAGAAAACATTGTGGGAAAAGGAGAAAATGCTGGTTACCAGCATTTTCTCCTTTTCCCACAATGTTTTCAAAGCTCGTATTCTCCTGCGTGATAAAAACATTGAATTATTCTTTAAAGGATTACTCTAAACGATTTTAATCTTGTCGAGGTCTTACAGTATTTCGACGTAGATCTACTAAAATTGGAATAATTTTGTATACACTTTAATCATTATAATATCAATGATTATTTATGTCTAGGCAGATCATCTGATATTTTATCTCTATATATGCCCATTAAATCGCCCATTAAATCTTTTTATACGTTATAGTTATTTTGATTTGAAAACTACTTTAAACTAGATTTTAACCACCAAACGAACGTCTCTAAAGAAACCCTGATATTTAACAACAGAATACCAATACCAGAACAATTGACGCTTACTTTAAATGAGATATAATGAACTAAATAAAAAAGAAAATTTCTCATGATTTCAAGTCTCATATAAATTGAATAAAAAAAAAACAGTCACAGTCTCGTTATATTTTCTATTACAAAATCAAGAAAAATAGAGCTGTCACTGAATGAAACTTAACTCATTACCAATATTTTAGGCTGGTCGAAATTGAAAGCATTTGCAGACGACAAAATAAAAGTGACTGAAAATTTGAAATTTGTTTTGTGAAGGGTAGAAAATATTGTGGGAAAAGGAGAAAATGCTGGTTACCAGCATTTTCTCCTTTTCCCATAATGTTTTCTAAAGCCTTCTTTCACAGGGACGTCAAATGTAGGGATTGTGTGGTAATGGATTAATACCCCACTTTCACAGAAAAAGGTGTCAAGTTCAAGGGGAGATAATTCCTCAACCAGGTAGAGTTGACACTTGAAAATTTGGTTTTGAAAATCTTCAATATATGATCAGTATACGTGCAAAGTTTCAATACAATAGAAAAAAAACTGTAGGAGGAGTTCGCGACACAAAATTACTAATATTTTGTACACAGACGGACACACGGACGGACGGTCTTACGAGACGGACCTTGTAGCGTCGAATTGCTCTTTATTCAATGCAACCCAATGCAACCCCACGAGAGTATTTTTTAACCCCACTATCCCTAACCCTAACCCCATACCTACCAGATGGACGGAATGAACCCCATAGAGACTAAATGTACTTACTCCTTACCTCACAATGTCGGGCTCGCAAGGACGGACGGAGACACGGACAGACAGACAGATTCCAGTATACCCCCGAAAACATTCGTTTTGCAGGGGTACAAAAATGGAAACACTCCCGTCCCTTAATATTCGATAATACTACGATGTTTACGGAAATTCGATATTATTTGTTCTTTTGATTTGGGCTGGGTCTAAACCATTAGTCATAAAAACAGGATGTACTCTACGACAATATTTTCGTCACATAACTCCCCTTATTTTCAATTCAACCCTTATCCTGCAAAATAACTACTCGTGCAAAATAACTACTCGTGCAAAATAACTATCACGAAATTTTCACTTCGATAGCAAAAACCCAGATATTGCTATTTCAGAGTTATGTTTTGGAGAATAACATCTCCTTATCGGACAGTGTAGATCCAAGATCAGACTGCACGTTCTGTGTAGTCTGAACTTGATCTACACTGTCCGCAAAAGGTCTGCGAGTCGCGCTTAGCAGCACAAGACAGACATTACGAATCTTATTGTCTTTCACACATGTTAGAAAGTAAAATTGTGCCGTATTATTGACTGATTGAATTTGCGTAATTAATTTATCGTCGCCACCGGTTTCCCATATGGGCGATGCGCACCCCCCCCACCACCACCACGGAGGCTGTAAGTATTGTTACCGGGGATAGTCAACTCAACTGTATTAGGCATTTGGCAAACAAATACTAGTATGCCATTGGCCATTTATAAAATAAGCAACATGGATATATGGCAATGACAGACATACAAAGTATACATACTAGGGGTGATCAGAAAGAACGTGGACCAGTGCCGGTATCGGAATATTGTTATAAAAAGCAACTTGGAGTGTATACTATTATTGAAAGTAATCTCCTCTGAGTTCTATGCACTTATTTATCCTTGATTTCCATAAGCGAAGCACGTGCGGGAGCGCGTCACGTGACGTTACCATCAAGGACCCGGTCATAGCGAGGGTTAGCTCCTCTCTGCTCTCGTAGTGCAAGTCACATAAAGAATCTTTCAAAACCGGAACTAGTCGGAGGACACATGGACTCAGGACTAAATTATACGGAGCGTTGGAAAGTGTTTCCATGTTAAGTTTTTGCAGTTTCCAGTACAAGTGTGGCTCTGTGAGCTAGGGCGTTATATTGGTGTAAAGTGACGTCACTCTGTGGGACTTCCGGCCAAGTTTTTCGTACCGTGTGTACATATATACATTTAACATTAACTACGAAAAAGATTATTCAGAATTAGTCGACGAGAATAAAAATTTCCTTCTTAGTAAAGCTTCCTATATGAATTTTACCGTATTGATTTGTGTTCTCTTGCTTTTTGACGATAAGATGCGGATAAAGTTACTGAAATTAGACCTAGTACAGGAAAGGTACTTAGTTCTAAGATCACTAAATTTACCGCATGCAAAGAAAGTGATACTCAGATTCAACTAAAGAACGATCGCAAATTTTACATATTCTTTGGCTTCTTTCTATATTAAGAATCCCCCCCCCCCCGTTTCAATTTCTAGTTTGTGAGATGCTAATCTGAATTGTGTCAGCTTTATTCTAAGTGTTTCATTAAATACATTTTTTCAAATATGATTCGTACTCGAAACAATCTTTAAACTTGCAGTAATACTCTAATTTTGAACTTAATTTCTGTATGGTACAGTAGCAAGTGAATTAGAACGTCTGTTTTATGAAGAAATACCAAAGAAACAGTCGGACACTCAAATAGGTGCAGTGGTCGCTACTGATATATTTGATGCAGCTTTGCAAAATGGTTCATGCTTATAAGAGTCTCCAGTCTCCAGTTTGAAAATTAAAGAAAAAAAACTCCAGGGCTGGGTCATTTATGACATGAAACGTCAATTTACATTCAATTAGACTTAATTTTCAGTGCGGCACGTCGACACACCTACCCTTTTGATTGAATCAGCTTGTTACCAATCCTTATAGTAAAGGATATTGACGTTGTTTTTTTTTTTTGTCAACAAACTAAACCTTGTTGTTGCTTTGATAGTGGTGTTGGTGGTCGATGTCGTTGTTTCTGATAACCAGCATTTTCTTCTTTTCCCACAGTGTTTTCTACCCTTCACAAAACAAAATTCAAATTTTCAGTAAATTTTATTTTGTCGTCTGTAAATGCTTTCGATTTGGACAATTCTAAAATTTTGTCGTTTGGTAATGAATTAGCCCTCTATAAAGGACTAATTTATTTATTCAGCGGCGAAAAAATTAAAACCAAGACACAAAAGATCCTCTATTTGAAAATGAAATTCTATATACAGTTAAGATCAGATAAGGGTTCGATGGAAATATATTTTCTTTCACATCTATAACTCCACTTTGTCGGCTTCGCGGCTCTTTGTCATATTTCTCCATTAACTATGTAAATAGTAAATTTGGCGATCAATCTTAATTAGGTTTTGGCTTTTACAAGCTGCTTAATGATTTTTCATGTCAAAATTTCAATTGGAGAGATTTAGTTTTGAATTTAAGTATCGATTCTCCTTTATCGATACTTCCATTTTAAAATAATGAGAAAACGGAATGAGTTTTTGAGGTTATTTTTTGATAGACTAGCTAATTAAATGGAAAGAAAAGGTGGGGTTTTTTTTTCCGATCCTTGTACATTTTGTTGTTGTTTATTTTTTTTTTTATCAGTATTTCAAATTTGACCTCGTGGCAGTCAGTGGTTATCTTAACTCTTATGTTTTTACTGAACTTTTAGGTTTGAGCGATGGAATACTTTCATTGCGTTGCTATGATATTTAGAACAATCTCGAGAGTATGGCTATGAATGTGATCAGCATAATCAGAAATTCAAGCCAAGCTGTGGTCTGCTGTTGTTACTGTCCTCTGCCGGAATTAGAAGACGTGTTACTCGGACCGTCAACAAAAATATTCCCACTCTTTACTGCAGATCTCTCACAGCGTCGCCTGAAAATGTAGTAGACACTAAAATCCAATCCCTCTCCTGCTCAAAGTTATCTTGAATCATGGATGGATAAACTCTAAGACGGTCCCAGCCAATCAGAAACGACGCATTTATACATACAGTATGAAAAACTGCAGATTTCTTGCCAACTTCAGAGAAAAGGGATGTGTGACTAAGCGCCTGAAAGCTCCACGCCACAATAAAATGACGGGGTAATCCCGTTTGCTCCCTGTACTATCAACAGCTTTTAATGAAATATATGATTTCCTATCGGAGAAATGTATAAACTATGGCTGATTCGCAATGTGTCCCGGTTTGTTTTCGTTCAGATCTAATCGGTAGTTGAAAATATTTAAAGATACCGATTTCAATAGAAATGTGACACATATCACTAAGCTGTATTACAAATAGTATTGCTTGTTTAAATATGAAATTATACGATCTCAAACAGACATATCTATATTTCATAGCCTTATATCAAAATTTCTTATGAAACGCTTACTAGTATTATATACTACATGTACTTAATAATTCTGACACGGTCTGGCTAAAAGGAACTTAATGCTATTTTTATCAGGAGGTAGAAGTCCTTTGAAATACAGACAATTTACTTACGGTAAAAAGTTGGCAAAAAGTATCGACCCATGTCAGCCTGCGAAGTCCTCGCAGGCTGACATGGGCCGATACTTTTTGCAATTGCTCTAAGCCCTCTTTTCATTGGACGTGGCTTAAATACATGTACCACTGAGTATATTTATTCTGTAAGGACACAGAAATTAGACAATTACTGGTACATTTTACTTTTAAAGGTGCAGTTTCGAAGTGCAAATAACGGTGTGGTCGTTTTGCTATCGGAACGTTTATCTACCTTTATGACATCAGATGTGACGTCATCATAAGGTATACCTTGATTTGAATACGATCTCGCATAATCGCTGTTCATTATTGATCATGTGACATACTCACAAGCCATTACGGAATTCTGGCTCTAATTTTGAAATACCTTGGAAAGAAGTAAACACAATCTTTCAATTCATTTTCTGAATAATGTTTTGAATAAAGGGAAACACTTTCCTTTAGGTATTCCTACCCTGAAGCGGAACATGTATTTCCACTGTAATTTTGCTCTGGAAAATATGATATCATAGAAAAATCATCACTATTGTAGCATCTTAACCGAGTTTAAATTCTAATATAACTATGTCCTCAATTCAAAGGGAGATTATTATTAACTCCCTTTAAAAAAGTAATAGAGGTTTGAACGGACAGTTTTTACACAAACATTTAAAGAAATTTCTGCGATTAAAAGTGTTGAGAATTATTGAATCACTATAAATTCTCAGTAATCTAACAACAAAAGAAAATTATGCCATATGTTGACTAGAAGCTTCAGGGGAGGAAAGCCTTAACAGATTTTAACTCGATTAAGGTAGTGGATCCATATTACTTCTAGTGCAGCATGGCATAACTTTTTTTGACAGTTGATACAGACAGATTTATACAGATATATAGAGTTTATTTCATTATCTTGTGACTGATATGGGGAAATAAATGCCGAAAAAGGGAAATGTATGCGAAAATAAATAACTCGTGCCGTAAGGCACGAGTTATTTTCGCGGACCTTTCCCTTTTGAGGCAAATATTTCCCCATATTAACCACAAGCTGATGAAATAAACCATATATTATATTTCCTCTGATTATTTTGTCAACGAATGCCACTTTTAAAACTAGTGATCTCAAGTAGAACTAAAAAAGTAGTTCCAGATTTTCGGCAGGAGGAAAATATTCACTGTTACGGGGAAATGATTCCCCCCAGCTCAAATTACGACATTTCTTTACCCATAACATTTCTAAAAATAGACGCATGAAATATAATATAATACTTTTACAAATTTTCAACCGACCAGAAATTCCATTGATGTCTATCTTCAAATTATTTGTGGATACTTCTGTTAGTTTCCAGAAAAGGGAAGTAATCATCATATCTCTTTGTAATGAGAATATAGTGGTTTTAGAATTATAAATGATAATTCCATGAAGGACAAAAATGAGAAAGTGGCTCCGTGAAAGTAGTACAATAATACTCATTTTAAATCTTAGGAAATGTTGTAGGATAATAATATTGTGGAAATAGCTGTTTTCTATAACGGGTCCATTACGTTAAAGGCCAAAACTTGCTAACTATAGGAGCATTTTTGAAGTTCATTTTTCTTTCAGAAATTGGAACTTTGCTTGACCATACTCTGAAACATGTTTAGACTCATGATAATATCTATACTTTTAAATGGTATGATATGAATTTGTCAGCAATTTGACAACCGACCTGTTTACTTTTGGCCGCGGGTTGGCCTGTTATAGCCTGGACAGAGATCATCTTTTAGCCCTGCTCTGGCAAATACGGGACTTAACCCATTACCACACAACCCTTCCTTTTGACTCCCCTCAGAATGAAGCCTTTAGAAAACATTGTTAGAAAATGAGAAAATGCTGGTAACCAGCATTTTCTCCTTTTCCCACAATGTTTTCTACCCTTTACAAAACAAATTTCAAATTTTCAGTCACTTTTATTTTGTCATCTGCAAATGCTTTCAATTTGGACGCACCAAAAGTTTTGTCGTTTGGTAATGGGTTAAAGCATCTCCATCAGACATGATACCAGCGCAAGTCATCACATGAGTGTAGTTCCATTAGAGCCACTTTTTTTTCAATAACCGACTTGATCATGAGGTAGAATGGTCCTTTGACAAATACAAAATTGGCCAATAGCGAAAAGTATCGGCCCAGGTCAGTCTGCGTGGACTGCGCAGGCTGGCCTGGGTCGATACTTTTCGCAGATGCATTAAGTCCCCTTTTCACAGAGCATGGCTCGTTTATTGACAAGTCCTTACACAGATGTCATTCGGTCGGTATGTTATATCTAATTAACACTTCCGTGTCTACGGTTTCCCTATCCAAATATCTACCCCGAACCACCTTAGTAATGTTTACAATATGGCGTGTAACACGCCAAAAGGGGCATTCAAACCTTTACGTAAGTTGTCGTCTCGGATCAGCCTGCGCAGTCCGCGCAGGCTTATCCAAGACGACACTTTACGACTGCATCAGATTTTGTTCTTCAGCAAAATAGATAATAACATGAAAATGAAAAGTGTCGCTTCGGATTAGCCTACGCGGACTGGCAGACTGATCAGTGACGACACTTTACGCACATTTCCGAATGCCCCTTTTTGCGTGTTGCAGACCAATTATTATAGCCATATTCAAATAGCCGTCCGCAATTTCTTTCAATTTGGATAGTTCTGAAATTATGTTGATTAAAGATTAAACCACCCACCGCGAAGCTCCCTTGGTCAAATAAGAAAGACAGATTACCAAACCACATAGAGCTATTAGCAGTGAATCAAGAAAGATGGAACCTAGCTAAACGTTCTAAGAACTTCGACTAACCTGTATTTCTTTCATAGTAAGATCCGTAATGATTCCTTCCGCCAACATCTTACTGGCCAGATCGTCCGTCCACACCACATTACGGAGTAAAAAGTTCCGGTGGTGCTGCAGCACTTCCTTCTGTTTGTTGTTCATTGTCAGAGTTCTTCGGTTAAAATAGTTCTTAGAAATAAATGCACTGATCTAACTCACACTACATGTACAAGTTTTTAACACTATCTCTTGCCTTTACACCAATCGATTTTTTTTGTCACAGAAATCGATCGGTTTTACACCAAATAAATGTTCTGATCTATCTCACATTGTATGTACAAGTTTTCACACTATCTCTTGCTTTTATTCCAATCAATTTTCGGTGCCAAAGAAATCGATTGGTTTTGCACCACAGAAATCAGTTGTTTTTACACCAATTAAATTTCGTGCCACAGAGTTGCATTCGCTTTACACCAACATTTTTTTTTACACTGATCACTTAGTTTTACACCGATTATTTTTGCTTTACACAGATCTCTTGGTTTTATGTTCACCACTGGTTATCACCGCTAAGAAACACGGTGTTCGTTACACCAGTCACTGAGTTTTACACAAATCACCATTTTTTTTTAAATATCTATCATAATATATTTATCATTAGGTCGTGACACTTGTTTACAAAAGTGTTATTTTATCCTAGTGAATCACTGTTTACTAGATTTCCTGATATTAGTAATACATAATTACATCTGCTGTAGAATTTGCCTCGTTCCATACACTACGAAACTCGTTGATCCAGTTCTTTATACATCTGAATTTACGAAAGCTCAGCACTCATGTGTATAGGCACTTCGTATCGCCTGAAAGAAAGAATTACAGTCTTTGAAATATAGTTCTCTTGAAAAGGCCCTTCCACAGATACACCCTACAATAAAACCTTTTTCGGCCGTTGCAGATCCAGATGAACGCTAAATAGAGATATTAAAGAAACCAAAACATTTGGGTGAAAGGAATTGTTTTAACTGTATGAGATATAATAAGCTTAACTTTTTCACATAGGTATGTTTTCAAAACATTTATCAATACAAAGTCACCAACTATAGTGAATACCAGTACATAATTATAATAATAAATGGAAGTTAAACTCAATCCATTATCTATTATCAATGTTTACCATACGTGCACACAGTAAAAACATGTAGTAATCTTATACCTAAATGTCGTTATTTTGTCAATACCATGTTTACAAAGAAATCTATAACTAAAACACACAACTTGTGTTATAAATTTGTATATAATTTTATTTTAAATTTAGGATCGTAATTCATCGTTGATAAGATTTATATTACAGTTCTAGCGTTTATACTTTCTACTGAAGAATCATCTGATTAAACTTTACTAGGTTTTGTCGCTTTCCTGTAAAATATATTTTCGAAATGCATACAATATAATTGACTGTATGGCTTGTTGTACTCAATTTTATCATGTTTATCTATTTTCACTTTGTTAACTCTAATGCGTCTAAACACATCTATTACGATACGAGGGTTGTTCAAGAACTTCTCATATATTCAGTAGGCACGAAGGATGATTGCTAGTTGTGAGCCTCGTATGTAAAGGTTTGACTTTTGGTGGACATATGGCATTGTTTTTCGACATAATCCCTTTCAGCTTCTGTATACTTTTGCCAGCAATGCTTAAGAGTCTCAGTACCAATATTTTAAGAGTTCCTTTTCTTGACTATTCAGAAAGTCCTTTATTGCATATTATGGCGTCATCATTTGACCGAAAGTGGGTACCGGAAATAGCTTTTTTGTTTGTTTTGGAAATAGAAAAAAAACGCTTGTAACGAGCTGTAGTTACGAGGTTTTTGAAGTTAACCGACGATATGAAGTAAGTATGGAAATCCTTTAGAGCAAGACCTTTCTCATGCAAATATTGAGTCACTGTTCTTTCAGCCATTTTGTCCATTTGGCAATAGTCACTTGCCTTGTTTACCTTAGAGTGCTACCTCTTCCACATAAACTGACTAAATGACACAGGTTGTTCATTATCTTCCGCTAGATGGCATTCTACAAATACACATCTATCTAATTTGAGAATTCTGGGTACAGAACCGGACTACTTCCATACGCGACAACCGTTACTTTGAATTTCAAATTAAAATAAATGTTTACTCAATAAAACGTTACCTGGTGCGATTCATTTGGCTATGATCAGCAGTTTACAGAAATATGGAGCTAAAACAGTCCTGATTTCTCCTAAAACATATTGATAAAAGCCACTTTACTTCATTGCTACTTTATAGTGCGTATTACTACAAAATAGCGCGTATTACTACAACCCCCCCTTTCCCTTCCCAGCAATGGACGGAGTAATCCTTCATAGCAGACAGGTCGAATCTTTGAAGAATATAACATGCGCAGAAAACGACAAGTCGTTGGGTACACATTCTTAAATAGTCAAGGAATAGAAGGGTTGTAAAAGGATAGGCCCTATCCCTGCTTTCCTCCCTCAATACTGGGCTCACAACTTATCCACCAGCCCTTGCGCATAATTGAGTGCACAATCTTATAGTATTTTGCTTCCGGTTAGATTATAGATTCATAAACAAAACAGAAATCTAGCTTTTTGTCTATAGATCAATCCTTTTACAAACTGAAACTGTCCGTTTTCACTAATATATTCTGTCATATATACCTTTCGAAATTACATAATGATCTTATTACAAGTATTAGTACCTAAAAGGAGTCTTGTATCTAATCCATACTGTCAAAAGTATATAGTAATAATTGGCAAGCAGCACACAAAAATGGACATTCGGACATCTGCGTAAAGTGTCGTTTCGGATCAACCTTCGCAGTCCTCGCAGGCCAATCCGAGACGACACTCCACGACTATACTAGATTTTGCCCCACAGTAGACTTAAACAAAACAGAAAATTAATGAGAATGGAAAGTGTAGTCTCGGATTAGCGCGGAGTGCGCAGGCTGATCCGAGACGACACTTTACGCAAATGTCCGAATGCCCCTTTTTGCATATTGCAGGCCACATAACCCATGCTCTGAAAAAAGAAGGTCTAGTGCATCAACATGGTGCATCATTTAAGAAAGTGATCATTTAATCATGTATCTTTACGATTCTTTTTGTCCAACAACCAACAAGATCATGAGGTAGAATGGTCCTTTGAATGGTCCTTTGACATGCAGAAAATTAACTTATAGCAAAATGTTTGGACTCAGGTCAGCCTACGCAGTCCGCACAGGCTGACCTAAGTCGATACATTTTGCATATTTATTAAAGCCCCTTTATAAACGGTGCATAGCTATAATATTTGAGCTATGCTCGGTAAAATGTAATACCAGGCAATGCATCACGTGATTATGGGGCCCCTAAAAATCCATTTTGTCTCAAAACCGTTTGAATCATGATGTAGAACGGTCCATACACATGCACGTACTGTGCAGGCCGACGTGGTTACTTTTCCTACATGCATTAAGCCCCTTTCACAGAACTTGACACAATTATACTGTTACAAATCAATTCCTTAATGTTTGTTAACTTACACTACACTAACGCGGTCTAAAACCATATATAGATCTCTTAAAGTACATGTATATTCAGTATGTATAATACAATCAACGATTATTATCGCGTTTAGATTTATAAGTCTTATCGAATTGATTGAGTTCCGAAAATAGTACAATACTAGTCATAATCTGTCTGATATATATCGAATAATCCCTTTGGTATTAACCCAATATTAACTCAATAACAGTTTGTGCGTTCTGATCTCGGGCCTGCACTGGCCCATTTTGTGAAGAAGTTTGCAACTTCTTACCTGCCTGGATATGCTCATTTCTTAACTCTAACAGTCTAGTGGTCGAATATTCATACATATACATCTTGCCGTGAGATAGACAATAAAAGATTTAAAGTCTCACTGTTGTGAAGATAACAAAATTCGTATTTCGTACGAAATAAGGGTGTACAAAGGTTTCCCAGAGAGTGAATATATTTGTATATGTACAACGGGGGCCAGTTTAACGTGGGGAGAAAGCAAAACTGCAGCCCTGTCGACTTGTATTGGTCTTTCGAAGCACGCCAGTACCGTATATCTCACTATTTATGGAATCAAAGCGTTGAAAACGCTGATGTGGTATTTGTTAAGCCATTGTGTAGATTAATAACTTGAAAAGAAATCAGGAACATTATTCAAATATTAACTTAAAAGTCAACCTCCTCAGCATTTTTTTAACTGATGCCAAAGTTTGCATTATTTGTTTATTAGTGTCCTCTATTTAATCATCTAGGAGGAATCAGGAGTAACGTTGTTTGACGGAAGGATGCCTGCTAGGTAGAGAAAGGATGTGAATAGATCGAATCAAATCAGGCATATACATGTAGCTGTAAATATGATTTTGAGATACCTTTGATCGTCAGGATCTAATTCTTAACATTACAATATTTTTTCGACTGAGTCGCTGTTCGAAATTAACTTTTTTCTAGACAAAACTATAGACTTGTCCAAACTGAAAGTAACTTCAGACGACGAGTTACATGTTACTCAAATCATGATTGTTGTTAAGTAAAGGGCGAACTCTGTATAATTTAGTTCATACCGGGCTAGATGCGCTCTGGTGGAAGGTGTACATCAAAATCAGATTGGCTGCACCAAAACAGGCAGTAATGATTGACCTGGATGCATACTTTTTTATGAGGACCCGAAAGAAGATCTAAGTCTGCTTTTGTAGGCAATGTAGACCAACCTCAAAATTCACATTTTGTGCTTTAGGCCAAGTTTCACGAAAAAGGCTAACAGGCTTCAGTTTGTTGTTTGAGACACATTTCACAAACATTAACGAACAAAAGTAACATTCTCATATCCTGAGATGCCAAAACGTTTCAGACTCAACCTAGAAAAATAATAGACTTATATCAGCTAATAGACTTAATACCGCTATTTTGCCGAGTCTGAAACGTTGCGTCAAGATTTGAACAAAGTTACTGTAGTTTGTATAAACAGTGATTATTAATTAAAGATTGTAACATGGATACATGTGATGAGAAAGTTATCCTTTTGCCACTATGTTTTCAAACTCGAATGCTGCTTCACGAAAAAATCTTCAGCGGTAAGTATATTAATTCAATAGGTCATAGCCCCAGCCTTTACGAACCGTGAAATAAATTGAAATATATTCATTGGAATGATCGTAAAGAATGGGAATCATATTTCTGTATAGACATATTTTACAATAGTTCTATCTCAGAATGACACCTTAAACTTTTATTGAGATATTGGTGTAGCAATTTATGAATTCAAAATAGGTAAAGATATCTGGGGTTTAATTACCAATATAAGTCAAAAGCGGTTTAGTTTTCCCGCAAAATATTCGTATATTACATTAATTAATCAATTTTAAGTGAACGATTTCAAAAAAATGGATACGAGAGGGTTTGTTTTCCTTCTTCTTCTTTAGGTATGAAAATCGCATCTAAACCATGTTCTGGAAAAAAGGAGTTAAATACGTGTCCGTGATTTATGTTTTAACTGTATACCGTACGAAATATGTTAGATTTGTCTAAATTGAAAGCATTTGCAGACGACAATTTCAGTGTGACTAAACTGATACATTTTTTCTTTGATAGGATAAAAGACCTTGTGGGGAAAGGGGAAATACTGGGTACCAGCATTTTCTCCTTTTCCCACAATGTTTTCAAAGGGCTTCTTTCCCAGGGTCATTAAAAGTTGGCATTGTGCGTTAAAGGATTAAAGCAAGTCATCATATGGCTATTAGTAGAAAAAAGTAGGAATTAGTAGTAGTAGAAGTAGTAGTAGTTTCAGTTGTATCAATAGAAGAAATGAGGAGTTAAAAGTGGCAGTATAAGTTTAAGTGGCAGTAATAGTAGTGATAAGCAGTTCAAAGAAGTAGTATAAAGAAGAAGTAGTTGTAGTAGTTGAAGAGGTAGAAGTTGTTTGAGTAATTAAAGTAGTAGTAATACAAGTAGAAGATGTAGTACTAATAGTGATATTAGTAGTGGTGGTGATGGTAAAAGTGGTAGAAGTTGTGGTAATAGCAGTTGTTATCGTTAAAAAGGTATAATTAGAAAAGTTAAAGAAGTAGAAGTTACTATCGTAGAAGAAGTTGTAGAAGAAGTGGTTGTGGAAGCCGCAAAAGTAGAAACAGAAGTAGTGTTGGTTACAGTAGCATCATGTAGTAGTTAATTATTAGAAGTAGTCGTAGTTATAGTGGTGGCTGCAGCAGAATCGATAGTAGTAGAAAACAGTAGGAAGTAGTAGTAGTAGTAATAGTGGTAGTAGAAGTAGTAGTAGTGGTAGTAGCAGTATGAGTGGTAGTAGTTCCAGTTGTACAATAGTGGCATGAGAAATCAAAAGTTGCAGTATTAGTTTTAGTGGCAGTAAAAGTAGTGATAAGTAGTTAAAAGAAGTAGAACAAAGAAGTAGTGGTAGTAGTAGAAGATACAGAAGTGGATTGAGTAATTAAAATAGTAGTAGTACAAGTAGAAGATGTGGAGGTAGTAATACTAGTAGTAGTAACGGTGGTGGTGATGATAAAAGTTGTAGTAGTTGTGGTAGTAGCAGTTGTTGTGAAAAAAGATATTATCAGAAGAGTTAACCCATTACCACACAATCCCTACATTTGACCACCCTGAGAAAGAAGCCTTTAGAAAACATTGTGGGAAAAGGAGAAAATGCTGGTAACCAGCATTTTCTCCTTTTCCCACAATGTTTTCTACCCTTCACAAAACAAGTTTCTAATTTTCAGTCACTTTTATTTTGCCGTCTGCAAACGCTTTTGATTTTGACAAAACTAAAATATTGTTGTTTGGTAATGAGTTTAAAGATATAGAAGTTATATTATCGAGTATATTTCAAAAATCAAAAAGCTCATTTGAACCTGATGTCACAAGTTGGGACCTACTCGTAAAATTCCATTCATTATCTCCAATAATTCTATATGACACCATTTTCCGCTTTTATGTTCAATACTGCGTTATAGTGCGGCCCTTGTAAAGTTTATATTACGAAACTTAATGTTTGATCTAGCCTCCCTGTCAAATATAAGAGAAGTGGGTAGGTGTTAAAACTAATTTAGAAACCTGCCTTGTGTATATTCTGTCTATCATGAAGATTTTCTCATTTAATCAGACTTTATAACGAAAACTCGAAATTGAATCCTGGGTCACTGTGCCATGATAAAGTTCACTTTTATCACTTTACCAAACAATTCCAAATTTAAACGACCCTGAGAAAGTAATGTTTTGATTTTTTTTATGAGAAAGGAGATGCTAGTAACCAGCATTTTCTCCTTTTTCCACTATCTGCAAAGACATGGCCGGGATTAAATTTGCAAAATCGGGGGTGGGAGGAGTATTGTTGGTGAGAAATGGCAAATTTATCAAGCAAGTGTGGAGAGACAATTTCAGATTTTTTTCAGCACTAATACATAAATACTACTAAAATTCTACTATAAATTGATACATATTCCTACTACAGTTTTTTTTTTGCAAACGTAAAAGAAACTGTGCCATTGTATGGTGTTTAACCCTTTCCCAAACGACAAACTTTTGGATTAGACCAAATTCAAAGCATTTGCAGACGACAATTCAACTCTTGCTGAAAAGATGATTTCTGTCTATGATAGGGTAGAAAACATTGTGGGAAAAGGAGAAAATGCTGGTTACCAGCATTTTCTCCTTTTCCCACAATGTTTTCTACCCATTCACAAAACAAATTTCAAATTTTCAGTCACTTTTATTTTGTCTTGTGCAAATGCTTTCAATTTGGACAAGTCTAAAATGTTGTCGTCTGGTAATGAGTTAAACTTTATCCTGCTAAATAACTAACATGAAATTTTCCATTTGATAGTTAAAAACCCAGAAATTGATATTCAAAAATTAATGTTTTGAGGAATGATATCTCCTTATCAAACAGTGTAGATCCAAGATCAGACTACACGTTCTGTGCAGTCTGATCTTGATCTACTCTGTCCGCAAAAGGTCAGTGAGTCACGCTTAGCAGCCAAAGGGGTTAAGAACAGCCCTAGTTTTATTCTCAAGAATTTCGTTCTCTGCGCATGTCATATTCGAAGATTCAACTGTCTTATATTACGCATCACTAGCCCCGAAAGCGGGCAGACCGTAACATTACGCTCTATAAAAGAGCAGTGTTGAAAATAGCTTTTATCAATGCGTTTGAGGAGAAAGAGACCTGCTTTAGATTTCTCTAAACTGCTGATCATAGCTGAGTGAATTGCACAAGGTAGCATTTTATTGTGTAAACCTTTATTTTAGTTTTAAATGCAAAGTAACGGTTGTCGCGTAGGAAAGTGGTTCGGTTCTGTGCCTAGGATGCCCAAATTAGATAGATGAGTATTTATAGAATGTCATCTAGCGGGAGATAAAGCCAGAAATTTCTACATTTGAAAGTAAAACGACTTCTGGTTGGCTAAACTAAATGACACGGCGTCAAATTGAAAAACCTGGAAAGATACATCGGCGCTTTACCCTAAAGAGTTCATGTATGAAGTTTTATCCAGTTTGGTCCAGGGATTGTGGAGAAATGGCTTCGAACGGACGGACGGACGGACAGTCGGACAGAAGGACGACCGAACGAACGGACAGACAAAGCGGCAACTATATGCTCGCCCTTCGGGGAGCATAAAAAGTGCAACGTTGAAAAAAACCAATTCAAACGGAAGAACACATCTACTACTACTACTACCTGATAAAACTGATAATACTACTATTTCTACAATACTAGTGCCATTACTATTTATAATACCATTGTTTCTACTATAACTACTGCTACTACCAAGAATAATAATTGTAAGAAAAAGATAATAATGATAGATGAGTGATAAATAGATGTTCGTAATGAATAAATTCCAATACCTTCCTATCTTTATTCCTATATACCCACAAATAGCCATTTTATATTCAATATCCGCGTTTTGTTAAATCAGTCAATCATGTGTTTAATTCCGATATATCCACGTAATCGTATATCAATCAAATCGATAAAGATTAATTCAATAATCTCTTATTCAATTCGTGAAACACAACGAAAATTAATATCAATGAGCAAAACAGGTAAGAAAAAAGACTTTTCAACTGAAAAAAGGGAGAAAATTAGCGTTTAAGAAAACGTAGTATAAAATTGTTAAATTGTTTGTTTTCTCCATTTTTCACAATGTTTTCGCCTATTAAATCGCCTGAAAATATCAACGTACATTAAATCTCTGTTACAAAAAAGAGCAAAATGCGTGTTACAAGCATTTTCCATTGTTTTTCACCGTAATTTAAAAAAGAAAATAACGAGAAAAAAAAGAGTAATTGCTATTATGAACCCTATTCTCACTTTTTCCCCATTTTTTTCAATAATTCAACTGACCTATACAAGGAAAATAACATACATCCCAGAAAAAGAAGGAACGGGTTTTATTCGAAAACAAATACCTTAAATTCGACGGGTACCCTATCACATATCGTTATATAAAAATGCAGACTGACCCGTAAACGTCCTTTTAATATATTAAATCAATAACCCGTCTGTAAGTAGAGGAATTTAATACCGTTCCTATTTTTATAAAAATCTATTAAACTGAATTGAAGTATTTACGACACAGAGAATAAAGACTTTCTAAAACAATGTGGGAAAAGGAGAAAATGCTGGTAACCAGCATTTTCTCCTTTTCCCACATTGTTTACTTTCTAGCGGTCAAAGAATAATCTCATTGTTATAGACATATTTAATTTGTCGTTTTCGATTTTCACGAAACTAAAATATTTGTTGTCTGGTAAAGGGTACAACCGCCCTGACGATAAATTAAATCTAAAGGCAGTAAAATAACAAAACTTATCATATCCCGGCATTACCGGGCTTTTCGTGGGAGTGTCCTTTGGCAAGATACTTCAGAGCTCAGGCTGCTAAGTTCTAGTGAAATCAAGAAAATATGTGAAATGTGCCCGGGATATAAATAAAATAACGTTAACAATCACATAAAACACTATTCATCCGATCATTCAATCAATTAATCAATAGAACGTTCGATCGATTGATCAATCAATCAGTCAATCAACTAACCAATCAATCAATTTTCGATCGATTGATCAATTGATCGATCAACAGGGGCATGCATATTTTGCCCTTGTAGAATTATACAGTAATCGAGCGCATACTTTAGGTTATTGTGACGGTTATCAAAACTTTTGCGTTGGTTGTAAAATATCTCGTACAAAGAAATAGTCTTTTATATCATGCTCTCTGGTGGGTTATCGATAAATATCGGTGAAATATTTTTCGATATTTCATGGCTTTTAGACACGTTTAATACAGGGTGTTTCATAAGGTCTGTCCTTATTCTGTACGAGTCCAAAATTAATTTTAAGCTTCCACTTTTTTGCAGACACAATACAATCTCATATGATATATAACACGTAGTTATTACTTAAACATTTGATGATACACTGCACTTTTTCTGGCAAGCCCATTTTATTCGTACAGCAAGTGTCCTGCATAACGTCAATTTTGGGCATTTAAATAATGTTAACTCTTTGTTAACCCTGTACCAAACGATCCCTGATTTTTACGACCTTATGATGGAAGCGTTTTCTCCTTCTCCCATGATGATCTTTATCCTGCAGGAAACAAATTTCAGTTTTTGAGTTACGTTTATATTGTCGTCTGCAAGTGCTTTCAATTTGGACCTGTCTAAGATTTTGTCATTTTAGTCAAATGTTATCAGACTATCACAGAGGTGTACTGGTTTACAAGCAGGAAGGTATAGGGCAACAGAGAAATCGAGCTTTTCATTTCGAAAAAACTGCAATATAAGACAGTTACCTCATGGGTTACTTTCACTGCAAACCGTATTGTGGTTCCTGTGTCTGTCACAGATAAAAAGGACATTGCCAACACTGTAAACCTGTATATTGGATCTGAATCTTCTGGGGAAGACTCTTTCCAATGCAAAAAAAAAAAGAATCAACGCATTGAGAACGCTGAAGTGGTAGTGGTAATTGTCCAGGAAGCCATTGTGTGGAATAAATAATTTGAAAGAAATAGTATTCGCATATTGGCTTGAAAGTCAACCAACTAAGCAAAGGAATACCTTTTGGGTAAAGGGAACGTACTCATGACAAAGTTAGGATTATTTCTGTATTGGTGTTGTCCCTTTGATCACGAGGAGGAGTCAGGAGATACATTCCTTGACAGTATGATGCATGATGGAAAGAGAAACCATGTGAATATATTGAATAATATTAAGTTTGTACCTCAAAACTATGACTTTGAAATATCTTTGGCCATTAAAATATAATTAACAACATTACAATCATTTTTTTCGATCTATAAATATCCATGCCCAATCACATGGAGTAGCACCCAATCATGGGGTGAGTAAGTCATGGGACGAACTGGTTTTGGACCGAAAAAGCCCAGATCCAAGCGATCAGTAGACAAATTTTGTACAATTCACCCATAGAAGGCTCTCAGCGTGTGAAGCTGTTTTCTATAAAAAATTAGTATGGCCTTCAAAATGCAATATTGAACTCATAGTGGTATTGTCTTCGACAAAAAACCTCAGCAGTGTGAAAGGAATGTTTCTTTAACAACCGCAATCATTAGTCTTCATCAGTCCTCTAAAAAATCTTGGCCAGGCTGCATTAAGCACTAAAGACACATGGATTTGTAAATGAAAACAACATATATTGTAAAACAGTGCTTTATTATAAAAGATGGTCTCTGACCTATACAGCAACATAGTCAAATACATAGAGGATATTTGTTTTTTACGGTGAAATACTGAAATTTATGACATCAAGTGAACATTATCGGTTATATTTTGATGTTGTAAAAGAAGCGGACAAGCTTCGTGTAAACTTTATAACACATTATACACGTATGTCTATATTTAAACACATTATGAACAATAATTCTTGTTATGCAGTTATGTGATAAAAAAGAATCTGACATTTGTTGGCTTTTGAGGTAAAAATTTATTAAACTCGTCCACAAAAAAAAAATGTTATCTTTAACCAAACAAACCCTGGTTTTTTACGACCCTGAGACAGAAACCTTTTGAAAACATTGTGCTAAAAGGAGAAAATGCTGGTAATTTTCTCCTTTTCCAACAATGTTTTCTACCCTTCTGGAAACAAATTTTAATTTTTGAGTTACCTTTATTTTGTCATCTGCAAGTGCTTTCAATTTGGACCAGTCTAAAACTCTGTTGTTTGGTAAAGAATTTAGCTTGCCAAAGGCACATTTTTGTAGACTTACTTTTTGTAGATTTTGTTTAACAACATTTTATCTCAAGCACCATCTCATGTCAGATACTATAGGTATATCTCAAACATCAACTTATGTTAGATCCTCTCTCTATAAATCTAAATTTTCACGATCCTCTGCTCTTTTCCTTTTTTCAACTATTACTCTCACAAACTTGCAGGTCCACTGCAGATCCTTTCTCTACATTTTCCACTCTAATATCATCAGCAACAACATGGTTTTCTATATCCGTTGTCAATTTCTCATCACTTGTAGATTTTACCGCCTCTTGGCCTGTATAAATGTTTGTAGTGTTATTTTTAGTCTTTAGTAATGATGTAACTCTGGATTTTTCTTCAAAAAAGTTGTGCCGTACTATGTGATATACACACTGAAGAATCTCGTTCCGTTCCTTTCTGATCTCCTTTGCCAGAAGCTGAAAAAATACACAAATGGTGGCCATTGAAATATGAAGGATTCCTATCACAGTCAATTCATGAACCGAACTGCATGTTTTACCAAGGTTTTAATTATGTCAGTATCCAGCGATATCAGTTTTCAGTGTGTTGGGGCATTCAGAAGGGAGATTCTACTTCTTCAGCATTATCGATTTGTGAGACCATAACACAGGGAAATTTCCAATGAATACATGTTGGTAAAACTATGCAGTGTAATAAATTTTTTGTACAATCATGTGCCAGAGGACTTGAAAACATGTTCACAGCTATGGAAAATTATGTCTCCAACTTGCCTTTCACTCCAGGCAACATGATTTGCCACAGCACTGAACAAATTTCCAAGTACCCTGCCAGATGATCGTACAATTAACCCATTACCACACAATCCCTACTATTGACGACCCTGAGAAAGAAGACTTTAGAAAACATTGTGGGAAAAGGAGAAAATTCTGGTAACCAGCATTTTCTTCTCTTCCCAAAATGTTTTCTACCCATCACAAAACAAGTTTCAAATTTTCAGTCACTTTTATTTTGTCGTCTGCAAATGCTTTCAATTTGGACAAACCTAAAACTTTGTGTTTGGTAATGAGTTAATAATGTGTACCCACCTTTTCTAGGAGAGATTTGTCTACTTTATGTTGCAATGGAGCATTACTCTTCCTCTCCTTCTTGTTCTTTCTACTTCTATTTCTGTTTCTTCTCTTTGTTTTCTCGGTTCTTGAGGGACCATCTCCATCCACCTGTTTCCCTTCTTCTTTGGTGGTCTCTTTATCATAAAAAGAGAACTCAAAATATATATACATATACTGAAAACTTAGCACTCTTTTTTTCAAAGTAAGATACATTCAAATCTTTGTCATCATACAGCTTGAGGGACCATGGTCATCCACTTGCTTTTCTTCTTCATTCTTAGTTAGTCTCTCTATCGTAAACAGGAAACTCAAATATAAATACTGATAACTAATTTTCGTATTTTTGATTTCTCAGTTTTACAGAAACCATCTTCATCCACATGTTTCCCTTTCGATTCTCTAGTCTCTTTGTCTTTAAAGAAAAGCTTAAATATGGCCTGGAACATGCGAAAAGGGGAATTAGTACATCTGTGTAGCCTGTCATCTCAGATCAGCCCACGCAATATGTGCAGACTAATCCAAAACGACACTGTCCATTTATATTTAATTTTCAGTTTTGCTTAAGTTTACTATAGCACAATATCTCATTAAGTTTACAGTGCCGTCTTTGATTAGCCTGCATGGACTGTGCAGGCTGATCCGAGACAGCACTTATGCAAACATTCAAATGCCCCTTTTTGCATTTTACAGGCCATAAAAAGATTGTTAATATGAAAATCTTACTATAAGTCATGCTCTGTAAAAAAAAAAGCTTAACCCTTTACCCCATAAGGCATGGCTACTGTATCTCTAATTGACCCTAAATAACAGCAAGGATGAAACAGTTTCTTATGTGTATGTGACACCTTTTGATAGCATAGAAAACATCGTGTCAAAAGTTGAAATTGCTCGTCACGAGCAATTTCACCTTTTGCCACAATGTTTTCCAAAGGCTCCTACAAGTAATGCGTAAAATTATTTTCTATGGAGTAAAGGGTTAACTCTTTACCAAAAGCCAAAATTTTTTACTCCACCAAATTGAAAGCATGTGCAGTCCACAAAATAAATGTGATTCTAGTGTTGGTTCTTGTGGTTTGTGTCCTTGATAGGGATGAAAACATTGTAGGAAAGGGAGAATATGCTAGTTACCATTCCAGAGTCATTAAAAGTAGGGATTTTGTGGTAAAGGGTTAACTAATAGCAAAACTGACTGGTCCGCGTGCATAAACTGCCTGGGTTGATAGATTTTTCTTTTTTTTTTCTTTTTTTTTTTAGATGCACTAAACCTCCTTGTCGGTCGTAGAGCATGACTCAATTAACATTCACTTTGGAAAATCTCCAAAACATACCATTTACATTCCCATCGTCACTGTCATTGCCACTTCCCCCATATGATGAAATCAGATTTCCAAGAGCACCTGCCGCAGTTACATCCCCTGCTGAATCCTCAACTGGTTTAGGTTTTGTAGTAGAACTCTCTCCGTCTGATTCAGAGTCTGAATCAAAATCTAGCAATAAGAAAGATACATTTTATCATTGTTAATCCACTACCTGCTAAATACGAGTGATAGCTATACATGTGACACACTCAAATTTTAAGAAGCACCTACTCACCAGATAAGTCCTCACCAATTTTTCTAAGTTTTGGTACAGATCCCTCTAGATGCTGAATTAAAATCTTGCAACATACAGAAACATAAACATTCAGAGTACTATTTTAAATCACAGGTCAAGTTTTTATTGCAAACAAAACAGATTAAGTTCAAATAGCCTTATGATGATAGAGTAGATAATTATGAGACATCAAAAAACATCTTGAATCTTCATTGTCTGCTATTTTCTTCTTTACCAAAATGAAAAAATTTTAGACTGTTCCAAATTGAAAGCATTTGAAGACAACAAAATAAACGAAACTCAACTAGAGCTGTCACTGAATGGGACTTAATACCCCCACCAGTGCTTTGACAGAAACAGGAATTACTAGTATTTTGTACACAGACGGACACACCGACAGACACACAGACAGACAGGCTCATTCCAGAATACCGGTACCCCCAAAAACATTCATTTTGAAGGGGTACAAAAAGTGAAATTTGTTTCCAGCAGAGTAAAAAACATTGTGGGAACAAGAGTGGCAAATTGTCGCAAGATACCCCCATCTTACTCCCAAGTTGGAAAGCTGGGGCATGCACCAGAAAAAAAATTCAAGTATGAAAAACAACAAAGGACGATAACTCAAAAATTAAGCGAGCAAGAGTTATGATTCCTGTGCACTGCACTCCCCCTTGATGAGATCTATCCACCCATGAAATTTCATAACCCTAGCTAGTATAGTTTTGGAGATATTCACCGGACAAAATTCAAGTATGAAAAACGACAAAGGGCAATAACTCATAAGACAAGCAAGCAAGAGTTATGATTCCTGTGCACTGCACTCCCCCTTGATGAGATCTATCCACCCATGAAATTTCATAATCCTAGCTAGTATAGTTTTGGAGATATGCTCCGGACAAAATTCAAGTATGAAAAACAACAAAGGGCAATAACTCAAAAATTTAGCAAGCAAGAGTTATGATTCCTGCGCGCTGCACTCCCCCTCGATGAGATCTATCCACCCATGAAATTTCATATCCCTAGCTTGAATAGTTTTGGAGATATGCTCCGGACAAAGAACTGGACGCCGTCCGCCCACCCACCGACCCACCGGCCCGCCCACCCGCCATGGGTGATCCCATTATACATCCCGTCTTCGACAGGCGTATAAAAAGGAGAAAATGCTGATTATTTTCAGCATTTTCTCCTTTTCCCACAATGCTTTCAAAAGGCTTCTACCTCAGGGTCACCAAAAGTCATCATTAACCAATGAACTAATGTAGTGCTTTAGAGGGTGAATAACCTTTATGATGAATAATAGCACTTTAACCCTTTACCAGATGACAAAATGTTTGCCTAGTCCAAACTTAGCGCAACTGCAGACAATAATTTCAATGTGGCTCAAATGGGAAGGTCTTTCTTGATAGGGTAGAAAGCACTGTGGAAAGAGGAGAAAATGCTGGTTACAAGCATTCTCTCGTTTTCTCACAATGTTTTCAAAAGGCTCCTTTCCCAGGGTCGTTAAAATTTGGCATCATACTGTTAAGGGTAAATTCTAGCCACCAATGTCGTGAATTTACCCCCAACCTCAACATAGTCTGTCTTTTTTTCCCTCTCATTTTTTTGTTTTACACTGTATCAACCAATCTGTGCTTTTACAATGCTAAGAAAGACGCTTTCAGAAAACAATAATGGAAAAGAAGAATATAAACATTCCTTTTCCAACATTGTTTTCAGAACTATTCCTTCTCAAGGTTGTTTCATGTAAGCACTGTGTGGTAATGGGTTCATTGTATAATTGGACCATCTGCAGTAGTGGTTAACCCATTACTCCATAGATACTCATTTCTACGCACTGCTTTTTGGAGCCTTTGGAAAACATTGTGGCAAAAGGTGAAATTGCTCGTGACGAGCAATTTCACCTTTTGTCACAATGTTTTCTATTCTATCAAAAGGTGTCATACACACATAAGAAACAGCTTCATCCTTGCTATTATTTTGTGTCAATTAGAGATACCATAGAAATGCCTTATGGGGTAAAGGGTTGAAATGCAACTTATTTGCCTACAACCTATTGTTGAACTGAGGATTTTAATCATTTCTGTCAGAGCAAGCACTGAAGAAAATTGAAAAAAAAATTGTGGGATTAACCCTTTACCACACGATCAAGACTTTTTATGACCCTATGCAAGAAGCCTTTTGAAAACATTGTCGGCAAAGGAGAAAATGCGGATGACATACCCTTCTACACTTCGAAGAAATTTCAGTTTTTCAACACATTTATTTTGTCATCTGCTAACACTTTCAATCTGAACCAGTCTAAAGTTTTGTTGTTTGGTAAAGAATTAGCAATTGCAACAGCTAGATTTATGTAATTGTGCTTCCTGGGTGACCCACTGTATACATACCAGATCCTATAGCATGATAGAAGTAAGCCAATGGATCTTTATTGACATCCATTCCTCCCTTTTCATGTCCATTTTGAACATTTAGTTCTTTTTCTACAGTTTTAATTTTCTTGTTAGGTGATACATCTTTCTGATTGTCACAATCCGATTTCCTTTTGGTACTTTCCACACCCTTATCAAAGTGTGATCTTTCTGGTTTTTGCCCTTGATTGTGCCCTTGTCTGTGACCTTGACTGTGACCTTGATTCGGACCTTGATTGTGGCCTTGTCCGTGACCTTGACTTTGACCTTGGCCATGATCTCTCTTGTGTTTTTTTCTATTTCCTCTTTGATGCATCCTTCTGAAAACACAAAGAATACCTTGTCTTTATTTCATGCTTTCGGTAGGTTATCAAGAAATATCAGTGAAATATTTTTCAATATTTCATGGTTATGACCAGTGAAAATTACGATTTTTATATTCTTGTTAGCTAGGTAAAATGCGTGTGACTCACAACCAGATTAATATAGGACGTCATATACCTTACATTTCTCACGCTTGACGTAATATTGTAATACGTTGCTGTGCGGAGGGGGTACGTCACGGGGAATAACTGAAAAGAACTGTACTGGATTTTGATAAAGTTCCTCCAAGATAGGGTTAAAAGCATGAAATAAATGGAATATTTGTTTGTTTGGTGTTTTTTTTTTCGGTTAACTCTTTACCACACGACAAAATTTTAGACTGGTTCAAACTGAAAGCATTTGCAGACGACAAAATGAAGCTGATTGAAAAATTGAAATTTGTTATGGGGAGGGTAGAAAACACTGTGGGAAAAGGAGAAAATGCTGATTACCAGCATTTTCTCCTTTTCCAACAGCGTTTTCAAAAGGCTTCTTTCTCAGGGGCGTCAAAAGCAGGGATTGTGTGGTAATGGGTTAAAGCAGTAACATTTTATTCAATTTTTCCGTAAGTTGAAAAAAAATCCATCTAAAATCTTTTATTTTTCAACTCTTCACGGCACAACCCTGAGTTTTAACCACCCTAGGAAAAGTGACTTTAAAATGTGGGAAAGGAAGAAAATGCTGCTAAACAGCATTTTCTCCTTTTCCCACATGTTGTCTATCTTTGAGTCAGGTTTCATCAATTGAGTCACATTACAACTGACATCTGCGACAGCTTTAAATTAAGATTAGTGTAAAATTTTGTTGCTAGGTAAAGAGTTTTAAATATAATGAATGCAACAAATTATCATAAACATACCCAAAATATTTCTCCTCGATCACTTCACCTCTTGCAATTTTTTCTGCCATCACAGCTTGCTTTTTTGCCTTATTTTCTGCAGTTGGATAATTTCTGAAATAATCAAAATTCATGTATTTCCCTTCCAGTAAAAGAGCAAGATAAAAATGCTCACATTAACTTATAAGTCTTTTTATTTCTTAATCCTTTTGGGGCTATCTTATAAAGCCTGGCTCCTCTGACAAAAATAAATAGAGCTTAAAATCTATGGGCTGCCATTTCATTTTTCAAGCTCAGCCAAATTCTTTGGGCTCTGATGATAATCATTATGACAAAATTCATTTTTCTTTCAATACTAAATTGTTTCAATGAGGTCAATGCAATGCAGATAAACAGCCTGCGGCTTGGATAGAATGCTATGCAAAGTACTTATAAACAATACTCTGGTAAAACATTGAAAGGGGAACCGACGGATGGGTTACAACCA
This sequence comes from Tridacna crocea, assembly GCA_943736015.1. Classification (NCBI taxonomy): domain Eukaryota; kingdom Metazoa; phylum Mollusca; class Bivalvia; order Cardiida; family Cardiidae; genus Tridacna; species Tridacna crocea. Next base: position 18,397,388 of record OX031068.1, on the reverse strand, counting down.
ATGTGATAATGAAATAGCATGAAACAAAAAAATGACAAAGCTATCCATTAACCCTTTACCAAACAATCCCGACTTTTAACACCCCTGTGAAAGAAGCCTTTTGAAAACATTGTGGGAAAAGAAGAAAATGCTAGAAACCAGCATTTTCTCCTTTTCCCACAAGGTTTTTTTCCCTTCCTTACACAAATTTCAATTTTTCTGTCACATTCATTTTGTCATCTGCAGTTGCTTTGAATTTGGACCAGTCTATTTAGTCACATTTATTTTGTCGTCTGCAAATGCTTTGAATATGGACCAGTCTAAAATTATTTTGTTGTTTGGTAAAGAGTTAATTTTGCCAAAGGGCATTTCTAACCAATCAAACAATAAGAGTAAAAACTATTACTTTTTCCTTTCTTCTCTCCATTTCTTGATATCCTCTGGAGACTCCAAAGACCAGATTTTCTTGGCCAGACCAGACCTGTGTTGCTGCAAGAAAGACAACAATGAAAATCTCATCAACATTTTAGCTTCTGCAAATGGGTACTTCTCTATTGCAAAAGAACAATTTTAAAAACATGGAAGCAGAAGGAGATGTTGCTCTTAGTGAACAATTTTGCCTTTTGCCACCATGTTTTTCACATTGATTCATACAGAAACTCTTTATCAAACAATAAGTTTATTGACTGGTCTAACTTGAAAGCATTTGCAGAAGACAAAATAAATGTAACTGAAAAATTTCAGAATTTGAGTCACATTTAATTTGTTGTATGCAAATGCTTTCAAATTGGACCAGTCCAAAATTTTGTCCTTTTGTAACTATTTTACTCAATTCCAAATCACAACATGTTAGGCTGGTCCAATTTGAAAGCATTTGCAGACAACAAAAAAATGTGACTGAAAATTTGAAGTGTGATTTCGAAAAGGTAAACAACCAGCATTTTCTCCTTTTCTCATAATGCTTTCAAAAGGCTTCTACCTCTGGGTCATCAAAAGTCATCATTGTGTGGTAAAGGGTTAAAACAAGAGGACCACATACAGGTGCCGATGCTTGGCTGGAGCTGCTTGATCTTTAGTGAAAATTTACAGTTGAAAGAGGTGCATAACTGTCAAAAGTACACTGATCGTAATGAATACAGGATTTAGAATAATTAAATGGATGAGGGGAGAATACTTGTGCCAAAGTTTGGAGTATTTTGCATTTGTGGTCTCCCTTTAACCCTTTCCCAAGCAAGCCCTTGTTTTTACGTGTCTGCAGTACAAGTCTTTTGAAAACACTGTGGGAAAAGGAGAAATTGCTCGTAACGAGCAATTTCTCCATTTCCCATAGTATTTTCTACCCATTTGGAGAACTTTCTGCCATTTTTATCAAATCTGAAATTGTCATCTGCAAACTCTTTGAGCTTGGAAACGTCTAAAATTTGTTGTTTGGGAAAGGGTTAATCAATCACAGGAGCTGGGAGTAATTTCCCTTTAGTAGTGGAATGTATGATGGGACAAAAAAAGAGGGGATATGTAAAGATAGTTAATAATCAGTTTTGTAGAAAATTATGAAGTTGCGCCATGATCAGCCATTTAGTTCAATTTCGCATCAACAGTTTTTTCCCATAGTTAAGACCTAGACCGAGTTTGAAGCAAATACTATCATTAACCCTTTACCAAACAATCCCTGGTTTTTACAAACCACAGAAAGAAGCCTTCTGAAAACATTGTGGGAAAAGGAGAAACTGCTGGTTACCAGCATTTTCTCCTTTTCCCACAATGTTTTCTACCCTTATGAAATCAAATTTCAATATCTGAGTCACCTTTATTTTGTGGTCTACAAATGCTTTCAATTTGGACATGTCTAAAATTTTGTCATTTGGTTCAAACATAAATATACTATATACTCATATTTTCCATGTATCTATAGGATACATAAGATTAAAAAAAAAACATGCCTAAAATATTTGTTAACTTTTTGTGCATATTTTGGAGGATAGAAACCTTTGACCGTCAAATCCTGCTTTGTCGAAAAACAGATCAGGATCACAGACAAGCGCAGGTAAAAATGAATTTCATTTCCCCTGCAGATGGTAATATTATGGGAGACAACTCCTTACTGCATGGCTTCGTCCCAATTTAAATACAATACCTAACAACTGCGTTGGGTAGATATCTCATTGGCTCAGTGGTTATGGTATTGGCCTTTCATCCGGGCATTCAAGGGTTCAAATCCTGCCCGGTCCCTGTATTTCTGTCATGCATTTGTTCATTCGTTTCTTTGTTATGGACTTTGTTAGTAAGAGTAAAAATAAAATAAAGTTTACTGGGTGTGGAAGTAAATTTATACATACCAGATTGATATGTAACTGTACCAACTTTGGAGCCGCAACATAACTACAACCATCATATGTACACTGCAAAGCAAAGAAAGAAAATTAATATTATACACACATCAGGCCAAGTAATTTTATGTTACAACACTGCTGTTACTGTTTTACCTTTTACCAACCTAACATAAAATTTAAAATATTTACAAAAAGCAAATTGACTCTTTACCAAATGGCAGAATTTTAGACCCCTCCAATTTTATAAGTATTTGCAGATGTCGAAAAAAGGGTGATTGAAAAACTGAAATTTGTTGTTGGAAGGGTAAATAACATTGAGGGAAATGGAGAAAATGCTGGTCCCCAGCATTTTCTCCTTTTCCCACAATTGTTTCAAAAGGCTTCTTTCATAGGGTCATTAAAAGTCAGGATTGTCCGGAATATTTTTACATTAATATGTGAGCGTTCCATATGATATGACTAAAAAGATGCTGAAAGCAGGGTAAAACATTTAATTTAGGATCGAGTGGTACAATTTTAGAATATCTAATAAACATAAGACCTTTACTGTCAAGGAAATAATTTTTTTAAATTTCTTATAAATCTACTGAGAAAGATGTCGACACAGTCTATCTTCCTTATTTCGAAGGAAAAATTCAATTACGTCAGATTTTAGATTATACTGAGAAAAATGATAAATTAATTAGTTGAATTGAACTGAGTTGATATCTTGGATTGAGAAAGTCTGTAAGGCTTGGCGCCAGAAATTCATTAAAGGTACAGTCTTTATCATTTTTTTTTTTTTTTTTTATTGCTGTGTTTTTTTCCATTACAGAGAGTGACAAGATAAATGGAATAGATATTTGGTGTCTTGCAAGGGTTCATTTTATCGAGCTCAGCTCAAAGATTTATGCAGTTCACCTTTGGCTCACCAGATAAATTCTTCTGGTTTGCCTGATACACTTAATCCATCCAAGAAACCAACTATCTGTTCGCTATAACTATGGTTGAACCAATGATCAGCAGTTAGAGAATGAATCCTTCCTCTATAATTATCATCATTTCTTGGAAAGAAATTTGCAGAGATGGGGAATCAAATCTGCATACTACTGACTGCTCGACTAGGGCCCTGTAGCAACATTATCTATATAACTCGGAGTCAGACCAAAAAAAAAAAACCTTCTGATGTTGGTCAACATGTTCCCGGTGCTTCTCCTCTGTTTTAAACCCTCGATCACAAATATCACAGAAAAATTTGTTGTTCTCTGGTAAATCTCTTTTGTCAACTTTTGGCTTCTGTAATGAGAATGAAAACTTATCCAAAGAGGTTGTACAACACTTTGATTGCTCTTGCAACCAACTGGCATGGTGAATACATGTACATATCTTAAAAAGAAACCAACCAGCCAGCTATGATGACAATGTTAAGAAAATTGAAAGATTTCAATTATTGACAAAGGATCTTTGTTTAACCCTTTCCCATATAACAAATTCTAGATACTTCCAAACTGAAAGCATCCACATACGACAAATTAAAAAGTCTCTGATAAGGTAGAAAACGTTGTGGGAAAAGGAGAAAATGCTGGTCACCAGCATTTTCTCCTTTTCCCACAATGTTTTCAAAAGGCTTCTATCACGGGGTCGTAAAAACCAGGATTGTTTGGTAAAGGGTTAATTCAGTGAAAGATTGAAATTCATTCCATCAAGTGAACATCATTGGTACTATTTTCACGGGTGGTGCAGCCACCAATGACAATATTAACGATGATCTTCATGGGATGAAATGGGATGAAATAAATTTCCATCTTTGGCTGTAAAAGGAAACATATTCTATTCATTTCATGCTTCTACCCGCCCCCCACTTTTTTGGGGGAATTTCATCACAATCCAGTGAATTTGTTTGGTAACCAGCATTTTCTCCTTTTCCAACAATGTTTTCTATCCTCCAAAACTAAAATTCTATTTTTGATTCATATTTGTGGTCTGCAAATGGTTTCAATTTGAACAAGTTCAAAATTTTGTCGTTAGGTAAAGAGTTAATACACCTGCATTTTACAAGGCAAGTTGTCACATAATTCTTCATCTACAAAATCCACCTTGTTTACAAGCAACTAAACCATGAGGTACTCTGGTTCTCTGACACACAGAGAAATTAACAATAGCGAATGCATGTATTTTGACCGATGTCAGTCTCTGAGGACTGCACGGGCTGACTGGTTGATAGTCTTTTGTCAGATGCAATGAAACGCCATTTCACAAAGCAAGATTCATCAGAGCTCCAGATAAGAGGGAGTGATGTAAACCCATTATTCCACTTCCAAACCCTATGTTGTGGGTACTCATTAGAATCATCTCGACGAAACGATTCTAATGAGTACCCACAACATAGGGTTTAGTTGAGAATAATCAATATTTTCAATTTTGAAATCAAAATCACTCCCTCTATCTGGAGCTCTGATTCATATTATGTATACTACCTGTACACATATAGCACAAAAATACATATCGCAATTTCCTTTCCATTTAACTCTTTATCAAACAACAAAATTTTGGACTAGTCCACATTGAAGCATTTGCAGATGACACAAAAAAAATTGTGGTTGAAAAATTGAAATTTGATTTAGGAAGGGTAGAAAACATAGTGGGAAAAGGAGAAAATGCCAATTACCAGCATTTTCTCCTTTTCCCACAATGTTTTCAAAAGGCTGCTTCTACTAGGGTCGTTAAAAAGTTGGGACTGTTTGGTAATGGGTTAAATGTTTCTCCTATTTCTCATCTTTTAGTCATTTAATATAGATTTGTGAAAGTCTCCCACCTCAAATTTTTCCAAACAATCCCATATTTTGATGACCATTAGGAATTTCCCTTTTCCTTAAACTGTTTTCAAAAGCCTTCTTCCTCCAGGTCATTGAACTTTTTTACCATACGACAAAAAAATAGTTCTTACCAAAGTGAAAGCATTTGCAGACGACAATTTTAAAGTGGCCCAAATGATGGAATTTCTCTTTGATAGGGTAGAAAACATTGTTGGAAAAGGAGAAAATGCTGGTTACCAGCATTTTCTCCTTTTCCTACAATGTTTTCATACGGCTTCTTTTTCAGGGTTGTTAAAAGTCATGATTGTGTGGTACAGGGTTAAAGCTTGAAGTAGTGAGGTAACATTTTAACTCTTTACAACACAATCCCGACTTTTAATGACCCTGAGAAAGAAAGCATTTGAAAACCTTGTGGGAAAAGGAGAAAATGCCAATGCCAATAACCAGCATTTTCTCCTTTTCCCACAATGTTTTCTTCCTTTTCCAAATAAAGTTTCATTTTTTTTAATTTACACTTATTTTGTCGTCTGCAAATGCTTGCAATTTGGACAAGTCCAAAATTTTGTCGTTTGGTCAAGAGTTAAAGCTTATTACCTTGGCTTTCTTGAAACTCTGTTGATTTTCGTTCTGATGAAAGTTTGGTCTTTTTGAGGGGTGGCTGTTGATGAAAGGTGGTCTTTGTCTGAAGGTTTGCCCCTGGTGACCTTGATGACCTTGATATTGTGGTCTCTGATGGTTACCATAGTTACTTGATGGCTGTCCTGGAGGTCTCTGTTAGAAAATAGAATGAAATTTTGCCCTGTTGACAATACTATAGCCTTAACCCATTACCACACAATCCCTACTTTTGACGCCCCTAAGAAAAAAGCCTTTCGAAAACACTATGGGAAAAGGAGAAAATGCTGGTAACCAGCATTTTCTTCTTTTCCCACAGTCTTTTCTACCCTTCCAGAACAAATTTCTATGTTTTAGTCACCTTTATTTTGTCGTCTGCAAATGCTTTCAATTTGGACCAGTCTAAAATTTTCTTGTGTGGTAAAGAGTTAACCACTTTTGAAATATATATGACGACAGCATGATAAAGGTTTTCGACTGGAAGAAAATACTTCATGTAGAAACACTATGCATTAAGTTAACCCTTTACCAGATGACAAAATTCTAGCCTTGTACAAATTGAAAGCATTTGCAGACGTATGTATATTTCAATGTGGCTCAAATGGTGCAACCTTTTTTTTGATAGGGTAGAAAACATTATGGGAAAAAGAGAAAATGCTGGTTACCAGCATTTTCTCCTTTTCCCACAATGTTTTCAAAAAGCTTCTTTCCCAGGGGCGTCAAAAGACGGTATTGTGCGGTAAAGGGTTAAGGAAATATTGAATCTGACAAGATGTTTAAGATAAATTTCATCAAACCAGTTTAGGTAAAGCCTTTGGTGAGCCTAGTAATATTTTTTCATGACCAGTTTAATAAAACTTAATCTCAAATGCCAACAAAAGTCGGACTCTTTTTTATCACATGAAAATATTTCACTACGGGTAGATCAGAAGATGCAAAAACCATTGATATTATGCACCTTTTGTAATATCTATGTAGCCCATTAACTTCTTTGAAATATGCACAAAATGATGTCAAAAATGGCATCACACAATTATGATACCAACTTCAAGGGTGTGTAAGATATATTATTATACTGCAAAGAAATTTCTCGCGATCTGATTGGTTAACATGCCTGAAACATATATCATGTTCCCTGGCAAAAACCAGTTTCCCTTTTGAGTGCCCCGTCAGCATCACTAGATGAGCAACGCAACATCCAAAATGGCAGCGTCGATCGATCACCAGACTGCACATTTATGCACCAAACTGCATGTTTTAGTTTTCCAGTGACAACAGTTTTCATTGAATTGGGGCACACAGAAGGGAAATTCTTTTTCGTCAGCATACTCGATTCGTGAAATGATATAACAAGAAAATTTCGCTTAACATGCTTCGAAAGGGTAACACTTTGCAGTATATTGGTTGTATGGTCAGGTGGCAGGGAACTTGGAAACCTGTTCATGCTGCAGTGAATAATGTCGCCACCTCGCCTTCCACTCGGGGTGACATTATTAACCAAAGGCGTGAACAAGTTTCAAAGTCCCCTGCCACCTGACCGTACAACTAATATAGGATCTGACATGAGTGGGCTTTTGAGATAAGATTTTATTAAAAGAGTCAAGGGAAATGTTAGTAAGTAAGCCTTTGGCTCCTGGAAAAAAGCCTTTTGAAAATTTTGTGGGAATAGAAGAAAATGCTGATACCAGCATTTTCTCCTTTTCCGACAATGTTTTCTACTCTATCAAAAAAAGTTTACCCCATTTGAACCACAATGAAATTGTCATATGCAAATGCTTTTTTAATTTGGACAAGGCTATAATTTTGTCTGGTTCACCAAAAAGCAAAGCGTCATTTTGTCAACGCTTTGACACACAATACAAGTTCTAACAACCATAAAGAAGGATTTTGAAAACACTGAAGGGATCTGCAAGAAACAAATGTGTGACTCCAACAATTTGATCATTATTAATAAAGGTAGAAAATATTTTTGGTAAGGAGAAAATGCTGGTAAGCAGCATCTTCTCCTTTTCTCACAATGCTTCCTACACTTTTAACCCTTTACCACACAATCCAGACTTTCAACAACCCAATCATAGCAGACTTTTGAAAACAATGTAAGAAAAGGAGAAAATGCTGGTAACCATCATTCTCTCCTTTTCCCACAATGTTTCCTACCCTTCCTAAAACAAAGTTCAATTTTTCAGTGAGATCTATTTTGTCACCTACTAATGCTTTCAATTTCGATAACCCAAAATTTTTGTCGTTCGGTAAAGGTTTAGTAGAAAATTTAATTGTTTCCACTTCATTTAATTTGCCATCTGCAAATGTTTGGGATATGGACAAAGAAGAAAACTTGAAGTTAAGTAAAGAGCCAACACCTGGGAATGCACCTCTTGTTGTCTGCGCATGTCATATTCTTCGAAAATTCAACGTGTCTTATATGACACATCACTCTCCCCAATATCAGGGAGACTATAATATTACGCGCTATAAAGTAGCAGTGGATAAAATGGCTTTTATCAATATGTTTGAGGAAAAATTAGGCCCATTTTAGATCCAGATTTCTCTAAACTGCTGATCATAGCTGAGCCAATTGCACTAGGTTGCTTTTTATTGAGTATACGTTTATTTCAGTTTGAAATTCAAATTAACATTTGTAGCTTAGAAATGTGGTCCAGTCCTGTGTACCCAAAATGCCCAAATTAGATGAGTATTTGTAGAATGCCATCTAGCGGGAGATAATGATGCAGCTCTCAATACCTACCACATTTCTTGCCTGAAATTGATCAACTGTGTTTTGTGGAGGTCCATTAAACCTTTGCGGGCAGGGTCCTCTTGGAACAAAACCTCCGTGCCACTGTGGGCCTCTGGGTGGGGGAAACCGGTTTTGTTGAATAGGGCATGGAAACCTCTGTACCTGTTGAGGCTGAAAACTACCATGTGTACTTTGCATGGCTGGTCGCATCAGACCTTGTCCTTGTATAGCGAGTGCCACAGGACCCGATCCCTGCATAGCAGGTCGCATTGGGCCTGATCCCTGCATAGTAGGTCTCACTGGACCCAGTCCCCATCTCGGTCTTTGCATTATGTTCTCTACAAAAGAAAAAAAAATTGTTTAACTCAATACATGTACCAGACAACAAAATTTTAGGTTTGCCCAAATCCAAAGCATTTGCAGACGACAAAATAAAAGTGACTGAAAATTTGTTTTGGGAAGGGTAGAAAACATTGTGGGAAAAGGAGAAAATGCTGGTTTATATGGGTCAGCATTTTCTTTTTTCCCACAATGTATTCAAAAGGTTTCTTTTCCAGGAGCGTCAAAAGTCGGCATTGTGTGGTAAAGGGTTAAAGATTAATTTACTTACGGTAGCCTGTGTATCTATCCATGCTCTCATGGACTTTCTATTAACAAGCAGAACTTTTATGATAAAACTAAAATGATGTTGAAACCAGGCAAAATATCAATCAGTAAACTTGCTTCAGGATTGAGTGGTAAAGTTTTCCAGTGTCTAATAAACATTATTAACTGTACTGTCAGGTGGCAGGGGACTTGGTACCTTCAGTCTGAAGGTCTGCTCTGATGCGATTTTTGTTACTGGTCTTCATATACAAATACCTTCAAAGCAACATTCATCATAAGTATCTGGAATTAATATGAATTTACCCGCATGTTTTCAAACGGCTCTATGCGACAAAATTTCCAGTGACTGCTAATAAAGTGGGCATGGATCGTTAGATAAATGATTAATCTTTAGTATCACACAAATTATGCAATTAAATCAATGGAATTGTACCTTTTTTTCCCAACGTAAATAAATCCACTGTAATTTGTAAGCGACTTCCATTAAACAGACTTGCCTTCTCAATAGAATTTGAATTTTGTTCAAATTCCATACAGTACAGTTCTCTAACACTAACAACCATTTTCGAACAAGGTGCGTTTTTCAACTGTGGAATTCCCAACTAAACTGTCCTGTAGTGTCAGAGATAATGCAATTTTTGCCGGGACATGCACATTGATGATATCACCATGTTTTGATTTCTGGTGAAGTAGGTGAACGGTTATTTACATTGAAAAGTACAGATTTGCACCAAGGTAAGATTTAGATATTAACTAACATCAGTCTTTTTGTAAAGATTAATCATTTCCCTTACGATCCTAGTACAGATAACTGTTCCCAAAGGCGATGTCACTTTTTGATCTGAGTACAGAGACAATCAAGACAAAACCAGTCGAAAGTTCAGCACAGATTTTGTGCGCAAGTTTGAGCTCTCATAATTTTGCAAATAGAGCACGAAACTAGGATCTTAAGATACCTGTATGTAACCTGTATGTAATGTACATGTATTTCATAGCCCTTCGTTTGAAATGGAAATATTTTCTATTTAAATGCTGAACATACTAAGAGAAAACCGTGTATTTCATCTGTTACTCCATTTATTTACATTCCCAAAAACACTCAAAGTTGCTGCCACGCAAGACAAATTTTGTCAGTGTTTTTTCCAAGAATTAGATATGATAAATGACTTCTACAAGTGTTTTAGGTAATGAAGGTCTACTAATTTGTCTTTAGTCATGTTAGTTACTTATATATAATTGCATTTCACTGCAATACAGCTTAAAACTGACGACACAGAAAGGTAGTATATTGGTTGGTTGGTTGTATTGGGGTTTAACGCCACTTTAACAGCTAAGGTCATATCATGGCGGTTGGTGACGCACATGTGTTTCCTGGCTTTCTCACACCGGTACTAACACAACTTTCTTTCCAAAGCCACCAACTACTTTTCTCACATGCTTCAGCAGAGGTGAGAGGTGAAAATACGCCGGAAAGAAAGTTCGCCACAACCGGGTATCGAACTCACAACCACCAGGTCATGAGTCCGACACGCTCACCACTGAGCCACCCGGGCGGGCGAAAGGTAGTATAGTGCTTTATCTTTGCTACTGGAAAATTTACAATGGACTTGAGACGGCACAGTGCACAATAAATGTCCAAATAAAAAAAAACAGTCATCGTAGCGTCTCATTATTGAGACTACTAACTACTACTAATCCATGCCCATCTTACTAGCTGTCATTGGAAATTTCATCTAGTAAAACCATAGCAGATGACAAAATAAAGGTGAAAATTTGAAATTTGTTTAGTGAAGGGTAGAAAACATTGTGGGAAAAGGAGAAAAAACTGGTTTCCAGCAATTTCTCCTTTTCCCACATTTTCTAAAGGGTCGTCAAGGTTTTTTACCCCATCAAAGCAAAATTGCATCATTTTAGCGGGAACAAGACAGTTCCCAAACAAGACATTTCCCCGACACGGCTTTTCGAGACAGTTCCCCGACAAAATTGAAGACAGTTCCCCGACACTTTTGAAGACAGTTCCCCGACACTTTTATTATAAGTATATTGAATAGGTTTTTTTAAAAATAATTTTTAGACATTTATTTGAAATGATGGAAGTAAATTTCAACGTTGGTAAATAAATAAATAAATGAATAGTGTTTTAAGGCCCGTCGACAACTTGGGTCATATTGGGCGCACTTACAATAATGTTAGGTGAAAATAACATACATGTCGAACAACACAAGACAAACATGATAAATGAGGAATGGATGAAACACAAAATGATGCCCCTTTTGTCGCCTTTTACGACATGCATGCTGTCACTTTTGTTCCGCCAGATGAAATGGCAGATGTGACGATCGCGGGACTGCAGTGGTTTATTCTTATACCCCCGATTAAACCACACGGGGTCCCACAGGCCAATTGATTCCCATTCCAAACCCTATTTAAACTGAGAAAAAAATATAGGATTTGGAATAAGAACTACCCAGCCTGCTGCAATCCTACGAATTACGAGGAAAGCAGCCGTTTGTCTCTAATTTTAGTCGCCTTCTACGACATGCCATAGAGAAAGGCCGAGGTCCTATTCTATACAATAAAAACCCCCGGGACCCCACGGGGAATTCAACGTTGGTGGTTATCAAATTGCGTAATTATGACAATTAAGGTGGTTGATGTATTGTGATTGGACTGTTTGTTGCCATGATTGGATGTTTGTAATAATGGTTGGTTTAATTGACTGTCTTTAATGGCATGTAGTTCAGCTACAAGAACAAGTCTGCGACGTGAGCATTGGGTTCTGAAATGCAATTTTAACATGTATAACTTTTTATTGATTCTCGTTTGACAGTCATATTACCACTCACTGTCCATAAATGCACAATAAAAAAAAGGGGTCTACATTTATATTATCCATTACATTACTTGCGGGTTATTTCAGTTTCTCCGGAAGTAACTGTAAGAGATGTAAAAAAAAATGCGCTAAACCTTGGCCTACATGTATTTCAAATCCAACACTGGGATAAGGATTTGTTTTAGTAACCAAATACACATATTCATGTATCACACGTAATAATATTCTGATCTACATAACCCGAAGGTACATGTATCATTTCCGAACTGAGTGAACATCAATAATAAACTAAACAGGAGAAATACTCCCATTTATTCACAATTCTTTCACAAGTACAACCCCCATCCCAACCCCATTACCTTTCCCTAAAAGTTATAGATATCGATGATAAATGTCGATGAAAATCAGGTTTGCTAATAATGATCGTGTCGGGGAACTGTCTTCAATTTTGTCGGGGAACTGTCTCGAAAAGCCGTGTCGGGGAACTGTCTTGTCGGGGAATTGTCTTGAAACCATTTTAGCCCCTTTGAAAAAAATTTTTCAGAAAATGTTTTCGATTCCGATAGGTCTAAAATTTTGCTGTGTGGTAACGGGTTAAAGAGGGCTGCCCTGAAACTTTGTGGAGACCAGCAGCAAAAGATTCATCGGAGCAAACCTTCAGACTGAAGTCGTGAAAGTAGGGACATAGAAACTTGTTTATTTAAATACCTTCAGTCTGAAGGTGTCTGCTCCGATGCTATTTTTGTGACTGGTCTTCGCTAAGACCAGTCACAAAAATAGCATCGGAGCAGACACCTTCAGACTGAAGGTAGTTTATAAATAGCTTCGAACCCTGTCGCCCTCAGCTAAGGGCGAGGTGGCAACATTACTGTCACAGCTGTAAACAAGTTTTCTAGGTCCCTTCCACCTGACCGTACAACAGATTAATCGTTGTCTTCAAAATTATCATCGAACGAAATACTTTTCTCCGACTTGTTTACATCGACCATGCGCTTCCGGTTTGCGTGAGATCTATGTGATAGAGGCGCTTATGCTATAAAATTATAGTCTAAGGGAAGTAACTCTTATATAATTCTGATATGTTTACTCTTTGAGTTATCTCCCATTGACCATTGAGAAAGCAGTGTCATCACGGAACACGTCTTTCAGCTGTTTCCTCATCATGAATGCGATTTGAAGTCATATTTCCTTGTCCACATAAAGATCTGCATATTCCCTATTTAGATGGTTGAAAGTTTTGTTCTAGATCTATGTGAAAAAAAACACACGCTCGTTCCAAATTGTTGGACCTTAAACAGAAGCCATTCATCATTCTTGATAGTCTAAGTCTTCTGTACACGGGATGGTTTGGTAGGATGAATCATTAACCGGTTGAACTGTTAATTCATTACCAAACGACAAAATTTAACTTTGCACAAATCGAAAGCATTTGCAGACGACAAAATAAAAGTGACTGAAAATTTGAAATTTGTTTTGTGAAGGGTAGAAAACATTGTGGGAAAAGGAGAAAATGCTGGTTACCAGCATTTTCTCCTTTTCCCACAATGTTTTCTAAAAGCTTCTATCTCAGGGCCGTCAAAGTAGGGATTGTGTGGTAATGGGTTAACGTTACTCTTAATAGACGACAACATTATCTCCCGCTAGATGGCATTAGGTTGTTTCCGCCAGAACATGTGACCGAGAAGCGGAAAGTGTGGATTAAAGATCAGACTGCATGTTCCGTGCAATCTGATCTTAATCCACACTCTCCACAAAACAACTTGAGTTGGTTCCAGTGCTTTTAGGGGTTGAATGAAGTTTTTTTTCTTCTCTCTCTTTTATTTGAAACGATGTAGGCTAAAGCGTTATGGAATTTGAGGATTTGCTAATTAACTCTGCCACACAATCACGACTTTTAACGGCATTGAGAAAGAAGCCCTAGAAAACATTGTGGAAAAGGAGAAAATGCTGGTAACAAGCATTTCCCCCTTTTCCCAAAATATTTTCTATCCATTCATTTTCTCCTTTTCCCACAGTATTTTCTGCCTCATCAAAGTTAGAAATCATGACATAAATAAGATTTATTTCGTGTCTGCAGATGCTTTGAACTTTGTCAAATAAAAAAAAGTGTTGTTTGGTAACGAGTTAAGGTTGTTTATTGCTTTTACCACAATATTCTTAACCCTTACCTGCTATAGTACTAAAATAAAATTTTAATTCGATATTAATAACTAAAATATTGCTGCTCCAAAGTTATATATCTGGAAATAATATCTCCTTGTTGGACAGTGTAGATCAAAGATCAGACAGCACGTTCTGTGCAGTCTGATCTTGATCTACACTGTCCGCAAAAGGTCAGCGGATCGCGCTTCGCAGCCAAAAGGTTAAGTGCCTTTAAAATATGACGGGGTTTTATACCATGCCTGTTAATCGTGAAAATAGGACCGGACAGTCCTATCTCCCCTTGCCACGCACACACCCCCGCTTTGAGTGCAAGGGACGGCTTGCTTTTCCGCCATTTGAACTTTTTATTACAGTTTACAGTTAAACCACACTATATTTCCATGTTTGAACATTTAAGGTGAGACCTGGGTAATGGAAAACAGCTATTTGTACTAAAATATCATCCTGCAAATTTAGCTATAAATGAAAATTAGTATTATTGAACTACTTTCACTTATTCATTTTTTTTTTTTCCATTTTTTCCTTCTTTGAATTATCATTTATAAATCTAAAACCACTATATTTTCAATTCAAAAAGAGATAATAATTACCTCCCTTTTCAGAAAACTAACAAAAATATCAAAAAATAATTTCAAGATAGACATAAAGGAAATTTCTGATCCGTTAGAAATGTGCAAAAATATTATTTCCGCATAAATCCTTTTTCATCAACCAATTAGAATTTTCACCGGAAGTGCATTACACGGGTCTTACCTTAATAGGATAAATTCTACAGGAGCCCAATCCCCCTGCAAACCTCAGATGTAGAACTTTATATGTATACCCATAGTGTTTTATGCTGTGTTTTTATGCTCTTCTTGATTTATGAACAAACTCCGTAACAAAGAAACAAATGAACAAATGCCAGGCAGAAATACAGGGACCGGACAGGATTCGGACCTAGAACGCATGGACGAAAAAAGGCCAACACCATAACCACTCAGCCATAGAGAATTCTCCCTTACGCAGTTGTTAGGTATTGTATTTAAATCGGGACGAAGCCATGCATGAAGGGGTGGTCTCCCATAAAAACAGACAGACAAGCAGACAGACAGACAAAACAAGACAAGACAAAACAGACAGACAGACAGCGGCAGACCGGAGAGAAAGAGAAAGCGGTAGACTGAGTAGAGAGAGAAAAAGAAGCAAGAATGGACAAACGGACGGACGAACGGACGGACGAACGGACAGACAAACAGACATATCATTGATCAAATCACCAAAGGTGATCGTCCGTCAAGTGCTAGATCAATATACACAGACAACGTTACATGTCCTACTGTTGAGCTGTTTGGAATCATGCGCAAAAAGGATAAATATTTTTTGGTGTGACAACCAAATTATCCTTCTTTCAAAATATTTCTATGCCTATCAAAAAAGTCGATCTTTCATAAATTGCTTTCAGATTGCTGCCTTATGTGGATGTGCCATGTCTGTTTTAGTAAAGGTTCTATTTCCTTCTTTAGCAGACGACAGTGTTGGACCCGTCCATATTGACTACATTTCCTGATTTTTACGACACTGGGACAGAAGGCTTTTGAAAACATTGTGGGAAAAGGAGAAAATGCTGGTTACCAGCATTTTCTCCTTTTCCCACGATCTTTTCTACCCTACTGCAAAAAAAATTTTAATGTTTGAGTTACGTTTATTTTGTCGTCTGCAAATGCTTTCGGTTTAGACAAACCTAAAATTTTGTCGTTTGGTAATTATGAGTTATACAGACGACAAAGTGTTGGACTCATCCATATTAACTACATTTGCCGACGGTAAATTTACCCGTTACCAAACAATCCCTGGTTTTTACAACCCTGGGACAGAAGGCTTTTGAAAACATTGTGAGATAAGGAGAAAATGCTGGTTACTTTACTGAAAACAAATTTTAATTTTACGTTTAATTTGTCGTCTGCAAGTGCTTTCAATTTGAACCAGTCCAAAATTTTGTCGTTTGGTAAAGAGTTAAACGTCGTACATTGGTGGACTTGATAGGTGTCTGAAAAATAAACGGTTGAAAATAATTATCATTGGAAAAGAAGAAAGTTCAGATTATCAGAATTTTCTCCATTCCCCAAAATATTTTCAAAAGTCCAGTTGTACCCTTCCCAGAACAAATTTCAATTTTTGAGTCATTTAAATCTTTTTCGTCTGCAAGCGCTTTCAATTTTGACGAGTTAACCCATTACCACACAATCCCTACTTTTGACGACCCTGAGAAAGAAGCCTTTAGAAAATATTGCGTTAAAAAGGAGAAAATGTTAGTAACCAGCATTTTCTCCATTTCCCTCGATGTTTTCTGCTCTTCAAAAAACAAATTTTAAATTTTCAGTCACTTTTATTGTAACATCTGCAAATGCTTTCAATTTGGACAAGCCTAAAATTTTGTCGTTTGGTAACGAGTTAAATGTTGCTAGAAGGCAGGGATTTATCTTTGGAAAGATAAGTAACATCTTGGGGAAAAGCAGAAAAT
Organism: Tridacna crocea; assembly: GCA_943736015.1. Taxonomy (NCBI): domain Eukaryota; kingdom Metazoa; phylum Mollusca; class Bivalvia; order Cardiida; family Cardiidae; genus Tridacna; species Tridacna crocea. The sequence goes on along the minus strand of OX031068.1, from coordinate 18,380,827 downwards.
GCTGGATTGGGTTCCTCCCCCCCCCCTTCTTTTCCCCAAGATATTTTTAAAATGTTTTCACCTTAGGGTTCATAAATACTTTCGGAAAGGTTTGGTACAGAGTTAAACTACTCTTCTATTCCCTGTCTGAAAGAAAACAAACGACAAGCTTTTGGGCATGTCCAAACTGAAAGCACTTGCAGACGACAAATTGTGGGTTGCTCAAACGATGAAAGTAGAACTTAATATGATGGAAAACATTGTAGGAAAAAGATAAAATGCTATAGTTTCCAGCATCTTCTCACAATGTTTTCAAAAGGGTTCATTCACAAGGGCGTTAAAAGTCGTGATTGCGTGCTGAAGGGTTAACTTGTAAAGTACATTTTTGGAGAGAACTGGTCCATTTGAAGTCCTTACAAGACGAAGACTTGTAACTAGATTCTTCCAAACCGACAGCATAAATGTACAGGCGACAAAATAAATAAACAGCCGTCTGGCAATAGGGGGCTTAATGCAATCCCGTTATGTACGATAAAAAGTCACGTAATCATAGGTCCATTGGAGCCACTTTAAGAAGTTAATATTATACCTTTCCCAAACGACAAATTTTGGACCCTTCCAAACCGAAAAAGTCTGCAGACGACAATTTTAGATTTGGAGAAAATGGCAGAAAGTTCTCGAAAAAGGGGTAGAAAACACTGTGGGAAAAGGAGAAATTGCTCGTTACGACCAATTTTTCCTTTTCCCACAGTGTTTTCAAAATACTTTTACTGCAGATATGTAAAAACTAGGGCTTGTTTTGGAAAGGGTTAATTAAACGACATTTTTCAGAAGTCATAAAGTAGCTTGATCCTTTGACAAACACAAAATTTACCAATAACGAAAAGTTTCGGCCCAGGTCAGCCTGCACGGACTGCAAAGGCTGACCTTAATCGATACTTTTCGCAGATTCATTTAGCCCCCTTTTCACAGAGAACGGCTCAAATGTAGTTTTGTGTAACACGTCGCAAACATTTTTCTCTTTCTACGGTTGTTAACATTTTTGGATTGGTTTTTTTCATGACGGTTTCTCAACAAAAATGAATTTAATTCGTCTGCGAATCGTGTTACGAATGGCATTTCGACACAAAACTCGTAATTTTCAAAAGTTAAGCTATGCTCATTTGACCGTACTATAGCAAGGGATCGGCTCAGCCTGATCGTTCAAATTATCTAATTTCTTTCTTTGTGGAAGATTTTTTTGTCCTCCTTCACGTAAACTAATTTTATTTTCGATGCAAAAAGCTGTCATTATTATCCTTGGAACGGAAGAATATGTTATTTGTTGCTCTCAGATAGAAAGAAACAAAGCGTATTTTTAAATGTACCCCCAGTACAAAACGTCAACCAATCAAACAATAATGGCGAGTAGGTCACGTGGTCTCTATTCGTGGCGTGCTAGCTGCTGAAATTCGGCAGCCAAATCAGTCTGCGCTGTCGATGTGTAGGGAGGGTCTGTGGCGATTTTTGTGAATTTTAGGCCGTCAGGGCTCTCGGAAGTGTGTTGAAAGTGATCTTGAATGATTGATAGTGACCATGACGATCATACTTTTCCTTGTCGATACGAGTGCTTCTATGAATCAACGAAGTTATCTAGGAACAGCCTTAATCGACACGGCTAAGGCTTCTGTAGAGAACTTTATGAAGGTATACAGGCATTTTAGGTCGAATTTCTGTCTTTTGTATCAATTACTGTGATAATTTCGGTTTATGGGGATTATAATTTTATTTATTTATCTATTCAGATCCGGGCTCGCGATCCGAACAGCCGATGGGACAGATACATGCTCTTGACATTGGAAGATCCGCCTGCGAATATCAAGGTAAAAAGTCGTTTTAAGATATATGATCCGCTTTTTACCGCTGCAAACGTATAAACCGTATATTCATAATTAATATCCGACGCAAGACGAATGTAAACACTCGCTAGAACCATCGGAATGTCCAGAGAAAAATCAGAGCGATGCACCGCAGAGGTTCATACTCCATTTCTTTTCTCCCTGCTGTGATGCATTGTGGGTAAAATTTCGGGTCAATCTATGTTGACCTTGGAGATTTGCATACATAATTGGGTCATGTCAAAAAAATGTGTACAACAAAATACCAGTATCGTTACTCCATTAAAACTTGTTTTTCCAGTATATTTCCTCAGTTTAATATAACACCTAATTCATAAGTACATCATAGAAGGAAAACCTATTCTGAAACATGAAGAAGATGGAATGTGAATTTATTATTTCGGAGGTTGTTATTGACAATGGAATACATGTCTATTTATAGTCTGTTTCATATGATGAAAGGATTACGTAGGACTCTCAAATATAAATATAATCTGAAGTGTTACACTTCCCTCCTTAGTCCTTACATGCACGCACTAATCTAAGACAAGAAATATCCTTGCACAATATATGAATACTGGGACAAAAAAAAAAAGAAGTTTTCTTCATTAACCCCTATCTTATTGATTGAACTCTGCAAATGTTAGACTTGCCCAAATTGAAATCATATGTAGATGACATGATTTATGTGGCTTTATTAGATTATTCGATGAAAGGGTAGAGACTTAGATGGAAAAAGAGAAAGGATAGTAAAAAATATTTCTTCTTTTTCCCACAATACTTTTGATTGAAATGCATTTTCAATGTCATTTAACCCTTTACCAAACAAGCCCCGTTTTTTACTACCCCCAAGATGAAAGCTGTAGAAAACATTGTGGAAAAAGGAGAAAATGCTGGTTACCAGTATTTTCTCCTTTTCCCACAATGTTTTTAAAGGCTTCTATCCCTGGGTTGTAAAAACCAGGGATTGTTTGGTAAACAGTTGAAGGGAAGAATATGGTTGATATAAAAAAGGGGGTGTGAATAAAGATCAGATTAAGACAGTTCACAAGTTGATCTTTCCACCCCATAAATTAAATTTTAGTAGCTATTTATAGAATAGAGATTTAATTAAAAAGTGTCCATATACACTTTATCATGCGATTTTTTTTTTTACTTATTGAGATTGAAAGCTGTTAACTCTTAACTATGCAACAAAATTTTACACTTAATTAAATTTGAAAGCATTGGCAGGAAATTTATAAATTGTTGCTCAAAAAATGGGAGTTGTGCGTGTACAGTAAAACTTTTTTGGGTTACCAGCATTTTTTCCTATCCCAGAACGTTTTTGAAAGCCTTCTTTTTGCGTCAAGGTAAAAAAAAAAACTCGGGGTTGTGTGGTAAAGGGTCAGTAATATACACTGCTTTAACCCATTACCAAACAACAAAATTTTAGACTGGTCCAAATTGAAAGCATTTGCAGACGACAAATTAGAAGTGACTGAAAAGGGGGGGTCTCACCCTATATGAAATTTACATAGGGACCTGCCCACGCCCAGAATTTTATGAAAATTTATGTGAAGGTAGTGTATTACATGAGGATTATATTACTAAAAAGAAATTACTTCCATCTACCACAGTTTTTGATTTTTTGAATTTTTTAGAATTTTTGATAAAAAATGGGTGTGCCTCAATTAAAGGAGCCCACAGTCCTTCTGATTTTTGATTTGCTGACCAAATTTGTTCCTAAAATAATGCTTATTAATCTCCAATCATGTATGAACCTTTAGTTTATATTGTTATATTGAACAAAATTGACCATATCAATTTTTGATTGAAGTGACCCCCAAATTTCACATTTGTAAAATATTTTGAACAAATTGAATTGTTATTTTCACCATGTTACAATTCTTGTCAACCTATGAATTTGATATTGAATTTGACCACAAGTATGCTTGTTCTTATCCTAAAATATCAAGAAAAAATAAAACCGGTAACATAGTCTTTTTTTAATTTTAGTCTTAATGGTCAAATTTTCTCAAAATGTAAAATTCACATTTTTTTTTAGTTTTGTTTTAGGGTTTTTATTATTGTTTATTTACGCATGTTTATGATTTGTGCGATGTTCTGGTATAAGAAACTTCGCATACAATCAAAAGATAATGCTTTATTTACCAAAAAGAGTTTTTGCAGAAATAATGGCACCTTGTTGAACACCATAAAGAAAATCAAAAATAGCAATATTAAAACTCAATTGAAAGTCTGATAATGAAAATAGATCAGATGTTATCTATTAAAACTGCTCCTATGCGGACTTCTGAGGAGTTTACTATTACTCAGTGCAAACAGATAATTTAACACTACTTATTAATGATTTTTATTTTGTTTCACTCTCATTAACTCATTACCACACGAGAACATTTTGGACTGGTCCAAATTGAAAGTATTTGCAGACGACAAAATAAAGGTGACTAAAAAATAGAAATTTGTTCTGGGAAGGGTAGGAAACACTGTGGGAAAAGGAGAAAATGCTGGTTACCAGCATTTTCTCCTTTTCCCACAGTGTTTTCTAAAGGCGTCTTTCTCAGGGGCGTCAAAAGTAGGGATTGTGTGGTAATGGGTTAAGCCAATTCTATACATCTTTTCCATATGATACCATATGATGTCCTATGAACAACCTACTAAGGTGTAAATAATTAGACTTCTTGTCCTAAGTTTTACAAATAGTAAAATGTGTGAAAACCACAACGGAATTACCCAATTGATGTATAAATAATACAAAGTGTAAATTGATATGAAAAAGAAACACTGATATAAACAAGAGGAGAATAACCAAAGCTCAGAGAACCAAAGAGAGTGGAATACAGCTAAATAATGCTTAATCTTTTCTGTCACCCTTTTGTGAACTTCAGCCTTGACTGCAAATTGCTGAAGTCAAAAATGTATAAACAACTTTTAATAGAATTAAGTCTGCATTAATGTAGCTATGTTTTTTCAATTATTGGCAACTACAAAAGCTAGTATCAAATATGACAAAACATAGACTAAAATACATGTAATAAGTAAACTACTCTCTTAGCTGATGAAGTGCAACAAGGCAGAATGAAATGTTTCAATTAGAAAGTAGTTTAGGCATGAGTGTTACACTAGCGTTTAAAATGTGACTTTTGGAGTTACAGAAGAAAGCAGTTTCAATGAAATACCAGTATGAGTACATGTACTTTTTGAAAAGCTATACAGTCAGACTTTGTTCAAAGAAATGAATTGTGTATGACAGCAGAAAACGGTTAACAAATATAGGAGTATTGTATAATGATGTAGAAGTGTTTTCTTGTTCTTTTCTGTTTAGTGGAAAGTGAATGTAATTGATAATCACTTTTAGTCTTTGTAGCCAGTATCAACCTCAAGGAAAAAAAATTTGTTGATATCACGATGACTCTTGTTAAAACCATTCATATGTATAAAGAAAATCATCATTAAGGATGTTCAAATATATAAAAAAATATAAAATATGTTTTCAGACACAAGTATGTTTTGCTGACAGTTTTTTAATTCAAACTTCAAAGTTGTTGATATAGGTAACCTTACTAATTGCCAGGTACTGCCAGACCATTAACGTATGCACGAGTTGCATCTAGATGGTGTTAACAATATTGCTATTAGTATAATAATTGATTTACTGGTTGTCATCTGAATGTCTTTGTTAAGACATGCATATATCTATTGTAAAAGTGGAGCACCCTGTCTAATACTCTTTTAATGATAAGCCACTTTCTTCAGATGATTGTCCTATTGAAAATTAGAAGTGTAGAATATATTTTGGGATGAAAGGAATATTTATTAAATAAAAATAATTTGTGAATTGGTGTTTTTTGGGGTTTATTTTCATACATGCTACTTTCTTAGGAAAATATCTGTATAATTACTGCTATACCTTTACAGAAGTCTGTTTCTGTATGTGAATCTTTCATTTATCATAGTTAGCTATGCAAAAATATCGATATTATTGCATTAGAAAGTGTTTTGGTAACCATAACACATTTTAGAAGGACATTAGATTTTTGTCCAAAACACCACCTTTGCTCATATCATGCATAATATGAGATTGTTACCGGTTTTCAAATTTTATAAAATTTTGTGTGTATTATGTAGACATACAGGGCCTACTTTCCTAGCAATTTCATAGGTTGACAAAGACTAGAACTACCATAAATGTTTTGTTGAACTTTGTGTTTGGAAAATTTCAGTGTCAATTTTATCCATACTTTTTACATTCAAGTTTTTAAAAAACAGTCAAGTCAATACCTATAATAGCACAATTTGTATCTAATATCTCTATAAGGTGTACCTTTACTATTCATGTTAAAGTTTTAGAAAAATAATGAATTTCGATAACTTTGGACTTAGTTTTTTCAAGGCAGGTACCAGCCAAAACTAGGAGTACCCCAAGGTGCCCTCCTGAGACCTACATGTCTTATTTGAAGTAGATAAATACATTTTTGCAGTTCATAGGCCAAAGGCAATTCGCTTGCAAAGTATCAAGAAAATCCATGCGTGGGCGCAAATGAGACCCCCCCTTTGAAATTTGTTTTGTGAAGGGTAGAAAACATGGGAAAAGGAGAAAATGCTGGTTACCAGCATTTTCCCCTTTTCCCACAATGTTTTCTAAAGGCTTCTTTCTCAGGGGCATCAAAAGTCAGGATTGTGTGGTAATGGGTTAACCCTTTACCTCACAATGCCAACTTTTGACGACCCTTCAGAAAAGATGCCTTTTGAAAACCTTGTGGGAAAAGGAGAAAATGCCGATAACCAGAAATTTCTCCTTTTTTTTCCACAATGTTTAAATCAAATTTCAATTTTTGAATCACATTTTATTTGGTTGTCTGCAAATCCATTCAATTTGGACTAGTCCAAAATTTTGTCGTTGGGTAAAGAATTAAACCATGGGCACGGAGTTGCTGGTTCAAATCCCGTGCTCAGGCAATTTTCTTTCCAAGGGTTGATGATAGTTATTGTGACAGGATCTATTTATCCCTCGCAACTGATCATTCATTTAGTTATGGTTGTGTGGCAGAACAGCCAGTGGCTTTAGAAAAGTATTGTGTGGATTACTGTTTAACCCTTTACCACACAATCCCTTGTTTTTACAACCCTGAGATAGAAACCTTTTGAAAACATTGTGGGAAAAGGAGAAAATGCTGGTAACCAGCATTTTCTCCTTTTCCAACAATGTTTTCTACCTTCACAAACCTGTCACTTTTATATGCATTTTGTCGTCTGCAAATGCTTTCGATTTGGACAAGCCTAAAAGTTTGTTGTTTGGTAATGGGTTAAAGAAACTCAAGGACAGCATGAATAGATATACTGTTGTTGTGGTATGATTGAAATTAAGTTGAAAGTTGTATAAATAACATAAAAAATATAAACAAACCAACAGTAATGAAGGTTTACACTGGAAAAGGGGACTAAAATATTGGACATTGATCAACGAAAACGCAAAAAAAAATAGACTCTACCAAAATGAAAGCATTAAATTTTGTAGAAGAAATATTCAGTGTAGCTCAGAAAGAATGAATATCTGTATTTCAAACTGGAAAAAAAATGGAATTTTGTCCTTTTTACTTTAAAAAAACTTCTTCCCCAGAGTTGTTAAAAAAACTGGATCATGTGATAAAAGATTTACTCTTAAAGTCTTTACTAAACAACAAAATTGTAGACTTGTCCAAATTCAAAGTACTTGCACACAATCAAATAAATGTGGCTCAAAAATGTGGCTTCAATTTGGAGTAAAGAGTTAACTTTGTACCAAAGGTCAAAATTTTAGACTAGTCCAAGTTGAAAGCATTTGCAGATGACAAAATAAACGTAACTAAAATATTGAAAATTGTTTCCAGCAGGGTAGAAAACATAGTGGAAAAAGGAGAAAATGCTGGTTACCAGCATTTTCTCCTTTTGCCCACAATGTTTTCAGAAAGCTTCTATCATAAAAACTAGTGATTGTTTGGCAAAGGGTTAAGAGATGAGATATCATTTTGATCTTACTTTTAGACTGGATGGAAGGAAAGTTACTATGTTTTCTAAAGGCTTCTTTCTCAGGATCATCAGACATAGGGATTGTAAGTAATGGGTAAACCCTTTACTCCATAGATACTCATTTTGATGTATCAACAACAGACAGCTTTTGAAAACATTGTGGGGAAAGGAAAATTGCTCATAACAAGCATTTTCTCCTTTTCCCACAATGTTTTCCACTCAGTCAGATATTTGTATCCTTATTTGTCCATATTTTTGACATCATAATCTTTATTTGCTGGTGATATGGAAGAGCCTCAAATTGGCATATCAGGTAAAGGGTTAAGTAATAGCAAAGGGTGGTGTATATAGTCTTGAGATTGATATACAAATTTACCAATACAGAGTGAATCTTGGACAGGCTTTTACTTTCCACTCTACAAAACAATCCTGTGCTTAATCCGTTACCAGCATTTTCACCTTTTATCACAATCTTTTCCCCATTTTCTAGACCCAATTCCATCATTGTAGCTGCATTTATTGATGCATTCAAAATGGAGCAAGTTACAATTTTGTTTTGTGGTAGAATTAATACACTCTATACATGTCTATACTTGTGATAGTACTATTTTCAAAATATTAACCTATTACCACACAATCCCTACTTTTGACGCCCCTGAGAAGGAAGCCTTTAGATAACATTGTGGGAAAAGGAGAAAATGCTGGTAACCAGCATTTTCTCCTTTTCCCACAATGTTTTCTACCCTTCACAAAACAAATTTCAAATTTTCAGTCACTTTTATTTTGTCGTCTGTAAATGCTTTGAATTTGGATCAGTCTAAAATATTGTCGTTTGGTAATGGGTTAATTGGAAAACTTGCTGTGTAGAGCAAGATTTTGCAGAGGAAAATTTTAAGTCTGATCATGAGTATCTTTGTAAAGTAATCTTAGCCCTTTACCACATTTTTTTCCCCAACTTTCAACAGCCATAGGAAAAAGGGCTGTTGAAGACATTGTTGGAAAGGGAGAAAAATACCAGTATTTTCTCCTTTTCCCACAGTGTTTTCTAACCTTTGAAGGAAACATTCTATAATTTGAACCACTGGTAATGTATTGTCCGCAAATGCTTGGTTTTGCAGATAGTATACATCAAGATCATTCTACAGGAAAAGTATTCAGATCCTGGATTTACCGTATCAGTAATTTGAATTACTTTGGCCAAATAAACTATTGAAATATTTTCAGAAATTAATACAGCAGTAGTAACTATGGTGAAATAAACATAACTAAAATATTGAAATTTGTTTCCAGCAGTGTAGAAAACTGTGGGAAAAGGAGAAAATGCTGATTACCAGCATTTTCTCCTTTTCCTGCAATGTTTTCAAAAGGCTTCTATCTCAGGGTTATAAAAACCAGGGATTGTCTGGTATAGGGTTAAGAGATTAGATATCAATTTGATCTTTTTAGGCTGGATGGAAGGAAAGTCATGCCACCTTTACACAAGAATTGAAAAATCTGACTGCTACTGGGGTAACCTCTCTCGGAAATGCACTGAAGAGCTGCTTTGATTTACTCAATGTGAACAGAATGCAATCAGGAATTGACACCTATGGGCAGGTAAGTTAGATAATTTGCGAGTTTTGTCAAAGTAACCACCTAGCATGGCTAGATGGGATAGCAAAAGTATGATAGGATTCCAATTTTCTATTAGACTGCAACAGCCATTTCCTCTTTTCCCCCAAAATGTTTTTGAAGAGCTGTCATCTATAGTGATACCTTTTTTTTTTTCTTGCAAAGAGTTAACTCTTTACCACACAATCCCAACTTTTAACAACCCTGAAAAAGAAAACCTTTCCAAACATTGTGGGAAAAGGAGAAAATGCTGGTAACCAGCATTTTTTCTTTTTCCCACTATGTTTTCTACCCTCTCCAAATCAAAATTCAGTCGTTGATTCACATGTATTTTGTAGTCTGCAAATGTTTTAAATTTGGACTAGTCCAAAATTTTGTCGTTTGGTAAAGAGTTCCAGACAACAAAATACACTACTCCAAATGGAAAGCATTGGCAGACGTCACAGTGTATCTTGGGATTTTTCTTTCAAAGAGTAGAAAATAGTGTGGGTAAGGGAGAAAACATAGTCTTGTTAACCCTTTAACACACAATCCCAACCTTCAACTACCAACTACTCTGAAAAAGAACCCTATTGAAAACATAATGGGAAAAAGAGAAAATGCTGGTAAGCAGCAATTTCTCTGTATCCCATAATGTTTTCTACCTTCCAGAAGCAAATTTTATTTTTTCAGTCACATTTGTCTTCTGCAAATACGCTCAATTTGGACTAGTCTGAAATGTCATTTGGTAAAGAGGTAATATCAAGCATCCCATGTTTTCAGATGCCATTTTCCCGTGGGCGACTAGAATAATGCATTCACCCTTTACCACACAATCCCAAGTTTTAATGACCCATAGGAAGGAGCCATTTAAAAACATTGGTGATAAAGGAGAATATGCTGGTACCCAGCATTTCCTCCCTTTTCCACAGGTTTCTACACTTCCACAGAGAAATTTCAGTTTTTTGAGTTGAATTCAATACCTTGTCTGCAAACATTTTCAATTTTCCACAAGTGTAAATTTTTCTGTTTGTTTGGTGAAAAGTTGGCCTGAGGGTAGAAGGTCATTTCAGTAAGAACAAAGTGAAAATGTTGTATATGTTTATAATTACAGGGTCGATGTCCACATTACTTAGAACCTGCAGTTATAATAGTTCTAACTGATGGAGGGAAGCTAACGTCATCCAGTGGAGTACATGCCGAGGTAATCCAGCTTTTCGTTTTACTTGTTTATGTGATATTAAGGCTAATTTACAAAACATTTTGACTTAAAATGGCAACAGCATACTTATTCATATTTCTTCCCTGAGTTGTACTACTCACTAGCTTTAGGATTAGGCAAGACCGAGGCTTTGACACTTTGACTTGAGTTTAAACTTTAAGATTTTTTAGTTAGCTCTGCTGTTTTTCAAAGAAAATATCTTGGTATTGACATTTCACATCTCTTCTATCATTACTGAAGATACATGTATTCATAATTTATTGCAAATTCAAGCTATTCGTTCATTATCTAAAGGGAAATCCCTAATTTGGAAAAGGTCACGCCCCCTTTCCAACAAGAATTTTCTACTGAAACATATCTCTTCCTATAAGCTAATGCAGCCTAGCTTAAATGATTACCACACAATCCCAACTTTTAATGACCCTGAGAAAGAAAGCTTCTGAAAACATTGTTGGAAAAGGAGAAAATGCTGGTAACCAGCATTTTCTCCTCCTACAATGTTTTTTAACAATCTGAAATCAAATTTCAATTTTTCTATTCACATTTATTTTGTCGTCTGCAAATGCTTCATGCCTTGCAATTTGGACAGCTTAACTGAGTCTTAGCTGAATCCATGCAATGAAAGATGATTTTACACAAATCCCATTAGATACTAACTGTTAACGTTTCAGTTAAACATACCGATGAATAATTCCTGCGTACCTGGCCATGAGCTGACGAAAGAGCCTTTCCGCTGGGATCAGAGGATATTTAGTCTAGTAATGAGACTGTCTGGCAGTGTACCCATAGATCTGAATTGTAACATGTATATCCCCGCTGCAGAAAACCACCCACTGGATGCCATGTGTGAGGTGACAGGAGGTAGGCAAAAATTTAATCCTCTTTCAAAATATTTCATGTTTTAACCCATTACCACTCAATCCCTACTTTTGACGCCCCTACAAAGGAAGCCTTTAGAAAACACTGGTCCAAATTGAAAGCATTTGCAGAAAACAATTTCAGTGTGCCTCAAATGGTCCAGCTTTTCTATGAAAGGGTAGAAAAGATTGTGGGAAAAGGAGAAAATGATGGTAACCAAGAAGAACTGGTTACCAGCAGTTTCTCCTTTTCCTACAATGTTTTCAAAAGGCTTTTTTCTCAGGGTCGAGATCATGTGGTAAAGGGTTAAACCAGCTTTCATACAGCGTTACTCAAATATTTTGGAAAAAGGTTCAGCTGAACTAAAACTAAGCCTGTCGGGAGAAAAAAATATCCTAATTTTTATATTTTCAACATATCATCAAATAAGAAACGTTTTTAGTTAAGGTTGTATATTAGCAGTGATTCAAACTTGTGATGTTGGATAAGATTTAACTCTTTACCAGGCAATTCTGACTTTCAAAGACCATGAGAAAGGAAGCTTTCGAAAACATTGTAGGAAAAGGAGAAAATGCTAGTAACCAGCATTTTCTCCTTTTCTCACAATGTTTTCTATCCTTCCCAAATCAAATTTCTATTTTTGAGTCACATCTATTTTGTTTTCTGCATATGCTTTCAATTTGGACCACTCCAAAATGTTGTTTGGTAGAGAGTTAATGAACATGTTCATTGAATTTGAATTTCACTGTACCAGATTTTAGGTTAAGATGTTAAATGCACTGAATGTTCAAAGTACATGTATACTATATTTAATGTTGACAGAAAAAAATGCAATATGCATAAAGTTCAGGGACTGCATTTCACTACTGAAGCCACAGGTGTTCAGGTTACGACGAACTTCGCAACCTATATAATGTAATATAAAAAGATAAGACATCCTATAAATTACATTATAAAGGTAGCGAAGTTCCTCATAACTCGTATGCCTGTGGTTGAAGCCACTGCAAATGTAAATGTGAAACTTTGAGGTACATGTATTACTGATAGCTATATTTTTGCCTTAAGTTATCAGAGAAGTTTTTTCATAATCTGCACAACATGTTGAACTTTAAGTCAGAATGTGGTAACTGCTTCTGACAGGCCTATTTAGAATGTTCAACCAATAATTATGCTAGTGCTGAAATAAACAGGGAGTAATTATTAGAACTGGTTATAGATGATCTTTGATACTTTTTACAGGGAGGTCCTATGCAGTATTTAACCAGAAAATGCTGAATGCAGCTGTGGAGAGTCTTGTATCCAAAGTCCAAAATGGAGTAGTGATACAGTTTGAAAAGATTGGGCTGGATCCACCACCTCTGCAAAGTGAAATACCAAAAGGGGAACCAGAGGCTGGGGGAAAAGGTAATTATAAAGTGTTCTAAACAGGTCTAATAACAAAAATTATTGAAAGAGGTGTCTTGCTTCATTGGAAAATTTCCCCTAAATGTACCCTAAAATGAGGTGTTGAGCACTAGTCTTTACAGAAGCTTTTTCAAGTTTGCTGAGCATCAAATGTTGCGTGAGGAAAGTTTAAACAGTGCAAAGAAAGAAGCCTTTTCAAGACATTGTGGTAAAAAAGAAAATTGCTGGTAACTGGCATTTTCTCCATTTCGCACGTCTTCTACCCTTTGAAAGACAAATTTCGCTATTTCGTTTGGTAATAAGTTGAAGCTTGTGCAAAAGTAATTCAGTGGATGGTTTTAACTCTGACCTTATAGCCTTTTGGTGAAGTGTCAAACGATATTCCACTCGATTTATTAGTCCTTATTGAAAATTGAGGTTGTAGTAATGATGGGCATGCTGGTGAGCATTTTCTCCTTTTCTCACAATGTTTTCAAAAGCAGTCTACCCTGTTGTTAAAAGTTGGGCTTGTTTGATAAGGGTTTAACTCATTACCAAACAACAAAATTCAAGGCTTGTCCAAATCGAAAGCATTTGCAGATGACAAAATAAAAGTGACTGAAAATTTGAAATTTGTTTTGTGAAGGATAGAAAACAATTTGGGAAAAGGAGAAAATGCTGGTTACCAACATTTTCTCCTTTTCCCACAATGTTTTCTAAAGGCTTCTTTCTCAGGGGCGTGAAAAGTAGGGATTGTGTGGTAATGGGTTAATGCACAAACACATATGCCAATATATTGCCAAAAGGAAAAACGCTTTGCTCATGTAATCAATGTCTATGTGAATTTGTAAAACTGGTGTTATGGGATATATTCATGTAGGGAGAGAATAGTTTTTGTGGGAAAAACACAGCTTTTTGTAGATTTGGAAATTGTCATCTAAACCATGTCATATTTTGTGTTGTTACACCTTTGGACCCCATGTACCCCAGCAACGGTCAATATTGGCCTGTGTAGGGTAAAGGGTACCTTTGTATGGAAGAAAACCTCTAAGTGAGGTGTTTACCTATTTTCCAGTTGAAATAAGTCATGCTTGATGGATGGTATCTGTGAGCGCAGCCAGCATTGTCCAGACCCTGCCAAAGAGTCTTGACAGCATTTACAAGATTTACTTGTAAACTGGGTGTGAAGAGCTGGCAAAGCTCACAGTGGTCCTGAGTACAAATCTGGCTGCCTGTCTTCAAGACTGGGCACCGGAGAGGGTATGACTTCATAGTGATTCTAAGAACTCTTCAAACTTATTCTTCATTTCAGATCTTATTCTGGATGAATATCTTTTAGCTGTCTTGACAATAATGTGTTGAAAATATTGTATGTCTTACATGGGTTATGCTCTGTTAGCCCATTACCAAATGACATTATTTTAGGCTTGTCCAAATTGAAAGCTTTTGCGGACAACAAAATAAAAGTGACTGAAAATTTGAAATTTGTTTTGTGAAGGGTAGAAAAGATTGAGGGAAAAGGAGAAAATACTGGTAACCAGCATTTTCTCCTTTTCCCACAATGTTTTCTACAGGCTTCTTTCTCAGAGGCGTCAAAAGTAGGGATTGTGTGGTAATGGGTTAACCCACCCATTACTACATAATCACTTTTGACGACCAGCAGAAAAAAACCTTTAGAAAACATCGTGGGAAAAGGAGAAAAATTTTGTTGTTTGGTAATGACTTAAAAGGTTTAATACATCCAGAGAAAGTATTAACTAACCGTTTTACAGGTTGGGCAGACATGGATCGAAACATTATGCAGTTGATAAATTTCCTGCATATCCAAGTAAATTCTACCTCCTGATTCAAGTGGTCGTTAGACTAAATGGATTTTGTGATATAATTAATTTTTGTGATAACTTGCTTGGTAAAATGCATAACTGAGATGCAAAAACTCTTTACAACACAATCCCTACTTTTAACAACCCAGAGAAAGAAGCCTTTTGAAAACACTGCGGGAAAAGGAGAAAATGCTGGTAACCAGCATTTTCTCCTTTTCCCACAGTGTTTTCTATCCTTCCCAAACCAAATTTCGGTTTTTCAGTCAACTTTATTTTATCGTCTGCAAATGCTTTAAACTTGGACCAGTCTAGAATTTTCTGGTGAGGTAAAGTGTTAAAGGCCCATCATACAGAATGGGGCTTACATAAATTGCAGTGTTCTGCTGATAATTATTGAAAGGTGTAATTCCTCAAAGAAGCAATAGAAATGCGCTCCAGAGCAATTTTCAAGAGAATTTACAGGGGAAAACACCCCAGTTGTGTGCATTTTATTGGGACAGTGTCCTTATTCAGAGGGACAAGACACCAGAAGCCCTTCCCTGGCAGAACTTTGAAGTAATTAGGAAAAGTTTGTAACAGAAATTTTAGACTTTGTAACAAATTTTCTTTAAAATGGTTGTATTACTATCAGGATTCTATGAACAGGATGTTTAATATCTGTATATAACAAAAAGAAAAACCTGAAAGGGAGGCTTTATCTTGGCCAAGCCGAAATGGCTTTGATGACAAATGGCAGTATGTGCCTTTGCTGAAGTCCTTAAAGTTAAAGTAGTAGTTGTTATGCTTTGGAATACAAGGGACATGTTTTGCATGTAGTTTAGTACACATACATTAACCCTTTGCCACACAATCCCCAGTTTAAATGAGCTTGAAGAAAGGCCTGTTGAAAACATTATGGGATAAGGAGAAAAGGATAGATAGCAACCTTTTTTTCTTTTCCCTCAGTATTTTCGAATCTTGTCATTTAACCCATTACCACACAATCCCTACTTTTTAACGACCCTGAGAAAGAAACCTTTAGAAAACATTGTGGGAAAAGGAGAAAATGCTGGTAACCAGCATTTTCTCCTTTTCCCACAATGTGTTCTACCGCTCACAAAACAAATTTCAAATTTTCAGTCATTTTTATTTTGTTGGCTGCAAATGATTTCGATTTGGACAAGCCTAAAATATTGTCGTTTGGTCATGAGTTGAGATACATCTATTGGATACCTGCAAATGCTTTTAGTTTGGTCTGTAATATTGTAGCACAGTAAGATTCACAAACAATTCCACATGTTGTTATAATTCTATATATTGAAGACAAGCTATGTGATTGGCTGAGGTGTTAAAGCTTAATCAGACAACTCATCTTGCATCCTGGGTCCGTATTCACCAACCATTCTTAAGAACATTCTTAGTCTTATTCTTCAGAATATTGTCAATATGAAAGTAACAGAACTTCTGATTGGCTAAACCAAATGGTTTAGCCAATCAGAAGCTGTGTTGCTTTCACAGTCGGAAAATTCTGAAGAATAAGACCAAGAACGTTCTTAAGAATGGTTGGTGAATACGGACCCTGATGATAATAGCTGTTTCGTACAATATTATCAAGGGCATTCTTTTACCTTCTGTCTTTACAGAAAACCTTGTTAATGGACAAATAAAAACAGAGGAAGAAGAGGTCAAGATCATACCTCCGCCACCTTCTCAGTTGCCTAGCAACACAAGTTGGCACAACCTCAGACGTCTGATTCTTGTACCTAGATCAGCTCAAAAAGGGTATTCTGTAGGACACTGGCCAATACCAGAGGCCTTCTGGCCTGACAATACTCAACCTTCTTTGGTATGATTTTGAGTCAATACTTCTTAACTCATTCCCAAACGACAAAATTTTAGACTGGTCCAAATTGAAAGCATTTGCAGATGACAAAACTAATGTGACTCAAAAATTGAAATTTGTTCTGCGAGGCTGGAAAATGTTGTGGGAAAAGGAGAAAATGCTGGCTACCAGCATTTTCTCCTTTTCTCACAATATTTTTGAAAGGTTTCTTTCTCAGGGTCGTGGAAACCAGGGATTGTTTGGGAAAGGGTTAACTTCATTCCTTGTGCTTCAATTCTCAGGCTTTTTCAGAGGCTGTATTGATCAAACATTCTAGATAAAAGTCTTTTTCACGGTAATTTTTGGGCCATTTTTAGTGAGCCAATCACAAATTTTGTTACTTTCTGAATTTAGAATTTTTTTCTCTCAAAGACAAGTCTCATAATTTAGCCCTTTACCATACAGTCCCTGGCTTTAATGACCTTTGGAAGAATCCTTCTAAAAAAAAACTTTTGGAAAAGGACAAAATGCTGGAAATCAGCATTTTCTCTTTTTCCCACAATATTTCTACTGTTCCAAAGTCCAGATTCAATTTTTAGCTCTATTGGCTGAAAGCCAGCAGAGCTTATGTCATGGCGGAGTTTCCGTCGTCCGTCCGTCCGTTAGTCTTTTTCTTGTTTACGCGATAAAAGTCTGCATTTGTTGTCAGATTTTTGTGAAATTTGCACAGATTGTTTATCTTATCAATAGCTGTAACCCTATTGATTTTGATAAAAATCCAACAAACAATATTGGAAAGGTTGCAATTTCAAGTTGAAAATTTCCAATTCTTGTTTATGCGATAAAGTCTGCTTTTCTTATCAGGTTTTTATGAAACGTGCACAGTTTATTTATCTGATCAATAGCTTCAACCCTATCAATTTCGAGAAAAATCTGACAAATGGTATGGGAAAAGTAGCCATTTCCAGTTGAAAATTTCCAATTCTTGTTTACGCGATAAAGTCTGCATTTGTTGCCTGATTTTGCACAGTTTGATTATCTCATCAATAGTTTCATGGTCTTCTAATACTTTTAATCAGAACAAGTCTAGTCCCAGGTAATCACTCTCACAAGACCCAGTGTCCACATGAAACATACCTTAATGTTACTTATGTAACTTAAATTTATGCTGGCAGCTGTCTTTGACATTATTATCAAAACACAAAAATCATGAAGATTTCCACAATGCAAAGTTGCAAATGTTTTCGATATTACAGTATAAAATCTAGAGGACAATTTTTCTGGGAAAGTTAGTTTTGCTTTTCTGTGGCGATAAATAGAATTCCTGAATAATATTTGAGAGTAGATCCAAATTATCTCCCCCTGAGACAAAATCTTGATCATCATCTTCAAATTGTATGTTTTTTCAGCCACCAAGGTCAGCACACCCAAATGTACAGTTCTCATGCACACCCTGTGAACCCATGGTTATAGACAATTTACCCTTTGATAAATATGAACTCGAACCCTCCCCTTTGACGCAGTTCATCCTTGAGAGACGACAGCCGAATGTGTGTTGGCAGGTGTTTATAAGTAATAGTGCGAAGTACAGTGAAATTGGACATCCATTTGGATACATAAAAGCCAGCAGTACATTAACCTCTGTGAACCTATTTGTGATGCCATATAATTATCCAGTATTACTTCCACTTCTTGGTAAGTGCTTCTGAAATTCTTTTATTTTCCTTTGCAAGACTTTAAATAATACTTGTACGATTCAATGCTGACCTTTAACCAACCAAGAAGAGAAGGCTTTTGAAAACATCATTGGAAATGAAGAAAATGCTGACAATCAGCATTTTCTCCTTTTCCCACAATGTTTCAGGACTACTCTTCCAAAGTCAAGTTCCAATTTTTCAGTCACATATATTTTGTTGGCTGTAAGTGCTTTCAATTTGGACAAGTCTGAAATTATGTTGTTTGGTGAAGCGGCTAGAATTATATTGTCTGACAAAGAGTTAAAAATGGAGTTATGTACATTAAACCTTGTTAATTAAATATGAGCCAAGCTCTGAGAAAATTAGATTTAACTCATTACCAAACGACAGAATTTTAGACTTGTCGAAATTGAAAGTATTTGCAGACGACAAAATAAAAGTAACTGAAAATTTGAAATTTGTTTCATGAAGGGTAGAAAACATTTTCTCCTTTTCCCACGATGTTTTCTAAAGGCTTCTTTCTCAGGGGCGTCAAAAGTAGGGATTTTGTGGTAATGGGTTAATACATCTCTTTGATTCTTTATACCAAGCAAGACATCAAATAATTATGGACTAATAGAATCAATCTTTCCTAATAACCAACGGAATCATGAGGTAAAAGGATGTTTTATCATGCAGAAAATTGTTCAGGAAGAAAAAGTTCCTGCAGAGGTCAGCCTGTGCAGGCTGACCTTTGGCTGATACTTTTTGCAGATGCATTAAGCCATCTTTTCTTAAAAAATAGCTCTTTTTTTTTTAACATATAGGTAATTTTGTTCCTTTATTTTATTTACAGATGAGTTGTTTAAGGTTCACAAATCAAAACCCAATCAACAGTGGCGACAAAGATTTGATAACTATATTAAAACTATGCCCGGATATTATGCACAGGTAAGAAAAAATTACTTTTTTAAAAGGCTTTATTAGTAGCAACTTGAAGAAATTGCACTAAAGTTTAACCTTTGACAGAAGAATCCCAATGACTGTATCCACTGTTTTTTCATTAGTGTTATCTATTACAGACAAAGCTGACCATTTGAGCATTATTCAGTTTGTTTTCTGCAAATGCTTTGAACTTAGACTTGTTCAAGAGAAGACTTGATTCCTGAAATTTTTGCAGTCAGCATGGAAGGCTTGATAAACATGTATTAAAGATCAATACATACATGTATATAGAAATAGTGTGGCAAAAGAAGAAACTGTCCATTTTTTTAATTTTTTTAATTTTGCTCCAAGGTCTATGTTTTCTGCCAGAAGTCTGCAAGAGTGATTGCAGGTTCTTTTAATTGCAATTCTTTGTTTGAAATCACAGATTTTGCACCATTACATGTAGATTTTCAAAGTAATAACATCATTGATTATAATTATGACAATATGTGGCAATAATTTTGATGGAAGATACTGTAAATGTATGATGATACTGTTGCTGCAGTAATATCTAGTGATAATGTTCTTAAAATATTTGATGAAAGTCTTTCAGTTATCCCTTTCCCAAACAAAAAAAGTTTGGACTAGACCAAATGGAAAGCATTTGCAGACAACAAATCAAACGTAATGTAAATGATGACTTTCGTCTATGAGTAGGTAGAAAACACTGTGGGAAAAGAAGAAAATGCTGGTTACCAGCATTTTCTCCTTTTCCTACAGTGTTTTAAAAAGCCTTCTTTCCTAGTGTCATAAAAACCAGGGATTGTTTGGAAAAGGGTTTAAATCGATGATACTGTCATGGTGATATTTCTCCATAATGATTTTTAAATGATGATGATTTTATAATAATGTGATAATATTTGGTGTCAACGGTATGTTGATATTTTATGGTAAATGAACCCTATACGAGACAATTCCTGGTTTTTACGACCTAGTAGAAGAAAACTTCTGAAAACATTGTGGGAAAAGGAGAAAATGCTGGTAACTAGCATTTTCTCCTTTTCCAACAATGTTTTCTACTCTTCTAAACTTAGCGTTTCAATTTTTGATTCACATTAAATTTTATTTTTCCGTTTTCAAATGCTTTCAATTTTGACAAGTCTAAAACTTTGTTGTTTGGTAAAACATTCATGATGATATATTTTGATAGTGTTATAATAACTTACCTTATCACACAGCCTCTGAAGAGAGCCTTAAGCAGAATGGGTATACAGAATCTGGTACCAGATAATACAGAAAATGTGCTCAGTTATAGTGTGATAACCTACCTCAAAAAACTGAAGAATATGGTAAGTAAACAGGAATTATATATAATGTACACTATTTATATACAACCGAAGGGTGTATTGTTACGGCCATGGTTGTCCATCTGTCTGTCGGCAAGTTTTTGTGTACGCAACTCCTACAGTTTCCATCTGAATAACATGAAAGTTTCCACAATGAATCACTATGATGTGTAGTAGTGCATGTGACTCTTAAAATTTTTATCTCTGTAGGTGTTCTAGATTTTAACCCATTTCACTGACAAGCCCCTTGGGGCATATTTTTGCAAGCCTGCAAAGCTCTTACTTGAAAGGGCTGGAGGGGGGGGCTTATTAGTTTTCAGTCCTTATCCTGTAATTCAGTATTTTCTGTTCAGGATTCTTACCAGAAATTTTGTTGGAGATTTTCTGTTAAGTTTGAATTGTTTTAATGATGGCCAAAGCTATGGTGAGGTGCTAAAATGAAATATTGTTTTCGATTTTGTTATCCAGCATATTTTTTTCTGCAAAAGCAATAAAACTGAAAATATCGTTGAGATAAACGATGACTGATAATTGTGGAAAAGGGAGAAATTTCTTCCCTTTAGCTTTTAAAATATTTTTTTTTTTTATCTTCAATAGGTGGTAACATCAGTTGTTTAACTCAACCAGGTGCCAAAAGTTTGGACAAGTTTGATTTGAAAGCATTTGCAGATGATAAAATGAAGTGCTGGGCAATTGTTTGGAGTTTTTTTTATGAGGGTAGAAAACATTAAAAAAGAAGAGAATTATTTTTTTCTCTTTGCCCACATTGTTTTCGAAAGTTAACCCTTTCAAGGTTGTCAAAACTTTGCGTTGTATTGTAAAAGATTAACTCTGCCAGACTTTGAAATATTACTCGTAATAACATTGAAAGAATTTGCAGACAACCAGTTAACTGTGGATGAGAGCTCCAGTGTTTGAACTTGGTGTGTAGGAAAGAAGACAACATTCTTGGAAAAATAAGAAAATGCTGTTTTTTTTTGGTAAAAAGTTGGGTATATTTTCTCTGATATCTTACAGGCCAAAATGGAGATGGATAGATTGGTTGCCTCTGTTGGTTCAAAAATACCTCCACATGAAGGAATTAAAGTTAGCTCAAGGTAAAAAAATATATATATTTGATATCATTTCTATAAACCTTTACTAAATGACAAAATTTTAGACTGGTCCAAATGGAAAGCACTTAAAGATGACAAGGTAAAAGTAACTCAAAAATTGAATTTTTTTGCCAGCAGAGTCGAAAACATTGTGGGAAAAGGAGAAAATGCTGTTAGCTGCATTTTCTCTTTTTCCCACAATGTTTTCATAAGGCTTTTATCTCAGGGTTGTAAAAACCAGGGATTGATTGGTAAAGAGTTAATGAATAATACATGGCACTAAAGGTAATATGTGAATTTATGTGCTGGACTGTCTAACCAAGTCTGCCTGGATAGCTTAGTGGTTAACATACTGGACTGATGACTTGGTGGTTGTGAGTTGGATACCCAATTGAGTCAAACTTCATTTGGGGGGGATTTTACACCACGCACCTGTGATGCATGTGAGAAATGGTTCATTTCATTTTGTATTTGTGTGGTTATAGGTTTTTATGTTATTTTTTCGTTGTTTCAGAACCAAAACATCAATTTTACAACGAAAAGATTTCAGCCAGTTGTTGAAAAATGTTGGCGGTAACCTCTCCAGCTTGAAACAAGAACTGACAGATTACAACACATTCACAGTGGCTGTGCCAGATAAGGAGATTAAACCACAATGCTTCAGGTAGTAGAATATAAATGTAAATACAGTACAACCTGTATTCAGAGACCACTCAAGGGAAGTACTGAAATTGGTCTCTTACAACAGGTGGTCTTTAGATACAGGTTATATAAGGTTAATGTAAGAAGGGTTGTTGTATCAGAACAGTGGTCTCTTAAAGCAGGTGGTCTCATAATACAGGTGGTCCTTAACACAGGTTTAACTGTACTATTTTTTTAGTTGTGCCAGGGTCATTTATTCACAAAAGTTTGTGTTGGTCCGTCATGAAATTAAGTAAATCTATGGGTAGCCACACTTGTACAACTCTTTTTTCATTTTCCTCAAGGTGTGATATAACTGTCAGCACATAGCCTGTTTTAGTTTCAACCTATAATGTGAATTAACTCATTACCAAACGACAAAATGTTTGGTTTGTCCAAATTGAAAGCATTTGCAGACGACAAAAAAGACGGAAAATTTGAAACTTGTTTTGTGAAGGGTAGAAAACATTGTGGGAAAAGGAGAAAATGCTGGTTACCAGCATTTTCTCCTTTTCCCATAATGTTTTTTAGAGGCTTCTTTCACAGGGGCATCAAAAGTAGGGATTGTGTGGTAATGGGTTAACTCTTTATGTGGAAATGTAGCATAAATCAGAGGATGTTTTCAAAGTAAAGAGATCTCTGAAAGAGAGATGCAGAAAAATTAGTTGATTAAATGGATTTTGGTTCCTCATGAAACTCTTCTTTTATCATTTGTAAGGAACCTGAATGTAGTTAGTTTTCTTATTACAGAAAAAAAAATCATTCCGAGTTTGAACATTGCATTTCAAGTTGTTAAGAATGGAAACTCATCTAGGAAAACTTCAGAGCTCCAGTTAAGAGGGAGTGATGGTATTCTAAATCCATTATTTCTCATCCAAATCCTATATTGTGGGTACTCATTAGAATTGTCTCGATGAGATGATTCTAATGAGTACCCACAATATAGGGTTTAGTGGAGAATAATTTATATTTTCAATTTCGAAATCAAAATCACTCCCTCTATCTGGAGCTCTTGAAAATGGATGAAGGTCAAACTATGACTTTGATACTTTGATTGTGTCTTACCTATCTCCCAGCATAATTTTCACATACTGCCTGTAAAAACTAAGCTTGGAAATTATTCCCATCATATGTATATAGATTTTGTCATTTTTAAACAGTTATGCTTCTCTTGCCTTGCATGAACTTTAATTGGTACTTTGTCTTTTTCTCTTTTCTCAGAAATCCATTTGACATTCCAAGAAGGAGTTTATTAGATCAGATAGCCAGAATGAGAACCAATTTTCTACAGTCCTCCTACACGACCACAAAATTGTCTGATACAGGTACAGGATTTTGTGTACTTGTAAGGAATATGTATAATTTAAGTGATTTAGCACCAGTTATATTAACCCTTTACTCCACAGATACTCATTTTAACGCATTGCTTGTAGGAGCCGTTGGAAAACATTGTGGCAAAAGGTGAAATTGCTCGTGACGAGCAATTTCACCTTTTGCCACAATGTTTTCTATGCTATCAAAAGGTATCATATACACATAAGAAACAACTTCATCCTTGCTGTTATTTAGGGTCAATTAGAGATACCATAGGAATGTCTTATGGGGTAAAGGGTTAAGTTTGTGTTTGAAATCAATTTCAGTTAATATTTTCTTAACTCTTTACCAAACGACAATGTATTTGCAGACGACAAAATAAATGTGACTGAAAATTTGAAATTTGTTTTGGGAAGGAAGAAAACATTGTGGAAAAAGGAGAAAATGCTGGTTACGAGCATTTTCTTGTTTTCCCTCAATGTTTTCAGAAGGCTCCTTTCTCAGGCTCTTAAAAGTCCTAATTGTTTGGTAAAGAGTTGAAACTTACTCTATGATTTTATAGTGCTTTTAACCCTTCACCACACAGTCCTGAGTTTTAACTACCCTTAGTAGACTCTGTCAAATGTCAATCTCTGACTTTGTGTAATGGTTAAACATTAATGTCACACAATCCCATGCATATCATACAAACATTTACAAAAATGAGTTTTAATGACCCTGGGGTAAAAGCATTTGAAAATTTGTGGGAATAGGAGAAACTGCTGGTAACCAGCATTTTCCCCTTTTCCCACAAAGTATATCTACTTAGAGAAAATCCACATCATTTAAGCTACATTTACTTTATTGGATATAAGTTCATCAGTCTGGACACGTCTAAAGTATTGTCGTGTGGTATATGGTTGAATTTTTTCTTAGATAGAAAAAAAA
This sequence comes from Tridacna crocea, assembly GCA_943736015.1. Classification (NCBI taxonomy): domain Eukaryota; kingdom Metazoa; phylum Mollusca; class Bivalvia; order Cardiida; family Cardiidae; genus Tridacna; species Tridacna crocea. The sequence continues at coordinate 18,356,317 of OX031068.1, read as the reverse complement.
AGTAGTAGACAGTTTTTGTTATACCCATCACAAGGTAATGGAGGGGGATACACTGGAATCGCCATGGCTGACTATCCGTCCATCCGTCAACACAAATTTTTCCGCAGCAATACTCTGACAGTGTTTTTTACTCAAATTTTTTACTCAAATTTACACACAGTGATCTTATATATATGAAGTTCTGCATGTGCAATTTTCATGACCCTGCTGAAATTTGTTGTGGATTTATCTTCCCTTGAACTTTTTTCAAGTCTTACTTTTGTACTATACCATTCTGCATTCTGTGACAAGGAGCTGAACGGAGGTATAATCACGTTTAGTGATAGCTTTAGTTAAATCGGTATTCTAAGAAACCTTATGGCTTTAACATTCCAGATGAGTTACACAGTGTACCTATTGGACAGATGGGGAATTACCAGGAGTATCTGAAGAAACAGCCGACACCGCTACGAGAGTTAGAGAACCAGCCTGTACGAATACACATGTTTGGAAATCCATTTAAAGTCAATAAAGTAAGTAGACTAGTCTTTGATAGGGTAGAGATTTTCATTTGAAAAAGTTCTGCAGCAGACAACTTGAAGAGTTTCAATTTGTAAATTATGGACGATCAATATCGATTCAGTATGAATCAAAGAAAGACATAATATGACCTGCAACGTTTGAAAGGGGGCATTTAGACATTTGTGTAAATTGTCATCTCGTACCAGCCTGAACAGTCCGCGCAAGTTAACCGGTTGTGGCACTTTATGTCTACGTTAGAGTTTGTTCTATAGTAGACTTGCACAAAACAGAAAATATATAAAAATGGAAAGTGTCATTTCAGATTTGCCTGCGCGGACTCCACAGTCTTACTGAGATGACATTATCGGACCATATATTAATTCAAATGTTAATTCTATACCAGATGACAAAATTTTTGTCTTGAAGTCCAAATTGAAACCATTTGCAGACGAGGAAGTAAATGTTGCAACATGAAATTGGTCCTTCAAAGAGAAGAAAACATTATAGGAAAAGGAGAAAATTTTAATATATATATGCATTTTTCCCTGCTTGTTACCAGCATTTTCTCCTTTTCCCACAATGTTTTCAATAGTCTCTTCCCTCAGGGTTGTGGATTGTGTGGTGAAGGGTTGACAGACAAACAAAGCCAAGAAAAGATGTTTAGAGGAAGAGTTCCTCTTCTGTGGCAGTGGCTTTGTGCAGGTTAAAGGTTTAAGTTTAGAAGTTGACTCTTGTATAGGTCTGGCTGGGTAGTTCAGTAGTTAGCAAATCTAACTCCTGGGTCAGAAGTTTAAATCTTTACTAAACGACAAGATTTTGAACTGTTCCAAATTGAAAGTTTTTGCAGACGACAAAATAAATGTGACTTAAATACTGAAATTTGTTTTGGAAGGATAGAAAACATTGTGGGAAAAGGAGAAAATGCTGGTTTCCAGCATTTTCTCTTTTTCCCACATTGTTTTCAAAAGGCTTCTTTCTCAGGGTAGTTAAAAGTCGGGATTGTGTGGAAAAGGGTTAAGAAATGCTTGTACATGTTCATGTTTAATGAAGACTCAAAATCTTTGCTCTTACCATAGTCGCTGCAACAGGATTCATTCCTCTCCCACTGCAGACCATTGTTTTGGCAATGATAATGTGGGAAAGCAGCCAGTGGCTTGGAAAGAATATTTTGCAAAGTACTGGTCAAAGAAACTCTAGAAACACATAGATAGGTGCACTGGTCGCTGGGACATAAATGAAATAATGTTGAAAATTTTAAACAGTGTCAAACACCATACACTCAATCAGTGTTCTTACCAATAAAGTCCACTGCTACCAAATGACTCGAAGGTTGCAGTTTTGATACCTGGTTGCAGCGAACTCTCTTTGCAGCAATTTTTTGCCTTTCACCTCTGATGCATGTGAGAAAAGGAGTGAGTGGCTTTGGAAAAAAAGTTGTGTCAGTACTGGTGTGAGAAAGACAGGAAACACATGGGTGGGTCACTGACTGCCATGATATGACTTAAACTGTTAACCCTTTACCCCATAAGGCATTTCTATGGTATCTCTAATGGACACTAAATAACAGCAAGGTTGAAGCCGTTTCTTATGAGTATATTACACCTTTTAATAGCATAGGAAACATTGTGACACGAGCAATTTCACCTTTTGCCATAATGTTTTCCAAAGGCTCCTACAAGCAATGTGTAGAAATGAGTATCTATGGATTAAAGGGTTAAAATGGCGTTTAACCCATTACTGAACGACAATATTTTAGACTAGTCCAAATTGAAAGCATTTGCAGACGACAAAATAAAAGTGACTGAAAATTTAAAATTTGTTCTGTGAAGGGAAGAAAATATTGTGGGAAAAGGAGAAAATGCTGGATACCAGTATTTTCTCCTTTTCCCACAATGTTTTCTAAAGGCTTCTTTCTCAGGGGCGTCAAAAGTAGGGATTGTTTGGTATTGGGTTAAACTTCAGTACAAAAACAAAAAAGACTCTTGTCGAACATAGGAACTGGATCTGTTACTTTTGTATTTTTATCAAGTTGCCAATTATATATTTTATTTCATGCTTTCCGGTAGGATATTGAGAATTGGCAGTGAAAATATTTTTCGATCTTACACTGATACCACCAGTGAAAAAAACGATTTTCACGTTCTTGTTGCCGAGGTAAATTGCGCGTGCGTAACAACTAGATGGTAAATATGACGTTATATACCTTACATTCACACGCTTGACGTAACGTTGCTATGCGGGAGGGGTGCGCAACGGGGAATAAGGGAAAAGAACTGTACTGAATTTTGATAAAGCTCCTCCCAGAAAGGGTTAAAAGCATAAAATAATTAGAATATTTTGCGGTTTTTTTTTTTCGGTGAAAGATCGAAATTTATTTCATCTCGTGAACACCATTGGTAATATTTTCACTCGTGGCTATGCCACTCGTGAAAATATTACCGATGGTGTCCACTCGATGAAATAAATTTCGATCTTACACTGAAAAAAAAACAAATATCCTCTATATCTTCTTGTAGAATATCATGGTTGATGAGGCAGAGGATTCCATGTTTGGAGGCCAACAATCTCCCAAAAAACGGCCAACAGACAGTATGCTCTCATCTCCTGGTCCACGGAAAAGGAAACCAGGTATTTTCTACTTTTGATCCCATCATAAAATCATGTCAGTTTTGCTCTGAGAAAAGCTTGCTCTGGAGTTTAATTCTATACCACAGTCCGGACTTTTAATGACCCCTAGAAATAAGCCCATAGAATACATTGTGGAAAAAGGAGAAAATGCTGGTAACCAGCATTTCATCCTTTTCTCGCAATATTTTCTACCCTATCAAAGTCAGAAATCATCATATTACCAAGATTTCATTTGTCGTCTAAGGAAGAAGCCTTCTGAAAAATATTGTGGGAAAAGGAGAAAATGCTGGAGAAAATGCTGGTAACCAGCATTTTATGTTTTTCCCACAATCTTTATTACTCTTCCAAAGTCAAGCTCCAATTTATGAATCATGTTTATTTTGTCGTCTGCAAATGCTTCCAATTTATGCAAGTCTGAAAATTTGTCCTTCGGTTAAGAGTTTAAGTAAACAATGCTAGTAATGAAATGCATTCAAACCATACTATTTAAATGTATGAAAATAACATGTATTGTGAAGATGGCAATGTTCGAGTGTCAGTGACTGATTAAAAAAGGATAAATTCTGAAACCAGGTAAAAAGTAAACAAAAGATAGAGGTATTGCCTAGTCATAGAATTTCTTTTTCTGCCAGTATTTGGACCATAACATGAAACAAATGCTTTACAGGTCCATTGCCTAAAGACACACCAATACGTAGGCCAAAAACTCCACCTGTTGTGATAAAGGAGGAGGAAACGTCTCTTGCTCCGCCCCCATACTCTCCACCTCTGTCTCCAGTACAAGAGGAGTCAGATGCTGAACAAGGTAAGCGATATTCCTGACAGTTTTTGCTTGTTTTTCTCAACCCTTTACCAAACAATCCCTGGTTTTTACGTCCCTGAGATAGAAGCCTTTTGAAAAACATTGTGGGAAAAAGAGAAAATGCTGGTAACCCGCATTTTCTCCTCTTCCGGCAATGCTGTCTACCCTGCTGGAAACAAATTTCAATTTTTGAGTTATCTTTATGTTGATGTCTGCAACTCCTTTCAATTTGGACCATTCTAGAATTTTGTCGTTTGGTAAAGGGTTAAAGACCAGTAATTGGCCAAACATGAACAATTTAGCGGTCAAATTGCAACCGCAATTTATATGGTTAAAAATATGGATACTGGTATGCGAGTCTTACAAAGTTTGTCAGTCACTGGCAGAGAAAAGAATCTTGAAACCAGAGTTAAAAATTGGCAACTCTTAATTCTAGTTATAAGATTTATATTTCCATTGTATTACTTGTATAGTTTTTGTTTATTCATGTGTATGAACTTCATTCATTTCCACAAAACAAGGACTTTAAATCAGAGGAGTCACTGGTTTACATCCCCAGTTTTGCCAAGTTCTTTCCAAGAAATGCTGATATTCATTGCTACACAGTTCATTCCTTGTTCACCGCTGACGATTGTTTTGGTGGTGGTTACATAAGAAAGCAGCCAGTGGCTTGGGAAAAAAATTGTGAAAATCACTGGAGAAGGAAACTCCATGCAAGCTAGGATAGGTGGCTATCATACTGAAATAGTGTTGAAGACAGCATTAAACCTTCAGCAGGCGACAAAATTTTAACCTTGTCCAAATTGGAAGCATTTGCAGATGACAATTTCAGTGTGGCTCAAATGGTGTTCGGAAGCATTTGCAGATGACAATTTCAATGTGGCTCAAATGGTGTTTATTTTTCTTTGATAGAGTAGAAAACATAGTGAGAAAAGGAGAAAATGCTGGTTACCAGCATTTTCTTCTTTTCCCACTATGTTTTCAGAAGGCTTCTTTTCCAGGAGCATCAAAAGGCGGCATTATATGGTAAAGGATTTAACACAATACAGCCATACAGCCTAATCAGATACTTCGTCCATTTCAGAAATACCAGAAATTGTGATAAAAGAAGAACCGTCAGAAATTAACCATGTGCAAGGTGATGATGAACAATTAACCAATCACGTCATGGAAAACAAAAACGGACATATCAGTCCCAAACCTGAGCCCAGTGAGTCCCCGACATTAAATAGTGTCATGTCTGAGAAAATAGATCCCAAGAAGGAACTGCGAGTGTTCAACCACAATGTGAAGTTAAGGCAGTTGGTTGTGAAAGAAGTCCGAAAACCAGGAAAACGTAAGTGCAACACGTTTGCTTGATACCGGTATTAGATGTTTGAATACAGAGTTTTAGAATTCTCAAGGAGCTAGAAACAAGGTTCCCTGCCTGAAATCTTTACTCTTTACCACACAATCCCAACTTTTAACGACCCTGAGAAAAGAGTCTTATAGAAAACATAGTGGAAAACAGAAAAAGTGCTGGTAACCAGCATTTTCTCCTTTTTCTACAATATTTTCTACCCTATCAAATGAATGAATGAAATGAATATTGTTTTATGGTGCATCAACAGCCATGGTCATTTAGCTTGCATATCTGTGTTAAAGGATAATAAAAGTGAAATTTTAAACTGAAAAAGGTTTGAATACACTAATAATAGTAAAAGGATGAATAAAGAAGGGTAATTTATGATTTTTGATTTGCATAAAGGACATTATTGAGTGACAGGGGAATCCCTATCTACTCCAAGTCTACCCTATCAAAGTCAGAAATCAATATTAACCCTTTCCCAAACAATCCCAGGTTTTTACGGATCTGGAATAGTAGCCTTTTGAAAACATTGTTGAAAAAGGAGAAAATGCTGGTAACCAGCATTTTCTCCTTTTCCCACAATGTTTTCTACCCTATCATAGACAGAAATCATCTTTTCAGCAAGAGTTGAATTGTCATCTGCAAATGCTTTCAATTTGGTTTAGTCCAAAAGTTTGTCGCTTGGGAAAGGGTTAACAAGTTGTTTGTTCTCTGCAGATGCTTTGAATTTGGTCCAGTCCAAAAATTTGTTGATTGGTAAAGAGTTGACCAGATGAGATTTGTTTTGGACTGGTCGATATTAACACTATCCAACAAAATAAGTAAAATTAATTTTTCAACCTGGTAGAGAAGAAAAAGAAAGAAAAAGAGGTCCCTATTGGTCAATGTAGATTCAAGATCAAACTGCACAATGAGTGCAGTCTGATCTTGATCAACATTGTCTATAAAAGTTCAGTGAGTCATCCTTAGCAGGGTTAAAAGCATTTTTAGATGACAGCTCTACCAATAGACAAAATTTCAGACTTGTCCAAATTGAAAATATTTGAAGACAACAAAAATGAACTTCACTCAAAAGTTGAATTTGTTTTTAGAAGGGTTGAAAATAATGAGAGAAAAGAAGACGTTTTAGAATGGTTGAAAATGTTGAGAGAAAAGGAAAAAATGATGATTTCCAGCATGCCCCTTTTCTACAAAAGTTTTGTAAGTTTTCTTTCTCAGGGTCATACAAAAGGTGGATTGTGTGGTAAAGGTTAGATGTGGTTCAAAAGAGTGGGTTTGTAATTGGAAGGATAGAAATCATTTTTTGAAAGGGAGAAAAAATTATGGTTAATAGCAGCATTTTCTCCTCCCATATTTTTTTCGCAAGCATTTTTCTCCTATCAATCCAACCAAAGATCTTGAAAAGCCGGTACTTTTGACGACCCTGAGAAAGAAGCCTTTAGAAAACATTGAGGGAAAGGGAGAAAATGCTTGGAAGCAGCACTTTCTCTTTTTCCCACAATGCTTTATACCCTTCAAACATAACAAATTAAAAATTTTGAGGCACTTTCATTCTGATGTCTGTAAATGCTTTGAATTTGGACCAGTCTAAGATTTTGTCATTAGGTAATGAATTAACTCTTTACCACACAATCCCCACTTTTAACGACCCTGAGGAGGAGGCCGTCTGAAAACATTGTAGGAAAAGGAGGAAATGCTGGTAAGCAGCATTTTCTCCTTTTCCCACAATGTTTCGTAACCTTTCCAAATTTTTGATTTACATTTATTTTGTCATCTGCAAATGCTTTCAATTTGGACCAGTCAGTAAATTTGTCGTTTGGTAATGAGTTAACATTGGGATAATCAATGATATAAGGTTTTATACATGATCTATGGTATTTTACACAGTTCAGTGTTTTGGCAACCCTGACAACATTTTGGAACAACAGGGGAACAATTTTGTAAAAGGATATTTTTTTATTTATTTTTCAGGATATGATGAGTTATTTTCACACTTGAACAAAATCCAGGGCAGCTATAAAACCAAACGTGCCTTTGTTACAGACATCATCCACGAAGCATCTAGATTTAAAAAGAAAGTGCTTGTTAGTCTTTTAGAACAGTTCGAAAAGTCTTTAATTCAACATTCCAAGCAGAATGCACACAACAACAATAAGCACAGATGACTGGGATTTAAAAATGTGATAATACACAGAGAATGATGATGTCATTACAGTCGACATGATGTCATCATTTTTTGTGTGAACAATTCTCTCCACATGTTTGTGATATTTATATAATTATTTTGTGCTAGTTGAACAGTGCTTACACCGATTGCATAGCAATCAATCTTGGAAACGAAAAAAAAAGTTTTTGGTTGTAAATGCATGTTACTTGTTTCTTTTTCTCTCTCCATGTTGTTTCCAAATCTGATGATCAATGTTTACTTTTTGCAGTCTTTGTTTTTAATGTTATACATAATTATGTTTCCTTAATCCATTACCACACAATCCCTACTTTTGACAACCCTGAGAAAGAAGCCTTTTGAAAACGTGGGAAAAGGAGAAAATGCTGGTAACCAGCATTTTCTTCTTTTCCCACAATGTTTTCTACTCTTCACAAAACAAATTTCAAATGTTCAGTCACCTTTATTTTGTCTTCTGCAAACGCTTTTAATTTGGACAAGCCTAAAATTTTGTTGTTTGGTAATGAGTTAGTAATGTGTTTTAATTCTACCATTCAGATGCAAAATTATTCAGATGAAAAACAAAAACTACAAAGAGTGAACTAAGTTTATTTAGTATGTCGCAATCTTGAATAGCATGCTTTTAGCAAAGGTTTTTGAAATAGCAATTCACTTCAATATACAGATAATTATTAATTTTTGAATTTTAAAATTCCATGAAACCTTTAAGCCTTTACCACACAACAAAGTTTTAGACCAGTCTGAATTGAAAGCATTTGCAGATGAGTTTCAATCTGGATCATATGAAATGGTATTTCTTTGATAGGGTAAAAAACATTGTGGGAAAAGGAGAAAATGCTGGTTACCAGCATTTTCTCCTTTTCCCACAATGTTTTGAAAAGGCTTCTTTAGCAGAGTTGTCAAAAGTCGTCATTGTGTGGTAAAGGGTTAACTCTTTACCAAACCACAAAATTTAAGACTCGGTGAAAGCGAAAAAATTTGCAGACAACAAAATGGATGTGATTGAAAAATTGAAATTCCTTTCGGGAAGGGTAGAAAACATTCTGGGAAAAGGAGAAAATTCTGGTTACTAGCATTTTCCCCTTTTACCACATTTTTTTTTAAAAGGCTTCTTTCTCAACATTGTCAAAAGTTGCGATTGTGTGGTAAAGAGTAAAAAATGTTAACTTCCTGCAGATGAATGTTGAGAACATTGTGGCAAAAAGTTAGTGTCTGTTATGAGCAATTTCTTCTTTGCTACAATGTCTTTAGGCATACTAGTATACCAAACAATTCCAAACTTTTAAATCTTTACCACACAACAAAAATCTAGACCTGTTCAATTTCAAAGCATCTACAGTCGACATTTGAGATGCTGCTCGAATGGTGGGATTTGTCTTTGATAGGGTAGAAAACATTGTGGGAGAAGGAGGAAATGCTCGTAACTAAGGGTTTTCTCCTTTTCCTACATTTTTTTTTGAAAAAAGCTTTCTTTCTCAGGGTCATTGAAAATTGGGACTGTGTGGTAGAGTTAACTATAAAATATAAAATACCAAGTTTAACTCTGTATCACACAATCCTGACTTTTATCGATTCTGCAAAAGAAGCCTTTTGAAAACATTGTGGGTAAAGGAGAAAATGCTGGTAACCAGCATTTTCTCCTTTTCCCACAATGTTTTATACCCTTCCAATAAAAAATCCTATTTTTCAACCACAATTATGTTGTTGTCTGCAAATGCTTTCAATTTGAACTGGTCTTATATTTTGTATTTTGGTAAAAAGTTAAGTGACCCAGAAAGAGAAGGTATTTGAAAGCCTTGTAGGGAATCAGCTCTCTCTTTTATCTCTGTTTTCTACCATATCCGAGACAGAAATCATTATATTAGCAACCTTTTAAATGACATCTGCAAATGCTTTCATTTCGTTTGGATACCAAATTTTGTTGTTTGGTAAATAGTGAAAGAGTAGAAAAACATTGTGGGAAAAGAAGAAAATGCTGATTACCAGCATTTTCTCTTTTCCAACAATGTTTTCAGAAGCCCCTCTCTGCAAGGTATCTTAACCTCCGGATAGCGTGGTTGAGAGACAGACTGCATCATGGTGGGACACTTTCTTAACCCAAACTTTTGACAACCCCGAGAAAGAAGCCCTCGGAAAAAAAATTTGGGAAAAGGTGAAAATGCTGGTAATCAGCATTTTCTCCTTTTCCCACAATCTTTTCTACCCTTCATGAAACAAATTTCAAATTTTTAGTCACTTTTATTTTGTTGTCTGCAAATGCTTTTGATTTGGACAAACCTAAAATTTTGATGTTTGGAAATGAGTTAATAATTGGGACAGTGTCCTACAATGCATTGTTTTGCAGAGCACTTCAATTTGCAAGGGTATTTAAGAAAGGAATATTCCTACACGTGTTACACAGTTTGCATCTATAACACCTCATTCTGCAGAGGCTATTTTATGTGTCTCTGCATCTTATAGTTGAAAATGTGAAGTTGCTTATAATTCGAAGAAAGATTAATAAATGTCGAAACTGGAAGTGTGTCTGTGTTATTGATTTACTTTATAGTTCCACACAGAGATGAAGAGCCTGTTTGATCATAATCTAGAAAAGATGAGTGGGGAGTATATATAGATAGGGATCAGACTGCACATTTTGTGCAGTCTGATTTTTATCTGCATTGTCCGCACGATAAATCCTGTATTGTCTGTAGCAATGAAAGAGTTAAATGGCCCAATTGGACTTCTAAATTGACCACTTATTTGAAAGAGTCGGGGGGAGTTGGCCCATTAGTTTTCAATCCTAATCCAATTCTGCTGAAATTCGAGTTTGGATTTCCTTTAGGGCTAGACTATTCTTGCACAAATATTGAATCACTACTCTTTCTGTGATTTTGTGCTGCTCAGGTGGCTCAGTGGTGAGCGTGTCGGACTCTTGATCTGGTGGTTGTGAGTTCGATACCCAGTTGAGGCAAACTTTCTTTCCGGCGTTTTTTCGCCTCTCACCTCTGCTGAAGCATGTGAGAAAAGTAGTCGGTGGCTTTGGAAAGAAAGTTGTGTTAGTACCAGTGTAAGAAAACCAGGAAACATATGTGCATTACCGACTGTGTTGAGCGTGTCGGACTCTTGACCTGGTGGTTCTGAGTTCGATACCCAGTTGAGGCAAACTTTCTTTCTGACGTTTTTTCGCCTCTCACCTCTGCTGAAGCATGTGAGAAAAGTAGTCGGTGGCTTTGGAAAGAAAGTTGTGTTAGTACCAGTATAAGAAAGCCAGGAAACACATGTGCGTCACTGACCGCCGTGATTTGACCTTAGCTGTTAAATTGGCATTAAACTCCAATACAACAACAACTGTGATTTTGTCTCTTTACAAAACTTACATGCCATGTTTAACCCTTACCCAAACAAGCCCTAGTTTTTACGTGTCTGCAGTAAAAGTCTTTTTGAAGACACTGTGGAAAAAAGAGAAATTACTCGTAACGAGCAATTTCTCCTTTTCCCACAGTGTTTTCTACCCTTTTTGAGAACTTCCTGCCACCATGTTTTCTAAAGGCTTCTTTTTCAGGGGCGTCAAAAGTAGGGATTGTGTGGTAATGGGTTGATCTTCTTCAGTGCCTTGAAATCAAAGGATTGTCCAGTGTATGTGTTATGTATTGGAATTACTGAGGCAGAAAATTCATCTATATAGAGTGTTTACCCATCTTTCAAACAGTATAATGGGTTTTTGAAATGGCTTCATTTTATCCCTGCAAGTGTATTTAACTATTTATACATTTTAGCACAACCTGGCGACAAGTAAATAGAAATTTAGTCTTTTGAATTATTAACCCTTTACTCCATAGATACTCATTTCTACGCACTGGTTGTAGGAGCCTTTGGAAAACATTGTGGCAAAAGGTGAAATTGCTCGTGATGAGCAATTTCACCTTTTGCCACAATGTTTTCTATGCTATCAAAAGGTGTCATATACACATAAGAAACGGCTTCATCCTTGCTGTTATTTAGGGTCAATTAGAGATACCATAGAAATGCCTTATGGGGTAAAGGGTTAATTCCCAATCTGAAGCTTTTAAACCTCTTTACTGACTGACAAAAAATTCAGACTTTACCAAATTCAAAGCATGTATAGGCAACAATTTAACCCACTACCACACAATTCTTACTATTTAAGACCCTGAGAAAAGAAGCTTTTGGAAAACATTGTGGGAAAAGGAGAAAATGTTGGTAACCAGCATTTTCTCCTTTTCCCACAATGTTTTCTACCCTTTACAAAATAAATTTCAAATTTTCAGTCACTTTTATTTTGTTGTCTGCAAATGCTTTCAATTTGGACAAACCTAAAATTTTGCTGTTTGGTAAAGAGATAAATATAGCACCACTAAAGTACAGTTAAGTTGACCATGAAAAGCTAGGAAACAGTGTGAGAAATGGAGAAAATGCTGGTTACCAGAATTCTTTCTTTTTCTCAGTTTTTTTCAAAGACTTTCTTTCTCAGGGTCATTAAAAGTGGGGACTGTAACTATTAACTCTTTACCAAACGACAAAATTTTGGACTACTCCGAATTGAATGCATTTGCAGACTACAAAATAAATGTGAATAAAAAATTGATTTTTGATTTTGGGAGTATAGAAAACATTGTGGGAAAAGGAGAAAAAGCTGGTTACCAGCATTTTCTCCTTTTCCCACAATGTTTGCAAAAGTCTTCTATCTCAGGGTCGTTTAAAGTCGTGATTGTGTGGAAGAGTTAAAATGGTAAAATAATGAACATTTGTGAACATTGTGAATCTGTTTAGAAAAAGAATCCTGGTAATGTTGTAGTGCTTGATAGATGATTTACACTGTTTTTACATTTTTCCAGTTATATAACGGCAATAGCTCACATATTCATGTATGTCTTAGGTTTTACCAATACTAGGCTGCGGCTCTGAAGTGTCTTGCCAAAGTGCACTCCCACAAAAAACCCAGAGGATCCAATGTGGCTCAAACCCAGGGCCCCAAGGTTACGAGTGCCACACTTTACTACTGAGCCAAAGAGGACACTTAACTCTTTACCACATAATCCCGACTTTTAACGACCCTGAGAAAGAAAGCCTTTTGAAAATGTTGCAGGAACAGGAGAAAATGCTGGTAACCAGCATTTTCTCCTTTTCCAAAAATGTTTTCTACCCTTCAAAAACCAAATGTCAATTTTCGGTCATATTCATTTAATGCGTTCAAATTGGAGTAGTCTAAAATTTTCTCATGTCGTAAAGAGTTAATTTAACTCTTTACCACACAACAAATTTTTAAACTGGTCCAAACTCAAAGCAGTTGCAGACAACAAAATAAAAGTGACTGAAAAATCCAAATTTGATTCGGGAAGGGTAGAAAACATTGTGGTAAAAGGAGAAAATGCTGGTTACCAGCATGTTCTCCTTTTCCCACAATGTTTTCAAAAGGCTCCTAACTCAAGGTCGTCAAAAATCGTCATTGTGTGGGAAAGGGTGAAAAGCCATCTGCATTAAATGCTCAATGATTGAGACTGTATAAGTGAAGAGCTGAAAAGGTTTACTCTAGCTTTATCTGTTACAGTATTCACATGGATGTTTAATATTGATCTTTCTTTTATCGAATTATTTAAATTACAAACTTACGTGGGTGCAGATTTTATTTAACTGGAAATACAGCCGTAACAAGCTTGGAGAAAGCATGGCAGAGGCAGTTTCTGTGAAAAATACTGATGGAAATTTTATTTGCAGTGTTTGTCAGAACAGATACAAAGAAATGGTGCTGTCTTCGTGTTTTCACACCTTCTGCACAGACTGTTTGCAGATCCAGGTCAGCAAAACAGGCATTGAAAGGACATACTTGTGCCCTTTATGTAAAGCGACGGTGACTTTACCAGATTCTTTTGTTCGAAACTACAAGGAGCATTTAGAGAAATGGGATACGGAAGGGAAAACTTTCAAAGTAAACGTCTTTTGTGACATTTGTCTTGACAGAAAAATTGCTGTAAGCAGATGTTTGCAATGTGAGGAAAGTCTTTGTGAAGCCTGCACAAATGCTCATATGAGAATGAAATCTTCTCGTTACCATGGGCAACGGGTTGTACCTATTAAAGGTCATAAACTGGATAAATATTCAGATTTACATGAAGATACAAGATACTGTCCCCGTCACAGAAATGAAGAAATTATTGTTGTCTGCAAACAGTGCAAAGTCTTGCTATGTCTTGTCTGTAAACATATGGAACACCGGAATCATGTGACCAAGAATATAGCAGAAGATGCTGTCAATGTTCGCCAAAAGTTGTCCAAAATGTTGCAGAGTCAGATTGGGTATTCAGAAAATTTACAGATGCAAATACAGATGATGGAGAACAAAAAACAACAGTATCCAAGAGAACTCGACCAAGAACTGAGTAAAGTTAGAATTCAAGCAACAAAACTTCATAATGCTATTGAACAAGAGAAAAATGACGCCGAAAGAGAGCTTGCGACACATTACAATGAATATACAAGCAGGTCAGCCAAAACTGGAGAAAACCTGAAACAAGATTATGAAGACTATGTTACACTTTCGAAGGAAGCACAGAGTCTGCTTAACAGCAATAATGATGTGTATGTTGTTAGGAAAGGAGAGATAGTCTACGATAAATTAAGAAAACTTGAATCCCAGAATTCCAGCTTGTCAAATACAGATCATGGTAAACCGGAGAAGAAATTTGTTGCTGGTGACATAGATGACAAGCAAATGTCTAACCTAGTAGGACGGATCTCTCTTGATAATAACAGTAAAGTTGTTAGAATTTGGACAGCAAGAAGTTCTGCATCAAACAGACCTTACAGACATACACCAGCTGGAAACCAGAGGAGGGAATCGGTTTCAACAGTATCAACTCATAGTCAGTTTGGTTCCCATCCCAAGCTTCTGAATCAAATATGGTTACCATTTACAGATGGGCTAGGCTATGTTTATGGTATAGCTCCTGCCGGTAACCAGCAAGTGTGGGTAACATTGCTTGATCACAAATATGTTACTTTGATAGATCAACAGGGTATTGTGAAAAGGAAAGTTGAAATTGGTACCATATGTGAAGACATTGCAAGTGATGGGGAGGGTGGCTGTTTTGTCACATGTCCAGGAAATCTATCAATCAAGCGTGTATATAAAAGCGGAGAGGTTACCACAATCATAGATAACTTATTACAGGACCCTCATGGCATTGCTTCTTTGATTCATTACGACAGTCATGACTGTAAGATGCTACAAGAACTGTATGTGTGTTTTACAGAACCAAAGGGTTTAGAGTCTAGCACAACAAATCCTTCCCAACATGGCTGCATACGTAGTCTGTCATTTTCAGGTTCTGATCTTGGTATATCATTTCCAGTGCGATCCCCAGTTCGAGTTGCCGTGACTTCAGACACAATGATGCTTGCTGTTGTTGATCATTCAAATGGATGTGTCATGGTTACAGACAAAACTGGTCAATTTGTTCAGGCTTTGTGTAGTGGCCCAGGCAATGCTATGTTCCGGCCTTTAGGGGTGTGTTTTGATGGAAGTGGGTGTGTCCTTTTTGCTGATTGGCACAATGGGAAAGTATGTCACATGTCTCCTGATGGTAGCTGGGTGAACGACCTGCTAACTGGTTTAGATGGACCACAATCCCTGGCTGTTACCAATGGAAATATTTTGTGGGTTGGAACTAAACTTGGAAAGATTTATGTGTACAGAATTGGATAGAGTTTGTGGTAATATTTTCAACTTTCAAGATTACTTGAGGTTCTGATAGGTGATTGTAGAAATTTGACAGCAAATAGGTGTTAATTAACATTTTGTTAACCATATGCAAAACGACAAAATTTTAGATTGGTCCAGATTGAAAGCACTTGCAGACAAAATAACCTTACTCAAAAATTGAAATTTGTTTCCTGCAGGACAGAAAAAAAAGGCCTCTATCTCAGGGTCATAAAAACCAGGGATTTTCTCCTTTCCCACAATGTCTTCTACCCTGCTGGAAACAGTTTTCAACTTTTTAGTTACATTTATTTTGTCTGCAAGTGCTTTCAATTTAGACCAGTCTGTTGTCCTTTGGTGAAATGCTTATCACCTCAATACATGAAACATCATAAAAACTTTAGCCAAATAATCCCAGATTTTTTACAACCCTGAGAGATTAGACATGAAACATATATGGGCCATGCACTGACAAAAAATGGATTAACTCTGTAAAACTGGATAAGGAGCTCACATTGTCCTGCGTTTCCTGACAGGGCATACCCAAAAACTTCAATTATGACAATCTATGCCTGAGCTCTTCAGATTAATGTGCTTAAATGTGGAATGCTAAATGATAGTGCTGCACAATACACTTTAGTAGACATAACCTAGATGTGAACAGTCAGTGCTACTCGATGCCAAATTGGGCCATTTTAGGACACACTTAGCTTAACCCATTACCACACAATCCCTACTTTTGACGCCCCTGAAAAAAGAAGGCTTTAGAAAACATTGTGGGAAAAGGAGAAAATGCTGGTAACTAGCATTTTCTCCTTTTCCCACAATGTTTTCTACCCTTCACAAAACAAATTTCGAATTTTCAGTCACTTTTATTTTATCGTCTGCAAATGCTTTGGATTTGGACTTGTCTAAAATTTTGTCGTTTGGTAATGAGTTAAACATTGCATAATGGCTTGGCTTTTAATGACATAGCAATGCTTGGCTTGGATAAAATTCATGTGTCACAAGCTGGCTTTACCAAATAACAAAATATTTATATGGCTAAAATAATGAGATTTGTATATGATAGGATATAAAACATTGTGGCAAAAGGACAAAATGCTGCTTACCAATGAATGAATAGAATGAATAGTGTTTTAAGGCCCGTCGACAACTTAGGTCATATTGGGCGCACTTACTTAGTAAACAATAGGCGCACTTACTTAGTAAACAATAATGCGAAGTGAAAATAACATACATGTACAATAACATAAGACAAACATGATAAATGAGGAATGGACAAAACACAAAATGATGCCCCTTTTGTCACCTTTTAAGACATGCATGCTGTCACGTTTGTTCTGCCATATGAAATGGCAGATGTGACGATTGCGGGACTGCAGTGGTTTTTTCTTATACCCCCCGATTAACTCTTTACCACACGACAAACTTTTAGACTGGTTCAAATAGAAAGCATTTGCAGACCACAAAATAAAGGTGACTGAAAAATTGAAAATTGATCTGGGAAGGGTAGAAAACACTGTGGGAAAAGGAGAAAATGCTGGTTACCGGCATTTTCTCCTTTTCCTACAGGGTTTTCAAAAGGCTTCTTTCTCAGGGGCGTCGAAAGTAGGGATTGTGCAGTAATGGGTTAAACCACATGGGGTCCCACAGGCAAATTGATTCCCATTCCAAACCCTATTTACATTGAGAAAAAAATATAAGATTTGGAACAAGAACTACCCAGCCTGCTGCAATGCTGCTTACCAACATGTTTTCCTTTTCCCATACTGTTTTCCAAGACCTTCTTTCCCTTGGTTGTTTATACTCAAAATTGTGTGGTAAAGGGACAGACATCCCTGACAACTCTTAAGTAAACAATGTGGTTCAATATTGAAGAGAACAAAGACTCAAATGTTTAAAATGTTTAAAATTTATTCAATCCACAATGAACCACAACTTTTTCCCCAAAAAATACAACAAAACTCGTGTATCCACAACATTGTAAAATACACATCTCCTTAACTCATTACCAAGCAACAAAATTTTTGGTTTGTCCAAATCGTAGGTGTTTGCAGAAAACAAAATAAAAGTGACTGAAAATTTGAAATTTGTTTTGTGAAGGGTAGAAAACATTGTGGGAAAAGGAGAAAATGCTGGTTACCAGCATTTTCTCCTTTTCCCACAATATTTTCTAAAGGCTTCTTTCTCAGGGTTGTCAAAAGAAGGGATTGTGTGGTAATAGGTTAAATGGTAAACATTTTAGAAATTTCTTTATCTTTTTACCACACAATCTTAAGATTTCATGGCCCTGAGGATGAATCTTTCGGAAAACAACGTGGAAAAAGGAGAAAATGCTTGTAACCAGCATTTTCTCCTTTTCCCACAATGTTTTCTACCTTATCAAAGACAAGTTCCATCATTTGAGGTACATTTTAATTGTCGTCTGCAAACGCTTTCCAATGCCAAGTTTCAGATTTTCTCAGTTTTGCTGATTTTGTTGTATGGTAAAGAGCTAATTTCTATTGCCCAAGCTCAGTAGCTCAATCAACAATGTATTATGTATCTGCATCATTTAACCCATTACTACACAATCCCTACTTTTGACGCCCCTGGAAAAGAAGCCTTTTGAAAACATTGTGGGAAAAGGAGAAAATGCTGGTAACCAGCACTTTCTCCTTTTCCCATAATGTTTTCTACCCTTCACACAACAAATTTCATATTTTCAGTCACTTTCATTTTGTCGTCTGCAAATGCTGTCAATTTGGACAAGCCTAAAATATTGTCGTTTGGTAATGAGTTAATCTGACCCAGGTTAAGATCATTTACATAAATTTATATTCTGTTCTTACCCTCTGCATCACTCTGGCATATGTACTGAATGGTCTCGGAATTATTTTGTGGGATTTACGCCAGTCAGTCTAAAACTAATTGGACAGGTTAATCGAAACTTTCCGGTCAAAAGTAACAAAAGCAAATATTGCAGTTTTCAAAGTTATATTTTGGGGCATATATCTCCTCATCGGACAGTGTACATCTAAGATCTGACTGCACTTTTTGTTCTGTCTGATGTTGGATGTACAGTGTCCACAAAAGCGCCTTGAATCTCACTTTGTAGGCTAAGGGTTAAATTGCTTACCTTGTATATGTAAGTCCCCGAATAAATAATGGATATTTATTTATTTTTTTTCGGTGAAAGATCGAAATTTTTTTCATCGAGTGAACACCATCGGTAATTTTTTCATGAGTGGTGCAGCCATGAGTCGATGAAATAGATTTCGATCTTTCACCAAACAACAACAACAACAACAACAACAAATTTTCTATTTATTTCATGCTTTTAGCCCTTTCTGGGAGGAGCTTTATCAAAATCCAGTACAGCTCTTTTCCTTTATTCCCTGTGGCATACCCCTCCCACATAGCAACGCATTACAATATGACGTCAAGCGCGAGAAATATAAGGTATATGACGCCCCTGAGAAAGAAGCCTTTTGAAAACACTATTGGAAAAGGAGAAATACTGGTAACCAGCATTTTCTCCTTTTCCCACAGTGTTTTCTACCCTTCCCAAAACAAATTTGGATTTTTTTAGTCACCTTTATATTTTCATCTGCAAATGCTTTCAATTTGATCCAGTCTAAAATTTAGTCGTGTGCTAAAGAGTAAGTGAAGTAAACAATACTTGAAATCAGGAGGTCTCAGGTTCAATCCGTAGATTGGCCATTTTCTCTCTGGGGGATTGGTGAATGAAATTGCGACTTGTTTCACACATCTCTTACTGTTCACCATTATTTTGACAAAGTTTATGTGGGAAAGCAGTCAGTGGCTTGAAATGAATATTATTATTGTGCCTAGTACTGGTAGAGGAGACTCCTGGAGAGCAAAGATGGG
Organism: Tridacna crocea; assembly: GCA_943736015.1. Lineage (NCBI taxonomy): Eukaryota > Metazoa > Mollusca > Bivalvia > Cardiida > Cardiidae > Tridacna > Tridacna crocea. The sequence continues at coordinate 18,337,281 of OX031068.1, read as the reverse complement.
TGTGATTTTATTGAATACTGGTAACTTGGAAAACTTAAAAAACAGCATTAACCCATTACCACACAATCCCTACTTTTGACGCACCTGAGAAAGAAGCCTTTTGAAAACACTGTAGAAAAAGGAGAAAATGCTGGTAACCAGCATTTTCTCCTTTTCCCACACTGTTTTCTACCCTTCCCAGAACAAATTTTAATTTTTCAGTCACCTTTATTTTGTTGCCTGCAAATGCTTTCAATTTGAACCAGTCTAAAATTTTGTTGTGTGGTAAAGAGTTAAACACAATACAAACAAGGACCAAAACTTTGACCACACTTATTTCGACATTACAATAAAAGAACAACAGAATGGAGAATAAAAATACTGAACAACACTAACATTGAGTAATGTGATATCATTAGTGGCCCTTCACAAAAATAAATATTTTATGAACAAATTCAAAATCCATGATTTACAGTTGACCTTTACGGTGATAAACTTACCCAATACAAACATTTTTGTTCAGAGAGTAAGACCAAAATATTAAAAATTTCGAGTTTTCTCTTGTCCAGAGTTTATAGGCTGAGCAGACAGTATAGATCAGTGGTCAGACAACATCTGATGTTGATCTGCACTGGCCATCAAACAATCCTGAATTTTAAAAACCTTTAGAAAGAAAGCTTTTGAAAACAATGTGGGAAAGAAGAGAAAATGCTGGTAACCCTTATTTCTCATCTCCCCGTGCTGGTATAACCATTATTTTCTCCTTTTTCCTGCACTTTCCTCTCTTTTATCTTCAACTGAATCCCTGTTGCTCAATGGTTACATACAGGGCAAAGTAAATTAGGTTTTGCGAATTTGAATTTGGCTCAAAATTCTAATGCTCAAAAAAAGTTCCTGGTACCAGATACAGCAATACTTCCTAAGAAATTGATGAGGCAGCTCTCTCTAGGATGAATTTAGTACCCTTGTTGACTGTAATCAGACTGAAACATAAACAAGAAAGTTTGAAAAAAATTGGGATGGTAGATAACTGCAATATTCATAGAACTGATATATCAACCCTTTACCAGATGATGGGGTCCTTCCTGGCTCACTGGATATAGTGTAGGATTTGTGTTTAACCCTTTCCCAAACAATCCCTGGTTTTTGCAACCCTGAGATCGGAGCCTTTTGAAAACATTGTGGGAAAGGAGAAACCAGCATTTTCTCCTTTTCCCACAATGTTTTCTACCCTGCTAGGAACAAATTTCAATTTTTGAGTTACGTTTACTTTGTCATCTGGAAATGCATTCAATTTGGACCAGTCTAAAATTTTATTGTTTGGTAAAGAGTAAACTCATTACCAAATGACAAAAATTTTAGACTTGTCCAAAATGAAAGCATTTGCAGACGAAAAAATAAAATGGTTACCAGCATTTTCTCCTTTTCCCACAATGTTTTCAGAAGTCTTCTTCCTTTGGGTCATAAAAACTAGGGATTCTTTGGTAAAGGGTTAAGTCTCACTTGAAGCACCACATGGGTTTTTTAGTGGGAGTGTCCTTGGGCAGAGGGTTTCTGAGCCCAAACCTTGTACGGGTAAAACCTACACAACAAAATTTAAGACTGGTCCAAATTGAAAGCATTTGCAGAAGACAAATTAAAGGTGACTGAAAATTTTTGAAATTTGTTCTGGGAGGGGTAGAAAACACTGTGGGAAAAGGAGAAAATGCTGGTTACCAGCATTTTCTCCTTTTCCTACAGTGTTTTCAAAAGGCTTCTTTCTCAGGGGCATCAAAAGTAGGGATTGTGTGGTAATGGGTTACCATGAAATAATGTTGAAAGCAGCATAAAACACTCAGCAGCAACAAATTTTGGATAAAATTTGGGTTCCAAGCATTTTTTCTTTTGCAATATTTTTTTTTCAAAGCTGTTCTACCTCATCGGCATATTGTCACACAGGATCATTTATTGATAAAAGAATACCTCCCAAAACTCATTAACATCAAGAAGTGATTTCCAAACCCCTAACCCCTACCCTTTACTAAACAATCCCTAGTTATCACACCTATGAGAAAGAAGCCAAAGAAGCCTTTAGAAAACATTGTGAAAACATTTTCATGCAACGTTTTCCACCCTTTCCAGAACAAATTTCTGTTTTTTTAGTCAAATTAATTTTGTCATCTGGAAATGCTTTCAATTTGGACAAGTCCAAAACCTTGTTGTTTGGTAAAGAGGCATCCTCGGATACCCCGGGGTCTCCCTATTTGCTACTCTACATCGACCCCTGGGACAATTGACTAATAAAACTTTGAATCAGCTGCCGAAAATCGATACGAAACGTCATAGCGTACAGTCCACTCGCCCATCACAAAATGACGATGGAACCAATGAAAAGCCAGCATTCGGCCAGCGGTAAAGTGAGGGAAATTCAATTAATTGTCCCAGAGGTCGATGTAGCGTAGCAAATAGGGAGACCCCGGGGTATCCGAGGATGGTAAAGAGGTGGGCACTTTCAACACTTTACCACAGCACAAAATTTCAAACTTATCCAAATGACCTGTACTGGCCTTTTTGCAGCATCAGATACCAGTATCATTCAAAAGGATGAAAAAGTTGTCTAAAGAGAAGAAAATGCTCCTTAAATTTTTCTCCTTTTCCTGTGATGTTTTCAAACACTCCCTACCTCTTTCCGACTTACACACAGGATTGTTCTGTATTGGACTCAGGGATACATAGAGCTGTCACTGAATGTGACTTAATACCCCCGCCAGTGCTTTGACAGAAACAGGCAATTGCTAGTATTTTGTGCACAGACGGACACATGGACGGACACGTAGACGAATGTGCGGACAGACAGGCTGATTCCAGTATACCCCCCCAAAACATTTTGTTTTATGGGGATATTAAAAGCAATGATGTTATGAAAATTGATACAAAGTATCTAAAATAATGACTTGTGAAATATTTGAGCCATGCTCTGACAAAAAGGTGTCTAGTGCAACTTTGGTGCATTAACCCATTACCACTCAATCCCTACTTTTGACGCCCCTGAGAAAGAAGCCTTTTGAAAACACTGTGGGAAAAGGAGAAAATGCTGGTAACCAGCATTTTCTCCTTTTCCCACAGTGTTTTCTACCCTTCCCAGAACAAATTTCGAATTTTCAGTCACTTTTATTTTGTCGTCTGCAAACGCTTTCAATTTGGACCAGTCTAAATTTTTCTCGTGTGCTAATGGGTTAAGCCCAGAAGGTCATCACATAATTATGGATCTATAAATCTGTCTTGTCTAAAAAATGACTGAATCCTTAGGAAGCCGTTAGCCCTTTACCACATGACAAAATTTTAGACCTATCCAAATTGAAAGAATTTGCAGACAACAATTTCACAGAGGCTCACATGAAGCAATTTTCCTTTAATTCGGTAGAAAACTTTGTGGGAAAAGGAGAAAATGCTGGTTACCAGCATTTTCTCCTTTTCCTACAAAGTTTTCAAAAGGCTTCTTCCTCAGGGTGGTCAAGTCGTCATTCTGTGGTAAAGGGTTAAGTAACATGTAATTCATCATCAGAAAATGTTTGCAAAATTGGAATGGTCTAAAAGTTCATTGTCTGTTCAAAGTTACCAGCATTTTCTCTTTTTCCCACAATGTTTTCAGAAGGCCTCTTCCCCAGGGTTGTCTTTGTGTGGTAAAGGGCTAAGCATGTAGAAACTCATCTTCGTAAGCCAAGGATGACAATTCACTACGCTATTCTACCCTTGGCTACCTTTCGAATAGAAGGTAAACATGGAAACCCACGTGGATGTCTGCTTATCGTTTAATGTGTACTTATAAGCAGTTTGTAAATAAAATTTCATCGGCTTTTAGAAATATGATGTATAATAACCAGCATCCAATAGAGGGCACATCGCAGGAATCTCGAAATCGGGCTCAATCAGCCAAAGTTAGATCTACGTAGTGATGGTAACCTTGGCTCGTGAAGATGGTAGAAAGTCAACAAAAGGCAAATGTCAGGCTGCACAGAACTTTTTAAAATACTTTTTTGAAGATACACCAAACCCCCTTTTCACAGAGTTTGACTCATTTACATTTGAAGCAATAAGGTTACCAGCACAACATCATAACTGCAAAAATAAACTTAATCTACAATAAAAGCATTTATGTATCTAAGTAAAACACCATACAACCCTACACTCTGGCAAAAAGGGAAACCGTTAAAGCTATTTGCATGCAATATTGCATTACCAGATATTTGACTAACAGATCATATCCTTTTGAGCTCAGCCATTTTCTAGGAAAATTTCACATTGTAGCCTCCATTAAGCGAAAATGCAGAAGACGCCAGGGCTATCTATGACCAAAGTTCCAAATAAGGGAGTGATTTTTATTTCAAAATTGAAAATATTAATTATTCTTCACTAAACACTGTGTTATGGGGACTCATTAGAATCGTCTAACTGATACAATTCTAATGAGTACTCACAACATAGGGTGAAACTACAGCCGTCACTGAATGTGACTTTATAACCCCCCCCCCCTCACTTTTGACCAAAACAGGCAATTACTAGTATTTTGAGTACAGACGGACATGTGTACACACGGACAGACACACGGATAGACAGGCTGATTCCAGTATACTCTGGAAAACATTCGGGTTTTTTTTTGGGGGGGGGGGTATAATAATGGTTTTAGGGTATACTATCACTCCCTCTTATCTGGTGCTCTGGCTATGACAATACCTTGATGTTTTCTTTGAAAACACAGAGCTAAAAAAAAAACAATGTAGGTCTTTTAAATTAATATGTTCTTGCTAATTGATACTTTCTTGCTAATTGATACAAAATGCACCTGTGAATATACACCATGCCTAATAGACAGATGGACTGACAGGCAGGCTGGTTTCAGTATATGCCTGAAAAAATTCATGACATGACAATCTGACAAAGTTTCATCATCATTTGGACAAAAATGTTGGTCAAAAAATGAGCAATATTACAATATTAGAAAGATTTGATTGGATGACCAAATTTGAGACTCGGACCGAACTGTGTTCAAACTTGTCTGAGATAATTACATAAAAACAAACATTCCGATCAAATCTTGCCAAAAGTGAGGGAAAATGTTCCCTCTGGTGTTAGCACAAGGCAAAACGTAACAATGGATGATTAACCCTTTACCAAACAATCCCTGGTTTTTATGACCATGAGATAGAAGCCTGTTGAAAACATTGTGGGAAAAGGAGAAAATGCTGGTAACCAGCATTTTCTCCTTTTCTAACAATGTTTTCCACCATTCCAAAAACAAATTTCAATTTCTAAGTTGCATTTATTTTGTCGTCTGCAAATGCTTTCAATTTGGACCAGTCTAAAATTTTGTTATTTGGTAAGGGCTTAAGGACTACAGTCAAACAAGAGACATGGGCATCACAATGAATTACTTTTGAGCACTTTATGCTCAGAAGAGCTAAAAAATAATATCACTATGAAGCAAAATTATATACATTCCTAAGCCACAACATACTAGCTATCATGTTTGAAACAAAAAATAAAACATACTCCTTTGATATTGCGTCATGCTTTATATACTTACACTATGGGGCTGTCCCATACTCTGCGGGGTGTGGGGCATGTGGCTGTGTGGCGTCATTGGGGTATGTGGGTGTTGTGGGGTCAAAGGTGATTGAACCATGTGGCCATGAGGGGTCATTGGGGATTGTGCCATGTGACTATGTGGGGTCATGTGTTGTTGCTGTGACAGATGGCTGTGTGAGGGAAGGGGAGTGTGAGGGGGATGGGGAGTAAGAGGGGGTGGGAGTGGGGTCATTGGCTGAGGAGGGTGGGGCGTAAGTGGTGGGGGTGGGTGATGTTGCATCTGTTGAATGACCCCGCCATGTTGATGCTGATTGAAAATAAACAATAATTTCAAAGCATTTCATAAGAAAATAATGATTGAAAATAAACAATAATTTCAAAGCATTTCATAAGAAAATACATGTACTTCCCTGACATTAGTCAGCAAAAATAGTTTAACTCTTTACCAATCAATCCCTGGTTTTTATGACCCTGAGATAAAAGCCTTTTGAAAACATTGTGGGAAAAGGAGAAAATGCTGGTAAACAGCATTTTCTCCTTTTCCCACAATGTTTTCTACCCTGCTGGAAACAAATTGTAACCAGCATTTTCTCCTGTTCCCGCAATGTTTTCTACCGTTCCCAAAGCAAATTTCAATTTTTGAGTCACATAATTTTTGTTGTCTGCAAATTCTTTCAATTCCGACTAACCTTAAATTATGCCATTTGGTAACGAGTTAACTCTTTACCACGCGACAAAATTTTAGACTGGTCCAAATTCAAAGCACTTGCAGACGACAAAATAATCGTAACTCGGAATTTGAAATTTGTTTCCAGCAGGGTTGAAAACATTGTGGGAAAAGGAGAAAATGCTGGTTACCAGCATTTTCTCCTATTTCCCACTATGTTCTTACAAGGATTTATTCTAGGAGTTATTAAAAGTCAGGATTAAGTGGTAAAGAGTTAAAAAGTTGTAGAGAGAAAGAAGCTGATTGCGAAAGATTGTGAAGAAGCTCAAGCCAAACAGAACAGCTACTTTTCCTAAACAATTTATTTGCTAATGTAAACATTTTATCTTTTACCTCACAACCACCTTTTTTAATGATCCTGTAATAGAACATCTTTGAAAACATTGCAGGAAAGGGAGAAAATACTGATAACTAACATCTTCTCCTGTCCAACAAGGTTTTTTACCCTATCACAGCCAGAAATGATCATTCCAGCTACATTTATTTTGTTATTAGAAAATGCTTTCAATTTGGTAAAGACCAAACTGTTGTTATCTGGTAAAGAGTTTAGCTGTAAAAAAGCTGTGACAAAGAATTTTTCAGAGCTGTCACTGAATGTGACTTAATACCCCCACCAGTGCTTTGACAGAAACAGGCAATTATTTGTACACAGGCTGCCACACAGATGGACACACAGACGGATGAGCTGATTCCAGTATACCCAAGAAAACATTCATTTTGCGCGGGTATAAAAACAGACGTATAAAAAGCTATTTGTACAAGGGGCTTGTGAGTTTGCATTGTGTGGTAAAGAGATAAACCATAGATGTCGTCTGCAACTGTCGCCATTCTCGAAAAGAAATTGGCGGAGCTGTTGATAAGTTGTGTACATTATGGACTGAGCTACATGGGCTCTGCACAGATCATTCTGAAAAACGTTTAACCCTTTACCACAAAATGATGACTTTTGACGACCCTCAGGTAAAAGCCTTTTGAAAACATTGTGAGAAAAGAAGAAAATGCTGGTAACCTGCATTTTCTCCTTTTCCCACAATGTTCTCTACCCCTCCTAAATCAAATTTCAATTTTTCAGTCAGTTTTTGTTTTGGATCAGTCTATAAATTTGTCGATTGGTAAAGAGTTAAACAAGTTTTAAACTCTTTACCACACAGTTAACCCATTACCAAACGACAATATTTTAGACTGGTCCAAATTGAAAGCATTTGCAGGTGACAAAATAAAAGTGACTGAAAATTTGAAAATTGTTTTGTGAAGGGTAGAAAACTCTCTTTTTCCCACAATGTTTTCTAAAGGCTTCTTTCTCAGGGGCATCAAAAGTAGGGATTGTGTGGTAATGGGTTAAATTGCAGACTTGCCTAAATTGAAAGAATTTGCTGATGAAAATGCAACGGTGGCTCAACTGATAAAATATGTTTATGATAGGGTAGTAAGCATGGTGGGAAAAGGGAGAAAATGCTGGTACCAGCATTTTCTCCTTTTCCCACATTGTTGTCAAAAGATTGTTTCCCTGGTTAGGCAAAACTGTGCATCATTTTGATGATAATTAGGAAATGAAATAACGCCCTAATATTTTTCTCACCGTAGCATCATCAATACTTTGTGATCCCTCTTCATACATCATCTGCTGTTGTTGATGATGACCCTGATATTGCTGGGCATTCAGTTGTGGGCTCTCAAACTCACTGATGTTCCCTTCACTGCTCTCGGGCTCCAGGTGAGGCCTGTACAAGAATGTAATTTATCAAATTGTGACCCATCAGGCAAAAAGGAACCATCTGGGAATTCTGTACATCAAATTGTTAGATGAATACAGATCAACAAGAGTGACATCTTCGCAAGCCAAGGCTGAGTATTCACTTCGCTACTCTACCCTTGGTAGATGGAGCTTGATTTTTATATTCCCCCCCAATACGCTTTTTCATTGGATGCAGCCATCTCTTAACTGCAACGAATGAAATCGCTTGTAGCATTTCATCTTTGATAAAAATAGAACATTGTTGCTACCTTTTGAATAGAAAGTAAACATGGAAACTCACGTGGATGTCTGCTTATCGCTTATCACTGTGTATTCATAAGCGGTTTGTAAAATGATATTTCATTGGCTTTTAGAAATATGATGTAAAGGGGATAATAACCAGCATCCAATAGAGGGTCAATCGCAGGAATCACAAAATCGAGCTCAATCAGCAAAGGTAAGATCCATGTTTTCTACCCTGCTGGAAACAAATTTCAGTTTTTGAGTTGCGTTTGTCATCTGCAAGTGCTTTCAATTTGGACCAGTCTAAAATTTCGTTGTTTGGTAAAGGGTTAAGACAAGTTTTATTATTCTTCACTACAAGCAGCTGTTCTATTTCATGAGCAAAGAACTGATTCCAGCACCATTTTCTCAAATCGGTCCACTGCAATACACCGGGGCATAATCAAGTCATATCTATAGAGCAATATTATGTGTAGTATTAAAATACAACACTACATCTACATACATTTCCTGCGCATGTCTCTGTCCATAGCTCGTTTCAGCCCTATGGTGACCATCTGGTTTCACCCAATATCCTGCATTACCTCTGTAAAAGAGAAATAAATGTTTTCTTTTTTAACACTCTGTTGAAGACTGCATTTTTTTTAACGAGAAAGGAGACTTCGTGTGGCACGCAACACCCAAAAAGACGCATTCAGACATTTGCATAAAGTGTCGTCTTGGATCTGCCTGTGCAGTCCGCACAGGCTAATCCGAGACCACACTATATGACTACATTAGATTTTGTGCTAGACTTGCATTTAAAACAGAAAATTACATTAAAAAGGTGTGTCGTTTCAGATCAGCCTGCACAGGCTGATCCGAGACAACGCTTTACAAAAAGGTCAGAATGTCCTTTTTTCGCATTTTGCAAGCCATGTGTATCCTGGGTTCCACCCATCATCATTCAGTCAGCATGTTTGCCATTATGTTTAGCTCCATGCTAAATTTGGTAGTACCAGGCCATACAGTTCAGAACCAAGACATTTTTAAAGTTTTCGCTGTACAAGTCCATGAAAAAACTTGTGACCCCAGGATGGGGCAAATTTTGGCCCAGGGGTTACAAGTTGAAGTCTTTAACCCATTACCATACAATCCCTACTTTTGATGCTCCTGACAAAGAAGCCTTTCGAAAACATTGTGAGAAAAGGAGAAAATGCTGGTAACCAGCATTTTCTCCTTTTCCCACAATATTTTCTACCCTTCTCAAATTTCAAATTTTCAGTCACTTTTATTTTGTTGTCTGGAAATACTTTCAATTTGCACAAACCTAAAATTTTGTCGTTTGGTAATGAGTTAAGTAGAGGTCTGTTAGATAAAGCTACATGCCAAATTTGGTAACCATAGGCAATATGGTTTAGAACCAGTAGACTTTTACAGTTTTCGCTATGTAAGCCTATTTAACACTTGTGACCCCCAGGGTGGAGCCAATTTTGACGCCAAGAAATTAAGTAGAGTTTATAGGTAGATAAAGCTACATGCCAAATTTGGTAGTCCTTGGCATTATGGTTGTGGACAATAGGATTTTCAAAGATTTTCAACAGGGCCCCAGATAAGTGGGGGTGAATAGTATTCTAAATTCATTATTTCTCTTCCAAACCCTATGTTGTGGGTACTCATTAGAATTGTCTCAATGAGACAATTCTGATGAGTACCCATAACATAGGGTTTAGTGTACAATAATTAAAATTTTCAATTTTGAAATCAAAATCACTCCCTCTGTCTGGAGCTCTGTTTTCAGTATTTTAGGGTTTTATTGCCATGCAACCAGTCTTTACAGGAATCAAAGTCAGAAGAGAATCATGGCAGGATAGTTTGTGAAGTTTGGTCAAAATTAGATGGGCAGTTTCAGAGATGAAGATGTTTGTTATAAATCTTAACCCTTTCCCAAATAATTCCTGGTTTTCACAGGAAAAAAGCCTTCTGAAACCATTCTGGGAAAAGGGGGAAATGCTGGTAACCAGCATTTTCTCCTTTTCCCGCAATCTTTTCTTCCCTTCCCAAAACAAATATCAATTTTTTATTCACATGAATTTTGTGATCTGCAAATGCTTCGAATTTGGACTAGTCTAACTTTATGTTGTTTGGTAAAAAGTAAACCCTTTACCACACAATCCCCACTTTTGACAATCCCGAGAAAGAAACCTTTAGGAAACATTGTGGAAAAAGGAGAAAATGCTGGTAACCAGCATTTTCTCCTTTTCCCACAATGTTTTCATCCTTCCCGAAACAAATTTCAAATTTTCGGTCACTTTTATTTTGTTGTCTTCAAATGCTTTCAATTTGGACAAGCCTAAAATATTGTTGTTTGTTGAAGAGTTAACCCATGGTTGGCTGCACACATAACTGATACAAGGCCATGACATAAGCTCCCTGGCCTTTGGCCAGTGGAGCCAAAAATTGGTTTCCTGAGCAAAAGATTGCATGATGTGATATTCTCATCTTGCTATTATTCTGTTGTCTGTGTATGCCATATTCTTTGTAGATTTGACCTGTCTGCTATGACCCATCATCCATCTCAAGTAACTGGGAAAAAGTAGAGCTTACACCAAAGCTGTTGGCCTATTTTCCAAGCATGTAGGGGCTGATTTAATAAATAGCAGTGGCAGTAGTCCGGAAATCGGCACGTAAACATGGAGGAATTTGCCGGTAGTGACAGTAATTCTACCAAATATTAACACTTTTACGATTCTGTTCACAAAAATACTTTACGGGAAATCCCATAACTGTCTATATTTAGATAATTTTCTGAAAATACCTATGAATGCTACTTGAATAATTCTAAAAGAAAATTCCCAGTTTAGGATATTTTTCTGAAAATTCAAGGACTTTTCAAGGGTTGGTACAAAAATTAAGGGGACTTTTCCCCATTTCAAGGAAGCGTGGGAACCCTGCATTACCAAATGACAAAATTTTAGGCTTGTCCAAATTGAAAGCATTTGCAGACAACAAAATAAAAGTGACTGAAAATTTGAATTTTGTTTTGTGAAGGGTAGAAAACATTGTGGGAAAAGGAGAAAATGCTGGTTTCCAGCATTTTCTCCTTTTCCTACAATGTTTTCTACAGACTCCTTTCTCAGGGGCGTCAAAAGTAGGGGTTGTGTGGTAATGGGTTAAGTCAAATATTTTGATGGTTGCTTAACCATGTTGTAGGAGGTCGTCTCCTTTTGATAGTAAATACTTTGATTTTATTTTGAAGTAAATTTCTTTAGTGACAACAGAGGTATTATGATATGTCCAGATAAGAGTGAGTGATGGTATTGTAAATCCATTATTTATGTTTCAAACCCTATGTTGTGGGTACTCATTAGAATTGTTTCAAGACAATTCTAATGAGTACCCACAACACAGGATTTGATGGAGAATAATTAATATTTTCAATTTTGAAATCAAAATCACTCCCTCCATCTGGACCATTGGTCATAGCTTTTGCATGATGCAAACAATGCAGATGACAAAACAAGGGATACAACAATACCAAGATGTTTTCTTCTAAAACAGCCTAGCTTAAAAGGGTAATAAATAGAACAGTAAAATACCTTGGTTATTCTATTATACATTTATTCACATGTTCATGATTCAAATGGTGCCTGAAAAACTGTATCAACAACTCTATATCATCTTATGTAAATAATCCACATTCTTTTGCATTTATGAAGTATTCATGTAGGTTTTAAACTCTTTCCCAAACAGTAAATTTTGGACAAGTTCTCATTCAAAGTTTTTTTGTAGACAACAATCGATTATGGCTTAAATGGTGATTTCTATATTTGGCTGGTTTGATAGGGTCATAAAATAATGTGGGAAAACAGAGCAATTGCTATGTATCCAAAAGCCTTCATCAACAGGGTTCTAAAAGCTCTGAACTAGAGCTCTACCACACAAACCCAAGTTGCAATGACTGTAAAAAAGAAAGCTGTTGGAAACATGGTGGGAAAAGAAGGCAATGCTCGTAACCAGCATTTTCTCCATTTCACAAAATGTTTTTCCCTTACCAAGGCAAATCATATCATTTGAATACATTAAATTTTAACATGTGCAAATCTTTGAAATTTGGACAAGTCTAAAATTGTTCGTTTTTATAGAGTTCAATAACTAAAAGTTAAAAAAAACTTCTATTTTGTAAGCAACTGTAAACTAGAAAATATGTTTTTCTTCCGCCTACCCATTCTAGGAAAACGTATCGTTAGACAGGGGGCAAATTGTTGACAGGTAAGTACTGTTTTTCCTTCCAACATTTTTTTATGAACCAGCGAATGGTTGAAATGAGTGATTCAGTTGAAGAGTTGATCCTTTAATGTACCTATTACATCATGTCCAAAAAGTAAGTACAGTTTTGGACTCTTTACCTGATAGTTCTGTGTTACAACACTGAGGAACAAGGCTTTTCAAAACTTTGTGGAGAAAGGAGAAAATATTAGTGACCAGCATCCCCTACCCCCATGATATTTTTCCATTTCAAAAAATAATTTCCACCATTCTTAACTTGTTACAAGATGAAAAAATTTTAGACTGGTCCAGACCAAAAGCTTTTGCGAGCAACTCAAACCATGGTATCCGTCTTTAATCCATTAGCACACAATCCCTACTTTTAACGCCCCTGAGAAAGAAACCTTTAGAAAACATTGTTTTCTACCCTTCACAAAACAAATTTCAAATTTTCAGTCACTTTTATTTTGTCGTCTGCAAATGCTTTCAACTTGGATCAGTCTAAGATATTGTTGTTTGGTATTGAGTTAAACTGTTACCACACAATCCCGAGTTTTAACAACCCTGATGGAGAAGCCTTCTGAAAGCATTGTGAGAAAAGGAGAAAATGCTGCTAAACAGCATTCTCTCCTTTTCCCACAATGCTTTCTAACCTTTCAAAAACAAATTTCATCATGTTAGACACTTTCGATTTGTTGTCAGCAAATACTTTCAATTTGGAAGAGTCCAAAATATGGTAGTGCGGTAAGAAGTTAAAGAGTAAAAAACATTAGAAAAGATAAAATACTGGTAACCAATACTTTCTCTCGTTCCCACAACGTTTTCCAACCCTCTTTTCTTGAGAATCATTACAACTCTAATTTGTGCAGTAAAGGTCATGTTACTACTTTACTACTTGCAGACACTTTAACTTAAGAGTACAATTTCTGTCATGCAACACAGTTTGACAACAGTTTTTTTGGCTGTAAATTCTGAACTTTTTTCCATTCTTTAATGTCCCTTGGACCCTCTTTAAAGTCACTGCAGTCTATCCTCTGTTTGCTTGGTGCACTCTCAGCCCCACACTCTAAAAATAACACAAAATAAAACAAAAACAAATGAAAAATCCAAAAATGAAAAACAAAAACACAAAAACTCATGAATATTTGCTATGTGACTTTCCCACTATACAGTATTTTCCATTCCATCAAGGATAAAATACATGTATTTCATTTTGGCCACCTGTTTCCTATTTGGGCCAGTCCAATTTACTTTTTCCGGGTTTTTAATTGTCAAAAGGTTGATCACACTTTTCGTGAGATTCAAACTCGGAACCTTTGATATGCATTTTAAACTCTCATTCTTACTTTTGGCTATTGGTCTTTAACTCATTACCAAACGACAAAATTTTTGGCTTGCCCATATCGAAAGCATTTGTAGACGGCAAAATCAAAGTGACTAAACATTTGAAATTTGTTTTGTGAAGGGTAGAAAACATCATGGAAAAAGGAGAAAATGCTGGTTACCAGCATTTTCTCCTTTTCAAACAATGTTTTCAAAAGGCTTCTATTTCAGGGTCGTAAAAAACCAGAGATTGTTTGGTAAAAGGTAAAAACTGTCCACGTTTGTAATTTCAGATTTCACATCAACTTACTAGTTCCTAACAGGGACACTTAGGCTTAGACAAGGGAGCAGATCATAATCAAACTACTTTTATGCGCAGACTGATCTTGACCTATTCTCTGCGCAGGCAAGATTGGGGATCCAAGTAGGCTAGATACTGATCAAAATCTTTTCAATTCAAATCACATATCTTGCTTGAAATTTTCTTTGCGATTAAAAGATTATGAAAGGTGAAAATAGTGAGCTATTAAAGGAATGAACTGTACAGTACAGGCACCAATTTTGTTTTCCCCATCATGGCAAATATTCAATTAAGCATTCATGCAATTCAAATAATCTAAGAAAAACCAATAAAAAAAAATCAAAATATGGAACATGCACTATGTCAACTGTAAACACTAATTTTGATGTAATCTGTCTCTATACAATTCACAAATGCCGAGGAGCATGATTGAACACAGGAAATATAATTATAACTTAAGTCTTTACCAAACAAAAAAATTTGAACTAGTCCAAATTGAAAGCATTAGCAGAAGACAAAACAAAAGTGACTGAAACATGGAATATTGTTGTATATTTCTTGCAGTCTTCCAATGTTTTTATTATGAAAGTCTGACATTTGTTAGCTAGAGAAAAATAAATTCATATACATTGTCCATCTGTGTCATTAACTATTTACCAAACAACAAAATTATAGACTCCTCTAAATTGAAAGCATTTGCAGACTACAAAATAAACGCAACTCAAAAATAGAAACTTTTTTCCAGGAGCAAAGAAAACATTGTGGAAAAGGGAGAAAATGCTGGTTACTAGCATTTTCTCCTTTCACCACAATGTTTTCAGAAGCCTTCTACCTCAAGGCAGTAAAAACCAGGGATTCTTTGGTAAAGGGTTAACTCTTTACCACACAAGAAAATTTTAGACTGGTCCAAATTGAAAGCATTTGCAGACGACAAAATAAAGATGACTGAAAATTTGAAATTTGTTCTAGGAAGGGTAGAAAACACAGCGGGAAAAGGAGAAAATGCTGGTTACCATCATTTTCTCCTTTTCCCACAATGTTTTCTATAGACCTCTTTCTCAGGGTCGTTGAAAGTCGGGATTGTGTGGTAAAGAGTTAAGTATTGTGGTTTCCTGGCTCACATTATACTTTATTGCACTTATTGCACATACTGCACTTATTGCACTTTGTAATTTCTACTTAGCCCATTACCACACAATCCCTACTTTTGACGCCCCTGAGAAAGAAGCCTTTAGAAAACATTGCGGGAAAAGGAGAAAATGCTGGTAACCAGCATTTTCTCCTTTTCCCACAACGTTTTTTACCCTTCACAAAACAAATTTCAAATTTTCAGTCAGTTTTATTTTGTCGTCTGCAAATGCTTTCAATTTGGACTAGTCTACAATATTGTGGTAACCAGCATTTTCTCTTTTTTCCACAATGTTTTCTACCCTTTCCAAATCAAATTTCGATTCTTCAGTTACATTTATTTTGTCGTCTGCAAATGCTTTCAATTTGAACTAGTCTAAAATTTTGTCGTGTGGTAAAAAGTTAAATAGCAATCTATTAGCCAAGATTAACTAGTCTTAGAATTTGAGCAGTATTTAGTTGCCTTCATTAGCATAGCCCATGTTGTCTGCAACAGAACCTGTTAACAGGTGTGTTATGCATCCCATCTATCCTGATGAGAAAGACTTCAGAATACATGGTGAAAAGACCATGCAAGGGCTATGCCAATACTTGTTTTCTTTGAAAAAAGGTATGCCAACAAAAATGCTGGAAGCCAGCATTTTCACCTTTTCCCATGATATTTTATACCTTTTCAACAGCAAATCTTATTGCAGATTCCATTATTTTTTTTTGTCATTTTGTCATCTATAAATGCTTTCAAGTTGGAGAAGTTTATAAATTTGTTACCTGCCGAAGCATTTAACCCTTTCCAACACAATCCCGACTTTTGAAGCTCATAGAAGAGAAGCCTTTTGTAAACATGGTGGGAAAAGGAGAAAATGCTGGTAACCAGCATTTTCTCCTTTTCCCACCGTGTTTTCTACCCTATCAAAGAAAATTAGCACCATTTGAGCCACAATGAAATTGTTGTCTGCAAATGCTTTCAATTTGGACAAGGCTAAAAGGTTATCGTCTGGTTAAGTCTTAAACAAATACAACATGTATGTTCTAGCTTGCAAATTTTTTGCAGGTAGGGAAAGAAAACCACACACACACAACCACACACCAGTGGGTTTTTAAGAAGAACAACAGCAGGATATGAAAATGGGTAACAACACAAAGACAATATCAAGAAAACAACTTTTTTCACAAACAACATATAAAGGAGAGCAAAAAGTGTCGAGAGAGCCTACATACAGCAAGTGCTGTGTAATCACACATTATTACATAACATCGTTTGAGGAACCATTACCAATTTCCAAAATGTCCATGCAAATGGCTTTATCTCTTCATACAGTGTTGTTTTTCCCTATATTTTGTTTTAAACTATAGTGGTGAAAATCGGACCACATGATAAGGATGATTTTTATATTTGCTATTTTGAGTACGATTGAAATAGATATAGGTTAATGCATATGCATAAGGTGTTATTTTAATGATTTTAATGATAATTTTTACTCTTTCACTATCAATAAAAGATTTTTCACTTTTGACAACAAACATAAAACTGCTACAAAAGGAATACAATGTTTGGTCTTAACTCTTTTCCAAATGACAAACATTTGAACTAGACCAAATTGAAAGCATTTGCAGACAACAATTCAACTCTGCTGAAAAGATGATTTCTGTCTATGATGGGGAAGAAAACATTGTGGAAAAAGCAGAAAATGCTGGTTACCAGCATTTTCTCCTTTTCCCATTGTGTTTTCAAAAGGCTACTATTCCAGACCCGTAAAAACCAGGGATTGCTTGGGAAAGGGTTAATCAAAAGAAAGTTGTGGACAGTGTGGATCAGAGATCAGACTGCATGTTCTGTGCAGTCTGATCTTGACCTACACTGTCAAAAAAAACTTCTGTTGCCTTTTTCAGTGACTTCTAGATAGCACTAATCAAAATGTATCCAAGCCATTGGCTTCATGGCTCACACTACAAACATTGTACAGGTGATAATTTTTCCTACATACTGAAGAATTAGTTCTTAGGCTGCCAAGCGCAACTAACTGACCTTTTGCAGACAGTGCAGATCAAGATCAGAATGCAGAGAATGTAGTCTGATCTTAGATGACACTGACCATTAATATAGTTTTCTCCAAAAAGTAACTATGAAGTAGCATAATGATGGACTAAAAGGATTTGTGGCAACAGATATGTTTTGCAGACCAATTCTAAATTCACTCAGAATAAACTATCATGATCATACAGCACACAAGGACATGACTTCACACCATTTCCATCAATTTCTCAATAATCCTCTAAATAACAAACGACTTAGCTCTCTATTTTATTTTAAACACAGAGAGCAATTACACTGCTTTGAAACTTTAACAGAGCAAAATTTAACAGTTATGCAGGTTGAAAAGTACAGGTGTCACAGAAAAGAGTAAAAACAACTGTTCAGAGGCAAGAAATGGTGCGAGTCAATGTAGAAAATAACATCTAAAGGAGAAAGCCCATCAGAAAACAGTAAACAAACAATACTATGTCCAGGTATGAAAAACTTACGATGATTCCTGATAATCTGCCTCTGAACCTTGTTCTGATGCATTGCTCTCTTCATCCATACGTTTACGTTTCAGAACAGTGGACTGGTGTTGTGGCATACCCATTTGTGCAGGTGTCCCAGCATCTCCCCAGCTCGCGTTGGACTCATCACCAATAGTACCTGGATAAGGATAAAAAAGCTTTATCAATAATAGTCACTCCCATGGAAGCAATACAGAAAGCCTCTCTCTCATGTTCACAGATCCTGTTTAACAACAAACCCTAACTTGCAAATTGAGTTACAAAAGGTTTTTAATTAAGCCAAGAGTCAATTCAATTATTGCTATTGCAAAGTTACTATGGAGTAAAATATCTCCCCAACAGATGGAAGATCTAAGGTCAGATTACATGTTCTGTGCAGTCTGATCTTAGACCTACACCTGCAGAAGCTACCCGAGTAGGGCTAAAATCATTGCTAACAATAATTCGGCCTAGGAATGCACTACTTGGCTGACAGAAATATCATCAGAAAAAGGCCCTAGATAGGCCATTTGCAGCTTAAAAGTAAACTGACAAATTGCTCAAAGATAAACCACTTTCTTTAAATGTCACCAATATTTGTTAAGATCAAGGTTACATATATGTGACCCATCATGCAAAAAAAAAAAAGACCATTTGTGAATTCAGTACATCAGTTAGATGAAAATAGATCAACATTAGTGCAGGTCAGTTTAAGTTGATGATTCAAAAATGATTGTATAACAATGTACAATAACCACTTTTCATACAGAAAATGTCATTAAAGTGAAAAGTGTCAACCCTGATCAGCCTGCACAATTCGCGCAGACTGACCAGGGTTGACACTTCTCGAACTTCCAAGAAGGTCCCTTTTTGCATGATGGGTCACACGTTTCGTCACCTTTAAGCAGTATTTCAAATGGTAATAAATACTGGATCAGAGATAGCTTTATTACAAGGCAATGAAATTTTAAGCTTGATCACATTTACAACACAACATACATCAGCTTAAAAAAAGCTCAAATGTTGGGCTTTGTCTTTGAAAGAGTGAAGTTTTACCCTACAAACAAAATTTTAACTGAGATTTAGCCCAGTTGTTCTTTTTTTGCACTTGTATCTGTACCAAGATGCGACCCTTCAAAAACTAGAATTACAGTCAGGGACAGTTTTCTGTACTAATTTAACCCATTACCACACAATCCCTACTTTTGACGCCCCTGAGAAAGAAGCCCTTAGAAAACATTGCGGGAAAAGGAGAAAATGCTGGTAACCAGCATTTTCTCCTTTTCCCACAATGTTTTCTACCCTTCACAAACCAAATTTCAAATTTTCGGTTACTTTTATTTTTTCGTCTGCAAATGCTTTCAATTTGGACCAGTCTAAAATATTGTCATTTGGTAATGGATTAAAACATTGTCCACTAAAACTCCTTCTTTAGACTACATTGACCTACCATCAATATTAACATTCTTCCTCTTTCCATACCGCTTCTGGGATGCTTGTTTCAAGGTGATGGGATTTATTTCATGTTCTCCTTGTACCAGACTGTTTCTGTAGGTCAGCAACGCTTGCCAATCGTCTGTATTTCTCTGGATAGGGGGCACTCCCGCAAGCTGCTTGTCTAGATAGTTCAGTCTGTTCAACAACAAATTAATGATCAATTGTTAAAGGCCCAATAGCAAAGAAAAATGAATAGAGGGTGTTCTAATGCTTTTAGATTTAAAATACCATTCCCAAGTATGGAAACAAATTATTTTGTTTAAGGACACAGACAATCCCAGGCTTTCACAACCCTCATAAAGAAGCCTTTGATAACATTGTGGAAAAAGGAGAAAATGCTGGTAACCAGCATGTTACCAGCATTTTCTCCTTTTCCCACTACGTTTTTTACCCTTCCCAAACCAAATTTCAAAATGCTGGTAACAAGCATTTTTTAAAACTTTTCTCACTATGTTTTCTTGCCTTCCCAAACCTAATTTTCGAATTCTGAGTCACACAAATTTTGTAATCAGCAAATGCTTCCAAGCTGGAACAGTATAAAATTTTGCTGTTTGGTTAAAATGCTTAGTTTGGTAAAGAGTTTACCCTTTAGCAGACAGCAGAATTTCAAACATATGCCACATCATTGGTATGGACAAAATAAATAAGCCAAAATGTTGGACCTACCTTTGACATTGGTTGAAAGCAATGTAGGAAAAGGAGAAAATGCTAACAGCAATTTCTCCTCTTCTGGCAATGCTTTCAAAAGAACTCTCCATATAGAAGTACTATCCACCCATGATCATTTGGTAGAGGACTCATCTCTTTACTCAACGAACAAATTTTCAGACCGGACCAAATTCAAGGCATCCGCAGACAACAAATTAAATCTTGTTGATATGGTAATTCGGGACTTTGATCGGGTAGAAAATATGGTGGGAAAAGGAGAAAATGCTGGTTACCAGCATTTTCTCCTTTTCCCACAATGTTTTCTATTGGCCTCTTTCTCCGGGTCCCTAAAAGTTGGGATTGTGTGGTGGAGTTAATAGCACCATGTCAGCTGGATGCCTATGTAGTTGATCATAAAAGACAGCAACATAATGTGTTCCTTGCATGTATTTACTTACACAGTCTTTTTATCCTGCTTCATTAGTTTGTTGGTAAATTCACACAAAACCTCAAGAAAAGCAATGTTTGGTGGAGGCTTACTGATATCATTTGGATCTGCATTAGTTATGCTGAACAGTATTCCATCTCTGAAACAATATGTGAATATGAGGTTATTCAATATGTTTGGGTACAATACTGAATTCTATTAGATGGACACAATGAAGAACTAGTCTATATTTTGGACTAGGCTACAGCTGAGACTGGTTCTGCAGTGTACATATCCAAATGAATTCAGTATTGTACCCAAGCATGTTAAATGACTGCTTTATTTCATACTACCGTAACTGACAAGTATAGAGTCTTTTCAATTTGCAAAGCATATGAAATGAGGGTTTTGAAATTGCCTTTTCTACAACTTTGGTAGACTATTCTTTTGGTCCAATATTCTGGACTCTAGCCTTGTTTTGAAAAAAACATATTGCACTCTTGCCTCGTTCTGAAAAATCTATAAAGGATTCTTGCCTCGTTCTGAAAAATCTGTATTGGACTCAACAGAGTTTAATATGAACTAATATATTCTGCGCTCACATGGCAGTATTAAACGATTTCACTGGACGTAAAATTGAGGGTGTAAAATAAAGATTACTGAGATATATTTATGACCCATATTAGGAGCAACTGCCTTTAAATGATCTGATGTGAGTAAATACTTAAACATAACTAATCACATGCATTTCTTTTTCAAGCTTGACAACTTTCAGTTTCTGAGTCACATTTAATGTGTTGTTTGCAATGCTTTCATTTTGGACAAGTCCAAAGTTATGAAGTTTGGTAAATAGTCAAAGAAATATACATACAACTATGATACTATGACTTCAACTTGTAGAATGCTACCTTAAAACATTGTTACAGTTAGTAGACAAAACCAGATTAAAATTTGTCCAAAGCAAGTTTAACAGAAACCTACTGTGTGACAACAGACAGTATAGATCAACAATCAGGCTGCTCTGTGCAGTCTGATCATGATCTACAAGGTCCATAAATGCACCTTGTATTGCCTTGGTAGGCAAAGACATGATAATAAAACACTGAATCTGAAATACCTGTGCATAGCTGCTACTGCTTCTCGATTCCTTACTTGATCAAGACCAAATGATAGAGAGAACCTTCTCGCCAATTCCTGTAAAATAATTTGACACATGTTCAGGCAAAAGGGGGCAAAATGCATGTCCAAGATGCATGATATCAAGTATGTCATCACAGAATTATGGATACATAAAATCCACTTTGTACAACAACCCACTGAATCATGAGGTACATTAGTCCTTTGACCTGTAGAAAATTGGCCCAAAGCAAAGTTTTGGCAGGGCTAGTATTCACCAACCATTCTTAAGAACGTTCTTTGTCTTATTCTCCAGAATATTCAAATTTGAAAGTAACACAACTTCTGGTAACAAATATTTTCTCCTTTTCCAACAATCTTTTCTACTGTATGAAATACAAATTCTGTCATTTGAATCACATGTAATTGTCGCTAACTCTTTCAATTTAGACCAGTCTGATTTTTTGCTGTGTGGTAGATAAATCCATTTGTTTAGCTGTGGAGATTTCTAGTCCTCTGCTAATTAGAAAAAGAAAAACTCATCTACAAGATCATACCTTGATAGACTGGAAAGCGTCAGATGACCTGTCAATATTTCCACCTTGTTCATCTTGGAGCTCTTTAAACAACTGGAAGATAATAAATTATTTCATGCTTTCCAGTAGGTTAATCTGTGAAATATTTTTCGATATTTCATGGTTACAACAAATGAAAATACCAATCTTTATACACTAACTCTTCAATTGAAGGCAGAAACAGTTGTTCCCGTGCACTAGTTACCTACATACAGTGTGCATGCCTCACAACCAGATGGAAATATTGTGTAATTTACCTTACATTTCTCACACTACACATAATATTGTAATGCATTGCCATGCAGAGAGAATACACCATAGGGAATAACCAAAAAGAACTTAACAGGATTTTGATTAAGTTTTGATTTTGATTAAATTGAGAAAGGTTTAAAAGCATGAAATAGATAGAATATTTGTTTTTTAAGGTGACAGATTGAAATTTATTTCATCTCGTGAACATCGGTAATATTTCGGCCATGTGCCATTCATGAAAATATTACCAATGATGATCACTTAAAATAAATTTTGATCTTTTCCTGTAAAAAACAAATATCCTCTGTATCACATCTTTGTATACTAACCTTTACCTAGCAACAAAATTTCAGTCTTGTCTTTAAAGCATTCGCAGATGACACAATCTAACTCAAAAATTTGTGTTGTGTAGAAAACAGTGTGTGGAAAGGAGGAAACACTGTATCAGCATTTTCTTCTTTTTCAACAAAGCTTTCAAAATCTTTCTCTCTCAGGATTATTAAAGGTCAGGATAGTATTTTAAGTGTGACTCATCACTCAAAAAGGGACAAGTTGAAAATTCCATACATCAATTAGATGAAAACAGACCCAAGACAGTGCAGGTTAATATAAGTTGATAGTCAAAAATGGTTGACCAGGGTTGACTCTTTTCCCAGTTCCCAGAAGGTCCCTTTTTGCATGATGGGTCACATTTAGTGTGATTCTGACAATTTTCGTATAATTCAGCAAAACAAGATACAAAGGGCTTCAGAAATATTGTTGGTCAATCATATGGCACCATACAACAAAAACAGAGCCTTTGCTGACAGCATAGAAAGAACAGTAGATCTGGGACATAAGCCATCCATTCATTTGGTCAAGCCTGTAAGATAAATCTCTTAACTCTTTACCAAGCAACCAAACTTCTGTCCCCACTAAAAGCATTTGCTGATGACAGTTTCACTGTAGCTCATGTAAAATGATTATTCTTTAATAGGATAGGAAACATTGTGGGAAAAGGAGAAAATGCTGGCAACCAGCATTTTCTCCTTTTCTCACAATGTTATAAAAAGTCTTCTCTTTCGTTGGGGTGGGGTTAAAGGTCGTCAATGTGTGGTAAATGGTTAATTTTCAGTTGATTGTGGTTTTGGCTATATGATAAAATCTTCCAAAAGCAAATACTTTTGACCAAGGTCACCCTGCATGGTACATACTTTTTACAGGTCCATACACACATAATGACTCATTTATCTTGAACAAGAGGGCCAAGATGGCCCTGGATCGCTCACCTGAATTTTTGAGATGACCATAGTCTATTTTTTTTTTGAGGTATTGAAACATAGGAACCAAATTTATAATTTTCCCAAGCAATTTTCAAAAGGTCACCTGTAAAAGTCATTTCGAAATCTGACCATCAGTTTCAAAAAGAAGAATTTTTAAGAATTCTTCATTTCTGTATAAGAGCAAGTAGCCCCCATCCACGAGAGCCATGTTTCTTGATGGATCAAAATTTACGAACAAGTTTTGAAAAGGGTCACCCAAGGAACATCACTCTGAAATTATTTCAAAATCTGATCAGGGGTTTCAGGGAAGAGAATTTTAAAGAATTTCATCATGTCCGTATAGTGCAAGTAGCCCCCATTCACAAGAGCCATGTTTCTTGATGGATCAGAATTATTTGTACAGCTTTTGGAAAGGGTCACCCAAGGAACATCTCTGTGAAATTATTTTAAAATCTGACCACAGGTTTCAGAGAAGAAGATTTTTCAAGAATTTCATTTCCATATAGTGCATGTAGCCCCCATTCACTAGAGCCATGTTTCTTGGCCAATCAAAATTTCGCGAACAATTTTAGAAAAGGGTCACCCAAGGAACATCTCTGTGAAATTATTTCAAAATCTGTCCAGCCATTTAAGAGAAGAAGAATTTTCAAGAATTTCTTCATTTCTGTATAGTGCAAGTAGCCCCCATTTACCAGAGCCATGTTTCTTGACCAATCAAAATTTCGCGAACAATTTTTGAAAAGGGTCACCCAAGGAACAAGTCTGTGAAATTATTTCAAAATCTAACCTACTGTTTCAGAGAAGAAGAATTTTTAAGAATTTCTTCATTTCTGTATAGTGCAAGAAGCCCCCATTCACCAGAGCCATGTTTCTTGACCAATCAAAATTTCGCGAACAATTTTTTAAAAGGGTCACCCAAGGTACAACTCTGTGAAATTATTTCAAAATCTGACCAGCAGTTTCAGAGAAGAAGATTTTTTAAGAATTCCTTCATTTCTGTATAGTGCAAGAAGCCGCCATTCACCAGAGCCACATTTTTTAACGGATCAAAATTTCACGAACAAGTTTTGAAAAGGGTCACCCAAGGAACATATCTGTGAAATTATTTCAAAATCTGACCAGCGGTTACAGAGGAGAAGATTTTTAAAGAATTCCTTCATTTCTGTATAGTGCAAGAAGCCCCCATTCACCAGAGCCACATTTTTTGACGAATAAAAATTTCACGAACAATTTTTGAAAAGGGTCACCCAAGGAACATATCTGTGAAATTATTTCAAAATCCGACCAGCGGTTTCAGAGGAGAAGATTTTTAAAGAATTTGCTAAAAAATTCCATTTCGTTGCCATGGCAACCAGAGTTTTTGATGGAATCAAATTCTGTGAACAATTTTTAAAGAGGACGTCCCAAGGAACATTCCTGCCATGTTTGGTCCAAATCTACCCAGCGGTTTAGGAGGAGTTGATGTATAAAGAATTGTTGACGACGCACGACGGACGACGGACACTGGGTGATCCTAAAAGCTCCCCTTGAGCACGTTGTGCTCAGGTGAGCTAATAAAAAGGGCAACAGCTTACCTGAGTTAAACTCATGACAAGGCTCTTAGCTGTGACAACTTTGTTGATTTCTCTGGCTTTGCTCAGTGTGGCTTTTATAATATCACCATAGTCATTATAAAACTGTAATTATACAAATAAAAGGTAAGAAAAGACATTATTAAGAAATTAAATTATTCTATTGTTAGGGGTGTGGAAATCTTAGATATTTGTACTTGTTCACAGACAAGTAAATAAAAAAGATCCACTTGTTCACCAGCTCTGCTTACTTGTCTAAAACAAAACAGTTTCAAAAAGACTTGAAGTGAAAAAACAGCCGCATGTTATACCAACCCTTGTCGTATGCGGTAAATGTATATTATGATTTTCAAGAAATCAGGGATCATCACAAGCTGCAGTTTATCGTCTGAAATATCATTTTGTACGAAGTGTGAGCAAAATCTTTGCAGGACAAGATTACAATCACTACACTGCATAATGCATAAAACAGATTTTTCTATTTCAAAATTTTATTCTTATTTCCCTGTTGTCTGCAGACAACTAGATTGTAAAAAGTCACTTGTACAGGGTCATATTCTCCTAAGTTGGACATAGGATTTCCACACCCTTGGTTATGTTATCAACCTCAAAGAGAGTGTTCACCAATCAATTTCTGCACTGGAAGTAAAGTCTGTTCTTGGATCTCCACTGTTTGATAAGATCTTGAATTTTTTCTTGCCAAAAATTCCTTTGGAATGGCAGATTTTGGTTTTCACTACCAGGTTAAGGAATAACAATTGACTAAATGAATGAACTTTTTTTTTTTGTGAATGGTGCATCATTTCCTATTTCCATTTTGATTTTTTCATAAATATCGTCTCACTACCTGTTTGGTATCTGACGTATGTTGATAACACGATACCTAAACTTCTTTAGAAAGGGTAACTTGAAAATATTCACAGATGCTGACATAGCCTTTTGGGTGCTTGATCAAAAGGGCACCTGATTACTCCAAAAGTAAAATTAGTACCACAAATAAAAACTAACTCTCCTCACCTTCATATAGTGTTTAA
The DNA here is from genome assembly GCA_943736015.1 of Tridacna crocea. Lineage (NCBI taxonomy): Eukaryota > Metazoa > Mollusca > Bivalvia > Cardiida > Cardiidae > Tridacna > Tridacna crocea. Next base: position 18,311,127 of record OX031068.1, on the reverse strand, counting down.
ACATAGGTGCAGCCACCTTGATATTGAGAACATTGTAGACTACCAGTTTACAGAAACATGCCAGAAAGTTTCTCCTCTTGTGAAGCTCTTCTATCTTAATATTCTCATCCACTTCATCTGTGTTAAAACAAGAAAATGAATACTCTATGAAAAGAGGGTTTCATGCATATTCAAAATTATTGATCCACGTCAGCTTACACTCCTGTGCAACCTTTCATGGGCTAAACATTTTGCTATTTGTAAAATTTCTTCATGTCCATTCCACCTGATAACTCAGCCTGTCATTAGACAAGATGGATTTTAATTCATAATTATCCATAATTATATGATGACATGCTTAACCCTTTCCCAAACAAGCCCTGGTTTTTACACGTCTGCATTAAAAGTCTTTGAAAATACTGTGGGAAAAGGAGAAATTGCTCGTAACGAGCAATTTCTCCTTTTCCCACAGTGTTTTCTACCCTTTTTGAGAACTTTCTCCAATTTTCTCCACTTCTAAAATTGTCGTCTGCAAACTCTTTCGGTAGGGCATCTTCGCAAGCCAAGGCTGACGGTTCACTACGTTACTCTACCCTTGGCGGATCAAGCTTGATTTTTACATTCATCGCTGCAACGAATGAAATCGCTCTTAGCATTTCATCTTTGATATAAAAAGAACAAGGTCTCTACCTTTCAAATAGAAGGTAAAACATGGAAACCCACGTGGATGTCTGCTTATCGCTTCATGTGTATTCGTAAGCGGTTTGTAAAACGATATTTCATTTGCTTTTAGAAATATGATGTAAAGGGGGGTAATAACCAGCATCCAATAGAGGGCGCATCGCAGGGATCTCGAAATCGGGCTCAATCAGCCAAGGTAAGATCCATGTAGTGATCGTAAACTTGGCTCGTGAAGATGTCAGTTGGGAAGAGTCCAAAATTTGTTGTTTGGGAAACGGTTAATTTATTGCATCATCCAGATGTATAAACCCCCTTTTTCTTATCATTTAGACTCTCTACTTAACAAGCCTATGTTTCTAAGTATCTTTCAAAAATGCTGTAGACAATGGAGTAAACTGATGAAAAGCAACATTTTCACTTTTTCTTATTTTTGTTCATATCACAGTGAACAGTGCACCTATGCATGTGTATCCTGGCTTTCTTACACCAGTAGACACAGCTTTCTTTCCAAACCACTGACTACTTTTCTCACACATATCAGAGGTGAGCGGCAAAACAATTGTCTAAAAGAAAAATTGCCTCAGCTGGGTATTGAACCCACAACCAGGTAACAAGTCAGATAAGAATCCACAATAACCAGGTAACAAGTCAGATATGCTAACAATTGAAATACGGATTTTTTTTAAGTACATGATGTATAGGGTACATATTTGGTAAATGGTTTATGTTAGATATAGGATTAAATATGGTGTGTTGATTTTCATGCTTTCTAGTAGGTTATCAAGAAATATGACAGAATCTATCTTACATAACTTGCACTTGACGTAATATTGCTATGCGTTGCTTTGTAGATGGGGTATGCCACAGGGGATAACCCACAAGAATTGCACTGAATTTTGGTTCACTTCCCAACCAGAAAGGGTTAGAATTTTTTTTTTTTTGGCTGCCTCAATCGTGAAAATATTACCAATGATGTTCACTCAATGAAATAAATTTCGGTCTTTCACCATGAAAAACTAGAGCTGTCACTGAATGTGACTTTATACCCCTGCCAGCGCTTTGACAGTATTTTGTACACAGACTGGCACACGGATGGAAGGACACACGAACGGATGGACACACAGACAGACAGGCTGATTCCAGTATACCCCAGAAAAGATTTGTTTTGCGGGGTTATAAAAATAACCTCAATCTATACTAGCACTCACCATCATCATCCTCGATGAACACTTTATCCATTAAGAAAGAACTCAGTCGAGTCTGTAAAGTTTTATCCGGTTCAACCACCAGCAATTTCAATGCAGGAGTGCTATTCCCCAGATTCTTACTAAAGATGATGAGGGAGTCACAAATGGTCAGGTAAGCCTGAAATGGAAGGAGTTTAATTTTAGTATATTTGATCCTTTACGCACCATAGGCTAAACCAGTGATTTTTTCACCTGGCACAGATCAAGATCAAACTGCACAAAACATGCAGTCTGATCTTTGATTTGTACTGTCTGCTTGTTTAGTGCAGTCTGATCTTTGATCTGTACTGTCTGCTTTAGTCAAGCCTATCAAATCAAAATTTTTGAAAGTTTCAGTGGATTGTATTTAGAGCCGTCAAAAGAGGTCACATTTGCATAGTTCTGCCGAAGATGCACCATTGCGGGATTGGCGCTAAAAAATTACAGATGGCCCAAAAAATATGTCTGAGGGGCCATCCGGCCCATTAAAAATACGAGCCATGCACAGTATGAAGATTACTTAGGTCAAATTCACCGGAAGTCTGTTTTGTTTGAATCAATTTCACTTCTGTGGTTTCCCCGAAGTCGTTTTATGGATCGTAACAGCAATTCTGATTGGCTTAGTACTTAATGAGTTCCTCGAATTTGAGCCAATCAGTTTCGTTTCACAAGTAAACAGATAACGGTTTCGTTCTTCGTTCTGCATCAAATGATCGCTGTTCTTGATAAACTCTGATTGCCGAAAAGAAGAATTGTAAAGCTAAACTAAGCTATTTTGGTCAAACAAATCCAAAAGAGGCTAAGACAAATAGCAAGCCCAAGCGCTATGGGCAACCCGAAACGCCGAAGTGTGATACTTCCAGCAACTAACCCTATCCCTCATTTTCTCCTTTTCCCATAACGTTTTCTACCCTGATGGAAACAAATTTCAATTTATGAACTGCTTTGTTTTGTCCTTTGCCAGTTCTTTTTTGGACAAGTCTACATATCGATGGGTGAGTGCAACATTATCCTAAGTGCCTATACTTTGTATAGGCACTTAGGATAGTGTTGCACTCAGCCATCGATATATGTCATGTGGGAAAGGGTTAAACCCTCTTTTGCCAGATTATGGGTCATTTCTATTTTCCAACGATTACCTCTTCTGCAATTTTGTCCTGGTTATGTTCCAATAATTGGTTACAGTATTTCAGCAGATTGGTCTGATATTTTTTCAACACTTGCATGTGATCCTGAAAATACATAGACAGATGTAAGGTAAAGAGCGGCTAATTCCAAACAAAAAAAAACAACAAAATTTGTATGATGGCACCCATTTGATCCATTACTTAAAAGAATAGACCAAACTTAACTCTTTACCAGATGACAAAACTTTAAACTGGTCCAGATCGAAAGCATTTGTAGACGAAAAAATAAGTGACTGAAAATTTGAAATTTGTTCTGTGAAGAGTAGAAAACGTTGTGGGAAAAGGAGAAAATGCTGGTTACCAGCATTTTCTCTTTTTCCCATAATGTTTTTTAAAGGCTTCTTTCTCAGGGTTGTCAAAAGTAGGGATGTGTGGTAATGAGTTGACAACAATTTATGTTCATCTTGCAGCAGATCTAGTTTGATCAAAAGAGTATGGCCGAAGGAGTCAAAGAAAGTGAGAAGCATTTTCTCTCTTTGCCACAATTTTTTTAATTTAGATCTTATCTTTACACCATTTTGACCGATACAGTTTTACAAGGCTGTACACAGTTTCTAAAATTTAATCATTTCATACAAACATCATTTTGGAAGTACAGAATTACAACACTAGTTGACTGAATATACTAATGGACAAAAGTCTTGTCCGGTCTACAAATGAGGTAATATTTTCTTTTCTGGAAAGCAAACCAAAATAAAAATTGGTATCATATGACAGAAAAAATCATAACTCATGCAACAAAATTAATTTTATGGAATTCTGATCTGTATTTCCAGTGCATTAACCCTTTACCAAACAATCACAGAATTTAACGACCCTGAGAAAGAAGCCTCTAGAAAACACTGTGGGAAAAGGAGAAAATGCTAGTTACCAGCATTAAAATGCTGGTTACCAGCATTTTCTCCTTTTCCCACAATGTTTTCTAATCTATGAAAGACAAATTCCAGCACTTTAGCCAGTTTTACTTTGTCATCTGCAAATGCTTTCAATTTGTACCAGTCCAAAAATTTGTGTTTGGTAAAGTCAGACACCATTAATTTTCCCCATACACCTCATCTCAATGTTATACCACGCAAGAGGGATGAGTCAAAGTGCAACAACAATAATCAATACTCAAGCAAAATTTTCCATTTTCTCTTTTTTCCTCGCTACATTTTCTATCCATTCAAACACAACTCCCATTATTTTGGGCAAGTTTGATTTATTGCCCATAAATGCTTTCAATAAAGATCCGTCTTAAGATTTATCATCTGGTAAACGGTTAACACAATGAAATTGAGTACTCAAATATCATTACCGTATCCTGTGTTTCTTCAAGTTGATGAAGATTCCAAATTATCAGAGAATAGATAGTTGTCTGTGCTTTACATACAATCTGGGGAAGAAATAAAGACGGTTTTAAACCATTACCAGACAATTCCAAGTTTTAACAACCCTGAGAAAGAAAGCTTTTGAAAACATTACTAGAAAGGAGAAAATGCATGTTCTCATTTTTCCCAGAATGATTTTCACCATTCCAAAAACAATTTTCAACTTTTATCTTCAGCATTTATCTTCGTCTATTGTAGTCATCTGCAAATGCTTTCAATTTCAACAAGTCTAAAATTTTGTCAAGAGAATTTATTTTAATGCCGCTTCCAAGTTTATGTCAGAAAATTTTATTCTAAATCTGGGTTTTATGTTATTTTCAGTCAGATACATAATGCCAATAGCTTGTAATAATTTCTCAACCCATTACCACACAATCCCTACTTTTGGCTGTCCTGAGAAAGAAGCCATCAGAAAACATTGTGGGAAAAGGAGAAATGGTGGTAAAATGCATTTTCGCCTTTTCCCACAATGTTTTCTACCCTTTACAAAACAAATTTCAAATTTTCAGTCACTTTTATTTTGTTGTCTGCAAATGCTTTCATTTTGGACAATTGTAAAATATTTTGGCTTGGTAATGAGTTAAATAAGTCCCAACAGTAACAAAATTTCAATGCTTGACCTATCAAGTGCCTTGAACAAGGACTTTCACATGACTAGCAGCTGGATGGAAAAGAGAATCCCTATCAAAAACCCAGCCTTTGCCACAAAAAGACCTAACAATGAAATCAAGGTAACACTAGGAGTTAAATATCTATTTATTTCATCATTCAAAGCCTAATTGGGCTGTGCTGGCTGATTGGGTGAATCCTTTTAACAGACACGTTAACCCATTACCACACAATCCCTACTTTTGATGACCCTAGGAAAGAAGCCTTTAGAAAAAATTGTGGGAAAAGGAGAAAATGCTGGTAGCAAGCATTTTCTCCTTTTCCCCCAGTTTTCTATCCTTCCAAAACAAGAATTTCAACTTTTGAGTCACATTAATTTTATCGTCTGCAAATGCTTCCGATTTGGACCAGCCTAATATCATGTCGTTTGGTAAAGAGTTATGGTGCCTTTTCATAGAGCATCATTCTAATGACATATGAATGCTATATGCCCAACGCAAACAGACTGCTGATGTTTGTCTTCAATTTTATTAGCAATCATGCTCAAATGAAAACAAAGAAAGAAAATATACCTCCTCTGCCATTTCCACATTCTCAGCACCCAGTTTTACAATGTGAAACAGGTCTTCCCATAAATCCCAGGAACTCAAATCATGGCAACTAAAACGACACATACAGTGATTCTATTCAAAAGTCAGGTTTTGAAATAAAAAAAAAGTTAGATTTCATTCATCAATACAACTATTTAAATTTATACTTTCTAACAAAATATTTAACATGGAAACAAATGCTTGGCCTAACATAGTATGGAGTGCAACACATGAAAGGGGGCATTCGGATACTTGCGTAAAGTGTCGTCTCGGATCAGCCTGAGCAATCCGCGCAAGCTAATCTGAAACGATACTTTCCGTTTTTATGTAATTTTCTGTTTTGCACAAATCTACTGTAGCACAAAATCTTATGTAGTCATAAAGTACCTTCTTCGATTAGCCAGCGCTAATCTAAGACAAATCTTTACACAAATGTCAGAATGCCCCTTTTCGCATGTTAGAAGCCATATCATATGCTGATATGAAAACAAACCATTATATCACTGTAACATACATCAAAATCTAATATGGTGAGAAAATGACAATGTTTTTGGAAACCTAAAAATATCTGATATGCTTATTATGTTCATCCAAATAAGGTATTCTTCCATCTTCCTCTAACCTTTCACCAAGTAATCCTGTTTATGACTCCTAACCATACAACAAAATCTTAGAATAGTCCAAAAAAAAACCTTTACCAAACAATCCCTGGTTTTTACGACCCTGAGATAGAAACCTTTAGAAAACATTGTGGGAAATGGAGAAAATGCTGGTAACTAGCATTTTCTCCTATTCCCACAATGTTTTCTACTTTGCTGGAAACAAATTTCAATTTTATTCTTACATTCATTTTGTTCTCTGCACGTGCTTTTAATTTCGACCAGTCTAAAATTTTGTTGTTTGGCAAAGGATTAACAGCATTCTGATATAAAATGACTAGATAATTGAATTTGTTTTGAGAAGGGTTGAAAATATTGTGCAACAAGAGCGGCAAATTGTCGCAAGATACGCCCGTCTTACCCCAAGTTGTAAAGCTGGGGCATGCACCAGACAAAATTCAAGTATGAAAAACAACAAAGGGCAATAACTCAAAAATTAAGCAAGCAAGAGTTGTGATTTCGGTGCACTGCACTCCCCCTTGATGAGATCTATCCACCAATGAAATTTCATAACCCTAGCTAGTATAGTTTTAGAGATATGCTTCGGACAAAAATCAAGTATGAAAAACGACAAAGGGCAATAACTCAAAAATTAAGCAAGCAAGAGTTATGATTCCTGTGCACTGCACTCCGCCTCGGTGAGATCTATCCACCCATGAAATTTCATAACCCTAACTAGTATAGTTTTGGAGATATTCACCGGACAAAATTCAAGTATAAAAAATGACAAAGGGCAATAACTGAAAAATTAAGAAAGCAAGAGTTATGATTCTTGTGCACTGCACTCCCCCTCAGTGAGATCTATCCACCCATGAAATTTCATAACCCTAGCTACTATAGTTTTGGAGATATGCTCCAGACAAAATTCAAGTATGAAAAACAACAAAGGGCAATAACTCAAAAATTGAGCGAGCAAGAGTTGTGATTTGTGTGCACTGCACCCCCCATCCATGAGATCTATCCACCCATGAAATTTCATAACCCTAGGTAGTATAGTATTGGTGATATGCTTCGGACAAAAATCAAGTATGAAAAACGACAAAGGGCAATAACTCAAAAATTAAGCAAGCAAGAGTTATGATTCCTGTGCACTGCAACCCGCCTCGGTGAGATCTATCCACCCATGAAATTTCAGAACCCTAGGTAGTATAGTTTTGGAGATATTCACCGGACAAAATTCAAGTATAAAAAACAACAAAGGGCAATAACTCAAAAATTAAGCGAGCAAGAGTTATGATTCTTGTGCACTGCACTCCCCCTCAGTGAGATCTATCCACCCATGAAATTTCATAACCCTAGCTACTATAGTTTTGGAGATATGCTCCGGACAAAATTCAAGTATGAAAAACAACAAAGGGCAATAACTCAAAAATTAAGCAAGCAAGAGTTATGATTCTTGTGCACTGCACTCCCCCTGAATGAGATCTATCCACCCATGAAATTTCATAACCCTAGCTAGTATAGTTTTGGAGATATGCTCCGGACAAAATTCAAGTATGAAAAACAACAAAGGGCAATAACTCAAAAATTAAGCAAGCAAGAGTTGTGATTCTTGTGCACTGCACTCCCCCTCGATGAGATCTATCCACCCATGAAATTTCATAACCTAGCTAGTATAGTTTTTGAGATATGCTCCGGACAAAATTCAAGTATGAAAAACAACAAAGGGCAATAACTCAAAAATTAAGCGAGCAAGAGTTATGATTCCTGTGCACTGCACTCCGCCTCGATGAGATCTATCCACCCATGAAATTTCATAACCCTAGCTTGTATAGTTTTGGAGATATGCTCCGGACAAAGAACTGGACGCCGCCCGCCCGCCCGGACGCCCGCCCGCCACGGGTGATCCCATAATACGTCCCGTCTTCGACGGGCGTATAAAAAGGACCTTTTTCCACAATCTTTTGGAAGGCTTCCCTTAACAGGACCTTTAAAGTCGGGATTTATGTGGTTAAGGTTCAAACAACCCTGAGGAAAAAGGCTTCGTATTAGATGAGAAAGCAAGAAAATACTAGTAATCAGAACTTTTCACCATTCAGATAATTTTTTTCACGGTTACGAATCACATCCTTTGAGCCACATGTATTTTGAACTCTGCAAAATGCTTTCATTTTGGCAGAGTCATAATATTTGTTATCCAGTAAATAACTGACAGAGCACAGCATACAAAATTAAGAGACTGGCTGCTTTCCCACATGGACAAATTGAAAAAAATGTACAACAATAAAAGAGGAATAAATCCTGTGGCAAGGCCTTGTCTCTCCAAGAGAACCTCTGATTTCAACAAAATAACTTTGGGTTAAAGCAAATTTCATACAAGACACATACCACGAGAATGCATACAATCTTTTTAAAGCAGCAATAAGAGCGTAGATTTCATCCTCATCTGGCTGCTCTCCCTAATAAAATAACAATAACAAATTAGTTCAAAATTTCACAATATAAAACGCCCGTCCGGGTGGCTCAGTGGTGAGCGTGTCGGACTCATGACCTGGTGGTTGTGAGTTCGATAACCGGTTGAGGCGAACCTTCTTTCCGGCGTATTTTCGCCTCTCACCTCTGCTTAAGCATGTGAGAAAAGTCGTCGGTGGCTTTGGAAAGAAAGTTGTGTTAGTACTGATATGAGAAAGCCAGGAAACACATGTGCGTCACCGATTGCCATGATATGACCTTAGCTGTTAAAGTGGCGTTAAACCCCAATACAACCAACCAACCACTATATAAAACAATAACAAATTAGTTTAAAATTTCACTATGCCATACAAACGTAACAGGTTAACTCTTTAACGAATGAAAATTGTTTAAACTTGTCCAGTTTGAAGTATTTGCAGATGAAGAGTTACATATGACTCAAAAATCAAAATTTACTGTACCTATCAATGTCCCTCTGGAGTTTACTGGTGCCAGCATTTACTCCTTTTCCAATAATGTTTATAAAAAAAGTTCTCTCATGGGGCTCTAATAACATGGGTTTGTTTAAATCCCTACTAAACGACAAAATTGTAGACTTGTCCAGACTGAGGAAGTTTGCAGACCACAAATTAAGAATGGCTCAGGTGATGGAATTTGTCTTTAACTAAGTAGAAAACATTGTGGGAAAAGGAGAAAATGCTGGTAACCAGCATTTTTTCCTTTTTCCACAATGTTTTCAAAAGGCTTCTTTTTCAGGGTCGCTAGAACTCAGGATTGTGTGGTAAAGGGTTAACAAATTATGGCATAAAGATGGCTATCTCATAAACAGTAATTTCCCTTTTGACAAGGTATTTTCACCTAGTCGGGAAAAAGTTAATATACAGTACACTCCTCGCGGATTTTGCTATTTTCGCTGTCCGCGATGGATTTAGCGCGGACCCAACGCGGCGATTTTACAACACAGGTGAACGCGGACTTACCCGGAGCGCTGTTTAAACGCGGCGATCCCTGGCGGACCGCGGCGGTCTGATTACGCAATTAAAACGACGCGGTGACTCCGCCGCGATCAGACAGGTAAGTTTCTTGTCAGTGTAGCAAATGATTCAAGAATGAATGAAGTTACGCACCATTTTACTCTTTTACAAAGTCATATTACACGTATGTATCTCCACGATAATTTTTTATATCAGAAAGAAAAAAGATGATAAGCAGTCATCATTGCCAAGCAAATTACTCAACGGGCACTGAATTAATAGGTTATAGAATCGAAACACATAAATCTTTAACCACACATCATGAGTTTAAAGTGCCTTGCAGAACAAGGGTTGCGAAAACATTGTAGGAAAAAATGAATAGGCCGGCAACCAGCATTTTCTCTCAAGCAATGTTTATCTACCTTGTCAAATCCTCTTCGATAATATATATTACGAGTGGTGTTCATGTTTCCTGAACTCTTTACCAAAGGACAAAATTTGTCCAAATTGAATAAAACATTTGCAGGCGAAATTTTTAATCTAAGTCAAAATATATAATATATTTTTTGTTAGGTGAGACCATTGCGGGAAAAGGAAGAAAATGCTGGTTTTAGGTATAATGACAGCGCCGGACGGTGTAATGCAGACAAATGACCCCCATTACAGAATGACCTACGGTTATTTCTCAACGTAGAATAATTACCCATGGGTCATTTTTCTACGTCGAAAAATGACCCATGGATCATTCCTGTACGTCGACAAATGACCCGGGGGTCATTTTGTAATGGGGGTCATTTTTCTGCATTACACCGGTATGTACCGTCAAGGAGAAATAGTTCACGAGCGGCTCTTAGGCCTTATTAGGTCTTGACTCTTGAGCTTACTTTTTTTTTTCTACCAGCGATAACGATCACTAGCAAACAAAATGTTTATTTTTACAAATTGATAAAGTTATCTCCACATGTTCGTTACAAAATTAGATTAATGAATCTCGTAGGACTGAATACATAAAATCAAAGTCCCTAGTTCCTCCGTGAGGGTTTTGGTTAAAAATCAACTCTTTACAAAGTCACAAAATTTTCCAAAACTGAAAGCATATGAAGACGACAACTAAAAGTAGCAAACGTGGCATTTGTCTTCAATATGATAGAAAACATTCTGGGACAAGGAGGAAATGCTGGCTACGATCACTGTTTTCTCTCCTCACAATGAAGACTTCTTCCCAATGAGTAGATAAAATCATTACATGTATAGTGTAGAGCACTATTCTCAACATGATTTCAGCCAACTCAAGGCTGCCAGCTAGTGCATCTGCATCTCTTTTCCACACTTTGTAAAATTATTTTTCAAGATAATGAAGACACTGATTGCTGCTCTAAACACAAATCGTAACAAAATGCTCAGTTGTCAGAGAAGAATGAATCTTTTCGTAATGACCAATATCAATCCTCGAAACCAGTTTTGCTGATCTTGAATCCCGCGTCATAAGCCTGCATTACTAGCTAACTTTCAAGATTAGATATCACGTTCTTAAATATCATGGGAGAGGACTTGCAGATCAGCGGGAAAAGGGTTCGGTTTGTAAACTAAATTTTAGCGTGTTATCCCTTTCCCAAACGACAAAATTTTAGACTGGTCCATTTTGAAAGCACTTGCAGACGACAAAATTTATGTTATTCAAAAGCAAAATTTGTTTCCAGCAGGGAAGAAAATATTGTGGGAAGAGGAGGAAATGCTGGTTACCACGATGTTTTCAAAAGGTTTCTCTCTCAGGGCCGTAAAAAACAGCGATCGTTTGGCAAAGGGTTAAACTTTCAAACGTGTTAAGGGATACAAGGGTTTAATTAACAAAAGACGCTTGCATTTTGCAAAATAAAGATTATCAATCCCCATATTTGGCTGATCTTGTTCTAAAGTTGGAAGATAGGTAAACTCGACCTTTATCCATTCAACAGATGACAAAATATTAAACTCATCCATATTAAAGGCATTTTTGCTGAAATGAGAGAAGTTGTCTTAAAAAGGTTGGGATACTTTGTGGGAAAATGTTGTTAACATTTTTCCTTTACCCAGGGTTTTCCATGACGCACAAATCCTGCGTCAATGACGCAATTTTATTTCAAATGACCCCCTTCATGGATAACAGTGCGTCATCAGTGACGCAACTTTCCCTATTCCAAACCATCTAGGAAATTAAGACAATCGTCGTAAATTCAAGTTTTTTCTTGCTACGCGGCGCTCTGTCTTATCAGACGAACACACCTCTTTCTTCTAAGTACAGAGTTTATTTTTGATAAAAACGGTTTTCCAGTGAGTTATTTATAGATGATGACTGGTTTACGCTTTATCACGCTGTAGTATAGTGGACACTTGTCGTAAAAAAACTGGCTCCGTCAAATTCCTAGTCGGGTATTCTGTAGTTAATATCGCTTTTGAGGCGACTTCCGGTCGATAAAAGTTCACATTATCAGTCTGTTCCGTTTACGGAAAAAATGTCACGTCAGAGCAAATTGCAGCATTTTTTGTCGTCTGCTTCCAGCAGCACTGCTTCTCACGCAATCTCGAGCAGTGATTCAGAAGAAGATGTGCCGTCTGAAAAGAAAAAAAGTCGAGCTTTCCGCCAGAAATGGCTTAAAGACTTTACTTGGTTGCAGTATAATGACGGTGAAATGTTTTGTCATCCCTGTTTGCAGACGAAGAAATCGAACCCCTTTACTAGTGGTTGTACAAATTTTCGTCTGTCAACTTTAGAACGTCACGAGAAATCCAAAAGCCACGTAGAAGCCCTAAAACAGTCGCAAATGCAGTCTAACTTTACAAAACTCCTGGAAAAAGCACAAAATAAAGCAAATGTTGGGGCCGATGAACAAACAAAGAGACACGCAGTGCAACTGAGAACAGTGTACATGATGGCTAATAATGGAATATCGGCCAATAATTTCATTGACATAATGGACCTTCAAGTTGAAAATGGCTGCCCATATGCTTCTGAATATTACAGACGACCTGAAGTAGTGACAGAAATGGAATCTGTACTTCATCAACAGATAGAATCTACTCTTTTGAAAGATATATCAGGTAGTCAATATTTTGGGGTAATGCTAGATGAAACTATTGACATTACTGTTGCAAAAAAACTTGTCATCTATATCCGATACATAAAGGAGGGAAAAGCTGTTGTTTCTTATCTTGGAAATAAAAAGATTGAAGATTGCACAGCTTTGGGTATAAAAACAGCATTATGTGAATTTTTGCAACAGAAACACATTATCAAACATGATGATTATTCCAGTTTAGTAGCCCTTGGGACAGATGGTGCAGCAGTAATGGTTGGGTGCAGAAATGGACTAGGAGTCAAAATGAAGGAACTTAATCCCTATTTAGTACAAGTACACTGTATTGCACATCGCTTGAATTTGGCTGCCTCACAAGCTAGCAAAGGCATTGATTACTTATTAGACTACAGAAATTTCATACAGCTACTGTACAGGTTTTATTCTGACTCAAGTGTCCGTTATGATAAATTGAGAGATTTGCAGGAGATGTTACATGGCCAAGCACAACAAATACCAGAGGGAACATCCGTGCGTTGGCTATCTGTTGAATGTGCAGTAAAGATGATATTTAAAAACATTGATGCCATCATATTGTCACTAGAAGATGACAAGGATAAAACTGGCAATGCTGCTGGATTATGGAAATTTTTCAGTACAACCAGTTTTCTTCTAATCACTGCTCTAATGATTGATGTTCTTTCTGTAATTGGAGTGCTTAGCCAAACATTTCAGAAGGATAGTGTTAATTTGTCAATGATTCATCATAATGTACAGTCCACCATTGAAACTTTGCAGCAAATGAAAAATGGCTCACACACTGTTGATCAACTGAAGCAGGATTTGGGTGAAGTCACAGGTGGAAAAGTAACCTATAAGACAGTTCAGTTTACTGATAATGATAACATGAGATTAAGGTTCACTAGACTCAGAGAACAGTATATTAATAACCTAACTGAAAACCTTGAGAACAGGTTTCCAAAGGATGATCTAAATTTGCTTCACTGTTTTGACATTGTATTTAACCCAAAAAGGTATCCTGAAAACCATAATGGTCTGGGTAACTATGGAAATTCTGAACTTGAAAAACTATCTCAGTATTACGGAACTATCATTGATGACGACAGGTGTAAAGTACAGTTCCTGCAGTTTAAACACCTTACTCGTTCGTACAAAGATGTAAATAATTTTGAACAACACATAACAATGCTTATAAATGACTACAAAGAGACATATCCAGATTTTGTCAGGTTGGCATCTATTGCCATAGTAATCCCAGTGTCAAGTGCACCATGTGAGCGTGGGTTCTCTCATCAAAATGCTCTAAAAACAAAGTCAAGGAACAGGCTTAATCCAGAGCGTTTGAACAGACTTCTAATGATTAGATTGGTAGGTCCTCCAAGGTGTGAAATGGACTTCATGGCAGCAGCTAGAGCTTTTGGTGCTCTTAAACAACGCAAGAAATAAATGCAATGTCTATAACTACCAGAAGCCACTCACTCACCTTGGAAGACCCATCAAAGTAAAAAGTAATCACCCTTTCAAAATGCTGGCTTTAAAAGAGTGGGAATTACAATGCATCATGGGATAAATGAATAAATAACAAACAACAGTTAATATTGTGTTTTTCTTTTTATTTACAAAATGTTTATACAAACCCATTTATTTTGACCCCCAAAGTTAAAGAAATGACCCCCAACTTTGGAGACAGGGGGTCACAATGACCCCCAACTTTTAATGCTGAGGGAAAACCCTGTTTACCTACTTAGTTTATTGTCTTGGGACCGTTCAGACTGGGTCTTGTGTTGTAATAGGTTAACCATTTGGGAAAAATAATATCTGTGCAATGTAAGTGGTTGTGCTTGTCTCCATGTACATGTGATAAAATGAAGAGTATATGATAATTGTTTTCGTTCTTGAAGACTGGTATATTTATGATTACGACCTATTATCTTATTTTTTCCTACGAGACAACATTCCGTCATGTTCTAAAAAATAAAGGGTTAGGATTTCATACACAAATGACACGTGTTAACTCTTTACCAGACCTCCAGAATTTACCCATATCCAATTCTATAACATTTGCAGATTACCAAATGTTATTCAAATAACGAAACTTGTCTTTTGGGGTGAAGACGTTGTCGGAAGAGAAGCAGCTGCTGATATCAGCACATTTTCTTCTCCCACTATGGTTTCTCGAGGCTCTTGAAACTTGGGCCATGATTATTTGGTAAAGGGTTAACAATAAACGGACAACCCCCCGCCGGTTTTTATTGCCAAATTTGGTAGTCGGGGTGTAATATAAGCTTTAACCCTTAGTCCATACAGCAATAAATAAATGGAGCTGAAACGTATGTGTAGAAGACGACGATTATGAACTTTTCACTATTGTTTTGAGTTAGAACATGTCTTAGAATATCAGAGTAAAAAGATAAATTGCTAGTCACCTGCATACTCCTTTTTCCTCAATGTTTTCAAAAGCCGAATAGTATTATTCGGTTTAACGCTTAACGCACCGATTGCAGCTTAAATTCCTTTCAGTATCGTTTACAGACGATGTAGATGAAGATCTTGCTGCACTATCTCTTACAACTATATGCACTGTGAGCTTTTCTAGCCGAGACAAGACTAAAAGCTTTAAATTCTTTGTTATTTGTATGGTGGAGTTATTTTTTGTATTATTTTAGGATAAACTAGGGTAAAGCCTGTATCAGCAATCTAGGGAGCCCAGGTAAAAAGGTTTTGAAAACAATGTTGGGAAAGGAGAAAATTCTGTAAAGCAATATACCACCATTGTTCCACGATATTGTCTACTTTTCAAAGAGAAACATAATCATAATTATGATACACACTAAATTTCTCGTCTGCAAATGCATACAAATTGAACAAGTCTAAAAATTTGTCGCCTTATTCAGATGTAGGATACGAATAGCATAGGCTTCAACCTAAAGGTATGGAAAATATTCCGAGGATGACAATCTGTGTATTATGTCCGAATGCAAGTTGCAGGCAGTCCAAATCATGTCAAAATCAGGCAAAAAGTAAACTTGAGACTTGCCAACTTTTAACCTAATTTTTGTATTAATATCCAGCGAGAAACAGTTGGCACAACCAGGGATCTTATATACAAGATCCCTGGCACAACCATGCAATAACAGATTGTCATCTTCATAATTTTCACTCTTTTAAATACATTTTAACACCAGCTTTGTTTACTTCGGCAAACATTATTACCTACAGCACTCGAATGCAGTCAAAACAACTGGTACTCATTTAAAGTGCCTGTTACGATTTTTACAGACATCGTGGATTGAGATCAGACAACGCATCACGCAATGTCTGATCTTTAATAGATTACTGTCCGCATACTAGTGTCAGAGTTATCCAAACAGCTTGATTCTACAATTTATTTAAGCAACTCTTGCCTACGGTTGATGTCGATTCCATTTGAGCCATGCTCTGTGAAAAATTGGTTTGTTGTGTTTACAAACAGTATCAACTCCGGTAACCCTGCACAGAACGTACAGGCTTACCTGTGTCGAAACATTTTGCTCTTTGGTCAATTTTCAGCATGTCATTCTACCTCATGACTCGGTCGGTTGTTAAATAAAATGGATCAATGTTTTGTGATGGCTTGCTTGTCCGTGCTTGGTGCGTCACGGATATGCATTAGAACCATTTTTCACAGAGTATGGCTCATTCAGTTTGCACTCAACGAGAAAATAACTCATTGTATGGTTGTTTTCGTAGGTCAGCCGATTTCCAGTTCGAAGGTAGACGGCTTGGGCTTCATTATGATGGTTAATAAATGCATAAATTAATTTATAATATCTGGTTATCTAAATAAATTCTGCATGTTATAAGATTCTGCAAGTTACACGGCATATTTGATTTACTCTCTCTCCTTTCAAATCACACCAGTATTCATGATAGAACTATTTTAATATGAAAATCTACTTATAACGTGAACGGTATCATAAAAAAAATCCTGACATGAACTATAATATTTTAGTGTAATGGTAATTTTCTCTTCAGTTGTTACAATTTCTATTGACATATTAATCTCATATATAGGTTTTTTTTTTTCCAAAAATTATGATGAAATAGAAATAATATTGTGTATCTAATTGAATTCACTCCTTTTAGTAGACATTTTAACCCATTTCCTTCTTCTTTAATTGCCTGTTAAACATATTTATTTTATATCGATTGAGAAACGAGTTAATCTCTCTCGAATCTGCCTTCTGGGAACTTGAATAAAATCAAAAAAAAGTCTAGCATATGCCTTCTGGGAACTGGAATATAATAAAAAAGTCTTTCATAATCTCACAGTTAAGTTCCAAGATATGAACGTATGACGTTTTCTGATCTTGGTCTTCTCTGCAAAAGCAGCTTTATGCTGAAAGGTTTGAGATGCCGAAGAGAACCCCAGTCTCGTTTTCGAAAACTACCAAAGTGCGAAAGTTAACCCATTACCACACAATCCCTACTTCTGAAGCTCCCGAGAAACTTTTTTAAGCTTTTAGAAAACATTGTGGGAAAAGGAGAAAATGCTGTTAACCAGTATTGCCTCCTTTTCCCACAATGTTTTCTACCCTTCACAAAACAAATTTCAAATTTTCTGCCACGTTTATTTTGTCGATTTCGATAAACCTCAAATTTTGTCATTTGGTAACGAGTTAAATCTGTTGCGGTACATGGCGAAATATTCTAGCCGGGATAACCTTAAAGTCCAAAAGATTACACTACGTTCAGCAAAGTTGATGGGATGGGATCCGCCAATATCTAGGCCTAATGGCAGCAAAATGACGAGAGGGAGATGTAACCATTTTTTCGGTTTAAAAATAACTTTGGTGAAAAAAAAGGAGAAAATATTCCGAACATTTTAAGTGACATATTTCTAGACATTCGCTGCTATTCGAATATTTTTTAATTTCTTATAGAAAATTAAACAGATCTATAGTTATTTTGACTTACCAAATGGAGTGGTAATCCATCATCGGAATCTAAGTCGTAAATATTTAAGAAGGGTTAGATAAGGTCGTATAAAAAAGTGTCAGTTTAGTATGACACGTGCATATGGAACTAACAACTGGGACAGTACTTCACACTGCCGGAGTGCTATACCCAACATCAAAGGAATACCGAGTTAACCCTTGCCTCTCCTTTGTGTTAAGTTTGCATATGTTATTTTACCCTTTATCAAAGGACAAAAGTTTAGACTGGTCCAAATTGAATGCACTTGCAGACGGACAAAATAAATGTTACTCAAAAATTGAAATTTGTTTCTAGCAGAGTAGAAAACATTGTGGGAAAATATGAGAAAATTCTGGTTACCAGCATTTCCTCCTTAGCCCACAATGTTAATCTACCCCAGCGTCTTAAAAAAAAGGGAATGTTTTTGTAAAGGGTTAAAAGGCAATGAAAAGAGCGGGTTTTTATTTAACCCTTTCCCAAACAAGCCATTGTTTTTACGTGTCTGCAGTACATGTCTTTTGCAAACAATGTGAGAAAAGGAGAAATTGCTCGTTACGAGCAATTTCTCCTTTTCCCACACTGTTTTATGCCCGTTCAGATAATTTTCTGCCATTGTTATAAAAGTTAAATTTGTCGTCTGCGATCTATTTCAGTTTGGAAGAGTCTAAAATTTGTCATTTGGGAAAGGGTTAAGAGAACAAGAGGATAATTTCAGTTCAGAATGTGGACCGATGTTTTGTTTTTCTGACGATCCAGCCTGCATTTTGAAAAAGCTGAATATATGTACAGTTCTATTCGTTACCCTTTGGTTTCCTTACATCCAGAGACTGAGAAAATGAGGATAAACAGTGTGATAATATACACGTACAGGGTAGCATAATTTTCAAATTGTGTTCAAGTTTTTAATTATCAACAGAATAAAAAAAGAAATGGCTAATAACTGCTATATCTGTTTCATCTAATGAACGGTAAGAAAGAATGTGTGATGAAAATACACCTGAAGCCTGTTGTACATGAACTTTAAAATAGTGCGGTTTTTTTTTTCCTAGTGTGCAGTTTCAGACCGCGGGTGTAGTGGTAAATTTTCGATAATGCTACATTACACGGTTTTGCTCTTTAACCCATTATACGGCATTCACAACAATAATTGCCTTTGCGACTTATAAAAATCAAGTTCAGGCTGCACGAATTGTGCAGTCTGATTTTGGATGTACACTTTGCGCTCTTGTAGGACGAAAACAACATTGAAAAATGCTGGTTCTTGGTGGGTTTTTTTTTTTCAAATTTTAGATTATGTAATGGGTTTTCGGCGCTCTATGGGTTAAGTTATTAATTGGCATTCCATTCTGAGTTTTTCCACTTTTAAAGTACACGCTTGTAAGTCACAAACAATCAAGAAGTAGTAACTTTGGTTTTCGGTTTTTGGAATCCAGCATGAAATTGCACTTTTAATCCGAAATTCGAATTTTCATATCGCTAACACTAAATATGGGATAGGCCTACAAATTTGTAACTTAGCGAATAGCTGATTAAAATGCGTTTTGTGGCGTCTTAAATTAAGTAATCCCTGTTGGCAAAGCTTATATCCGCATTTAATGGTACGAAAATGTCGCGGTCGTAATGGAAGAATTAGTTTCTGGTTCCCGAAACAGTGGGGAAAATTACAGATATTTAAGAATAAAAATTTACAGTCAGCCAGCCGAATATTCCCCCGCGATCCCTCGCAACGTTGCCGCGATCCACCGCGTTTACCTCCTGCTGTGAAGTTGCCCGATATTTTCTGAGGCCGCGGTGACACGTCCGCCGCGTTTCCGCGGCCGATACCTGTACAGCAGATTTGCCGCGGACAAATTGGTCCGTCGCGGCTCGCGGACTTGAGCAAAATCCGCGAGGAGTGTACTGTACTAGTTACCTACATTTCCTCATTTTTCCATATTGTAATCAAAAGTATTTTTCTCTCTGGTTTGTTAAAAATTGCGTGTGTCATAAATGGCTGAAAAGAATTTAGCGCAAAGTATTGGTAAAAGAAACTCAAGTAAGCAAGGATTGGCAGACTGACCACAGCCTTATAGGTGACATAATTTTGAGAACGGCATGTAAAACCAAAGCAACTAACTCTGAAAAACTGAAACTGGAGTTTGGGAAAGTACAAAACATTGTGGGAAAAGGAGAAAATGCTCGTTACCACCATTTTCTCTTTTTCCCATAATGTTTTCCGAAGGCTTCTTTCTTGTTGATTGTTAAAACCAGGAATTGTTTGGTAAAGGGTTAAACAATCTGGTTCTGATCTCATCTGAACATAAAAGCTAGATGATCCAACATTAGAAAACAGTAAACAAGTTACCTCAGCAAAGTAATCCTGCATAGCTTCCTTGAATTTTACAACTAAACTGTCAATCAGAGTTTTTCTGGCAACATCACACTTCCCACTGATGGCATATTCTTCACTACACAAACATTCAAAACACTTGGAACAGGCCTCCAGCACCTGGTGTAATGGAAACTAGTAGATGAGTGTGTTCAGCACATTTTTTTTTTTTAAAGCATTACTTTGTATAATATTTCTTTCATTTCACAAATGACTTAAACCTTTACTCAACAATTCTCTAACTCAAGAGACTTTTAAAAACATCCCCAAAAAAAGAGGAAATGCTTGTTCTATTTTTTCTGAGATAAATACATTAATCTCCGCTACATTTGTTTGTCTATAAATTGTTTCGATATGGCCAACTCAAATATCGTATAGCCAGGTTAAACTTTAATGATTGTGTTTGTTTGAACAAGATTTATCAAACACCTGTAATTCTCACATAATTATACTCATATCTTCGCCTTTATCAGAAAAACTCATATTTTAACAACCCTGAAAAAAGATGTTTTTTCGAAAAATGCAATTAATCAGTTTTCTCATTTACCCACAATATTTTTCACCAGTTAAAAGACAAAATATCGTTCTAGGGGCTAATTTGATTTAATTTGCTTCCATAGAGACAATTCTATATACAGATCAAGTAGCTGAAGCACAATTTACATGACACAATCACATTGCATGCATAATCCCACTTAATGCACAATCATTTTGCCAGTTTAACTCTTTACCAAACAATCCCTGGTTTTTACAACCCTGAGATAGAAGCCTTTTGAAAACATTGTGGGAAAAGGAAAAATGCTGGTAACCAGCATTTTTTCCTTTTCCCACAATGTTTTCTACCCTGCTGGAAACAAATTTTAATTTTTGAATAACGTTTATTTTATCGTCTGCAAGTGCTTTCAATTTGAACCAGTCTACAATTTTGTCGTTTGGGAAAGGGTTAAGAATTTAACATTTGATCCCCATTGTGTATACAAAGCACTAGTTTGAATATTATTGTATATAAGTGATCCCTTTGGGATGCTTTACCTCTTGATCTGTGTGTTTTTCAACAATTTCATGTAGGTATCTCAACAAGACTTCTAAATTCTGGAATAAAAGGGAAAATACAAAATTTGATTATGTGACTTCTTTTAAATGTTTGAAGAAACAATATCTTCATATCTGTCACAGAATACTGTTTTCTTCAAAGCAAAATACAATATACTAATTTAAGAAAGTCTCATGCTCACAAAAATCATGTTTTACAAAACATAAAAACAAGAGTAGATATGTAAATGCCAATCTTTTGCTGCATTTGCCTTAACTGTGAAAAGGTAAGTGCAAAAAATGAGCAAAACAGCCTTCCTGGGCCCTTATTCACCAACCATTCCCAAGGCGGTTCTTTGTCTTATTCGCCAGAATTTCCTACATTTGTAAGGAACACAATTTCTGATTGGTTAATCAATTTGGTTTAGCCAATCATGAGTTGTGTTACTTACAAATTTAGAAAACCTTGGAGAATAAAAAAAAAGAATATTTCCAAGAATGGTCGGTGAAGACCGGCCCTGGTACCATTTCCAAAGTTGATACTTTAGAGGTAGTCCGAGTTTGAAATAAATATCTTCATAAACAGAAGAGCAAGAAAATGTCAAAACTCTGCAATTTTCTTCCAAAATGGCTGAGCTAGTGAAGAGCTATGATGAGGTATATCCATACATGCAGGAGCCATGCTCTGGCAAAAGGGGGCTTAACTCATTACCAAACAGGGGGCTTAACTCATTACCAAACAGGGGGCTTAACTCATAACCAAACAGGGGGCATAACTCATTACCAAACAGGGGGCATAACTCATTTTTTAACAACCAATAGAATCTTGAGGAAGATTGGTCTTCTGAGCAGCCGAAAATTGACCTATAGCAAAACACTTTGGCCCTGGTAGGCCTGCACAGACCACACGCAGGCTCATCTGGGTTAATACTTCTCACAGATGCATTAAGCCCCCTAATCAAATAGCATGGTTCGTATAAATCATGCTGCTTAACTCTTGTAGCTTGATATGAAGCATACAATTTTTTTTTAAAGAAGTTTAAAAATCTTACTTTTTCTTGGCGACTGGATGTGTATATTTCCAGATCAAAGTACTGAGGGATTTGAAGCAGGTTGGTGACTTTTTCTGGATCCATTAAATACTGGAAAAAAAAAAACAATATTAGGCAATCTAAGCTGCAGTAAAACAGTGTAAAAACATCTTTTATTATAATACTTTATGCAATTTTAGCTCTTGTATCATGTGAACAAGTGAACAATTTAGAACCCCCTCCCCCCCAAACATATTGAAAACATCTGAAGACAGTGATTTTATGCAATTAACTTTTTCCCAAACAATGCCTGGTTTTCATGGCCCTAAAAAAGTAGCCTTTTGAAAACATCATGGGAAAAGGAGAAAATGCTGGTAACCAGCATTTTCTCACAATGTTTTCTACCCTGCTCAAAACAAATTTCATATTTTGAATTACATTCATTTGTTGTCTGCAAATGCTTTCGATTTGAACCAGTCTAAATTTTTGTCATTTGGTAAAGAGTCAGTGAAAAGTGTATTCATTTTATCAATTCATATTTACCTTTAATAAGAGTTGTGGTAAAGTTACAATGAAGTGTTCTGTAAGTTTAGTCTTGTCATCTTTCACTTGCTGTTTCTCTTTAGGTGTTAGCTACAAAATAAATACATCATCATTTCAGTGATATAAAAACAAACAAGAGCACGGCATACCAGTGTCAAGTCTGCCACAGGCGCTTCATCAGGGAAACTACAAAGTTATAGACATGGGAGCCATGATGGCCCTAGATTGGCTCACCTACGCCTTTTGACAAAACATGACCCATTTCCAATCTCTTCCAAGATATTATGACACAAATTTTAACTCTTATGAGCACTGAACAGACACTGAGGCCTCTAGAGTGTACACAAGGTTTTTCTGAGATTCAAGTCTTTACCAGACAGTTCCGACTTTAAACGACCCTGAGAAAGAAGCCTTTTGAAAACATTGTAGGAAAATGAGAAAATGCTGGTAACCAACATTTTCTCCTTTTCCCACAATGTTTTCAACCCTGTTCGAATCAAATTTTGACCTTTGAGTTACATTTATTTTGTCGTCTGCAAATGCTTTCAATTTGGACCAGTCTAGAATTTCGTTGTTTGGTAAAGAGTTAACTTAGTGTTCTAGTTTTCAACCCTATGTAACCCAAATTTGAAGATAGCCGAGATATTATCAACACAAACATTCTGACCAGGTTTCATATGTATTGGCCGAAAATTTGTCCTCCAGAGCATTCACAGGGGTTTTTACAGACAAGAACCACCCAAATGGTTTTTAACCCACCATGACTCATTTTCAAACTCATCTGAGATGATATCAAGACAGACAATATGACAAACTTTCAAGAATACTGGACTGAAAATGTAATCACTAAAGCGCACAGAAGGTTTTTTCAAAGATTTGACCTAACAGCCTAGTTTTTGACACAACATGTCCCATTTTCTAGATCGTCTGAAATATCAGTAAGATAAACATTTGACTTGCGTTCAAGGGTATTGGATTAAATATGAGACCGCCAGGGTATAGAAAATATTTTTCAAAGATTTATCCCTAGTTTTTGACCTAACCCATTTAACTCTTTACCAAATGACCAAATGTTAGAGTGGTCCAGAGTGGACAAATTTAACGCAACTTAAAAAATGATTGTTTTTTTCCAGCTGGGTAGAAAACACTGTGGGAAAAGGAGAAAATGCTGGTTACCAGCATTTTCTCCTTTTCCCACAATTTTTTCAAAAGACTTTTTTCCCAGGGTCGTAAAAACCAGGGATTGTTTGGTAAAGGGTTAAAGTCTCAGCTGAGATACTGTAAAGACAATTATTTTGTTTTCAAAAACCGATTTTCTCAAAGTCATTACAACATAATAATGTATGGCAAAGGATTAGCTCTATATTTAGCTTTCTGACAGGTATTAATTTACAAAAACAAAGGATTAAGGGATTATAATTATATACATCAAAGTTTCTTACCTTTTTATGTTGAGTGCCTCGACCGACTGGGGATTCCCCCGTAGCAGCCTGTTTCACACAACACACCATGATCTCAATGAGACTTGCCTCCTGTCTATCATCCAGTGCTGAAATCATGAAAGCAGAAATAACTATATATAGTCATTACAGAGCTCGAGACAAGAGGGAGTGACAGTATTCTATATACATTATTTTTCTTGAAAACCCTTTGTTGTGGATATTCATTAGAATTGTCTCTATGAGACGATTCTAATGAGTAACCACAATATAGGGTTTGGTGGAGAATATTAAATGTTTTGAATTTTGAGATCAAAATCACTCCCTCTATCCGGGACCCCGTCATTTAACAAATTCTAAACTTCAATCTCTGACTACAACCAGTCGTGTATTTGGTCAAAAGCCAACATTTGCTATTTCTAACTGTCAAAAGAAGTAATTTGGAGCTGAATAATTTAACCTGTGAAATCCTGCCAACTTAAAGTAACCTTTTCTGACAAAGAAGATTAATACAATAATACTGATGCTTGATCTATTCTGTTCAGTATTGTAACAGATATTCCTACCATACATTAACAACAATTTTGCTTTTACTGCCACCTGAATATAACCTTTTTTCCTTTCTACACACCATTTTAACCCTAAAGGATTGAGTCAATGATTTGAACATCTTTAATTAGGTAATATAGACAGAAATGTTGCTACATCAATGTTGTTCTATTAGAATGTCTATCACAGCGTGCAGTCTGTCCTTGATCTGCCCTGTCAATGTAACAACTTAAGTCATTAGAATATCTATCATAGTAGCAGAGAGTGCAGATGTAAGATCAAACTGCTCATTCTGTGCAGTCTTGATCATGATCTGGTTTGACTGTAAAATCAACTTCAGTTGGTTCCATGGCCTTAACCATGAAGAAAAACCAGCATCACTTTAACAGAAGGTGGAAAAAAGTAGAAAAAACATCCTAATTTTACCTTCTTCTGACTTTCCAGGTTCCTCCAGCAGTAGATCCGTCATACATTCCCAATCTTTCATCATCGCATTGATTTCCCACAAACTGTCCACAAGGTAGGCCCCATGTTCATGTAACTGTAATATAGCTTATTTTTTACCAAACAACAAAACTTTGCAGTCACCAAAATTGAAGGCATTGCATGATTACAGATTTGGCTCTGAATTTGTCATGGGTGGAAAATAATGTGGAAAAGGAGACACCAGCTTCTAAAGGACAAATTTTATCATGTGATAAACACTTCAATAGATGTCTGCAATTGCTTTCAATTTGGACAAGTCTAAAATTCTGTCATATAGTAGAGAGTTTGAAGCTAGCGTATTTTTTCCCCTTTTCTGAGGTGTTTTGTATCCTAAAAAGAAAAACCTCTGTGCCAAAAATAATTTGTTCTGTACAATTACTAGCAACATGGATGGGTCTACAATTATTCCATAGATAAAGAATCTATAGCACTGACCCTTTACCAACTGATACAATTCCAAACTTGACCACGATGACAGCATTTACCAAACACACAATTCCAGATTTGACCACGATGAAAGTATTATGAGACAGTTATTAATATGTGGCTCAAATGATTGTGTTCGTCTTTCAAAGAGTAGAAAACTTTTCACCTTTCTCCCAAAAAATTTTCACAAGTTGTTTTCTTCTGGGTCATCAAAACATTTGAATTATTTGGTACAGTTGTTTGATTGATTGCATGGTGTATTAATTCTTTACCAAACGACAATATTTAAGGCTTGTCTAATCAAAGGCATTTGCAGACAACAAAATAAAGTTACTGAAAGTTTGAAATTTGTTTTGTGAAGGGTAGAAAACATTGTGGGAAAAGGAGAAAATGCTGGTAACCAGCATTTTCTCCTTTTCTCCCAAATGTTTTCTAAAGGCTTCTTTCTCAGCATTGTCAAAGGTCAGGATTGTGTGGTAATGGATTAACATAATATTCAACACTGTTTCAGTTATATCCTGGCCACCAGTGCATCTAGCCATGCTTTACTGCAGTTTCTGTTACCAGTACTTTGTACAATATTCTTCCCACATCACATAACCACTGTTGAACCCATGTACAGTGTTGAGAGAGGAATGAGTACTGTCGCAATGTCTATGATCAGTCCTCCGAAAGAATTGACCAATTTGGGGATTCAAACCATGGACCCTCGAATTGCGAGGTCTGTATGCTACTGACTGTCCTATTGTGAATAAGGTTAAAGGTTTAATTCATTACCAAGCAACAATTATTTAGGCTTGTCCAAATTGAAAGCGTTTGCTGACAACAAAATAAAATTTGTTTTGTGAAGGGTAGAAAACATTGTGGGAAAAGGAGAAAATGCTGGTTACCAGCATTTTCTCCTTTTCCCCACAATGTTTTCTAACAGCTTCTTTCTAAGGGTTGTCAAAAGTAGGGATTGTGTGGTAATGGGTTAATACCTAAGAAAATCTATGCATGGACACGGAAAGGCAAACCACTTACCTCACTTTCAATGAAGAACTGTACAAGATCTCTAATTAATGGAGTATTCAAACTTCGTTTCTTTCCTTTGGCTGTTTTGACAATTTGTTGACTTTCCTCATCATCTCGTTTAAACAATTTAGCATTCAAAAATTCTCCTGCTGCTTGCGCCACTTGGCGGTGAGAAGAGTACACAAGTTCATAAACATTCTCGCAGTCCTTGTCAGTCAAAACACTGTCCCCAAAACTGTATGAAACAACAAAGGAGTTAAATATTCAGTACTTCCTGTAGCAAGATTCAAAAGAGGAGTTGACTAGTACAAGACTGCTCAGAAATAGCAATGTGCTTTCATCCCTACAGAAATCAGAAATAACCCGCTCCCAAATAGTCCGGAGTCTTAACAATCTTTAACCTTTCACCAAACAATCCCTTGTTTTCATGACCCTGAGAAAGAAACCTTCTGAAAACACTGTGGGAAAAGGAGAAAATACTGGTAACCAGCATTTTCTTCTTTTCCCACAATGTTTTATACCCTTTCCAAAACAAATTTCAGTTTTGGACATACAATAATTTTTTTTATCTGCAAATGCTTCCAAATTGGACTGGTCTAAAACTGTGTCGTTTGGTAAAGTTAAGAGGGCTTTTGAAAAAAAGCAAATAGAAGAAAATCCTGGTGACCAGCATGCTCTCTGTTTCCCATTACCAAATGACAAAATTTTAACCTGGTCCAAATGGAAAGCATTTGCAGGCGACAAAAAAAAAAAGTGACTGAAAATTTGAAATTTGTTTGGTGAAGGGTAGAAAACATCGTGGGAAAAGAAGAAAATGCTGGTTACCAGCATTTTCTCCTTTTCCCACAATGTTTTCAAAAGGCTTCTTTCTCAGGGGCATCAAAAGTAGGGATTGTGCGGTAATGGGTTAAGTACCATCACTCGAGTCATAACATTTATAGTGAGGAAATGCTTTCATTATGAACAAGTCTAAACTGTTGTTGTGTGGTTAACAGGTTAAACTAAAAAGTATCTAATAAATATGAGTTTTTGCAAAGCAGTGCATAACATGCCCAAAGGGGCTTGTCAGTGAAATGGGTTAAAATCTAGAATGCCTCCAGATATCCAAATTCTAAAAGTCACATGCACAACTACCCATCGTAGAGATTCATTGTGGTAAGTTTGAACTTATTACAATGAAAACTGTAAAGAGTTGCAAACACAAGAAATTGCTAAAGGACGGAAGAACAGATGACCAGGGTCATAACAAAATACAACCCTTACGGCATATATAAAGCAACCAGTCCAGTTTTCTCATTACAGTGATAGAAATATGATAAAGATTAACAGACCTTGACAGGCTTGTCTAGGAGCCCTTATGAATTGAATTTTTCAGAGGCTTCCATCATTTTTGCCTTCATTACAAATTTGAAATAGCAATCATGATCTGTGCCGATATGTAACAATTTTACTTTCATGGAAATACTGACAACATACTTACTTTAAAATGCTTATGACAAGTTTGACTGCTTGAACAGCTACTTCTGTTTCTTTGTCTAATGTCATTTCCACAATTCGATCCTAGAAAAATACATTCAGAGACATTAAATTTTAAAAAAACGTTCTGTCCTGGAACAATAAAATAAAATACAAAACTTGATCAACTGAATTTCCAACCCTGCTTATGGTTAGCCGTTCCACTGGTTTTGTAGGCTTTCAGGTATGAGCTGCACTCTGGGAGAAGGGAGTTTAATAGGTAACAAGAGGACCATGATGGTCCTATATCACTCACCTGAGCACTAAGCATTAAAGGTCTACAATGAAGATAATTACCAAACACTGAGGTTTAAGGGCAAATGATTATGAAACAAGAACAGAAAATTGTCGCAAGATATGCAATCCCACCGCCAGTTGTCATGGTGGTATAATAGTTGCAAAGAGCAGGCAATGTAACAAACATGTTTACCAAGTCTAAAGTCAATTTGACTTGAGACTTCAAAATTCCACACTGGACAAGCAAAACCTAATGTAAGAATGAAGATCAAAGTGAAATTATTCAAAATCCATGCTAGGTGGAATTATTGAGACCAACAACATAGGGCTAACTTTCATACCAGGGCCATATTTTGAAGTATTTTGGTAGAGGGCCACTAGATGATGCTACATGCCAAATATGAAAGCTCTAGCCTTTATGGTTTGGGGCAAGAAGATTTTCCAAGATTTCCTTCTTTATCACTATGTGAAATCCGAGAACCCACAACATAGGGCCATTTTCGCCACTAGGGTAATAAAATTTAAGGGATTTTGGTAGAGGGCTACTAGATGATGCTACATACCAAATATGAAAGCTCTGGCCATTACCATTTGGGACAAAAAGATTTCTGAAGATTTTCTGAAGACCCACAATATAGGGCCAATCTTTTACATCAGGGCAATAATATGAAGTATTTTGGTAGAGGGCTTCTAGATGATAATACATGCCACATATGAGAGCTCTGGCCTTTACCATTTGGGACAAGAAGATTTTTAAAGATTTCCTTCCTTGTCTCTATGTGAAATCCAAGACCAACAACAAAGGACTAATTTTCAAACCAGGAACTAAAAGCAGGCTTTTGTGGATAGCTAGATATACATAATAATGCATATAATGTACGATCTGATTTTGGATCTACATGGTCAGGTTGCCAAGCCGGTAAGATGGTAAGATAGTTATCTTTCTCAGGTTTAGCTGATTGGATTTTCAGCCTTTTTTTTTGTGGAGAGGGGGTGGGGGTTGCATATTTGTTGCTGATAGTTAATCTTACCTTGAATCTGCTGGTGAAGTACTCTAGCTTATGGCACAGATCTGATGTCTCATAGAGTGGATATAGAGCTCTTAAACAACACAATCTCACATCCCCAACCTGTGGAGATACCAAATTATAGAGATATGAATGACAGGGTTCACATTAACCTATTGCTTTCTGCATACAGCTGTTTGTATCCCGTAGCTGACAATCTTCGAAAAAATCAAAACAAAAAAGTAACAAGCAATTATTACTACCAATCTGTCGTTTTACCTCAGTGTTTTCACAAGTACTCCTGTTTCATAGCTAATTATCAGTCTGATTGTCCTGGTTTTCCTACAGTACTTTAAAACTTGTCAGCTATACATTTGATTCAGGAGTTTTTTTGAGTTCATACATTTAAGTTCCCATAATTTAGAAATATATAGAAGGCTTATTTTTCACATGTGTTGAAAACAAGAGGACCAGAATGGCCCTGAAACTATATACATGGAATAGAATATGACTTTAATCCCTTTGTAAAAATCAAATTAAATTATCCATAAATTATTCCACATTCTAGGCAGCATTATGGAAAAGTTACATGAAGCAAGCATTGATAACAAGTTTCACGAACAGAAGAAAAACATAGAGAAACAAAGTTGATCACAATATACGAGTATCTATTACTTTCCAGCACTACTTATTTAACTCTTTATCAAACAAAAAATTTATGGACTGCTTTATATTGAAAGCATTTGCAGACAACAAAATAAATGTGGCTGAAGAATTGAAATTTGATTCGGGAAGGATAGAAAACATTTTCCCACAATGTTTTCTAAAGGCCTCTATCCCAGGGTCATCGAAAGTCTTCATTGTGTGGTAAATGACTTGAAGAGGTATGTGCTACAGTATACCTTATCATAGAGAGTCCAGCCGACATATTTGAGGTATCCATCATCAAGAAACATATTTGGATACTTTTTCATCCACACACCAATCTCTTTCATACATATTGATCTGATCTCCGCTTGAGTGTCCCTGCAAATAAATGTACAATAATAGAGGTCTTTCACCATTTACTGAAGTATCTAGACCCTGAATGACCATCAAGATAAATGTCATAACAAAGTGGGAAAAGGTAAATACTGATAACCACGAAGTTCACCTTTTCCAGAAATAATTTCTGCCCCTTATGAAATCTGCCTATAGAAAATTAGTCCACAGTGGTGTGAAATTTCGGGATTTTTCTACTTAACCACAGACAAGTCAGATTGAATTTTCTGCTTGTCCACTTTTAAAGTTTACAACTCAAAATAAATAGATCAAATTAGTCTGGTTTGCAATGGAATTCTAAAATACCAAACAAGTATCTCTAGACATAAGGTTATCTTTAAGTCAATTCCACTTTACTCTGAGGGTTTCACAGAGAAACATGTACATATACTGAAGCCAGTGTATGGCTGTTTGTGTTTTATTACACCATACATTGTATCAAGGAATTCCTGTACGTCTCCGTCTCCTTTATTTTGACTTTGGATACAGACTTTTCAATGAGTCCTTCTTTGCTCGGCTTTTGTCCAAATTATATGGACACACATGAAACATGTTGTGACAAGAGTTGACAGGATGTAAGAGTGTCTTTGACGTACAAGAAATCAGTAGATTTCGGCAGGAAATATCCTGGAGGCCATATCAGCCAACTGCAGAATCATTCTACAAACATGACAGAAATGTCCTTTCGGAGCCAACAAAGGGCAGCAATTCAGCTATTCTTTAACCAGGGTTCCCACAACTTTCTGCTTGCAAAATTCCAGACTTTTCCAGACTTTTTCCAGGATTTTTTTCAAAATTCAAGGTTTTTCGCAATAGAAAAACTAGATATGCAAAACCTTTTGAAAGCTACTTTCTTACATACATTCCTTGTTTTAATGAAAAATTAAGATTTAAAGAACATTCTAACAGCATGATAGTTATTTCATTTCTTTACTTGGCCAGTTACAAAACTACAAATGACCAAATATAGATTCAGATCAGCCTATCCATACAGGCAGTTTAATAAGGATCCATGCTGTTCTCTTACAGTTCCTTCAAGTAATGAAGAATTTGAAGGCAAATAGTATAGATCCTTGTAAGACTACATAACCAGGCAAATTGGAAACAATAGGACCATGATGGTCCTATATCACTCACCTGAGTACTAAGCAGTAAAGGTCTACAGTGAAGATAAATGCCAAATATCGAAGTTCAAGGTCAAATAATTCTGACAGGGTATGTAACTGTGCAAAAAGCATTTTCTTCTTTTCCCAAAATGCTTCCACAACCCTTCTTCTTCAGGGTCATTGAAAGTCAAGATTGTATAGTTAAGGACTGAATTAACTTTAAGAGGCAAGGCGTTCATTTCCTGGTCAAAATGGTGGTCGAATGACAGATTAAAAAACATCACTCTCTCATTGTTAAGACACAAATGACACTTGTCTCAATAACTTTTTATCAAATTTCGAAGGATGTTGACTGAGACAGTAATCAAGCCAGCACAAACTGGGAACCCTAGACTAAAAGCTCACAACATTACTGATTAATTTATTGGACCTCGGTAAGTCCAGTATGTGAAAGGTAACCCCTTTTCCCATGACACATCATACAGAAGAAAAGTGTATCACAAGACTATCCTAAGGAAGACATATATGAAGTTTCATAAATGCCAAGGACTATAGAAGATAACCGTCAATATGGATGGATGGATGGGCCAACTGACTATGAATGGTCCGTAATGAAATTATACATTTAGTCCCCATTTTTGATAACATGTCGTTTCATGAAATAAAATCAAGTAACTATTGTCTGTGGCTTAACAAGATGAACTTTAATTACATTTTTTCCTGTAATGAAAGAGATATTGGTCTACAGTGAAAATATACACCAAGCCCCCTTTTTCCATGACATGACATTTAATGAAAAATGTAAAATATTGTTATTGGCAAACTATCATAAGGAACACATGTACATAAATTCCATCTTGTTTCAGAGCAGAAGTATTTTAAAGTTTTCCTTCTGTGTTCCCATGTTCAAACTTGTGACCACCAGGGCGGGGCCAGTTTGAACCCCAGGGACATCATATGAACAAACTTGGTAGAGGTCCTCTAGAAGATAGTACATACGAAACATCAAAGCACTAGGACTTCCAGTTTCAGAGAAAAAAAGATAAAGTTTTCCATCTTTGTTCCTATGTTTCAAATTTGTGACCCCTGGAGCGGGGGCCAGTTTGAACCCCGGGGCATCATATGGCCAATCTTGCTTGAGGTCCAATAGTGATGCAACATACCAAATATCAAAGCTCTACCCCTTCTTGTTTCAGAGAAAATGATATTTCAAAGTTTTCTTTTATTATTCCCATGTTCAAACTTGTGACCCCCGTGGTGGAGCCAGTTTTGACCCCAAGGGCAATATATGAACACTCTTTGTAGAAGTCCACTAGGAGATGCTACACACCAATTATCAAAGCTCTATGCCTTCTAGTTTCAGAGAAGAAGATTTTCAAAGATTTTGCTCTATTTCATTCTTTGGTTGCCATGGCAACCAGAGTTATGGGTGGAATTTAATCTCTTGAACAACTTTGGTAGAGATTCAAATAAGGGACATCCCTGCAAAGTTTCATCAAGATTTGCCTAGTGGTTTAGGAGGAGAAGATGTTAAGAAATTGTGGATGATGCACGACAGACAAAGGGCGATCACAAAAGCTCACCTTGAGCACTTTGTGCTCTGGCGAGCTAAAAATGTGTTGTTCTTTCTAATGTTGGTAATTATTTTCTTTATGATCAAGTCCTTGCATATCATTTAGTATTTTACTATATGTCATAGTGCACAACAATTTTGATGTAAGCCTTCAAATAGAGGTTCTTTTCCCTCTTCAGTCATTGAACTAAAACCTAATTCAAAAGTAGCATGTTTTATTTTCACTTTAATTGTTCAGTGTTCATAACCTGAAATACATGAATAAATAAATTGGTCTATAAAAAGGGCAATATCCCTGCTTTTAAAGTTTCTGAAAATACGAATAATCGTAACTTTGTTAGATGTAATACTTGAAGTGTTTTGATCCACGATTGCAGACAAACAATCTTACTTTCAGTTTCCTCTGACTTGTCAACCTCATCCCGACTAGAATCATAACGTGGCTTCATAAAGATAAAGTCTGTTAACCTTTCAGATCGCTATGGGTTTAAATTTTCAGTAATATTTACTGTTGTAGCTCATTTTCACGTCAATCCACTTCAGCTCGTCTCCCGGAAAATACAAAGCACAGCTGCACTGTATTTTAGGATAAGTACCGAGCTCTCCGAAATCAATACACTGGATCCCGATTTGTTTGAATATTAGAATAATTATTCCGGGACCAGCGAACCTAAAAAAAGACCGTAATGTATTTGGGAAATTCACCTGCTTCGACCAATGACGGTCAATACTGTAGAAATATTGGACCTTTATCTGAAAAATGGAGGACGCAGACCGGAGATTAGTATCGTCTTAAATTCTTGTTTCATACCCAAAACGTTTCGTACTTTTCCCGGGTTTTTCCCGATTTTTCATAGATATAACAAAAATCAAGACTTTTTCAAGACCGGGAACGGGTTTTGCGAAATTCCCGACTTTTTCCCGTTTTCCCGACTGCGTGGGAACCCTGTTTAACACATCCTTGCTCTATCCTTTTAGAATTACAATTTTCGGGACCTTTTGATGGAGGTGGCTTTGAACCACCCATTCTAAAGATTTTCATACTTGAGACTGGGTGACAACTCTGGGATTGCTCATTGGTCCAAGCATTTGGCAGGAGTACTAGTGTAGTGCCCAGGAAGTAGAATCAAGAGAAGTTAGTGTAAGTTGCAGGAACTTACTTTTCCATCAATGTGAAATAAATACATTTTTAAAATCTGATGATGACTTTGTCCATAAAGAAAAAACATAAAACCCAAAACATTTGCGACAATTTTACCATGCATCATATTTACTAAAACACCCAATATTTGCTTTGATACTGCAAAACTCGCAAAACAAGATCTTGTAGCAGGGAAAGCAAGCAAAAAGCAAAACCTGTAAGTAAAGCTTTTTGTGTGGTCATACTCTCTCCTACTTTTCATTTTTTCTTCAAAAAAAAAAAAAAAAAAAATCCAACTTGTTTCAATTAATTTGATCCTAACAAAGAAAGAATAATGTTGGTTGGATAGAATCACAAGTTTTCCCACATTTATAAGATTGGGTGAAAAATGACATACTTCAATCAGGAATTACCTGTATCTATGCACAAACACTCCTTTAAATATGTAGGTCAGCATGTTTCGGATCTCTGCCTGATTTTCTTCAAGTTCTTGTCTTTTAACAAGAAGGAGATTCAATCTTTCTGAGGCTTGTTTGTTTTTGTTTTTCTGTCTCTCAGACTCGTACTGTCTCTGTGTATTGTCCAGGTTAATACTCAAATTCAGAGCAACATCTACCAGGGCTGTCATAAGCTTCATTGCTGAAATATAAACATGATGATTTTTCTAAATCATGGATTTTGTTGTATTAACCCTTTACCAAACAACAAAATTTTACATTGGTCCAAATTGAGAGCATTTGCATATGATAAAATAAATGTGACTAAGGAAATAAAATTCGTTTTAGGAAGGCAAGAAAACATTGTGGAAAAAAGGGAAAATGCTGGTAACCAGCATTTTTTCCTTTTTCTCACAATGTTTTCAAAAGGCTTCAGAGGTGTTAAAAGTAGAAAGTGGTAAAGGATTAACCCTTTACCAAAAAATCCATGGTTTAAGGACCCAGAGAAAAAAGCCTTCTGAAAACATTGTGGGAAATGGAGAAATTGCTGGTAACCAGCAATTTTTCTGTTTCCCACAATATTTTCTACTCTTCTAAAGTCAAGTTTCAATTTTTCAATCATGTTCATTTTGTCGTCTGCATTATACTTTGAACTTGGGACTCATTTTTCAATTCTAAGAGAATGAACTTCATCAAGTCTCCTGCTTGTGAATAACTCAGGGAAGTCTCCTAAATCTTTAGCTACAATATAATTAACACTTGTCAATCTATTCTGCAAAGATTGAAAGAAAGGACTTATACCCTTTCTAAGTAGAGGGTGCAAATAAGATATTGCCGAATTACTGCTTTTATATGACTGTTCAGAAGTAAAATTAAATATGTCATTTAATCATACAAATAAACAAAAAAAATTCTGCCAAGGGCATGTTACAAATAGAAGAGCTAGCAAATGTATTTCAATATCTTAACTTTAACCAAAACAACAAAATCTTAAGCCTGTCCAAACTGAAAGCATTTGCAGACAAAAATTTTAAGGTGGTTACAAAGGTGGAATTTGTCCATTATAGAGTATAAAAAATTCTGGGAAAAGGAGAAAGCTGGCTACCAGCATTTTCTCCTTTTCCTACAATGTTCTCTTTTCAAAAGGCTTCTTTTCCTGGGTCATTACAACCCGGGATAGTTAGGTAAAGGCTTAAGATTGTACTTGAGAAGCAGCAACACCATTTGACAAAGGCATAACAATTTCCAATACATAAGAAATATCCGACATACAAACAAACCCTCCATACAAAATCAAAACAGTAACTTCAAAAACAAACTGCAATGACACAAACCTGCTAATGTACTTGTATGTCTGAAGGCTCGTACTTGAGAATCAGTGAGACCAGTCAACAGGGAAATAACATTGTCCATCATGTACTGATCATAGATGATACTGTACTGACATTGTCTCACTAACACCTGGACAAAGTCACAGTAACTACCCTTAAACTTCTTCCACTGTGGTCCCGTTTGTATGAGGGGGTAATCCCCACTTTCCTACAAACAAACAAAAAAAAAATTAGCAAACAATGTACAGATTACTCACTTTGATCTATCAAGAACTATTACAAATTGCAAAGACAACATTTGAATGAACTGCTTTTTGTAATTACATTTGATCCATGCTCATCAAAATGGGGGCTTTACCCTTTACCAAAGACATGTCCAAATTGGAAGTATTTGCCGACGACAATATCAATGTGGCTTAAATGATGTGATTTTTGTTTGATATGGTAGAAAACATTGTGGGAAATGGAGAAATGCTGTTTACCAGCATTTTCTCCTTTCCCCACAATGTTTTCTACTCTATCAAAGACAAATTCTATCTTTTGAGCTAGATGTTTAGATTGTTGTCTTCAAATGCTTTCAATTTGGTCAAGACTATTATTTAGTTGTGTGGTAAAAGAGCTAAAACCCCCTTTTGCCACAATTTTTAAAAGCTTTCATCTACAAAATATGGTGGTTGTAAAACGAAGTGTAGTAACAGGCTAACCAAAGATAGGAAATCTTTTTCTTGGTAAAATAAGCTTTCTCCTCGCAAAATAAGCTTTTAATAAGAAGTTTGTTTTTTTCCATGTCTGTGCGACAGGTTTTGTGAAATCAAAAACATAAGTAATTGCTCCTGCATGACAATTCCTTATTTTCACGATAACAGCAGAACTGTAAGAGGAATTTATGACACAGACATACCTATGCACCGGTCCAAAGACATACAGACTGACGGGCTATTTCTAGTCAACCCTCAAAATAAAAAAAATCTTGTACTTGCTACACATTTAGCAGAGACAGGTTTTCAAAAACATTGTGGGAAAAGGAGAAAATGCCAGCTGCATTTTCTCTCTTTCCAATAAAATTTTCTACCTCATCAAAGAAAGGAATCATCAGGTAAGCTTCACTGAAATTGTTGAATTTGCCATCAGTAAATGCTCTAGCCTAAATTTGTGTCTTTTCATAGAGAACGAAGGTATAAAAACCCTGACTAAAATGCCTAATACTGCTATGTGAGTATTTGTGTGTTGTTGGTCATTTCATTTCTCCATGGACGCTAAAAACTTTACCTCATCAAATTCTTCTGTCATTTTCCGGATGATTTCAGCATGTTCCATGTTTGCATACATATAAGGAGTTATCTTTCCCTTACAGCCTGAACACTGAATAAAGAACTGAATCAGTTCCAACAGAGATGTATCCCTGTCCTGTTTGTAATTCTCAATCCAGTCATCAACAACAACCTGAAAATAAATCATCAACACATTACTAAGTAAATTCCATATCGTTGGTGTGCTTCCAAAACCTCGTAACTACAGCTTGTTACAAGCTGTAGTTACGAGGTTTTGGAAGCACACTGACGATATGTTTATTTGATTTTCATTAATTTACTGTCTCAGCTGGTTTCCCATATGACTGATGCCTCAAGAAGATTGTTAGTTTTGTTACAAGGGATAGTGTGGGATACAGGATGAAATTCATGCTCAGTTACACCTGGGTCCATATTCACCAACCATTATTAAGAAAATTCTTTGTCTTATTCTCCCAGAATTTGAAAATTTGAAGGCAACAGAACTCCTGACTGGCTAAACCAAATGGTTTAGCCAATCAAAAGTTCTGTTACATTCAAATGTAGAAAATTCTGAAGAATATTCAATAAGCCTGAGAATTTTCTCGAGAATGATAGATAAATACAGACCCTGGTGCACGGTGAATAGTACCAGACATCAGTTAATCATCCTACCTAAAAGACTGTTATTCATTTTGGGCAGCCTGCCATTGGGATCAAACCGACACCCTCAAGAGGACAGAGACCTGACATTCACATGTCTCAAGAGCTACCCTCTAAATTACTGGGGCTCATATTACGTCAACAACCCAGGGTAAAACCTTAAAGCTAGCAACAAGCATCTTCTCCTTTATCACAATGCTTTTATTACCTTTTAATATGAATCTTATCTCAGAGACATGTAGGACCTGACACAAGTTTGTATTTGAGATAAAAAATAATTTATTGGATAGATCTAGAGAAAATGCTATTATATAAAGCCAGCCTTTAGCAAGCTTAATGATATTTTTTTCTTGACAAGTTTAATAAAATTTATCACAAATGCAAACAAATGTCAGATTCTTTTTTATCACAAAACGATATTTCACATGTTATACAAAAGAAGATGCATAATGAAATATAGAAGCATCCACAGTATTATCCATTCACTTCTATGAAATACATACCAAATGCACACAACTATGATGTCAAATACATGTACCGTATATGCTCGACTATAAGACGCCTTCGCTTATAAGACGCTCCCCCAACTTTGTGATTCTAAATCAGGGATTTCGTTGATGACCTCCTATAAGACGCATGTAGACTTCACACGAACCATAACAGTCCTAAAATTGTGATTATTCAGCTGGATATACACCAAGCAGATATTACGATCTATCGTCGGGTGTCAAAGTTGCATCATTCCAAAAATGAATAGCCTGTATCTTAGCCGATCATACATTGATTCAACTCTAATTTCTTTTTAAAATGGGAAAAAGAAAAGGGTGAGAGAAGTGTAAGGTATAGACCAAATCACTCACATTTTCGTTAAAATAATCCTTTCGGGGAAATTAGGCCTTCGACGGTTTGCTCTAACTGTTAATTATCAATAGGTGTACAGACTACTTATCTCGCCGACAGGAAGAGTTAAAGAACTAAAGTATTCAAGTGTATTACGCTCAGTAGGTTGTAATTTAAATCTCTACCAAAAGAAAGAAATTTGGACCAGTCGAAATTCAAAGGATTTGAATATTATAAAAAGTACCAGACTCAAAAACAGGATTTTGTTTCATCAGCGTCGCCAATTTTCCAACACATTGTGTTGTATCAGTCTTTTTCTTCCAGGTTGTAAATACCACGAATTACATTATGGTAAGGGATTGAATATCTGTATGGCGAGGATACTTTCTGGCCATAAATGATGAGTTATCACAAAAGAGACTGTAATGCTTGCTAATTCAAACCTAAATTATATAATCGACAAACCTTTACGGTTAAACTTTAGGCTATGTTAACTCTTTACCAAACAATCTGAAGTTTTCAGGGCTGTGAGAAAAATGCCTCCCGAAATCACTGTGGAAAAAGAAGAAATGATGGTCACCAGCATTTCCTCTTTTCCTACAATGTTTCCTACCCGCCAAGAGCAAGTTTTAATCTTTGAACCGCATTAATTTTTCTTTTTTGTAAGCAAATCCTTGAGTTTGGACCGGTCCAAGATTATGTCGTTCTGTAAAGAATTGACCAAAGTGATGTAAACTGCACTAATTTATCGATCGATGTCCTGGGTAGTGTAACCTATAAAATTTTGACATCTGGTTGTAAACTTCTAAAAATAGGCGTGTACTGTCTTGTAAACCAGAGTCTGACTGCAGTCACAACCCTTTACCTCCTTACCTCCACGACCAACTAATAAATGCTTCATAATTGTAATTTTTTAGATCTGAATTGCACCTTGAAAATTTTTTACCTCAGTTAGTTTACTTATTTCATGTACACCATTCTGATTCGTCACAATGCCAAAACTTATCAATTAGAACGCATTTGATTTTGAAAAAGTAATGATTCATCTTTGAATTTTAGAATCGTCAAAAGGGTCAATCAGTAGACCGTACGTTTATCTGTACTACAGTGTACTAGTGGGCCATAAATGAACTGGCTGAAACTGACACAGTAAGAGAAATAACTGCTCAGTCGAGTAATTTTTAATCTAAACTAACTAGTAAAACGCGATAACTGTGTTTTAAACTTTTATTTCTTCACACAATGGGTGATAAAAACAACTATTACTTAGGCACTTATAGCTTTAGATCAGCGCGACTCGTTTGTGAGGTGTTTTTTCCTTCGTGCTGATCAGCAGGTAAGTACGTTCTTCAGATGGAATTTTGCTAAGTCCTTTGATTATGCGCTTATAAGACGCTCCCCTAACTTCAAGCTCAAAATTCTAGGGAAAAAAATGCGTCTTATAGTCGAGCATATACGGTATGTATCAGATAAGAAAGTTCATCATGGCTATATCTTACTAATACTGAAAACAAAGGAGGTTATGTAATAAATTCTTTTATCACATAACCTGATTAACCTCCCATGTTTTTAGTGTAACAAACCCATTACGAATTTTCTTATCTTATACATATGTAATATCACTTTCGTGTGACGTCATTTTTTACGTCATTTTGAACGTTTTTCATAGAAGTGAACAGATTTTATATTACTGCGAGTGCATCTATAGATGTTTTTGCATCTTCTGATCTATAATCTGTGAAATATCGTCATGTGATAAAAAGAATCTGACATTCAGTGGCATTTAAAATGAACTTTTATTAAACTTGTCAAGAAAAAATATTTTATCAAGCTCGCCAAAGGCTCGCTCAATAACATTTTCCCTAGACTTGTTTAATAAAATTTTATCTCAAAAGCCAACTCATGTCAAATCCTATAAGTCCTACAGCCTTGAGTAAACAAGTAGACAAAAAAAATGTACCTGCTGAGCAGTCTTATCTTGATCTATGCCTTCCAAATAAGCCCCCTTTTTGCCAAGGGCCTTAACTCTTTACCACACGAGAAAATTTTAGCCTGGTCCTAATTGAAAGCATTTGCAGACGACAAAATAAAAGTGACTAAAAAATAGAAATTTGTTCTGGGAAGGGTAGAAAACACTGTGGGAAAAGGAGAAAATGCTGGTTACCAGCATTTTCTCCTTTTCCCATAGTGTTTTCAAAAGGCTTCTTTCTCAGGGGCGTCAAAAGTAGGATGGGTTAATATGGTTAAGTTCATACCTAACATGTAACAGAGACTATTGACATGATGTCAAGATATGTACTTACAGCCAATGAGGCTCTGCCAGCTTTAACTATCTCAAACAAGGACCCATCCCCTTCTTCTTCAGCTCCGTGAGGTATAAGGTTAAGTTTATACCTTACATGTAACAGAGACTATTGATATGATGTCAAGATATGTACTTACAGCCAATGAGGCCCTGCTAGCTTTAACTATCTCAAACAAGGACCCATCCCCTTCTTCTTCAGCTCCGTGAGGTAAAAGGTTAAGTTTATACCTTACATGTAACAGAGACTATTGACATGATGTCAAGATATGTACTTACAGCCAATGAGGCCCTGCCAGCTTTAACTATCTCAAACAAGGACCCATCCCCTTCTTCTTCAGCTCCGTGAGGTATAAGGTTAAGTTTATACCTTACATGTAACAGAGACTATTGACATGATATCAAGATATGTACTTACAGCCAATGAGGCCCTGCCAGCTTTAACTATTTCAAACAAGGACCCATCCCCTTCTTCTTCAGCTCCGTGAGGTATAAGGTTAAGTTTATACCTTACATGTAACAGAGACTATTGACATGATGTCAAGATATGTACTTACAGCCAATGAGGCCCTGCCAGCTTTAACTATCTCAAACAAGGACCCATCCCCTTCTTCTTCAGCTCCATGAGGTATAAGGTTAAGTTTATACCTTACATGTAACAGAGACTAATGACATGATGTCAAGACATGTACTTACAGCCAATGAGGCCCTGCCAGCTTTAACTATTTCAAACAAGGACCCATCCCCTTCTTCTTCAGCTCCATGAGGGATAGCCTTTCCTCGACCTCCTTTTCCAGCCCCTTTACCACGTTTGGAGGCCTGCAAATAACAGTTTCAAACATCTGTAAAATGTCAAGCTATAGCTAACAGCATAAATTTTTTTTTTTACTTATACCAGAATCTGTGGTTACACCATGAACAAATATTTGAAGAGAAGAAGTGCTTTTCTATTTCAACTGCATAAAGAAATTGTGAGATAAGGAGCTTCTGTTACTTTTCCCACATTTCTTCAAAACTTTAAATTGATCCAAATTATTTTATTTGCAAACCATGAAATAATGTTGCATATATTAGGAAACTTTTCTTTGAAATAGTAGAACACATTGAGGAAATGAGTGGAAATGTTCTTTACAAAAATTTCTTTTCCTTGGGGTTGGTAATACATTTGCAAATGATAAATCTAAGTCAGCTGAAAGCGTGATAATTGTCTGTAAAAGTGTGGAAAACCTTGTGAGAAAAGGAGGAAATGTTGCTTACCTGCACTTCCTCCTTTTCCCACATGGTTATCAAAAGGCTTTTACCTCAGAGTTGTTAAAACTTGTGCTTGTTTGGCAATGAGTCTATTTGTCTTCTATGTATGTTTTCAAGATTGGCAAGACTAAACTTTCATTGTCTGATAAAGAGTTAAAACATTTACTTACCCCACCAATTTCAGCACCTTTTCTTTTACGTCCACGGGTTTGCTTCTGTCCTGCCCCTTCTTCTTCGCTATCATTTCCATCGTCCTGGCTGTTCACAAACATTAGCAAGAAGTAACAATATTGTTCATATTTGGATAAACCTTCAGTGCCCAAACCTTTAAAGTGGCTTTTGTGACTACAGTTGCCCTTACAGCTGATGTATTTTAACTCTTTACCACACGAGAAAAATTTACACTGGTCCAAATTGAGAGCATTTGCAGACGACAAAATAAAGGCGACTGAAAAATCTAAATTTGTTCTGGAAGGGTAGAAAACAACTGTGGGAAAAGGAGAAAATGCTGGTTAGCAGCATTTTCTCCTTTTCCCACAGTGTTTTCAAAAGGCTTCTTTCTAGGGGCATCAAAAGTAGGCATTGTGTGGTAATGGGTTAATAAGACCATACAAAAGGTGCAGTCTGATCTTTGAACTAGACTGTCCGCTTTGCTGTGACATTCTGGACACAATCAACCTTGAAATTTGAATGATTTCAATATTTGTTTTGTTTTCTGACAGCTTCAAGGATTAAAAACAACAGAAGTTCTCTGTACATGTCCTGAAGATTAAGATAAGGCTATTTTTGCAGACAACGAAGATAAGACTATCCGGGATGGAAATTTCAGCCTGATCTTGGATCTAGATTGTTTGCCGATTTCTACAATACTTAGGAGAAATGTAGTAATTACATAATAGGCTCTTTTTTACTTCAACATGACTTCATCAGCACTCAAATGTTTTGAAGGTTAAGGAAAAACATTAAAAATGAATAATTAGATTCCTTTTAAATATGATGTTAATATGAGTTGTTGTTTTTTGTTGATTGTAATTGGTATAATTACAGTTTACACAAGGTACAATATGTAAAAAAAAAAAAGGTACATATACTAACTTTGAGAGTTCAGAGGATGGTTCTGCTAGATTTTGTGCAGCCTCCTGTGCAGCACGCCTTGGTCTTACAACTGGCATTGTAGCGATTCTTCAATAAAAATAAACAACTCAATCTAAAATTTACACTTGTGAGGAAAAATGTTTCAAGCAAAACCTTTTTTTTTTCTTATCTAAAATGGAATTAATGAATGAATAAGGATATTTTGCAGAATGATGGGTTTAGATTTAACAGATAGAATTAGTGAACCCCTTTAAATATTATTCAACAAAACATTGATTTTGTAGCTCTTTTGCTCACTAGTGTAACCAAGCTTTGATCACAAGCAAGGTAACATAAGAGTAGCCCAAAAGTCTACAATGGCACAATTTCTCAATAAATGCTGTCGACATGGACAATAAAATTGTACCAAATTTCATTCAAAGATAAA
Organism: Tridacna crocea; assembly: GCA_943736015.1. NCBI lineage: Eukaryota > Metazoa > Mollusca > Bivalvia > Cardiida > Cardiidae > Tridacna > Tridacna crocea. The sequence goes on along the minus strand of OX031068.1, from coordinate 18,267,288 downwards.
ACAAGGTCTTTCCAATTTATATGTATACTATATATGACAGCACATAAAAAGCTGGATTCTAAAATACACAGAACTCCAGTCTCTTTGCAAGCACAATAATTGAGGTGCAGAAGATAAATTTTGGACGATCTGGCTCGAGACCGAATTGCTTCTAGGAAAGCAGTTTTGGAAGGTTATGACAGATGAATATCAAACATAGCGGTCTAACAACGGCATTTTGGCCGGAATTTTTCACGATAGCAATGCATTTTGCGGTCTCACAATGCATTTTGAGGTAGGATTTCACAAATTCGCTGCAGATTGTTAGGCCGGGGCGCTTTGTCCGGCTTCCAACTTCGGCGAAATACTGGCGTATAATCGTACTTGTAGCGAATAAAAATGTACGCATATGATGCAAAATAATAAAAAGATTGGTCTCCTCTAGATTTCATTCACTACCTGCAACAATTAGCGACTATTTCATGCAAAATCACATTTGTGCTGGCGGGAATAATAAATTTTTGTTGAAGCGGAAGTTTAGATCACGTGACGGTTGGGCGTGAATAAAGACTGGAATAAGTATTTTTATATTGTTATCGTCTTTTTTTTTTCTTTCGAATCTTCCCCCTCTAAATCAATCTTTCCCGTCAGCGCCCTAAATATATGTTGATAAATGCACAGTATTATAATAAGGCATTACTTGACATCATATCTACCCTAATATGAAAGATATGATTTCAAAAACAGCATTAAATACAAATTTATATGAGCTATGCTATATGGGGTTGAGAAATGCAGAGAAATGACCCTCCCCTACGGAATGACCGGTTTCCAGTCATTTCGTACCTAGGTCATTTCGTACGATTTTGGTCATTTCGTACCTACCTATACTTTCTATTTTGGTCATTTCGTACCCACTTTGGTCATTTCGTACCCACTTTGGTCATTTCGTACCCAGGTGTAATGATCTTTTTGCCTATTAAGTATCTGGTTTTCATACTATTTTTGTGTTTTTTTGTTGAATGGCCACTGCTAAAATTGTACATTGCTGAAATTGTGTTAAATTTCGCCGGAGGAGGATGATGGTTATGATTGTATATGACGATTATTGGTTACTTCTTCCTAGGTCCAGTTTTTAAAACAAAGATTGTTTAGAGATCTTTTGTTTATTTCTTTCTGACTTCTGCGTAAATTTACTTTATGGAAAAAAAAAAAAAATCTGGAGAGAGGCCACTTTTGCGCTGTCTTGTTCAACCATGATTCTTTATGAACACTGTTCAAACAGTATAGTTATAGGCTTGCTTACATGGAGAGCATGCTACATTGCTTTCATGATGATTCTCCGCCAGGCTGTTAATACAAAGTTTTTTTTGCGTGTGTGGTAAAGTGTTAATTAAACATATTGATAAAATAGCTGCTGATTGACTTCGTATGTAGTACATGTACATGTACAGGTATTTCAATTATCGTATCGTAGCTTTCTCAACTCACGTATGTCTTTTAGTTCTACAATGTAGGGAGAAGAAAGTACATGTTCCAAGTTCGTTTGATCGACCAAAACGTCAGGGGCAAAAACGTCGGCCACTGTTTATCATAGAAAAAAAAAAAGACATTGCGGGAAACTGGAAAATGATGGTTGCCAGAATATTATCATTTTCCAACAATAGTTTCTAGAAGCTTCTTCATCAGGATAGGCCTAGTTTAATCTCGAAACTTTATAGTGTATTCCATGCTTTTCCAGCGATTTTTTGTATGGTGTTTAATGCTGTTTATACAATACTTTTTCAGTAACGTGTATATATCGCGGCAGCTTACCAGTGCACCTATCATGCTTTCCCGGAGTTTCCAGGAGTATCAGTGCTCTGCACAATATTCTTCCGCTTTCCTACATGTCTTGTCTTACCAATGGTCAGCAGTGAGAGAGGAATGAATCCTGTCCAAATGCCTATCATCAATGTTTGGAAAGAAATGGGTTGATACGGGGATCGAATCAGCAACCCCATATTTTCAAGTCCTGTACACTACTGACTGAGCTACAGGGCCTTTTCCAGACAGTTGAGATTAAAATGAAATTGCTCAGAAAGTGGATCGTATTGTTCTCTGGTTTTCACAATTAGTTATTCACGAACTTTTAAGATTAAGGCCAAGCTTAACTATAACAAGGTAACAAAAAAGACATCCTCCGTAGGCTATTTTGGATAGTAAATAATAAGACCACACTCCATGGACTTTGCAACCTGATCTTTTATGTTCACTTTCTAATGTATTGATACATTTTCTAGGAAAAAAAATGTATTTGCATAAATGGTTTGTTTAATCGCCGTCAGTCGGTGCATAAACAAAAGAACAACCCTTCAAAAGATGCAATGTAGAAATCGCACCCCACACAAATCCAACAGACAGTCATTGAGGCACTTAGAAAAGTCAATAATTTGCCATTAAAAGTCCAGAAATATTTATCGTATAGGAACCTTCTAATTCAAATGAGCAAGTTCATCTGCACAAACTACGACGAAGACTTGATGCAATCATAAATATACATAGAAAAACAAGAACTTTAATAAATGTAGCGACATGGTGTCTGACACCTGTGTCTAACGCCACTTTTAAAACCACCCAATTTGCTGATATGACAGCGTCACACACAAATTAATCCAGTTATAACATGTATAACAATTGGATCAATACATCAATCATTCACACCTCTACTATAGTTTATCATAGCACTTAAATACAAGAGAATGAAAAACTATGTCTATGTCCAGAGTTAAGACTACTGCTACTTTTAATAATAATACTCTTACTATTACTTCATTGAAGGTACAAAGGTAAAGGGTTACGTAATGCCGAGGTGTCAATAATTAACAACGATCTGGCAACGGGTCTATCAGCAATTAAAACTGTATATAAAAAGGTGACATATTTGCAAAAAAAACCAAACAAGGTGTCAGTTGTTTTGCTTTTCAGAACTTCTACCAAACTGTAGAATCCAATTTGACAGAATAATCAATTATCTTTATCTGAAAATATCTGTAAGCATTATTAAAATAAAATAATCTATAACGAGTTTAAAAAAATGTTAAATTTTAGAAATTTTAAGTGGCTGGGTACGACATGACCAGAGCAAAGTCATTTCGTACCTAAAAAGTAGGTACGAAATGGACTAGGTACGAAATGGTTGCCACTAGGTACGAAATGACCAAAGAAGCAGGTACGAAATGACCAAAACCGTACGAAATGACCTAGGTACGAAATGACCAAGGTACGAAATGACCGGTTCATTTCCCTATTTGTTTCCCTACATAGAGGAAAGACCCATGGGTCATTTCTCTACATAGAGGAATGACCCGGGTCATTATTTTACGTAGAGAAAGGACCCAAGAGGGTAATTTCTCTAGGTAGAATAATGACCCGGGTCATTCCTCTATGAAGTAAAATTACTTTTTGGGTGATTTCTCTACACAGAATAATGACTCAGGTCATTTTGTAGGGGAGGGTCATTTCTCTGCATTAGGCCTACAGGGGCTTAGTGCATGCTCTTCAAAAAGATATTGATCCATGTAAGCCTGTGGAGTCCGTGCAGGCTGACATGAGTCAAAACTTTTTGCTTTGAGTAAATTGTCTGCATGTCAAAGGACCACTCTACCTCCAGATCCAAAGGATCGTTAGACAAAATGGATTTCATGGACCCTTAATTAATCCGTAATGAAACAATCCCTGGTTTTGAACGACCCTGAGATAGGCGCCTTTTGAAAACATTGTGGGATAAGGAGAAAATGCTGGTAACCATGCAGCATTTTCTCCTTTTCCCACAATGTTTTCTACCCCTCTGGAAACAAATTTCAGTTTTTGATTTATGTTTAGTTTGTGTTCTGCAAGTGTTTTCTATTTCGACCAGTCTAAAATTTTGATGTTTAGTAAAGAGTTATCAGACTTCTTTGTATATTGCCCGCCCAGGTGGCTCAGTGGTGAGCTTGTTGGACTCATGACCTGGTGGTTGTGAGTTCGATACCCAGTTGAGGCGAACTTTCTTTCCGGCGTTTTTTTGCCTCTCTCACCTCTGCTGAAGCATGTGAGAGAAGTAGTTGGTGGCTTCGGAAAGAAAGTTGTGTTAGTACTGGTGTGAGAAAGCCAGGAAACACATGTGCGTCACCGACCGACATGATATGACCATAGCTGTGAAAGTGGCGTTAAACCCCAATACAATCAATCAATCAATCTTTGTATACTGCATTACAAAGATGTATCATTGATTCCCCTATTCCAAGAGCGGATCATGCAAGATATCGATATATAATTATGAGAGATTGTATACCAAGTAATCACATATCGTACTAGTCAGTGGACACCACTTGTGTTTATTTCTAATTAGTTGCTATATATAGTTCCAAGGGCTAATGAAAAATATCACATATTTTTACCTGAGAAAGACTGAGCTGTCTCATTTCTCTTCACTCAATACCAAACAATCCCATACAATCACTACCTGTAAGAATGAGACATTGAAAAAAATATTGTGAGAAAAGTAGAAAACGCTGGTTACCAGGATTTTCTGTTTAAAATTACTGAAATCTTTTATATGTCCTTTCAAAGACAAGCTCCATCATTCACCAAAGATTTAATTTGTCAGTTGCAAAGATCTTTCATCAAGAAGTATTTCTTTAAAAGTTCTTTACAATTATATCATCTAGCTGTTATGGAGTTAACAAAAAACAAATGAAGCAGCAGCTGACTTCGATTCACAAACTGTGAATGCTTACAAAATAAATTAATACCATTCCTGGAAAATTATTTCCATGTTGGACTTTTAAAAAAAGGGTATCAGTTATCAAGCAGTACCTCAAATTAAAGCATCTTTCAGAAAACGCTATTGATCTTTCTAGGCTTTAATACAAGTTTGATAGTTTCTTTGCTTGAATAATTGCTTAACTAATTACCACACGAGAAAATTTTGGACTGGTCCAAATTGAAAACATTTGCAGACGACAAAATAAAGATGACTGAAAAATAGAAATTTGTTCTGGAAAGGATAGAAAACACTGTGGGAAAAGGAGAAAATGCTGGTTACCAGCATTTTCTCCTTTTCCTACAGTGTTTTCAAAAGGCTTCTTTCTCAGGGGCTTCAAAAGTAGGGATTGAGTGGTAATGGGTTAACTAATTACCGAACAACAATATTTTAGGCTTGTCCAAGCATTTGTAGATGACAAAATAAAAGTGACTGAGAATTTGAAATTTATTTTGTGATGGGTAGAAAACATTGTGGGAAAAGGAGAAAATGCTGGTTACCAGCATTTTCTAATTTTCCCACAATATTTGCTAAAGGCTTCTTTCTCAGGTTTGTTAAAAGTAGGGATTATGCGGTAATGGGTTGAAAAAATAATCAGTGTAACTTTACAATTTACATGGATTACGTTATAAATCTACAAGTCCAAAAGATACCTTAACCTGAATTAACCCTTTACTCCATAGATACTCATTTCTATGCATCGCTTGTAGGAGCCTTTGGAAAACATTGTGGCAAAAGGTAAAATTGCTTGTGATAAGCAATTTCACCTTTTGCCACAGTATTTTCTACACTATCAAAAGGTGTCATATACACATAAGAAATGGCTTCATCCTTGCTGTTTTTTAGAGTCAATTAGAGATACCCTAGAAATGCCTTATTGGGTAAAGGATTAAGTGCATAATTAGGTAAAGTCTGTAGGGACAGCTGTCATCTCTACATTTTATATTCTTCAAATTTTTGGCTGTCACTTCAGTATTTTTAAGAAAAACAACACTTGCCTATCAGATTTCAGTCATGCGGTGCTCTTCTTTTGAATCAATGGGATAGATCTATTATGTTTTCTGAAAAAGAAGGACTATGTACAATCTTATGAAAAATTCATAGTGATTCATAAAATACAACAAATTTTTTTGTTTTCATAAATTGATTATCCTTTCTGGACATTGCAAGTCAGAGTTAGAGTAAGGGAGACAACCACATAAAAATTCTCTAAGATATGCTCAAGTTTTGTCCCTTTGATAATGAAAATCTTCCAATTTACATTGAGTCTCATTCACGCCACATATCAAAGACAGTAAGAATAAGAAAGATACGTTTATAAATGGATTTAACCCATTATCACACAATCCCTACTTTTAAGCCCCTGAGGAAGAAGCCTTTGGAAAACATTGTGGGAAAAGGAGAAAATGCTGGTAACCAGCATTTTCTCCTTTTCCCGCAATGTTTTCTACCCTTCAGAAAACAAATTTCAAATTTTCAGTCACTTTGATTTTGTTGTCTGTAAATGCTTCCAATTTGGACCAGTCTAAAACATTGTCATTAGGTAATGGGTTAATAGAGGAAATGAAAACTTCTGCTGCAACAACACTTTTTTTTTCCTGCGTATAAATCCAGATCCAAAAGAAATGGTTTACAAATTTGAAAGCTATAATTTCCTTTTTGTTTCATGGAGAAAAGGGTTTACCAAGATTAAAAAAAAAGTATATACATATTTTCACAAAATAAACTCATTGCCTTCTAGAAAATCATCGTTATAAAACATGGATAATTAAGATTGATCCAGATTTAATATGGAAATAGAATAAGAAAAAAAGTGAGAAATTACTGTTGATGTGAAAATTTCACCTCTACCCTAATAGTGCCTTTCACAACCATGTTTGTTTTCAACGACCAGTGTAGATCAAGATCAGCTGATTGAATACATGTACATGTACATGCCCTTTGAAAAGATAGAGAACATTGTGAGGAAAGAAGAAAATGTCCTAAAAATCTCTCTTCACCAGGATCAGAAAAGCTTTCAGTCAGTCAAAGCAATACAAATACTGTAATGTCAAATCCATTCAATGCTGTCTAGGTCAGGCTACAGGGCTAGTGTGACTTTAATCCTGTACCAAACAACAAAATTTTAGACTGGTCCAAATTGAAAGCACTTGCAGACGACAATATAAACCAAACTCAAAAATTTATTCCAAGTGGGTAAGAAAACAATGTGGGAAAAGGAGAAAATGATGGTAACCATCATTTTCTCCTTTTCTCACAATGTTTTCAAAAGGTTTCTATCTCAGGGTCTTAAAAACCAGGGATTGTTTGGTTAAGGGTTAAAACTTAAAAATATATTGGCCATGCTCTATGAAAAGGGGGTTTAATCCATCTGGAAAAAAGTATTGAGCCATGTCAGCCTAGCCAATCTGAGATGGAACCAAACTTTTGGCTATTGATGAATTTTCTCCATGCTGAAGACCCATTCTTCCTCACGATATAGTCAGTTGTTACACAATATGTATTTTTAGGATGCATTAACTATAAAGTGACTTGCTTGGAATAATGCAAAAGCCATCTTCAGGGTTGTGTAACTCATTAGCGAATGACAAAATTTTAGGTTTGTTGAAATCGAAAGCATTTGCAGACGACAAAATACAAGTGCCTGAAAATTTGAAATTTGTTTTGTGAAGGGTAAAAAACATTTTGGGAAAAGCAGAAAATGCTGGTTACCAGCATTTTCTCCTTTTCCCACCATGTTTTCTAAAGGCTTCTTTCTCAGGGTCGTCAAAAGTAGGGACTGTGTGGTAATGCGTTAATCCGTGCTACAGGACAAAATTTTAGACTTCTCCAAATTCAAAGCATTTGTAGACAACATAATAAAGATTGCTAAAATGACAAAATTTGCCCATTTAGGATAGAAAACTGTGAGAAAAGGCTAAAAAAAGCTTTTCTCTCACAATTATCAAAGTTTTCTTCCTCAAAGAAATGATTAGTTAGCAGTGTGCAGTAAAGGGTTAACCCTTTACCACACAATGAGAACTTTTAACGACCCTAAGAAAGAAGCCTGTAGAAAACATTTTGGGAAAAAGAGACAATGCTGGTGACTAGCATTTTCTCCTTTTCCCACATTGTCTTCTTCTGTACAATAAAAGAAATGTCGAATCATTTGAACCACAATGAAATTGTCATCTGAAAGTGCTTTCAATTTGGATACTGGTAAACTTTTGTCAACTGGTACAGGGTTAACACAATGGGGCTGTTTTGGTAAAGGTGTATCAACTGAAGCTGCTGTTGGTTGCCTAAATGTGGATTAACTACTTACCAAATGGCAAAATTCTAGACTCGTCCAAATTCAAATTTAAGCTTTTGCAGATGACAGTTTCAAAAGTGGTTCAAATAAACTTGTTTTATAGGGTGGAAAACAAAGTCCTGCAAAAAATGTCATTGTGGGGAAAGGAGTAAATGCTGGTTACTAGCCTTTTATAATTTCTCTAAATCGTTTTCAAGTCTTTTTCCATAGGGCCATTACAAGTTTGGATTTAGACTGGTGTCAGTCTGTTAAATAGCGACTTTTCATTAAAGAAAATCACCAAGTAAAACTGCAAAACCATAACTCTTGTGTTCTCAATGTTCTGAATGTCTGTATATCAGACGAAGGGCAAGTAACAACACATATTTCTGACTTTGTTGTAATTGTGTACCTTGTTTATTAGAATGACTTAAATGCAGGGCCTGAATGCCAGGCTAGTTTGAATTGTGTGGTGCTGGTTTCAGACTGTTTTCTCCTTTGTAAAGGACAATTCCAATCATTTGAGCCACATAAATTTGTCGTCTGCAAATGCTTAACTTCTCACCTTGTGATGGAATATTTTCATATTCATTTGGACGTTTTTACAGAATATCTGCCATAGCAGGGCACAGAAACCCTGCTGTACATAGGTGGTCGTACAATGGACATAAATTTTGTCATGAATGGTGATGGGGTGTTGACAAAATGAATTAAGACCTCAAAAAAGGATATTGTCTGGATCTTCGAGTAGATCTAGATCTGATCCTATTCAAATACCCAACATTTCTGGACCAAATATTCCCCATGAACACATTGTATGTGAATTCGCAGCAATATCTTCCAAGCAATTCATGGTTAAAACAGAATGAGAAATTTTTGAGAACTGAACTCGTAGCCTAACATGATTTCGTGAATGGCAGAATATATAGCCAATTTTTAGTAGCTTTACAACACTTCGACCTATTTTCATGGACAGGTGCTGAATGCGTTTCAGCTGGTTATCTTTTTCGATCAATATGATGCCATACCGTTGCAAGATCGGAAACCAGTCAAGGTCTTCAAACGGAAATAAACAGTCACGTGGTTTAACTCGCCCAATCATAAACGAAAATACATGACGTCGTACTGCGGAGAGCCAAATATCAATTTATCGAGGTAACGCAAAAGAAATGTGATTTGTAGGAAGCTGAAAGAGTACTTTTTATGGTGAGTACAACTTATGAACACATTTGCTACCAACATCAGCCTACCAGGACAAAGTGGTCATAATATTGTCAAACGATTATATTCAAAGACATTTTCGGAGGAGACAATCACAAAAATGTGGTGGGGTAAACAGTAAACATTGTAAAATGTCAAAATATGAATACTGAAACACAAGTAACTCTCGATGGTCAAATTTCCGCAATGAACTGATTTTGATGTACGATTAAAATGTAAATCGTCTTTGAGCAACGTTAATATCACTATTACCGTTAAACTGTTGTTTTGTAGAAATAAAAAGAAAAATGCAATTTTGGCCTAGAAAGTGAACAAAATGCAGAAATTTAATTTCCACCATACCATTTGAGGCAAATTGAATTTCAGAACTTCTTACTTGTTTCATCACACATCTAAACATGAGCCTGTTAGACAGTTTCAGGGGAAATATTTCAAGGAATGGAAGATTTCAAGTGGACTGGTAGGGCATTACCTTCAGTCTGAAGGTCTGCTCTGATGCAGTTTTCATTTCTGGTCTTCACAGACCTTCAGAGCAACTTTGATTCGAACTATCTGGAATTAATAAGATTGTACCCGCATCTTTTTTAATGGCTCTATGTGACAAAATTTCCAATGACAGCTGATAAAATGGACTTGGATCATTAATAGATAAATGATTAATCTTTACAAAAAAAACTGATGTTAGTTAATACCTAAATCTTACCTTCATGCAAATCTGTATTTTTCAATGTAAATAACCTTTTACCTACTTCACCAGAAATCAAAACATGGTGATATCATCAATGTGCACGTTTCCCTTTCGGCAGAAATCGCAACATCTCTGACACGCTACAGGACGGTTTAGTAGTGAATTTCGCTGTTGACAACAAAGGCACCTAATTCAAAAATGGTTGTTAGAGAACCAGACTGCACAAAATTCAAATTCCGTTGAGTGTGCATGCCTGTTAAACGGAACTTGTTTACAAATTACACTGGATTTATTTATGTTCGTAAAAAAGGTAAATTTCCATTGAATTAATTGGTATTTTGCACCACAGTTTATGTGATGTGAAAGATTAATCATTTGTCTAACGATCCATGCCCATTTTATAAGCTGTAATCGAAAATTTTGTCACATAGAGCCATTTGAAAAGATGCTGGTAAAATCATATTTATTCCAGACGTGTTTAATGAATGTTGCTCTGAAGGTCTCACAAAGACCAGAAACAAAACTAGCATCAAAGCATACCTTTAGACTGAAGTTGGGCATTTGTTGTCATCTGACATACCGTTTTCTTGTTTAACACCTGAACAACAAAATTTTAGACTTGTCCAACTTAAAGTACATACAGACACAGCAAAATGAAGGTGGCTGAAATGAAAATAATTGTCTGTGATGGTGAAGAAACATTGTGGGAAAAGGAAAAAATGCTGGTTTTTAGCATTTTCCCATTTTCCCACAATGTTGTAAATGGTTTCTTTACAAGGGTAGTTAGAACTCAGAACTGTATGGTCAAGGGTTGAGCCACTAATGCAGCTGACATTGGCTTGACTTGATTCACTTATAACCAATTGCCTAGCCATCTCAGCAGTGCTGCGTTACTAGTGTTCTTGGGATTATGAGGTTGAATCCCCTGACGGACACTTTTCTCCCTTGATTCACTTAACTCATTACCACACGAGAAAATTTTAGACTGGTCCAAACTGAAAGCATTTGCAGACCACAAAATAAAGGTGACTCAGAAATAGAAATTTGTTCTGGTTAGGGAAGAAAACACTGTGGGAAAAGGAGAAAATGCTGGTCACCAGCATTTTCTCCTTTTCCCACAGTGTTTTCAAAAGGTTTCTTTCTCAGGGGCGTCAAAAGTAGGGATTGTGTGGTAAAGGGTTAATCATTAACCCTATACATGTGCTGTAGAATCAAAAAATGAATACAATGAATCCGAAAAAGTTTGTAATATAGTATGTCTATTTTTGTCTAGTCTAAGGGCCGTTTATTACATATTGTTAAGTTAAGGAATCTGTTTATTCTACCTATTGTGAAGCTAATGTCTAGGTACTGTTATAGCCATTGTCTCCTTTTCCTGAAAAATGTTCAAAGGCTTTCTTTCATAGTCTTTAAGCCTTTTCCAAATGACAAATTTTAGACTCCCCCAAAATGTCCCATAGGACCCATACTCAAAGTGTTTGCAGATGACAATTTTGAATTCGATGAGAATGGCAGAAAGTTTTCCGAAAGGCTAGAAAACACTGTGGGAAAAGGAGAAATTGCTTGTTATGAGCAATTTCTCCTTTTCCCACAGTGCTTTCTAAAGACTTGTACTGCAGACATGTAAAAACAAGGGCTTTTTTGGGAAAGAGTGAATGACCAGGGTTGTTTTGTAAGAGGTGGTAAATTAAATTTTGAAAATGGCTGTTTTCCATTTGGTAGATGAGTATCAATAATCCAAACTTTCCACCAGCTGATCGCCGAGTGGAAGAAGCTCAGAAAGAACTTTTGAGAATACCCAAGACCTCCCATATTGGATCAAATACTGGCAGTATTCATGCATCAACTTTCCAAGTAAGTCATCTTGTAAATAATACACAGCTTAACTCTTTATTACACGAGAAAATTTTATAGACTGGTCCAAATTGAAAGCATTTGCAGACGACAAAATAAAGGTGACTGAAAAAGTGAAATTTGTTCTGGGAAGGGTAGAAAACACTGTGGGAAAAGGAGAAAATGCTGGTTACCAGCATTTTGTCCTTTTCCCACAATGTTTTCTTATGGCTTCTTTCTCACGGGTGTCAAAAGTAGGGATCGTGTGGTAATGGGTTAAGGCTCTTCTTTTGCTAATTTAACGAGACTTCTTGCAGTCTATGTTACAACTTATTCCTTCTTTTCCCCTGCGCCCCACCCCCTTTCAAAAGAAAAAAAACCTTACCAACAAAAAATTAAACACAATTGCTGCACACCAAAATGCCAGATGGTTTTGTCCACTTACCATACATGCATACATGCCATACAATGCTAATCAATCAAGCGTATGATTATCTACTGGGTGGGAGAATTAACCCTTTACCAAACTACAAAATTCTAGACTGGTCCAAATTGAAAGCACTTGCAGACGACAAAATAAACGTAACTCAGAAATTGAAATTTGTTTCCAGCAGGGTAGAAAACATTGTGGGAAAGGGAGAAAATGCTGGTTACCAGCATTTTCTTCTTTTCCCACTATGTTTTCAAAATGCTTCTTCCTTAGGGTCGTTAAAACTCTGGATTGTGTGGTAAAGAGTTAAGTCAATGGCCATAATTTCTAAATTCCAACCTTCATTCTTCGTTGTATGGTGTGTATCCTGTCACTCATTGTATCTCTGGCGCAACTATGATGTGCGTATTTAGCCATGACCAACAGCCAGTTTTGATATGTTCTTCGACTTCCTTTCAGTGTATAGAACACAAAAGAACGACAATTTGACAAGGAAAGGAAGTTTTTGTTCAAAAGATCTTTATACTACTGCAAAACGAATGTTTTCGGGGGTATATTGGAATCAGCCTGTCTGTCCAACAGAAGAGAAGCCTTTAGAAAACATTGCGGGAAAAGGAGAAAATGCTGGTAACCAGCATTTTCTCCTTTTCCCACTACATTTTCTACTCTTTACAAAACAAATTCCAAATTTTTAGTCACTTTCAGTTTATCATCTGCAAAATTAATGCTTTCGTTTTGGACCAGCCTAAAATATTTTCATTTGGTAATGAGTTAAGCATCTTTTTGAGTGACACAACATAATTGTATGCTAAATATACTGTTGAGTATGCTGGCAAAAACCTAAACTATTTCTTCCTATTTAGGTCACCAAAACCCTTGGACGACAGATAGCCCCAGCACCTGGGGCTGTGATTGGAAACAAAGCCTTGACTCCCCAACAGATTTCTACTTTGACATCAACTATTCACAAGAAAGGTATGAGAATAGGTTACATGTAGATAACTCTATCGTGCTGAAGTGTAATTATCTTTGCAGGAAAGAGGTGCATCAACCCATTACCACACAATCCCGACTTTTGACAACTCTGGGAAAGAAGCCGGTAGAAAACATTTTGGGAAAAGGAGAAAATGCTGGTAACCAGCATTTTCTCCCTTTCCCACAATGTTTTCAACACTTAACAAAAACAAGTTTAACCCATTACCACACAATCCCTACTTTTGACGCCCCTGACAAAGAAGCCTTTTGAAAACGTGGGAAAAGGAGAAAATGCTGGTAACCAGCATTTTCTCCTTTTCCCACAGTGACAATGTTTTCTACCATTCACAAAACAAAGTTCTATTTTTCAGTCACTTTTATTTCGTCGTCTGCAAATTCCTTCGATTTGGACCAGTCTAAAATATTGTTGTTTGGTAATGGGTTAAAATTTTCAGTCACATTTATTTTGTCCTCAATTTGGACAAGCCTAAAATATTGTCGTTTGGTAATGAGTAAATGGCATGAAACACATTAAATTTTGCTGAAGCAAACTGTGAGCATTCTTGTAGAATCTGTATTATGAACATGTTTCAATGTGCTATCCTCTTACTTAAAAATTATTATATTTAGTTTTTCAACAACCTTTAAAAAATCATTTTGGGAAGAAGAAAATGCTGGTTAACAGCATATTTTCCTTTTCACACAATGTTTTCTTCCTTTTGAAAAAGAAAGAAATCACCTTTTGAGCAAAATTTAGTTTGGGATCGGCAAATACTCTTAATTTTGTAATGATGCTCAGAATTATGTTTTGTAGTAAAGAATTAGCCCTATACCACACAATCCTGAATTTTCACGACATAGAATGCAGCAGAAAAGGTTTTAGGAAAAGGATAAAATGCTGGTAACCAAAAGTGTCAGAATCTCAGAGCTCCAAATAGAAGGAGTGATTTTGAAATTATAATTATTAATTATTTTGCACGAAACCCTATGTTGTGGGTACTCATTAGAATCGTCTCAATGAGACGATTCTAATGAGTGGGTACTCATTAGAATCGTCTCAATGAGACGATTCTAATGAGTACCCGCAATACAGGGTTTTAAAGAGAAATAATGGATTTAGAATACCATCACTCCCCCTTATCTGGAGCTCTGGTCAGATGCAACAGCCTGTATCATTTCCAAGAGAATCAAAGTATTTTAATATATCCAGCAGAGATCCAGAAGAACCCGATATCTCTCAGCACGTCTACACCAATGACAACTTCCATGTCGAACATTATCCCGGTGCAGATAACGGGAACTACAGCTGCCTCTGTTACACATGCAAATACAGCTCTCCATGTCCACAATGTCAGCTCGATTGTTAGAGCAGCAGTTCCGGGGAGCACCAACCACCCCACAGCACAGTTTTCACATTTGCCAAGAGGTATTTGTCTCATCTTTTATCATCCTTAATTACGAGTGAAACCCAGGAAACATGAATATGTGAGCTGTCACCATGATATGACTGAAGTAATGTTGAAAGCGGGGTAAAATACCATTCAAACAAAAAACAAAAATTATAATCCTTAACCCATCCCTACTTTTGACAACCTTTGGAAGAAGCCTTTAGAAAACATAGTGGGAAAAGGAGAAAATGCTGGTAACCAGCATTTTCTCCTTTTCCTACAATTTTTTTCTACCCCATACCAAACAGATTTCAAGTTTTCAGTCATTTTATTTCGTTGTCTGCAAATACTTTCAATTTGGACAAGCATAAAATTTTGTCTTTGTTAAAGCGTTAAACCTCAACCAAGCACATGAGAAAGTCTATTCAACACAATACGGGGAAAAAGAAGAAATACTGTACCATCAAAGAATGTTGTCAATAAATGAAGTTTTGGACATCCTTTTGTGAAAGCGCCTTATGTTAGTGTACAGTGATTTTTGATTTGAATGCAAATTTTTTGGAAGGCTAGATTATTGTCTCTATTAATGTTTATTACCTTCCATACAGACTCATTATGATTTAACATCTCTGTCATTGTCAGTCAGGGTCCAAATTCACCAACCATTCTTAAGAACATTGTTAGTCTTATTCTTCAGAATTTTGTCAGTATGAAAGTAACAGAACCTCTGATTGGCTAAACCATTTGGTTTAGCCAGTCAGAAATTCTGTCACTTTCACAGTCAGGAAATCTTAATGAATAAGACCAAGAACATCCTTCAGAATGGTTGGTGAGCACAGACCCAGGTGCATGATACATTTACTCAAAATGCATTAGAGTTATACAGGACAAAATAAAATACTTAAACCATTACCACACAATCCCTACTTTTGACGCCCCTGAGAAAGAAGCCTTGAGAAAACATTGTGGGAAAAGGAGAAAATGCTGGTAACCAGCATTTTTTCCTTTTCTCACAATGTTTTCTATCTTTCACAAAACAAATTTCAAATTTTCAGTCACTTTTATTTTGTCATCTGCAAATGCTTTCAATTTGGACAAACCTAATATTTTGTCATTTGGAAATGAGTAAATTAGATGAATCCACTCCTTTAAGCTACATTGTATATGACATTTGCGAATCCTTTCAACTCATGCAGTCTAGAATTTTGTTCTATGGTGAAGAGTTACCAGGTTTAATAGATAACATAAAATATTAATTGGTATGACCCGTTGGTAGACTGCTTCAGAAAATGTGGGAAATGGGAGAAAATGCTTGTACAAAACATACTGTATTGGCCACATTTGTAGTGTCTGCAAGTGCTTTCAGTTTAGACTAACATAGGGTATATAATTATTATCAATTTTACATATTAAATCGCAGGAGTAGTAGCAGCACAGGCTGTTCGTGCTGGATCAACTGTCAGCATACAAAGGCAGGCGCTTCCATCATCGATACAGATGTCCTCTCACACAGCATCTCTGCCGCACAACATACAGAGTCAAATTCGTAATGTGCTGCCCCAGAGTATTCGTCCAGGAACCCCTCCTGCCAATAGGTCGATTTCACCAGTGATAAGTATTGGCACGGCTCAGCCAACAGACTCTCACAGGTAATGATAAAAATGAGCCTTGCTCTGACAAAAAGGGGCATAATGCATCTCTATTTATCCATGGTACCAAGCAAGCTATTACTTACGGATTTATAATATCCACCTCTTTTAACTCTTTCCCACACAACAAAATTTTGGACTCATCCAATTTGAGACAATTAACATGCAGACTACTCATAAAATGTTGCTAAAAGTATGATTGTTGCCTTCGATAGGGTAGAAAACAATGTGGGAAAAGGACCAGCATTTTCTCTTTTTCCCACAATGTTTTCCAAAGCCTTATTGTTCAGATTCATTAAAAGTCGGGATTGTGTGGTAAAGAGTTAAGCCTTTCCCAAACAAGCCCTTGTTTTTACGTGTCTGCAGTACAAGTCTTTTGAAAACACTGTGGGAAAAGAAGAAATTGCTCGTAATGAGCAATTTCTCCTTTTCCCACAGTGTTTGCTACCAATTTGGAGAACTTTCTGCCATTTTTATCAAATTTGAAATTGTCTTCTGCAAACACTTTGAGTTTGGAAGACTCTAAAATTTGTTGTTTGGGAAAGCGTTAACACGCAACTCAACCATGAGATAGACTGTCATTGCGCATGCATGAAATTGACCAATATTGAAAATTTCAGACCCAGGTTGGTCTGCATGGACTGCAGGGTGACCTTGTTTGAAATTTTTCGCAGATGAATTTGAGCTCCAGATAGAGGAAGTGATTTTGATTTCATAATCGAAAATATTAGTTACTGTGAAACCATTAATATTCGTTGAGTACTAATTTTCGTTGATTTCGTGGGTAGGTAAGTCCACGAATTCAAGTTCCCTACGAAAGATAGATCCTTGGCCATCTTCAACTAAGTTTGATTCGGCTTCATTAATAACGAGCATAACGACGCTAACGTTAAAACGTACTACATGCTCCCTATCGAACAGAAAGTTATTTACACCTTAGATTATTTGTTCCAATAAAGATTTTGTTGTGACTTAACAATTACCGAGTAAAAATAGTGATTTCTCCATTGCTTAACTTCATTTCTGGTTTTTTTTTTTTTTTGTTAACCCGGCGACGACGGCATAAACACTGTTGAAAAATTACCTACACGCATCGAGTCAAGTAATCCATGATTAGTTTTACTGTTGCATTTCGGCTGCAAGGATTTTTTTTGCAAACAGCCAAACCAAATTTCTGCCGACTACAAAAAACATGTGACACGACTGCCCAGGTGTTTTTGAAAGATCCATTTCTAAACGCAATGTGACCATAGATTTCGTAGGGTAAAACTGTCGTAAATATGTACAACAAACGTCTGTATTACAACCCTCTTGCTTCGAATGACTTACATGTTACGTCATAGATCTACCCCAAATTAAAATTTTACTGCAAACGCGTGTGTACCTGTGACAGGCATAAAATCATGTTGACGGACGGCTTGTTTTATATTTGGGTCGTTCTAATATTGAATTTGGTGATGACAAGATGGCGGATTTCAACGTGTTGTTGGACGGTGTCAGACTAAACAGAACTTGTAGTCTGACCGTCGATCTATCCCATGCAGTTGAACAAGCTTGTATAAGAAAACAACTTTTGGAAGTCGCAAAAGATTGAATGGAAGCCGAAACTTAGGTCTACTACAATATTGACCCTTCACGCTTGTTCTAAATATAGATCTAGATGCAAATTTGTCGGAGTTCACACTATTTCGGACACACTTTTGGACAACCAGGTAAAACATATCATTTCAGTAACGAATCGAGCTCTAAACAAATGATCTCTTTCCATCTATCACAATATATCGGCGAATATGCGACAAGCAGTCTTGTTTTCCTAAGTGACCCAGACATTTGGGAAGGGTAGCTTCGGAAGTCAGCAGTTTCAAAGCAGACGATTCTGAAAACGTCGTCGTATCTTTTACGGCTTAAAATTTGATTGTTAACTGTGACTACAGGATTAAACAATAACGGTGTAAATTGTAAATAATTACGCATGTCTTAATTGATAGACTCGAGACCGGCGATTAGATTATCAGATAAGTGTCATAAACTTTACACCCTTTACACTCGATACCTGTATACTTGTCACCGATCGAGTCCCGTCTTATGTTATATTTTTTTTCACACATTTTATTAATGGATAGTTGAGATTTTTTTTTATACAATTTTTTTTTTCGTTTGGAAATGGAAAATCAACGAATTTACGGTCCAACGAAAATGCCGAATTTGAAAAATCCACGAAATTTCATACCAACGAAATTATATGAATCCACAGTATTCTCCACTAAACCCTATCTTATGGATACTCATTAGAATCGTCTCATAGAGACGATTCTGATGAGTACTCACAACATAGGGTTTGGAAGAAAAATAACAGATTTATAATGCCATCACTCCATCTTATCTGAAGCTCATTGCATTATGCCTCTCTTCACAGAACTTGGCTCAAATCTTATTGATCTTTATCAGTTTTAAGAAAATGTCCATTGTCATAGAGGGATGCTGATATTCAGATACTCTTATTTTCTGTCCATGATCAAGTCAAAATATAGATCTCCTGCAATGTGTGTTTTCTTCGGATGCAGTAGGTTCTAAGTAAACCAGTTAATAAGTACATGTTAGAATAACAATTTAATGTAGACAGATATAACATCGAGTCCAGATGTATGTCTTACATAAACCAATTAATAAGTAGTTACAATAACAATTTAATGTAGACAGATGTAACAGACATACGTCTTGCATCTAGAAATTACAATCAGAAAATTGAAGAAGGACAATGTTTCCTTTAGTGCTTCTTTTGTTCCTTTTCTCATGCTGTGATGTGTCAACCCTTGCGGTACTATGAGTGACCAAAGGAACGTTTTGTGGACAGTCTGATCTTGGATCTATACTGTCCTATACGAAGGTTTTTAACTTTGAAAAATAAACAATGAAATTATAAGTTTTACTATTGGCTTGATGGTTTCATGTATTTAGCAGCTTTGATAGGGTAGAAAATATTGTGGGAAAAGAAGAAAATGCTGGTTACCAGCATTTTCTCCTTTTCCCACAATGTTTTCAAAAGGTTTCTTTTTCAGGGTCATTAAAAGTCGTTATTGTGTGGTAAAGGGTTACGCAGTAAATCCGGATTTATACAAGGATATTTTCATAGTAATCTAGAATACTTTGCTTCAAATGGAATTTGGTAAAGATTCCTAGCCAAATGGGTATATAGGCTTGTAGCAAGCAGTTCCTTTGGCTGCAATATTTAACTCTGTGAGTGCCTTTCTGTACCAGGGAAGCCTCTGTGGTCAGTGTAGGTCAAGATCAGACTGATCTTTGATCCTCACTGCATTGTTGAAGTACTGCACAAAGTAAGCACCCACTGAAATTGCTCTTAACCCATTACCACACAATCCCTACTTTTGATGTCCCTGAGAAAGAAGCCTATAGAAAACACTGTGGGAAAAGGAGAAAATGCTGGTAACCGGCATTTTCTCCTTTTCCCACAATGTTTTCTACCCTTCACAAAAAAAAGATCAAATGTTCAGTCACTTTTATTTTGTCTTCTGCAAATGCTTTCGATTTAGACAAGCCAAAAATATTGTCATTTGGTAAAGAGTAAGTTAAGAGAGACTTATTCTGGGGCAAACATGTGCTTTTGGGGTTTTTTTTGGGCACCTCAAGGGTCAATATGTATGCAAAGTTTTTCTGTTTACATAATCAAGGTTAATATGTAACTCTGCCAAATGACAAAATTTTAGACTGGTCCAAATTGAAAGCACCTGCCGACAACAAATGAATCGTAACTCAAAAATTGAAATTTTCTGCAGGATAGAAAATATTGTGGGAAACAGAGAAAAATACTGGTTACCAGCATTTTCTCCTTTTATTTCACCATGTTTTCAAAAGGCTTTTATCTGAAGGTCGTAAAAAATCTGGAATTGTTTGGTAAAGGGTTAAAGTATTTTAGATTATAATTGCGTGCTATTTTTTAACCCTTAACTCCATAGATACTCATTTCTACGCATTGCTCATAGGAGACTTTGGAAAATGTTGTGGCAAAAGGTGAAATTGCTCGTGACAAGCAATTTCACCTTTTGCCACAATGTTTTCCATGCTATCAAAAGGTGTCACATACACATAAGAAACTGCATCATCCTTGCTGTTATTGAGGGTCAATTAGAGATACCATAGAAATGCCTTATGGGGTAATGGGTTAAGATATTTTCATTTCTCTGTATCTCTCTAGGACAAATATCTCTCTCCATAATGCCACGACAGTCAGTAACTCGCCCAGCATACAGATAACATTACAGGCATCCAGAACAGCTAATGAAGGAATCAAGCCTGTGACCACCTACCAGGCAGGCAAAGTACATGTGAATCAAGGACTTAATATGACAACACAGTCTAAAATGTTAATGACTCACTCTCTGACCCCAGTATTGCAGCACCCTACTCTGGCTGCAAAAGGAAATAGAGGTAACTTGAATGCTTTACCACACAATCCCGGGTTTTAATGACCATGAGAAAGAAGCCTTTTGAAAACATTGTCGGAAAAGGAGAAAATGCTGGTAACCAGCATTTTCTCCTTTTTCCATAATGTTTTCTACCCTTCCCATACCAAATTTCAATTTTTCGGTCACATTCATTTTGTCGTCTGCAAATGCTTTGAATTTGGACAAGCCTAGAATTTTGATGCTTGGTAAAGATTAAATGTTTTGATCATTAGAACTCTTAAGATAAACATATTACCTTCTGCAACCCAATTTTTGTAGTCTCCCTGAAGATGTTATATACTATAAATCAATCATATATGTTACTAATAGGTACATAAGCCTCTGGCATGAATTTTCATTGAACACCTTAGTTTAAATATATTTTTTTTACATCGATTGAGAAACAAGTTCTAACCAATCTTTCTTGAGTCTGCTTTCTGGGAACTACACCAGTACTCGCGCCAAATGTGTGGGCCAATGAAAAATCACAAAGTTGACACCTGCTTCCAGGTATCGAACTCGGGACCTTATGGTTAGTAGTAAATTGGTTACGAGGCCGACACTCTACCTCACAGCCACGCCCACCACACTTTACTAGATGAAAACATTTTAAACTAGTTCATCTTAGAAAATGATAAGATTTTCTCCTTTTTTTCCCACAATGTTTTTGAAGGCTGTACTTTTCAGGATCATTAAAACACAGGATTGTGAGGTAACCGTAAAGGGTTAAATATTTTTGGCTGTGTAAGGATTTTGAGTGATCCTGAAATCGCTGAAATAGAAATGTACTTGAGTTTTTTGATAGACATTTGAAACTCAAGGCATATTTTCTCTTTCTCCTAGCACTCTGTAGTGCAGTAGTTGGCATGTGGCACATGAGACTAGTGGGATGCTAGTTAGAACAAATAGCTTTTCGAGGATTGATGACAGACATTGTGACAGTATTCATTCCTCTCTCCTTATAATTAACCCATTACCACACAGTCCCTACTTGTGATGACCCTGAGAAAGAAGTCTTTAGAAAACATTGTGAGAAAAGGAGGAAGTTCTAATAACCAGCATTTTCTGCTTTTCCCACAATGTTTTCTACCCTTCAGAAAACAAATTTCAAATTTTCAGTCACTTTAATTTTGTCATCTGCAAATGCTTTCGATTTGGACAAACCTGGAATTTTGTCGCATGGTAATGAGGTAATTATATGGTTGTGAAGAAAATGAGCCAGTGGCTTGAAAAGAATACAGTTAAACCTGTGTTAGAGACCACCTGTATTAAGAGACCACCTGCTGTAAGAGACCACTATTCTGACACAGCAACCCTTCTTACATTAACCTAATATAACATGTATCTAAAGACCACCTGCTGTAAGAGACCAATTTCAGTACTTCCCTTGAGTGGTCTCTGAATACAGGTTGTACTTTATTACAAAAGAAAACTCAGGAAAGCATTGATTGGTGCTCTGGCCACTGTAAAATATTGGAAAGAGTTTATCACAATGCAACTGGTCAGTCAAGGTTTCTGGCTCATTGTGACTATGGATATTTTCGTATCAGGTCAGCCTGCAGGTACCACACCTTTGTCAACAGTAACAATAGCTCTGACTACAGCCACTGTCACAATACCTATATTAAGTAGTGGAACAACTTCCTCGTCAATTCCTATAGGTAAGTTGTGTTTAGAAAACCAAAATAAAGATGTATGTGCATAGGTAATGGATTTTCGAAAGCAAAAATAAGTATAAAAGTCATGCTTTGTGAATACACTTGGCTTAACCCTTTCCCAAATTATCCCTGGTTTTTAGGGGTCTGGAATAGTAGCCTTTTGAAAACATTGTGGGAAAAGGAGAAAATGCTGGTAACCAGCATTTTCTCCTTTTCCCACAATGTTTTCTACCCTACCATATAGGTTAATGCTACAAAAGGAAGAGATCCATGTCAGCCTGTGTAGTCAGAAACCTATTGCTGTTTGTAAATTTGTTCCATTCCAAGAACCATACTATTCAATGATCGTGTCTGTAATTTAAAAAAAAAAAAAAATTATGAATCTAAAATCATGTCATGACTTGCTTGGCATAAATAATCACAGAGATGCATTAAACCTGCCTATTCAGATCATGGTCAAGCAGAATATCTGCAGAGGAAAGAGTAAATAGTCCTCAGTAGATGGTATTTGTCTTGATAAGGGTAGAAAACATTGTGAAGTAAGGGGAAGTTGGTGGATACTAGCATTTTCTCCTTTTCTCTTAACCCTTTCCCAAACGACAAATTTTAGACTCTTCCAAACTGAAAGAGTTCGCAGATAAAACATCTAAATTTGATGAAAAGGGTAGAAAGTTCCATAAAGGGTTGAAAACACCGTGGGAAAAGGAGAAATTGCTCGTTACGAGCAATTTCTCCTTTTCCCAAAGTGCTTTCAAAAGACTTGTGCTGCAGACACGTAAAAACCAGGGCTTGTTTGGGAAAGGGTTAAGTTCGTTATTTTATTTGATTTTCCACATATTGCAAGGTTGTTTTCAAAGTCATTTGAGTGAGCAAAAGTGAGAGAATTATTTTGTGCACATGTGTGAACCAGATTATTGAAAAGAAGAGACATTGAGAGAAGTTTGAGTGTATCTTTTGTTAAGATGAGCTGCTGCTAAAAAAAGCAAGAAAAAGAGTTATTTGTCATACTGAGCTAAAAGTGTCAAATCTTGGAAGATACAGACACTAAAGTCATAAAACCCTTGAACCAATTTAGTTTGATTTTCAGATAGTGTATATCAAGATCAGGATGCACCAAACCTGCATGAAATGACAATATGTACTTGTAACTCAGGTGTTTTTCTTCATTGAAGAGGTTTATTTCATTTTCAGTGTGGTAAGGTGTAAAATCTTTTATTGGTGTGTAACTGTCAACGATTATAAACATTGAGCTTGCCCAAAATTAAAAAACTGGCCATCTTATTGACTGAGACATTCCATCTTAACCCTTTACTCCATAGATACTCATTTCAATGCATTGATTATAGGAGCCTTTGGAAAACATTGTGACAAAAAGAGCAATTTCACCTTTTGTCCCAATGTTTTCTATGCTATCAAAAGGTGTCATATACACATTAGACACGGCTTCATCCTTGCTGTTATTTAGGGTCATTTAGAGATACCATAGAAATGCCTTATGGGGTAAAGGGTTAATCAATCAGTCTGTGAATTACGAATTTTTGGTGAATGCTGTGCTATTCTTCTGTTCCATTTAATCTTATAAATAGGCAACAATGCTCTGATGTATTTATATCTATGACAGCAAAGGTTCCACCACAGAGACAGCACCAGTCTGGAGCCCATTCCACGCCCACACCTCACACATCAGAACCCAGATCAGAGTCCACTACTTTTTCCCAACCTGCACTTTCACATAGTCAGCCAACCACTCAGGCTCATGTCCCGCCCCATACTATGAGTCAGCCAGCCACCAGTCTGTTCATTCCCCAACCAAGAGGTTCTCAAATAATTACCACAGTGACCAGTAATGCATCTAGTACAGAAACAAGAGATTCGTAAGTTGGTTTTGTTTTTTTTTTCTTTTATTAAACCTTGGACATTTTAACTTGTCACTAAATGACACAATTTTTAACTGGTCTAATATGTAGACTTTAAAACTGTCCTTTAAGCCTTAAGAATGACTTCCAACATAGCGGGAGAAAATGAACTAATGAACACGGGAGTAAGAATCTCGTTCAATCATGAATAAAATGCCTGTATGATTTTGTTTTACTAAATATTTAGCAAGTCAAATTATTTGGAGAGGGGAGGGGACTGAAAAAAAAACACAAATTCTCATCATCAACTCAGTGTTGATTCTTTTTCAAAATCTTATTGCAGTATGAATACAGTAACCTACACTATTAATTGTCAACACTTTTAGAATTTATACCTTACTTTAGATCAGCCAACAGAACAAATGCTCACTTGGACAGGTTTGTAAACAATTAAGAGGTGAGAAGACATTGTATTCATCATGTTTGAAATGTTGGATCATCAAATATCATGCTGATCTGTTTAAACTCTTTATATTTTTAAATCTTCTCTCTTGGGGTCATTAAAAGTCAGGACTGTGTGTTAAAGAATTAAGTAGGTTAACCTGAATGACTTTGTAAGTAGAGTTATGGTTTGTTTTTTGTTCATTTCAGACTGCCCACAATGCCATTCTTTCCTCCATATATGCTGTCTCCAGACAACCCTTACTACCAACAGTTAATGCGATACCAGGTGGCTGCAGTTGCCCAACAGCAGGCGAGACCTAGTATAAGTAAGTAAATTAGGGAATAGGGATTTACTTGTTGTGATGCTGTGGATTTTGTTCCTTTGGTTTTGTTGGTCCTTGTTAACCCCTTACCACACAATCTCGACTTTTAACCCTTTCCCAAACAATCCCTGGTTTTTACGGGTCTGGAATAGTAGCCTTTTGAAAACATTGTGGGAAAAGGAGAAAATGCTGGTAACCAGCATTTTCTCCTTTTCCCACAATGTTTTCTACCTTATCATAGACAGAAATCCTCTTTTCAGCAAGAGTTGAATTGTCGTCTGCAAATGCTTTCAATTTGGTCTAGTCCAAAAGTTTGTCGTTTGGAAAAGGGTTAATGACCCCGAGAAAGAAGCCTTTTGAAAACATTGTGAGAAGGGAGAAAATGCTAGTAACCAGCATTTTCTCCTTTTCCCACCATATGTTCTACCCTTCCCAAACCAAAATTTCAATTTTTCAGTGCCACTTACTTTGTCATCTGCAATTGCTTTGAATTTTGGCCAGTGTATAATTTTGTCATTTGGTAGATATTTAACCTATAATAGCTGACATTGTGTTGACCTGTTTAACCTTTCAACACACAATCCCAAGTTTTATCCACACAGAGAAAGAGGTCTCTTGGAGATATTGTGGGAACAGGAACAAATGCTGGTCAACAACATTTTCTCCTTTTCTAACAAAATTTTCCACTTTTTCAAAGATGAATCCTGTCATTTAAGGTAGTAGACCCCCAATAGAAAACAGCTATTTCCACAATTTAATATTATCCTACAAAATTTGCTATGATTAAAAAAGAGCGTTATTGTACTGCTTTAACCAAGCCACTTTTCCCATGTTGTCTTTTCTAGAATTATTATCTATAAATCTAAAACCACTATGTTTTCATTACAAAAAGAGATAGTAATTACCTTACTTTTCTGGAAACTAACAAAAGTATCTACATATAATTTCAAGATAGGCATAAAGAAATTTTTGGTTGGTTAAAATGTGCAAAAGTTTTATACCTGTATAAATCCGTATTTATCAACTATCAAGAAAACTTTATGCAATGCATCACTAGAGGTATTAGGGGTCTACTACCTTAAGCCACAATTAAAATTGCAAATGCTTTTAAACAAGGCAAGTCATAGATATGTTGTTCGGTCAAAAGTACAAATCATAACTACAGATTTTATAAAATGAAAAGACTGTCGCAAAAAGAGAGCTATATATCTTCATGTCTGATTGTCTTGTAAAGGGGTGTTTTGTCTTTCACAAGGCAGAAGAAAGTGCCTCTAGGTAGTAATATGTTCACATAATTGATAACCTCCTTTGAGACAGTTTTAAAATATCTCGTCCCTTGGGTTGCACCATATTTTTTTGTGTTAATCATGATTTATTGCCAGTATTGATTTCAAACAACTGTAACAACAGACTTCATTAGCCACTAGAAAGTTCTAGATTGTGGCAGAGGACAGAAAAGAGCTGAAAAGCCAGAATATCTGTTTAAATATTTTGTGTTGATCAAAGGTGGTACTGTGTGGCTTGTAGAAACTGATCTTAACCCTTTACCCCATAAGGCATTTCTATGGTATCTCTAATTGACCCTAAATAACAGCAAGGACGAAGCTGTTTCTTTTGTGCATATGACACTTTTTGATGGCATAGAAAATATTGTGGCTAAAGGTGAAATTGCTCGTGACGAGCAATTTCACCTTTTGCCACAATGTTTTCCAAAGGCTCCTACAAGCAATGCGTAGAAATGAGTATCTACGGAGTAAAGGGTTAATCTACATGGTCTATAAGGGGTTTGTTAGTGTCCCATACAGCACTATATTCCTTCCAAATGACAAGATCGTAAGTTCATGCAATTTGGAGCATTAGCAGATGACAAATATGTCGTAATAGATGAGGACTTGTCTTAGAAAGTAGTGGGTGTAATTTTGGAAAGGAATTAATTCCTTTTGAAGTGAATGAAAAAAATGGGAAAATGTCATTTACCAGGGTTTTCTCCTGTTCCATATTGCGAAATCTTCAATCACAGGATATTTTAACTTTTTACTTAATGACAAAGTTTTTGACCTACCGTATATGCTCGACTATAAGACGCATTTTTTTCCCTGGAATTTTGAGCTTGAAGTTGGGGGAGCGTCTTATAAGCGCATAATCAAAGGACTTTGCAAAATTTCATCTGAAGAACGTACTTACCTGCTGATCAGCACGAAGGAAAAAACACCTCACAAACGAGACACGCTGATCTAAAGCTATAAGTGACTAAGTAATAGTTGTTTTTATCACCCATTGTGAGAAGAAATAAAAGTTTAAAACACAGTTATTGCGTTTTACTAGTTAGTTTAGATTAAAAATTACTCTTTACTGAGCAGTTATTCCTCTTACTGTGTCAGTTTCAGCCAGTTCATTTATGGCCCACAAGTTCATTGTAGTACAGATAAAAGTATGGTCTACTGATTGACCCTTTCCACGATTGTAAAATTCAAAGGTGAATCATTACTTTTTCAAAATCAAATGCGTTCTAATTGATAACTTTTGGCAAATCAGAATGATGTAATAAGTAACCTAACTGAGGTAAAAATTTTCACAGTGTAATTCAGATATAAATAAAAATTAAGAAGCATTTATTAGTTGATCGTGGAGGTGAGAAGGTAAAGGGTTGTGACTGCAGTCAGACTCGATGGTTTACAAGAAAGTACACACCTATTTTCAGAAGTTTTACAGACAGATGTCAAAATTTTATAGGTTACACTACCCAGGCCATCGATCGATAAATTAGTGCAGTTTACATCACTTTGGTTAACTCTTTACCGAATGATATAATCTTGGACTGGTCCAAACTGTAGGATTTGCAGACAAAAAAAGAAAAAATAATATGGTTCAAAGATTAAAACTTGCTCTTGGCGGGTAGAAAACATTGTAGGAAAAGGGGAAATGCTGGAGACCATCATTTCTCCTTTTTCCACAATGATTTCAGGAGGCTTTTTTCTCGCAGTCCTGAAAACTTCAGATTGTTTGGTAAAGAGTTAACATAGCCTGAAGTTACCGTAAAGGTTTGCCAATTACATAATTTAGGCTTGAATTAGCAAGCATTACAGTCTCTTTTGTGATAACTCATCATTTATGGCTAGAAAGTATCTTCGCCATACAGATATTCAATCCCTAACCATATAATTCGTGGTATTTACAACCTGGAAGAAAAAGACTGATACAACACATTTGTTGGAAAATTGGAAATGCTCATGAAACAAAATCCTGTTTTTGAGTCTGGTACTTTTATAATATTCAAATCCTTTGGATTTGGACCGGTTCAAATTTCTTTCTCTTGGTGGAGAGTTAAATTACAACGTACTGAGCATATTTACACTCTTGAATACTTTAGTTCTTTGATTTAACTCTTCCTGTCGGCGAGATAAGTAGTCTGTGCACCCATTGATAATTAACAGTTAGAGCAAACCGTCGAAGGCCTAATTTCCCCGAAAGGATTATTTTAACAAAAAATGTGAGTAATTTGGTCTATGCTTTACACTTTTATCACCCTTTTCTTTTTCCCATTTTAAAAAGAAATTAGATTTGAATCAATGTATGATCGGCTAAGATACAGGCTATTCATTTTTGGAATGATGCAACTGACACCCGACGATAGATCATAATATCTGCTTGGTGTATATCCAGCTGAATAATCACAATTTTAGGACTGTTATGGTTCGTGTGAAGTCTACATGCGTCTTATAGGAGGTCATCAATGAAATCCCTGATTTTGAATCACAAAGTTGGGGGAGCGTCTTATAAGCGAAGGCGTCTTATAGTCGATCATATACGGTAGTCCAAATTGACAGCACTTGCAGACTACAATATAAAGGTAATCCAAAAATATAAATTTGTTTCCAGCAGGGTAGAGAACATTTGTGGGAAAAAGGAGAAAATGCTGGTAACCAGCATTTTCTCCTTTTCCCACAATGTTTTCAAATGGCTTCTATCTCAGGGTCGTAAAAACATGGAACTGTTTGGTAAAGGGTTAAACAGGGGGGTGTTTGATGAAGTATGAAGGCACAAGTATCTAGAAGTATTTGCCAGCTGAACTGAACATTTTGGACAAAACGAAAAACTTCACACTGACCCATCTTTGTTTGCAGTCACCCCCCAAAGTACAGCTAGTTTAGCTGCCTCTCTTCAAGCCAGTCATACAGGTGGTCAGCCCTCTGTCACACGATTGAGTCACCCTCTTATGGTGATGCACGACTCTCTCCGCCAGACTGCACCACAAACCACACAGTCTGCACATGCACCTTTTCACACGGCTGGCACTGAAGGTGAGGGGATAGTTTTGTGTGACAGTGTTTGTGTGTGTGCAAGTATGTCATGACAAATATGTCGATGATATTAACAAGCCAGATGTGATTCCTCAATGGATCTATGTTGCAAAATTTTGAATGCATTTACTGATGTATGAGCAGTTTTGAATTTTAACTGAAGTACCCTCTCACCTTAATGCAAGCAAACATTTTTTACCGCTTTTAAGTCTGGAAGAAGTTTTCTGGTACCTCACATGTCATTTCTGTGTGATGCATTAAATCTAGCAAGTCACCACATAATTATTGATCAATAAAATTCATTTTGATAAATAAGTGACTAGATCCTCGGTAGAATGGTCCCTGGATAAGCAGGAAAAAAAAAAAGCAAAAGGTTTTGACGCAGGTCACCCTACACAGACTGCTCTGGCTGACCTTGGTTGATTCTTTTTGTAAATGGATTTAATTCCAGTCTGACAGAGCTTGACTCATATGCTGTTGAAATATTTTCATCTATTGTTTTCTCTGGATGATATTGTATAGTGCTGACAGAATTATTTACTTTTTCTTCAAGGTCAAACAAAGGTCACAAGTGCAAATACTGAGAGTATAACACCACTGACTGTGCCGGCTCCCACACAGGTTTCCAGCATCTCCCTGGCTGCTGTGTACCCAACAAGTACCCATAATTCTCATGTGTCACATGTTATGCATCAGACGTCCCATCAGGGGGTGTCTTCAATACCCAGTTCAACCCCAGTGAATAACCCGAGTGCTTCACCTCGTCCCAGTATATTAAGGAAAAGGACAAATGAAGGGTAAGTTTTATGTGGGTTAGTGATAGAGAGGATTTTTTTCGGATGAAAGATTAGAAATTTTTTATCACTCATGAA
The DNA here is from genome assembly GCA_943736015.1 of Tridacna crocea. NCBI lineage: Eukaryota > Metazoa > Mollusca > Bivalvia > Cardiida > Cardiidae > Tridacna > Tridacna crocea. The sequence continues at coordinate 18,237,151 of OX031068.1, read as the reverse complement.
AGTATTACCCATGATGGTCATTCTATGAAATGAATTTCGTTATTTCATTTAACCCATTGCCACACAACCCCTACTTTTGATGATTCTAACAAAGAAAACTTTAGAAAACATTGTGGGAAAAGGAGAAAATGCTGGTAACCAGCATTTTCTCCTCTTCCCACAGTGTTTTCTACCCTTCATGAAACAAATTTCCAATTTTCAGTCACTTTTATTATGTCGTCTGCAAATGCTTTCAATTTGGACATTCTTAAAATTTTGTCGTTTGGTAATGAGTTAAAAGAGTTCTGTATATATCATGGATCGGTTCTCTTTTTTGTTAGGATTTTCATTAAATCCAGTACTATCCTTTTTTGGTAATTGCTTGCTGTGTAATTCCCTCCACTCTTATTTTTCTCAACTTTATCTTCATACCATACAACAAACTTTTAATCCTTTACTACATAACAAAATTCCAGACATGTCTGCGACTTTGAAAGCAAAGGACATATTGATGATGGATCAAATGTATGGGATCAATGTTTAAAATTAACCCTTTCCCAAACAATCCCTGATTTTTACGACCCTGTAAAAGAAACCTAATTAAAACATTGTCAGAAAAGGAGAAAATGCTGGTAAGCAGCATTTTCTCCTTTTTCCACAACATATTCTACTTTTCCCAAAACAAAGTTCAATTTTTTTCAGTTCCATTTATTTTTCCATCTTTCAATTTGGGCAAGTCTAGAATTTTGTCGTTAGGTAAAGGGTTAAAGAAAAACAGTTGTTGAAACTGCAGTGTTGGAATACATTTTCTCCATTTTCACATTGCTTTCTCAAGTTATCTTCCCCATGCTAATAAACATATGATCATTTGATACATTAGTAAATTTATCCATTTCACTATGCCAGGATTTCCACTGTGAAGAAACAGCTAGCACTGACATCAGGACCGGAAGTTCACAGTCCAAGACCTGATTCACGGCCAGATAGCACACCTCAATCAAATATGAGCTCCCCAAAAACTCCAGCCTCTGGGTATTTTATTCATTTTCTGTACTTTTTAAACATTTTTGCATATTTGGCATACTAGAAAAATATGTCATACTTTAAAGCATTTAACAGAGTACTGTGTTTCCTTGTACTAGAGCCCTTATAAACTCTGTACCAAACAATCCTTGTTTTTTTATGACCCGGAGGCCTTCATTTTCTTCTTTTCCCACAATAGTTTCTACTCTTCTAAAGTAAAGTTTTTGAGTCGGGTTTATTTTACTGTCTGCAAATGCTTTCAATTTGGACGAGTCTAAAATTTTGTTGTTCGGTAATAGAGTTTAAGTTTGGCAGAAGAGTTAATAGAGTTAAATTTGCCACCATCAGAGATATCAAGGGTTGGACTTGCAACCAAAAAATTTCATAAAAAAGAAAAGTAAACTTTAGCCATTTTCAGCATCATTTATAAACGACTTTCATTCAGTGGTCACTTGTAACAGCCTTCAGACTAAAAGTAGTATGCACTGAACTGGTGTGTAGTTTTCCAGTTTCTTTCTACTTTATGACTTTTGAATGTGTTAGCATTGTAAATCAAGGGATCTGATTGGTAAGTCAAAGGACCTAGTTTTTGTCCTTTAGAGCTTAATTTTGTTACACTTTCCTAGAGAAAGATGGTGCATATCCAGAAAAAAGGAGTGGTGAAACCCCGGGAAATACGAGTAGGTGACCATTAACGTCGATGTAACATAGAACACCATTTCAATGATCATTTTCTTGTTCCAGCCTAATTGTAGGTTTTATGTGGAATTAACCCTTTAACACACAAAGCAGACTTTAAAAACAGGGAGAAAGAAGTCTTTTGAAAACCTTGTGAAAAAAGGAGAAAATGCTGGTAACCAGCATTTTCTCCGTTTTCCACAATGCTTTCTACCCTACTGTAGGAAAGAAGCACCATTAGAGCCACATTAAAATTGTTGTCTGCAAATGCTTTCAAGTTCGACGAGGCTACAATTTTGTGGTCTAGTAAAAAGGGTTAACAGTAACGATATCTCTTGCAGAGAGAGCCAGTCCTCCACTGATACTGCCTTGTCCAGTGAGGCCACAACCCCAACACAACTGAACCATGATAAAGTGAAACATGAACCTCCAGAACATCAAGAAAATGGTGAGAATGCAACATAAATCGAAAATAAGATCAGTAGACTAATTACTGTATAAGTGGAAATTTTTGCAAAGGGGAAATTTTTGTGATTTCGTAAATTTGAAAAATTTGTAAAATTTTCTGTCGGCTTATTTTACCACATGTATACCATCAAATATTGAGTGTCTTGTCCATAATGGGTTATTCACAATTTTTTCTACATGCATAATTATTATACCCACTCATACAGTAATTATTTTAATTACCCTCAGGAAAAATGTAAAACGTGAAATCATTGTCAGAAACGGAGAATGGTGGTAAGTAGCAGTGAACTCCTTAGCCCACAGTGTTTTCATTTTTCCTAATGACATTCTCATATTTGAGCAACATTTGGTTTGTTGGCATAAAACTCTTTCTGCACTGAAGAGTCTAAAGCTGTTTGTTCAGAAGCCTTATCTCTGAAAGATAGTTGATGGATTTCAATGTTGATTTGTTGGTCAAAATCGGTGAACTTGACAAAATAGTGATTTATTTAATGTAGTAATTAGTTAAATCTTTGACACATTGCAAAATATTTTACTTAAACATATTTAACCCTTTCCCAAACGACAAACTTTTGGACTAGACCAGATTGAAAGCATTTGCAGACGACAATGCAACTCTTGCTGAAAAGATGATTTCTGTCTATGATAGGATAGAAAACATTGTGGGAAAAGGAGAAAATGCTGGTTACTAGCATTTTCTCCTTTTCACACAATGTTTTCAAAAGGCTACCATTCCAGACCCGTAAAGATCAGAGATTGTTTGGGAAATGGTTAAAGAGGTTACAGATAATGATTTTTTAAAAAAACTTTTGACTGACAGCATTTACTCTTGGATAGAGAGCATTGAGAGAAAATTGTTGGATTTCAAGATAAAATTTAATTGGAAAGATCAACATAAAATTTCACTGTTCTAGCCAATGCCTTTTCTCCAAATAATGTTATTTATCTAAACTGGTAAGTCAGAAATTCAAACTTGTAAACATTGAAAACCATAGTTTTTTATCCCAAGAACATTTTTCTTTTGAAATGGTGCTAATTTATTTGTCAGTTTAACTCATTACCCAATGACAAAATTTTGGGTTTGTCCAAATCAAAAGCTTTTGCAGACGACAAAATAAAAGTGACTGAAAATTTGAAATTTGTTTTGTGAAGGGTAGAAAACATTGTGGGAAAAGGAGAAAATGCTGGTTACCAGCATTTTCTCCTTTTCCCACAATTGTTTTCTAGAGGCTTTTTTCTCAGGGGCATCAAAAGTAGGGATTGTGTTGTAATGGGTTAATGGAATCTAGATGATCAAATAATGCTTTAACCTCTCACCAGAAGACAAAATTTTGGACTGGACCAAACTAAAAGCATTTGCAGATGACAAATTAATTGTTGCTTAAATGATAATTACTGTTTTCAATATGGCCAAAAACACTGCGGGAAACAGGAAAAAATGCTGGTTATCTCAATGTTTTAAAGAGTCTTCTTTATCAAAATCAGTAAAAGTCAGGGCCTTATGTTAAAGGGTTAAATGAATCAACACAAGAATAGCTACTTTTAGAAAGATATTTGATTCTTTATTTTAGGTTATCCCAGTAGCAATACTCCAGAAGCCTCACCCAGGAAGAGGAGAAAACAGTTATTGTAAGTGGAATATTTTTTTTCTAATCACACATTTTTAGTAAATGAGGAACTCATTTTTTATCTCACCATTGTACATAGATGTCTGTAACTTTTTTCAAATTTTCCACATTCACAAAAAAAGGCAATTAGGATCATAAATGAAAAACAGAACAGTCAAGAAATTTTGCTGTTAATTGTTTGAAAGGAGGAAATTTGGACAAATACTTAGAAAAGAAAGAAAGGAAACTGAGAAGGAATTGGATAAGTCCCTAACCTTTGATATGTTGGGGAAAAAATAAATTACAACAGTATTTTTATACCCCAGCATAACAAATGTTTCCGGAGGTATACTGGAATCAGCCTGTCTGTCTATCTGTGTGTCTGTCTATATACAAATAATTGTCTAGTTCTGTCAAAGCACAGGTGGGGGTATTAAGTCACATTAAGTGACAGCTCTAGTTTTCTTCTGGTTTTAGAAACCAATCAATCACCTCTAGATAAGCATATTTTCATATTTGATTGATACCCTGTGAAATAAGGATTTAATGCATCTGCAAAAAGTATTGATGAAGGTAGGTCTGCACAGTCCAGTCCAGCTTACCTTAGTTGAAATTCTTTGCCATTGGTCAATTTTCTGCAGGTCAAAGGTCACCACCTGATTCACTTGGTTGTTAGACAGAATTGATTCATGCATCTAGAATTGGACATTTGCTTTGTTTAGTGGATCATGGCAATATGTTAACCTGTTACTACATGGCAAAATTATAGACCTATCCAATCTGAAAGAATGTGCAGACAGCAATTTTATAGTGGCTCTAATGACGCAATTTTTCTTTGATAGGGTAGAAAACTTTGTGGGAAAAGGAGAAAATGCTGGTTACCAGCATTTTCTCCTTTTCCCACAATGTTTTCTAAAGGCTTCTTTCTCAGGGTTGTCAAGAGTAGGGATTGAGTGGTAAAAGGTTAAACTGTCTTTGACACAGGGTGCCTTTTATTTGCATTCTCAAAATTCCAGACAAGTTACAGAAGAGATCCGAGATACACCTGTAAATGTGTTTGATAAGCTGGTGGAGGCCTGTGTGAAAGAGGAGGAGGAAGATGAGGAGTTTGATGATGATGATGACTTAGATGATACTTTAACTGATGATGAAAAATTAGAAATTAAAGAAGGTAGGAGATTTCTGAGCTCCTTTCTGTATCTTTTACATTTGTTATGTGACCCTTCATGGGAAAAGGGGCAAGCTGGAAATTCCGTATAATTTGAACATATTTATTCCTTTATTATTTAACTCTTTCCCACACAGTCCCAACTTTTCACGACCCCAAGAAAGTAAGTTTTTGAAAACATTGTTGGAAAAGGAGAAAATGCTGATAACCAGCATTTTCTCCTTTTCCAACAATGTTTTCTACTCTTCCAAAATCAAATTTCAATTTTTTAGTCACATTTAATTTGTCGTCTGCAAATGCTTTCAATTTGGACTAGTCCAAAATTTTGTCGTTTGGTAAAGAGTTAAGGCCTCAAGTTAAGGCCTCAAGCTCGTAATACATCTCTTGGAAACAGATACAGTAATATTGACATGATGGTTAACTATCTACAATCAATTTTAATGAAAACAGATCAAACATGGTGCAGGTCAATTTAAGTTGATAGTTCAAAAATAATTGTATAGTATGGTAAAATGACTACTGTTCAAAGTGATATTTGTATAGTATGGTAGAACGACAGCTTTTCATACAGAAAATATCATAAAAGAGAAAAGTGTCAGCCTGCGCAATCCACAGTCCGGAGATTGTCCCTTTTTTAGTAATGGGTCACATTTTTATTGACTTTTTCAAAAAGCCATAATTGAAAATTACCTTCGTAACTTAACAAAATATTTTATATGAATTTGAAGATGACCTTAAGGTATGAGGTATTGGGAAAAATATTTTATATGAATTTGAAGATGACCTTAAGGTATGAGGTATCAGGAATCTGAACCATCCAACTTGAAGTTTTTTTTTTCATTGAAATCATTGCAGACAAGGAAATAAAATCCTATTCAAGAAGTGATATACTCTACAAGTTTTATTGCATACACTCAGTACAGTCGAACGAGTTTTGAAAACAGTTCTGTTGCAAAAGGTTCAAGAAGTTTTTTAACTCTTTCCCAAACAATCCCTGGTTTTTACGGGTCAGGGATAGAAGCCTTTTGAAAACATTGTGGGAAAAGGAGAAAATGCTGGTAACCAGCATTTTCTCCTTTTCCTACAATGTTTTCTACCCAATCATATAGAAAAATCATCTTTTTAGCAACTGTTAATTTGTCATCTGCAAATTGCTTTCAGTTTGGTCTGGTCCAAATTTTGGCGTTTGGGAAAGGCTATATCCTTTCACAAACAAGCCTTTGTTTTTATGTGTCTGCAGTACAAGTCTTTTGAAAACACTGTGGGAAAAGGAGAAATTGCTTGTAACGAGCAATTTCTCCTTTTCCCACAGTGTTTTCTACCCATTTGGGGAACTTTCTGCCATTTTTGTCAAATTCAAAATTGTCGTCTGCAAACTCTTTCAGTTTGGAAGAGTCCAAAATTTGACGTTTGGGAAAGGGTTAAGAATTGAATTCTCAGCGCCAAATATATAGACTTGACCCCATTCAAGAGCTGATAGTACAATTTACCAAACTCCTGCAACACAAGATAAGGGAGATTGCCTTAAGTGTCCCATCAGATCAGCCTGCCCAGGCAAATCCGAGACGGCACTTTTCGACTGCATTAGATTTTGCGCTACAGTAGACTTGCGCAAAACAGAAAATTTATAAAAACGGAAAGTGTCGTTTTGGATTAGCTTGCGCAGACTGCCTAGGCTGATCTGAGATGACACTTTATGCAAATATGTGAATGCCTCTTTTCTCATGTTGCAAGCCATATGGGCCTGACTGAATAAGTGGATGGTAGATACAAGAGCAGACTGGTTTGCTATGGCACAGAAAGAGTGAATGAAAAGGAACAAAAATTTAGCTATTGTTTACTTAATTTTGACAGTATATTAGCTCTTAACCATACAATCCTGACTTTTAACACCCCTGAGAAAGAGGCCTTTTGAAAACATTGTGGGAAAAGGAGAAAATGCTGGTAACCAGCATTTTCTCCTTTTCCCACAATGTTTTCTACCCTTCTCAGAACAAATTTAAATTTTTGAGCCATGCTTATTTTGTTGTCTACAAATTAATGCTTTCAATTTGGACCAGTCTAAAATTTTGTCATTTAGTAAAGAGTTAATTATTGTTTATTTAATATTTACAGAGTATATTAACCCATTACCAAACGACAATATTTTAGGCTTGCAACATGAGAAAAGAGGCATTCAGATATTTGCATAAAGTGTCATCTCAGATCAGCCTGGGCAGTCTGCGCAAGCTAATCCAAAACGACACTGAATCGGCCAATTAAAACGCAGCATTGGACATCATGTAAACAAAAAAGTCTGACACAATTTGTTATAGAAATGCGATAATTTGATTGTGTCTATTTAATTATCAAAACAGCCTAACAGATATGTGCTAAATGACCAAAGCCATTGATGCGCCATGAAACAACATTCATTCATTCATCAAAACAGCCAACACTATTCGAATTGAAAAGCAAGTTCAGAAAAAATTGTTGTAAATAACCAACAGCGAAATATCAGCTAGAATAAAACTGAAATAAATGCTCTTTCTCTGTGTATTCAATGCCATTTTCTGGTTAGCTTGTCAGGCTTGACAACTGATATACCACGTTACTAAGAGGGGCGTGCCAAACTTGCATTTACAGAAAGGTCAATTATTGTTTATTTACTTTTTACAGAGTATATAATTATTGTTTATTTAATATTTACAGAGTATATTGATGAAGAAGGTATTCGATGGACAGTAGAAAAATGTCGATCTGGTGTTACATTATTGAATTTTTACAACATATCCTGGAAACCCAAAAATAATCATTTTGTTAGATACTCAGATGTGAAAGCTAAAGGTGAGCATAATTTATTTCAGTTTCTTTAACTCTATACCACATTATATACGACTTTATAAACACCCCAAAATGAAAGAAATCTTTTGAAAACATAGTGGGAAAAGGATAAAAAAGCTGGTAACCAGTATTTACTCCTTTCCCCACAATGTTTTCTTCCTTTCCTAAAACAAATTTCAATTCTTTAGTCGCATTTATCTTATCTGCAAATGCTTTTAATTATGAGCACTTTAAAATTTTGTTGTTTGTAAAGAGTTAACTCTGTACCACATGAAAATATTTCAGACTGGTCCAAATTGAAAGCATTTACAGACAAAATTATATATGTTGCAAAATTGATGGGATTTGTTTGTAAAGGGTAAGGAAACATTGAGGTAAATCGAGAAAATGGTGGTCACCTGGATTGTGTGATAAAGGATGAAACCTTGTGATTCATTCAAGCAAACCGAAAATGTGGAACCCTAACACTTTTATAGATAGTTCCTGATATATTAGAGGAATGATTCAACCAGCAATGAAATTGCTACAAAAGCGATTTTCCTGATGGATAAAAGTAAAATTGATTTATGCTCTTAAAGTAGGGGTTTAAGTCGGATGTTATTAGTCTTTAAGTCTTTTCCAAACAACAAATTTTTTGACTGGGACAAATTCAAAGCATCTGCAGACCACAAATTAAATCTTGTTAAAATGATTGTTTCTGACTTTGAATAGGTAAAAAATATTGTGGGAAAAGGAGAAAATACTGGTTTCCAGCATTTTCTCCTTTTCCCACAATGTTTTTTAAAAAGCTTCTTTGTCAGGGTCCTTAAAAGTCGGGATTGCGCGATAAAGGGTTAAACAACCATGCAGTGTTTTCATGCCTCATGAAATGGTAAAGAACATTGTGGGAAATTAAGAAAATGGTGATAACTAGCATTTTGCTTCTTTTCTCACAATGTTTTTATAAGCTATTTTATACAATTTGTCGTACTACATTTATTTCAGACGAAAGGAGACCATCAGTAAATGAGTTATCTAACCAGAAAGGTGTTCTTCAGAAAGCATCAGGCTGGAAACTTTATCATATGGCAGCTCAGATAGAGGACCTGGTAAGTAAAGGAGCCATGCTCTGGCAAAAGGGGGCTTAATAAATGTCCTTAATGCATTGCATCAAGCAAGATATTATAACTTAAGAGATCCGTTCATTCTGTGAAACAACTGACTGCATCATGAGGTGGAATTATCCTTTGACATACAGAAAAATTTAAAGATAGAGAAAATTTTTCAGCCCGTGTCAGCCTGTGCAGATTGCGAAAACTATCAACCCATGTCAGCCTGCGCAGATTGTGAAAAACTATCAATCCATGTCAGCCTGCGCGAATAGCGCAGGCTGACATGGATTGATACTTTTTGCAAATGTGTTAAGCCCCTTTTCACGGAGCATGGCTTATTATGTTTGTTTTCTTGTGGAATTCTTTGTGAAATTAAAGTTTCAGCTTTGCTACTTGGGGTTGAGATGAAATGTACTCCATTTATTTTCATATTAACTCTTATTCAAAATTTTGGCCAGAGGTCTCTGATGGAAATATTGAATAAGGGTTAACATGAAAATATGTGATTAATTCATTCCCTATGGAATTTCAGAATATAGTCCAATTAGGTTTGTTATATGGGATATCACTGTTCAAAACAGAGTTCTGAAAATTTTTTTCATGAAATTCGTAAAAATAAGTAATAAAGTGGAACCCCATTAGAACGCTGTCGGTGGGAGCCACGACCGACAAGAGCATTATATATGGGGTTAAGTTTATAACACGCTTCACAAACACACACTATCCGCGGTCTATCAGCCAACCAATGCCAGAACTATGGCTTATTAATTACAGTTTTTTGCCAATTTATTCTGACAAAAATGAAATAGCAATGTTCCAAATATACTAAACCTAAGACATTTACTTTTAAACATTTATTTATAGGACATTAAACAATTTAGATTCTTTTGCATGTAACGCTTAAGTGATTCCTAGTTAGTGTCTATCAGCAAATCTGGTCATCAAATAACGTTACAACTACGTAGAAGAGCTTATTTTACCTTTAGGACCATTTGTATCAGAAATTATTCAGCGGCTGTTTTGCTAAATTACAGCAAGATTCATTCCAAAATTAAATAAAAACGGTATCATATTGGATTGCAGACAGTACCGCTGCCATGTTTTTTCGTTCATGCTCATGATTGCATAACAAACCCTAATCGACAATGACGAAAGAAATGTCTAATAATCGAACAAGATCAGACACCTGTTCATGATGAAAGTCACAGGGGATGGTATATATAAAAAAAGACAAGTGTACAATTTTGTTATAAAGAGTTGATACTAAATCCTATTGATATTAACATCTTTAATTAATTTTGCAGGTTGCTTTAGAGAAAGATTTAAATGACAAATTAGTGGAGTTACAGTCGATTGTTGCCCCGTCTCCACCCCCACGCCACAGCATTCTGGAAGACGAATCTGTTATGTTACATGAACTTACTCAGGTAGAAAATTACTTTTTGGTTAAACTGTTGAACCTACATCTCCTGTTCGTGATTTTTTAAGAGACAACTTTACAAACCTCATCCTTAACCCATTACCATACAATCCCTACTTTTGATGCCCCTGAGAAAGAAGCCTGTAGAAAACACTGTGGGAAATGGAGAAAATGCTGGAAACCAGCATTTTCTCCTTTTCCCACAATGTTTACTACAGTTCACAAAACAAATTCGGAAGTTTCTGTCACTTTTATTTTGTCGTCTGCAAATGCTTTCAATTTGGACAAACCTAAAATTTTGTCATTTGGTAATGAGTTAAGTCTTTACCACACAATCCTTTAATGGCCCTGAGAAAGCAGGCTTGTGAAAACATTGATGGAAAAGGAGGAAATGCTGGTACCCAGCATTTTCTCCATTTCCCACAATGTTTTCTGCCATTTCCAAATCAATTTCCAATTTTTTATTCACATTTATTTTGTGGTCTGCAAATGCTTTCAATTTGGACAAGTCCAAAATTTTGTCATTTGGTAAAGAGTTAATCATCATTAACTCTTTACCAAACGACAAATTTTTGGACTAGACCAAATTCAAAGCACCTGCAAACAACAAATTAAAATCTTGTAAGTATGATAATTTCTAACTATGATAGGGTAAAAAATATTGTGGGTTAGGAGAAAATGCTGGTTACCAGCATTTTCTCCTTTTCCCACAATGTTTCCATAGTCTTTCTTTGTCAGGGTTGCTAAAAATTGGGACTGTGTGGTAAAGGGTTAATTAAGATCAGAAGAGGCAGATGATCCGATTTGAGATCTTTGCTGTCCAATGTCATGAGACTTAGTTATTAATACATGTACGATTAAATTGTATGGTTGCATGAAAAATAATTTGAAGCAAATCTAGTTTATGAATTGGGTTCTGAATCTCAACTCTATACTAAACAATTGACTTCAAAAATGAAAGCATTTGCAGACAACATATTAAATTTGTTTTGAAATCTTCTTTTTGCCTTTCTAAGAGCATTGTGAAAAATTGAGAAAATGCTGACGTATTTCCATGATGTTTACAAGAGGCTTCTCCCTCAGGATCATTAAACATGAAATTGTGGGATGAAGAGTTATACAAATATATCATTTACCATGGCCCTTGTGAGTGACAGATGAATTGACTAGGGAGTATACAATTGGAAGAGTTTGGGAAATTAACGGTATAGAACCTGCAAAGTCGTATAATGTTGATTTGACATCTTGTGGTGCTTTTATCAAATGTTTTAAACTCTACCACATGAAAAAATTTTCGAGTGTCTAGAGTGAAAGAATTTTCAGACCAAAAAATATAGGTAACTCAAACAATTGAATCTTGACTTTAGAAGAGTAGAAAACATTGTGGGAAAAGGAGAAAATACTGGTCACAAGCATTTCCCCCTTTTCCCAAAATGTATTCAACAGACCTCTCTTAACCTGTCATAAAAAGTCAGGATTGTCTGGTAAAGAGTTAAGTGGGAAAAGGTTAAGTGGGGGAAAAAAGAGAATATCAAGTTATATTTTTCTTGCAGGGCAATATTCAACGGTGTAAATTAATAACAGATCAGCTTGCAGAGGCAAAATCTTCAATGTTAAAAGTGCTGGAACACAAGCCAAAAATCTCAGAAATTATTTCGAAACATATGAGCAAGAGACCAATCAAGAAGAAGGAGCGGACGTGACCTTCAAGACAATTTTTAAACTCTCCACATTGTGTACATATCTTCATCTCATTATCATTTTAACTAGCTCCTTTGTGTTTTGAAAGTAATAGATTTCAAATTATTTATGCTTTATCTCTTTACCATGTGACAAACTTTTAGGCTTCTCCAAATTCAAAGTAATGACGGACTTCTTGTTAACTCATTACCAAGTGACAATATTTTAGGCTTGTCCAAATCCAAAGCATTTGCAGTCGACAAAATAAAAGTGACTGAAAATTTGAAATTTGTTTTGTAAAGGGTAGAAAACATTGTGGGAAAAGGAGAAAATACTGGTTACCAGCATTTTCTACTTTTCCCACAATGTTTTGTAAAGGCTAATTTCTCAATCATCAAAAGTAGGGGTTGTGTGGTAATGGCTTTAATGGAACACAAATAGGATTTGTTCCAGAATGGGTAGAAAGCATTATGAAAAAATGAATAAATCATGGTAAACAATATTTTCTTGTTCTCCCACAATGTTTTCAAATGGCTACCTTTTGAAGTTGCATGGTATGGAATTTAACCTGTACCGGAGGACAGAAATTTAGACCTCTCCAAATTGAAAGGTTTAGCAGAGGACAAATTTGAATTGTCTCAAATAATTAAATTCATTTCCGATAGAGTGAGAAAAACATTGTTGGAAAAGAGAAAATGCTGGTGTCCAATATTTTCCCCTTTTCCCAAAATATTTTTTTAACTCATTACCAAACAACAAAATTTTAAGTCTTGTCCAAATCTAAAGCATTTGCAGACAACAAAATAAAAGTGACTGAAAATTCGATTTTTTTTTTTTTTTTTTTTTTTTTTTTTTTTTGAGAAGGGAAGAAAACATTGTGGGAAAAGGAGAAAATGCTGGTAACCAGCATTTTCTCCTTTTCCCACAATGTTTTCTGAATGCCTCTTTCTCAGGGTCGTCAAAAGTATGGATTGTGTGGTAATGGGTTAAAACCTTCTCTGTTGGTATCAAAACTCAGGGTTGTGTGATTAAGGGTTGGTTCTTTAACAAAATGTCAGACAGACACATATTAAAAGCATTTGCAAACTGTGTTTTTCACATATGACCTACAACATATGAAAAGGGGCATTCGGACTTAAGTGTGAAGTATGATCTCAAATCAGCCTGCGCAGTCTGCACAGTCTAAAATTACAAATTCCATTTTTTATAATTCTCTGTTTTTCACGAATCTACTGAAGAAAAAAAAAATCTCGTGAAGTTGTAAAGTGCCGTCTCAGATTAGCCTGTGCGGATGGCACAGGCTGATCTGAGACAACACTTTATGCAAATGTCCGAATGCCTCCTTTTTATACGCCCGTCGAAGACGGGACGTATTATGGGATCACCCGTGGCGGGCGGGCGGGCGTCCAGGCGGGCGGGCGGCGTCCAGTTCTTTGTCCGGAGCATATCTCCAAAACTATACAAGCTAGGGTTATGAAATTTCATGGGTGGATAGATCTCATCGAGGCGGAGTGCAGTGCACAGGAATCATAACTCTTGCTCGCTTAATTTTTGAGTTATTGCCCTTTGTTGTTTTTCATACTTGAATTTTGTCCGGAGCATATCTCCAAAACTATACTAGCTAGGGTTATGAAATTTCATGGGTGGATAGATCTCATCGAGGGGGAGTGCAGTGCACAAGAATCATAACTCTTGCTTGCTTAATTTTTGAGTTATTGCCCTTTGTTGTTTTTCATACTTGAATTTTGTCCGGAGCATATCTCCAAAACTATACTAGCTAGGGTTATGAAATTTCATGGGTGGATAGATCTCACTGAGGGGGAGTGCAGTGCACAGGAATCATAACTCTTGCTCGCTTAATTTTTGAGTTATTGCCCTTTGTCGTTTTTTATACTTGAATTTTGTCCGGTGAATATCTCCAAAACTATACTAGCTAGGGTTATGAAATTTCATGGGTGGATAGATCTCATTCAGGGGGAGTGCAGTGCACAGGAATCATAACTCTTGCTTGCTTAATTTTTGAGTTATTGCCCTTTGTTGTTTTTCATACTTGAATTTTGTCCGGAGCATATCTCCAAAACTATAGTAGCTAGGGTTATGAAATTTCATGGGTGGATAGATCTCACTGAGGGGGAGTGCAGTGCACAAGAATCATAACTCTTGCTCGCTTAATTTTTGAGTTATTGCCCTTTGTCGTTTTTTATACTTGAATTTTGTCCGGTTAATATCTCCAAAACTATACTAGCTAGGGTTATGAAATATCATGGGTGGATAGATCTCACCGAGGCAGAGTGCAGTGCACAGGAATCATAACTCTTGCTTGCTTAATTTTTGAGTTATTGCCCTTTGTCGTTTTTCATACTTGATTTTTGTCCGAAGCATATCACCAATACTATACTACCTAGGGTTATGAAATTTCATGGGTGGATAGATCTCATCAAGGGGGAGTGCAGTGCACCGAAATCACAACTCTTGCTTGCTTAATTTTTGAGTTATTGCCCTTTGTTGTTTTTCATACTTGAATTTTGTCTGGTGCATGCCCCAGCTTTACAACTTGGGGTAAGACGGGCGTATCTTGCGACAATTTGCCGCTCTTGTTGGATTTTGCAAACCATACGAGTGAAATCATGCAATTTGTCTTTGAGAGGGTTAAGAGATATTGGAAAAAGGAAAAAAAAATGTTTCCCAGCATTTTCTCCTTTTGCTGTGATGCCTCTATAGACTTTCTTGATCAGGATTGTTAAAGCATGAAATAGTGTGGTAAAGGGCAAGGTCCTGAAATAAATTGTAGAGAACAAGTTGGAAAGCACCCCTGTAAAATATTGGGATAATCAACAATAAACCCTTTCCCCACCCAAAATTTTAGAGAGTCCAAATTGAAAGCACTTGCAGACGACAAAGTGAACATAACTTAAAAATTGAAATTGGTTTCTAGCTGGGTAGAAAATATTGTGGGAAAAGAAGAAAATGCTGGTTACCAGCATTTTCTCTTTTTCCCGCAAAGTTTTCAAAAGTTTTCTATTTCAGGGTCGTAAAAACCAGGGATTGTTTGGTAAAGGGTTAATAATATTTGTTAAAACATTGTGGCAAAAGGAGATATTTTTCATTTTATTGCAATGTTTTAAGAATTTGCTGTAAAACGTGACAGGTTATTTGCCAGCAGTTGTATGGAATGGTTTCTTGTTTATTTGCATCTAATGATCTCTTACAACCATTATTTAATAATGTTCCTTAGTTGATTTTGAGTCTTGAATTTCCTTACCTGTAATAATACAACCCTCAAGTTTAAACAATATTCAGAAGGAAGGCTTTCTAAAACAGTCTTAGAGTGAAGTGTTGGATACCACAATTTTCTTCTGTTCCCACAAAGATTTTTTAACCTTCCAAAAACAGATTTCATTTTTATTTGTCACATTTATTTTGTTTTTTGCAAATGCTCTCACTAAGGCTATAAATTCTATATGGGAATGCATGTATACACTGTTATTCAATATTTTGGCAATGGCTTACATAGGGAGAACTTTAAAATTCAAGAATGTTGAAGCGCTTTATCCCTATAAGTTATTTATAAACTTGTATTTCTCCATGTTTTACAAGTAGGAAGTGAAACTTTCGAAACCTTTGAAACTGGCAATAGCAGAAATGTTAAATGGCGGGCAACATGTGGAAAGCAGCAATCTGGACTTTTGCGTAAAGTGTTGTCTCAGATCAGCCTGCAGATCTGCACAGGCTAATCCAAGACAACACTTTCTGTTGTTATCAGATTTTCAGTATCACAATTTTTCAGTCACATCAATTTTGTGGTCTGCAAATGCTTTCAGTTTAGGCAAGTCTAAAATTTTGTCATCTTGTAAAAGAGTTAATGCATCTCAAAGAAACAATTAATTTAAAAATCTTGTGCTACATTGAATCAAGGTAATAGCCTACGTCATAGCATACGTCATTGGAGACATTTTAAATCCGCCATTTTCGTTTTAAAAATGTAAGTTTTTCAGCTTGTACATTATTGTTTTTGAAGATCTGTCCAAACAAAGCAGTGCATATGGTACCTGACAACTTTCTTTGTTTATATACATTGATATTTTGTTCATTGGTTTTGTTGACTTTGCAATTACATGTACCTCCGCACAATTTTCGAAGCCGGTGACATGTGTGCGATTTAAAAATAGATGTCGTACACATTGCCGTTAAGAATAATTGTGTTGAAGTGTTTAGAGCTACAACATTGTTTCATTGCATTTTGATTTCACGAATAGGACAAATATATTTACCGTCACCAGATGAAGTAGGTATTCTAAGTAAATTTTAGATACATATATCTTTTTAAAGTAATTAATCTGCACTTTGCGCACAAAATGGCGGCTATTCCGACACCTCTGCTATGACGTAGGTTGTCACCCTTGTTGAATTTATGGTCTGAAAATTTTTTTCCCTATTGAAGAGACTAAAATTTTGTCACTTGTTCAAGAGATATATAACTGGTATGCACATCTATTAAATCCTACATGATGCTATCTGCATGACCAAGAAAGCCTGTTCATCCCTAAAGCAATCTTGTTTTTGCATTATTTTATTGTTATGATAGAGTGTGAAATAAAAGAATTCTCCTACATAATATGAGTTCCGACTTATTTATGGTCATCCTATACATGTGTATGATTGAATAACTCTTTACCACACAATACCAAGTTTTAATAACCCTGATTGAAAAGACATTTGAAAACAATGTGGGAAAAGGAGAAAATGCTGGTAACCAGCATTTTCTCCTTTTCTCACTATGTTTTCTTCCATTTCAAAGGCAAATATCATCTATTGAGCGATTAAATTTACACCTGTAAATACTTTTAATTTGGACTTATTTGTGGTAAGGAATTATGTCTTTCCCAGTCAGAGTAGGGTGACATTGTTTTTCCCAGTGCATCTTGTCTGTCCCTTAGTCTGCTCTGATGTCAGAGCACTTTCTACAGTCGCATGAAAACAACGGTCTTTTTACGGTTTAACGATTTCATATCAATTGAGAAAACTGGTATATTTTTCTTCTAAAATGTGTGTTCACTTTCTGAATCTGCTACAGTGTCTTCGAAGGGATTCCACTGCATGGAGAAAATTGTCTAAATGTTCCAAGTGAACAGTGATCATGTTCATCCACCCCATCTATTTCAAAACCTGTGAAAATACCACAAAGTTTAGCATAGAATTAATTCAGAACAAAATGTATCGACTAAAAATCCATTTTATTTAGCACAAATTTTACAAATTCATTTATAAATTACCACTTACATGTAAGATTGTAAATTATTTACTTCATTCAATCCTGTAAAAACATCCTTATGAAGTACAAAAGAGCCAGGCCCTGGCAAAAAAGGGTTTTAATGACTTCGGGGAAGAAGTCAGAAAAAAACATCGTGGGAAAAGGAGAAAATGCTGGTGACCAGCATTTTATTCTTTTCCCACAATGTTTTCTATCTGTCCCAAAACAAATTTCAATCCTTGAGTAACTTTAATTTTGTCGACTATTAATGCTTTCAATTTGGACTAGTATAAAATTTTGTTGTCTGGTAAACAGTTAATGCATTTCCATGATGCATGATACAAAGCATGTCCTCACATGATTATGGATACATAAACTGCGGAGCCCAGGAAGCTCAGTCGGTGGCTGACAGGGCTTGAGAACAGGGAGTGGCTGCTTCAATTCCCCCTCGGCAAATTTTTTTCTGAGGATTGAAGGTAAGTCATTGCAACAGCATTCATTCATCCCTCATCCCTGACCACTATTTATACAACAGTTCTGTGTGAAAGCAGCCAATGGGTTGGAAAGAATAATGTGCGAAGTCTCGGTAAAATAAAGTCCAGGAAAGCATGGATGGGTGTAATAGCCACAGTGATGTAACTTAAATAATGTTGAAAACAGTGTTAACTCTTTACCACACCATCTCCGATTTTTAATGACCTTGAGAAGGAAAGCTTTTGAAAACATTGTGGGAAAAGGCAAAAATGCTGGTAACCAGCGTTTTCTCCTTTTCCCACAATCTTTTCTACCCTTCCAAAATTAAAATTTTTGAGTCATTCATTTTGTCGTCTGCAAGTGCTTTCTAAGTCAAGTCCAAAATGCTGTTGTTTGGTAGAGTTCAATGCCAAAAAATCTATCAAAATCAGAAACATAAAATCCATTTTGTATAACAAGTGATGAGTACACTGGTCCTTTGACATCCAAAGAGTTCCGCTGTCTGAGCAGGCTGACCTGTTACTTTTTAGATACATAATGCCCCCTTTTCCCAGATCTGGACAGTTTCAAGGAAAAACTTATATTTTGCTCAAATCCACTTACGAACGTAGTTTTTGACTCTCATTGAGCTTGTTATTTGAGACCCACTTTACTTACAGTAACAGACTATAGAAATGTTCTCAAATCCTGACGCAATGTTTATGACTCAACTCAGCAACATTAACCCTTTACCAAACAATCCCTGGTTTTTAGGACCCTGAGACTGTAGCCTTTTGAAAACATTTTGGGAATGGGAGAAAATGCTGGTAACCAGAAATGCTGGTAACTAAAGGATTTCTATCTCAGGGTCGTAAAAAACAGGGATTGTTTGAGAAAGATGCATGAAACCTGTTCTGCCAGAGAACTGCTCTCATGTATTAGAATTTCAAGATTGATTTTTGTAAGAATATCTAGGTAAAGTAGTCAGCATCAATTAAAGTTCAGAATTGCTTTTCTTTTTTTTTTCAAAACAGTTTGTGAACAGGCACAATAACTACCTACAGACTTTGTCAAAATTAAATATGCAATGCTCTAGCAAAAGGGGGCTTAATGCATCTCTATGAAGCATGATACCAAGCAAGTGTTCACATAATGGCCACATTTTATTACAATTGACTTAACCCTTTCCCAAACAATCCCTGGTTTTTACGGGTCTGGAATAGTAGCCTTTTGAAAACATTATGGGAAAAGGAGAAAATGCTGGTAACCAGCATTTTCTCCTTTTCCCACAATGTTTTCTAACCTATCATAGACAGAAATCATCTTTTCAGTAAGAGTTGAATTGTCGTCTGCAAATGATTTCTATTTGGTCAAGTCCAAAAGTTTGTCGTTTAGGAAAGGGTTAAATTCAATCATGAGGTAGACCTTGCTTTGGACATTCCGAAAATTTATCGACAGCGAAAAGTTTCCACCTTGGTCAAGACTGCGCAGTCCGCGTAGGCTGACCAGGGCCTAAACTAGTCAGCTTGGGTCGATACCTATAGCAGATTCACCAAGCTGCCTTTTCACAGAGCATCGCTCCAAACATTATCAGAATGACAGCATGCATAGCAGTGAACACTAGAGTGTACAAGTCAAATGTAATCTATATAAACCTATCAACTGTTTCCTTTTGTTTTAATAATCTTTTTCGTCCTTGTTGTCCTAAGAAGGTTGTAATTTTCATAAACACAGAATCTACTGGATACAAATGGAATGTAGAATGCTCTAAATATGCGATGAGATCTGAAATAGAAAAGGTATATAAACTAATGAATTTTCATTCTTTTTCCAGTCAAATTCACAATTCAATGAACAAAAGCATTTTTTCAACTTCCAACAATGTTTTTTCTCATGAGAAAACATGTAACAGGTTAGTTACTGCCCCCCAAAATAGATATCCCAAAAAATAAGTATATGCAACGTATAAGAATTGCATTTCAAAAATTGGGAAAGAGTGTGCATCACAAAAAAAGCATTGCCCGATTAAAAAGAAGCATTCACTTATTATATTTACTTTGGTAAAGTCAAAGCATACAATTTGAAGAGAAGTATAAGAGCTGCTTTAAGTGTTAATACAAATGAGTTTCTCATTTCTTTGGTTGTGAAATTGTACAGATTGTAAAGTACATACCTTGATGAATCCAAAAATGGAATGGAAGCTAAAATTTTCCACTCCTCTGTTTTATTGGAATACCTAGGCTCTAATTTAGTCTCTCGTGGGAGGTCTAAATCTATCAAATAATGGCATTTCAATATATTAATCTGAAACGAAAGTATATCATGATTAGATAGGTATATTCTTAATCCTTTCCCAAACAATCCCTGGTTTTTACGGGTCTGGAATAGTAGCCTTTTGAAAACATTGTGGGAAAAGGAGAAAATGCTGGTAACCAGCATTTTCTCCTTTTCCCACAATGTTTTCTACCCTTTCATAAAGAAAAATCATCTTTTTAGCAACTCTTAATTTGTCATCTGCAAAATGCTTTGAATTTGGTCCGGTCCAAAAGTTTGTCGTTTGGGAAAGGGTTAAGGATATCTAGTTACAATTTGTACTTGCACAAATTCTACAAAAACCATTATTTTTGTTTTATTTGTATTCTATAAAATACTTTTTACCCATTCCTATGAATTATCCAAAATTTTAAATCTTTACCACACAATCACAAATTTTTGACTTGAAACATTGCGGAAAAAGAAGAAAATGCTGATAACCAACATTTTCTTCTTTTCTCACAATGTTTTCTCCCTGTTTCAATACCAATTAAATCATTTGAGCAATACATGTATTTCATTTGTCGTCTGTAACTGCTCTGAATTCTGGCAAGTCTAAAATTTTGCTGTCTACTACAGGAATAAACCATGTAAAATATCTACAGAGGCGAATTCCACACTCTTCAAAACAAGAACCATCAGGGATGGGTTATGTACCCCAAACAAGTGCTTGTCATAAAATATATGAAATTGATATAAATTCAGTTTTTTATCCTAAAAGGCCCTGTTCATGCCCCCAAAAATTGAAGTGAAGAGGCATTTACTATCGTAGAGATAGCCAACACAAACTTCACACAAACTTGTAGAGGACAATAAGCCCACTAAGCCCCCTTTAAGGCCCCTTTTCCCATAAGACAATATTGCATCATTGAAATAAATACAACAGGTGTGTGGTTTGTGGCATTTTTGAATAATAATTCAAAATTCGAAATTTCATAAAATTTTGAGCAGTCATGTAGTAAATATTACATAAAACGATTTTTTACATGAAGCCCCCTTTTTCCGTGACGCAGCCTGAAATTGAGAAACCGGAAGAGAGGTACCTGGGCAATGTTCCAACAAGTTCAGACTTGAAATTTCACAAAGTTTTGAGCACCGATGTAGAAGATACTAGTGAAAAACAAATTTTTCCATGGAGTCCCCTTTTTCCGTGATGCAGCCTCAAATTGAGAAACCAGGAAAGAGGTATTTGCACATTAATAATTCATAGATTGAAAATAACAAGGGCACATGTTGAAACTTGTAAAACAAGATATTAGTAAAATTATCTCACTCAGAGGCGTCGTAAAACGTTAAAAAAAAACTCGTTCTGCGCACTCGTTTTTTCAACACCGAACAACGCATCCTCACAAGACATTTTTCATATCAAAAATAACCTGTTGATTATCCTCTATATATCCCAACACTTAGTCATATAAACGAGACATGCTCTATGAAAGGGGGCTTAATGCATCTGCTAAAAGTACTGAGCCATGAGCCTGCACAGGGTGATGCGAGTCCAGAGCTTTTGCTAATGGTCAATTTCATACATGTCAAAAGACAAGTGTACTTCATGATTCAGTCGCTCGTTCAATGAAGTAGATTCTCTGGATACATAATTATGCGATGACTTGCTTGGCATCACAGAGATGCATTAAGTCCCATTTTGGCAGAGCATGACTCATTTTTAAATTGATCTGTTTCATGAAAGGTATGATATAACAACACAAATGTAAGAGCCTCCATTTAACTCTCTACCACACGAGGAAATTTTAGACTGGCCCAAATTGAAAACATTTGCAGACGACACATTAAAAGTGACTGAAAATTTGAAAGTTGTTTTGTGAAGAGTAGAAAACATTGTGGGAAAAGGAGTTAAAAAAGAGTTTCCGACAATGATTTATAAAGGATTCTTTCTCAGGGTCGTCAAAAGTAGGGATTGTGTGGTAATGGGTTAAACAACAACAAAAAAAATCTTATAATTTGAGGCATAATGACTTTGTCATCTGCTAATGATTGAAATCTGGGCAGGTAAAAAAAGTTTTGTCTTTTAGTAAAGAGTCAATGCCTTGTTCAATGGCAATCTTTCAACTTTTATACCTGAAGTTATTTTTAAAGTTACATCTACTTTATTTCATGTGCATCTGGGGACTGAACTTTACAGACAAGTTTACTCTGGATGAATTCAAACAATCCTGTATTTATAACAAAGATACAATTAGAGCTGTCACTGAATGTGCATACCCCCACCAGTGCTTTGACAGTATTTTGTGCACAGATGGACACATGGATGCACACACAGACAGACAGGCTAATTCCAGTATACCCCTGAAAACATTCATTTTGAAGGGCTATAAAAATTTGATTGATATTAATGTTTAAAAATTTGATTGATATTAATATTTACATATCTGGATGGTTCCTCTCTGTTTATATCATTCATATTGGATGGAATGAGCCGGGTACCATATGGCTCTGTTGAAAATGGTTTAGGAAGTTGACCTTTGAACTCTGACTGTACAAACTGAAGATTCCAACTGAAATGGGACAATCAAAAAACATGGTAATGCCTGACAGCACTTTATTTTGCCCAGGTATTGGTAGGAAGGTTTTGTAAATATTTCTATGTGTGACAATATAATACAATACAAGACAAGTCTCCCTGGTAATTACTTGAATCTCTTACATAAATCATGTTAAACACCGACAACCAAATTAATGCTTACGAATTCAAAGAAACATTTTAGCAGAAACTAAATTATCTGCTTGCAAATGCTTTCAAAATGGAACAGTCTAAAATATAATCATCTATTAACCGGTTATATGACCACCACTAATGCTAACAACTTCCAAGATACTGCAGGCACCTACATTTAAGCCATATCTCAAAATTGTCATCTGCAAATGCTTTCAACATTGAACAGAACATACTAAAATCTAATCATCTGGTAAATGGTTATATTATCACCTAAGCTCCAGATAAGAGGGAGTGAAATCCATTATTTCTCTTTCAAACCCTATGTTGTGGGTATTCATTAGAATCGTCTCAAAGAGACGATTCTAATGAGTACCCATAACATAGGATTTAGCGGAGAATAATTAATATTTTCAATTTTGAAATTGAAATAATTCCCTCTATCTGGAGCTCTGTACCACTATAGCAAACAATTTCTGAGGTACTGCCGACACAATGGTATGAATTTTCATAACTGCAGCAAAGAAGTATAGTAAAGCCGTTAGCAACACTCACTTGGTATTTGGAAGAAAGAAGCTACTAGGAAATCTGTACCACTCTTTACCCACACAGACATTGACAGGTTTATCTGGACCAAGTGTGTGAACTTTTGTATCTGTAGATATCTTGTTTAACTCAACATACAAGTCTAGAGGTGCATGGTATCCTAGCAACAAAGAGGTTATAGAATTATGATTAGAGGAATTTACAATACAAAACAATACAATACAAATTACTTTATTCTGCATCTCAAGTACAATAACGCACAAAAAGAGGAAATGAAGACAACAATAAGATGAGCAAATGTAAAACATTTCATATGGTCAATGTAAATTTCTTTATGAAAATATAGTAGAGGCAGAGAAAAAAGAAAAGAAGAGAAGACAAAAAAAAAATATTAAAGAAATTGCAATAAAACCCATTGTCCCCCTGGAAACAGAATTGCAAAAGAAAGTTTTCAACACAAGTCTATAGATCCTAACTGTATACAGGTTCTATCTACTTATGCGAGCCTAGTGGTAAAAGGAGAAGCTACATGGGGTGGGTAGCCACCCCCTCCACCACAAAGCCCTAAACAGTAGCCAGTTGCAAAGCAAATATGGGATGAACTCGTCTGTGGGGAGAAATGGGTTAAAAAAGAAACTATAGTTGTGTAAACGAAAAATAATTTCCTCTTCAGCACAGTAGTTAAGGATCAGACAGCATATAATGTGCTGACTGATCATAGCCTTGTATTCTTAAACAGAGAGACAACTACCCCAGCATACAAGATATAAGACGTGGATAAATCTTATATCTGTATTACAATTCTACTTAAATTCTCTATTCAGTTTTTGTTAAGATTATTCTACATAATTTTGTTCATATAGATTTATGTTCTTTATCATTACTTCGTTTCAGTAGGGAAATTAACTCTTTACCACACAATTCTGACTTTTGACGCCTTTGAAAAAAAAAAGCCTGTTAAAAACATTGTGGGAAAAGGAGAAAATGCTGGTAACCAGCAATTTCTCCTTTTCCCGCAATGTTTTCTACCCTTCCCAGTATAATTTTCATTTTTTGAGCAATGTTTATTTTGTCGTCTGCAAATGCTTTGAATTTGGACCAGCCTGAAATTTTGTCCTTTGGTAAAGAGTTTTCAAAATGTTAGTTCTACTTCAATAGCTCTTGCAGACAGTATAGTTCAAGATCAGATGGTAGACTCTGATCCTGAATTTAGAATGTTTGTTTTTTATGTGAAAAGACCTGGCAAAATAAAAACTTTGTACTACATTACTTTCTTTCTACAAAGCGATTAATGTCTACACATATTTTATTCATTTGGCATTCAACTGGTTCTGAAATGAATTGTAAGTCCAGCATGTAGGCACTCAGTAGCCAAAGCTAACATGTATAAGTTGTGCTCTACAAAAAACAGAGTTTAACCCATTACCACACATTCCCTACTTTTGATGTCCCTGAGAAAGAAGCCTTTGGAAAATTTGTAGGAAAAGGAGAAAATGCTGGTTTCCAGCATTTTCTACTTTTCCCACAATGTTTTCTTTAGAAAGGCTTCTTTCTCAGGGACATTCAGCATTACTATGAAGGCTCAACCTTTGAAAGAAAGGAACAGGATTTCCAACATACCCTGATATATAGCTACTATCCTGGATATTGACATGAGGGAGAAAAAAATCCCTATAAATACAGAGAACCAGCTGGTATTTTCTGCATAGTTGTATCCCCCTTTTGTTGGAAATAGATAATCTAACCATCTCTGAAAAGGAGATAAACGCTTAGTACAGTAAGATATAGCTGTGCTCATCATAAGCAATTTCTCCATTTGTCATGATGTCTCTGAAATCTGCCAGATGCAAAGGCATATTGCATCTTCCTACTACATGTGTTACGACTACAGACATTTGTAAAACTTTTTTATACATGGGTATGTCAAAATATTGTTGTAAGAGGAGAAATTGCTAATCATGGGCATTTTCTGCTTCTGCCATTTTTTTTTTCCAAAAGTAGTTCAACACATTACCAAACGACAAAATTTTAGACTTGTCCAAATTGAAAACATTTTTACAGATCGACAAAATTTTACACTTGTCCAAATTGAAAGCATTTACAGGCGACAAAATAAAAGTGACTGAAAATTTGAAATTCGTTTTGTGAAGGAAAGAAAAAAAATATTGTGGGAATAGGAGAAAATGCTGGTTACCAGCATTTTCTCCTTTTCCCACAATGTTTTCTATAGGCTTCTTTCTCTGGGTTGTCAAAAGTAGGGATTATGTGGTAATGGGTTCAGGCAAAGAGAACATTGTGAATTGCGAGGTATATCTGAGCAAACACCCCACTGCTGTTGTTTTCAGAACTATGAAGGGCATGTTAGATTCATACATTTCTATTTATTTTAAAAACAGAAATAACTCCACTAAAACTATTTGAAGGGTTACAGGCCATATAAGTATGGGTTCCCATTTAAATGCTTAACAACCAGTCCAAATTAACAACCAGCCAAATTTGATGTAAATATCCACAGTAATGTAGAGATAATGGATGTACAACGCTTTTCATAAGGCAGACAATCACAATACAGTATTATATATGGCTGAAATTGTCTTTATAAAGGCTGAAAACATTGTGGGAAATGGAGAAAATGCTGGTTACCAGCATTTTCTCCTTTTCCCACAATGGTTTCAAGATTTTTTTGTTTTAAACCATGGTCTTTAAATCATAGTTTTGTAGGGGGTTAAGCAAGACCCGCAGGCAAGCTACAGAGATTTTGGAAAGGGTTGCCTACCTGCATGGTGTCCACTGTCAAAGCACCACATAACACTATAAATGGATAAATAGGGAACAAGAATCTTTCCTCCTGAAAACGAAGAAATCCTATTAACCTCATTACCAAACAACAAAATTTTAGGCTGGTCCAAACAGAGAGCACTTGCAGACAACAAAATAAACATTACTCAAAACATGAAATTTGTTTCCAGCAGGGTAGAAAATATTGTGGGAATAGGAGAAAATGTTGGTAACAAGCATTTTCTCTTTTTTCCCAAAATATTTTCAGAAGGCTTCTTTCTCAGGGTCGAAAAACCAGGGATTGTTTGGTAAAGGGTTAAACCTCATGGCACCAAATAAACTCAACAAATATTATCTGTACATAAATATGACCCTTAAAATTGTATACTCTTTAATGAACTTTCCCTAAGTAATTTAGCATATATTGAATTGTGTAGACGAAAGATCATAATTACATGTACTGTAATGTCCAGTCTACGATGGTGACTATACATGTACATGTATGTGTGAAATGTACTTTTAGAATTTAAAATTGGCAAAGCCATCACTATCGATCAAACTGCAAAATTTGTGCAGTCTGATCTCATCGCAAAGGAAAAGATAGTTTTGAAAGGATTATGCAATTAGCAATGAATCTTCTATGAGACACCTGTCTTTACTGCCTTTTCTGAGATAAAAGTAAGATAAATATCCATCATCACTAATCAAAGTAATATTTTCTTCTGGTTCAAAACCAAATATCTTCATTAATATAAATATAAATTAACTCTTTACCAAATGATTCCAACCCTGGTAACAAACCTGATGAAGAAGCCTATGAAAAGATTGTGAGAAAAGGAGAAAAATGCTAGTAACCAGCATTTTCTCCTTTTTCAACAATGTTTTCTTCTCTATCAGGGAAAAATTCAATGAATTTTGTCACCTCAAATGTGTCATCTGTAATTGCTTTCAATTTGAACAAGTCAAATATCTTGTTGTTTGGTAAAAACTCATTACCAAACGACAATATTCTAAGCTTGTCCAAATCGAAAGCATTTGCAGACAACAAAATAAAAGTGAAAGAAAGTTTGAAATTTGTTTTATGAATGGTAGAAAACATTGTGGGAAAAGGAGAAAATGCTGGTTACCAGCATTTTTTTTCATTTCCCACAATGTTTTCCAATGGCTTCTTTTTCAGGGGCATCAAAAGTAGGGATTGTGTGGTAATGGGTTAATAAGCAAGAAAGGTGATATCTTTTCCATAACAGTAACAACACAATATTAAGGTCAACAACCCCTTATTCTTATATCAAAAGACATTAGCTGCCAAGACTGACCCTATAGCCTTTATAAAAATGTTGATGTTACAGGGTATTCACCAATGATCTAGCCAGTCTACAGCCCCTTAACTCTTACATTAATCCATTACTCCATAGATACTCATTTCTATGCATTGCTTGTAGTAGCCTTTGGAAAACATTGTGGCAAAAGGTGAAATCACTCGTCATGAGCAATTTCACCTTTTGTCACAATGTTTTCTATGCTATCAAAAGGTGTCATATACACATAAGAAATGGCTACATCCTTGCTGTTATTAAGGGTCAATTAGAGATACCATAGAAATGCCTTATAGGGTATAGGGTTAAAAGACGGAAGCTGCCCAGATTGGCCGAACAGCCTATATGAAAAAGTTAATGTTACATGATATTCACTAATGAATTAGGGTTGTAATCCATAAAACATTACCTTATGAGGCCTTGTAAAGAAGATGAGCATCCATATATACATGGGGGCCAGGGCAATGTATGATGGGATACCTGTGAATTAAAGACATGTGTAGAATCAGTATTTGTTATTCCAACTCTTTATCAAGTGCTTTTATACATATCTAAGAGAAGATTTCCAAAAAACATAGTGGTTAGAAGAAACATATTACATGCAAAAATATTTAACCCTTTACCAAACGACAAAATTTTAGACTGGCCTAAATTTAAAGCACTTGCAGACGACAAAGTAAACGTAATTCAAAAACTGGAATTTGTTTCCAGCGTGAAAGAAAACATTGTGGGAAAAGGAGAAAATGCTGGTTACCAGCATTTTCTCCTTTTTCCACAATATTTTCAAAAGGCTTCTATCTCAGGGTTGTAAAAACCAGGGATTGTTTGGTAAAGGGTTAATGTAAGAAAGAAAAAGAAACATGTCAATACTTCAAATGAAATATTTATTTTGAGTTATGTTGTGTTAAAAGGGGGCTTAATGCAAATAGTATCAATCCAAGTCAGCCTGTGCAGTCCGCATAGGCTAACATGAATCAAAACTTTCTGCAACTTATAAATTTTCTGCATGCCTGATGACCATTCTGCCTTGCCATTCACTTGATAGTTTGATTATCAAGTTTAATGGACCTTAAACTATGTGATGGCATGGTTATCATAATGGATCACACAGACGCATCAAACCCCCTTTTGTCAGGATACCTCTTAAACCAAAATGTAGGAATTCAATTCAATTTAGTAACCATTTTACCTTTTTCTTCTTTTTTGATGAGCCATAAGGTAATCTGCTGAAAAAAGAAACAAAAAAAAGAAGAGAAAAGAAATTAAGCCTCTAAACAAAGTTCATGAAAACAATTAAAAATCAATGCACAAATCATGAAAGTACATGTATTTTATTTACCAGTATAATCTAATTCCAAGTTAACCCTTTATCACACAAGGATGACTTTCAACACCCCTGATAGAGAAGGCTTTTGAAAACATAGTGGGAAAAGGAGAAAATGCTGATTACCAGCATTTTCTCCTTTTCCCGCAATATTTTCTTCCCTTTCAAAAAAAAATCATTTCGTATGAGCCACATCGAAACCACCATCAGCAAATGCTTTCAATTCGGACTGGTCTAAAATTTTGTCATGTGGTAAAGGGTTAAAGGCTGTACTTTAATGCAAAGTTGTTCAATAACAGCACCTGATTTTGATAAAAAATACTACAAATAAGCTAAGGAAAGTTAAATGGACAAATTTTCATTTGTTGCATCCTGCATCCTTTCTAAAACATCATGAATTGATTGACTGATTACCGTATAACATGTTGTTTTTTTTAAGTGCTGCCAAATTTTACTACTTTATACACATCTAAGGATCTGTAAAAATTCAACATGTACATAATTACAGCATAAAACAGTAGTATTGTATCGATATGAGATAGAGGGTTATCAGTATGTAATACCAGTGCACTAAATACATGCAATGTCATGAATGGGACTTGTGAAGACATGGCTGTACAACTGCAAAACACGAGTTTAAAAATTTCGATGAGCTAATGGAGGGCTTTCTAAACAGAGTGCAAAAAGCAGTGACAGATCACAATGTGCCTCCATTGTTGGTTATCAACTATAACCATACAGGTATATGTTAAAACAGTTATTCCCACATCAAAACAATTACCGCTATTTGAATGCAAAACAAAGAGTGACACTTTTTTTTCAACTTATAAAAGAAAGAGTGGACAGTGCAGGTCAAAGATCAGACGGCACAGAATGTGCTATCTGATCTTGATTTACAATATCAACATAAACTTGTAGTATCATCAACAATAAAGGGTTAATTTCAAATAATCTTTTATTCAAGCCTACCAATATTACCCGAATCAAACTGGACAACGGTGATACAGGTATTCAACCAGTACCCCTCCATCTATTGGTCATTAAACCGTTACACCTTAAGTGGCTTGTGCAGTGCTATGAATACTTTCAAAGAAATAAGGACCTTGTAAGAAATTGCTTCAACTCTTTACCACACAATCCAGACTTTTAACACCCCTGTAATAGATGCCTTTGGAAAACATTGAGGGAAAAAGGAGAAAATGCTGGTAACCAGCATTTTCTACTTTTCCCACAATGTTTTCTACCCTTCACGAAACAAGTTTCAAATTTTCAGTCACTTTTATTTTGTCAACTGCAAATGCTTTCGATGTGGACAAGCCTAAAATATTGTTGTTTGGTAATGAGTTAACAAGAACTGCGCAACGTCACTTTCTCTCTCAACCGTCATCAACAATGATCAGCCATGAGAGAGGAATGAACATTACTGCAATGGCTATCATCAATCCTAGGAAAATGGCCTGGTTGTTGATTCAAGCCAGCGACTCCCTTGATCAAGTCCTACATTTTACTGACTGTGCTACTATGGCTCTGCGAAAATTAATGGAAACATAACCTGAGCTGTAATGTTACAAAAGGAGCACTTACCGTAAAAGGAAGCGAGACAAGGGCCATAACAAACACCACATTAAAATTCAGCACTCCATTGATGAAATAGTAGGAAAAAGGCTCTACCCCTGAAAATTTTAAAGAAGACTATTAATTTCTCTTCCATACAGTATTTTCAAATTAAAAGGATATCCAGTCAAAAATAAAAGATTGTCATCTGATTAGTAATATGAATAATATTCTCAAATGACACATGAATTTGGCTCTATAAACACAGCACAATGAAAGCATAGTAAAATCTATGTAATTCTATATATAGAGTGACGTCACTCTATGTAGAGCAACATCATTCTGTATAAAGTATGTAAGCGAGTTATTCAATGCAATCAAATCTGCAACTGCGTTTTTACTCTTAGTATGAACTTGTTTTCCTTTATTTTTATTAAGAGGTGGTCATGTCAGAATCAAAATAATCTCTCTATCATGATTATATTGTAAACCACCAGTGAAAACTGGGTTTATACATGACAAAGTTTAAAACTACATAATGAATGTATTTTTTGTGGCCTCTAACCAGATGAACGATAATAGACTCAAACTGTTGAAATGCCTCACTCAATCCCAAAATGACACAATTTTGGACAAGTCTAAATCCAAAGCAGTTGAAGACAACAAATTAAATGTGACACAAATCATTGGACGTATCTTTGAAATGCAAGGAAACATTGTGAGAAAAGGAGAAAATATTGGTCACCAGCATTTTCTCCTTTCCCCACATTGTTTTCAAAAGCCTTTATCCTTGAAAATTTGGGATTGTGAGGTAAAGGATCAGAACAGATGTATTTGTCACTGCAAGATCTTATGATAAAGTTAATGTTCAGAGTATAGTAACTTACCATATAAGTCAGGTCCATGATCTGTGAAGACATTGTACAACACTATGTTCAGAGGTGTAACTATTAACTTCCCATAATAATACTGATCAATCCAGATCACAGGTAACTGTAGTGAAGTAAAAAACAAATTTCATACATTGCTATTCTATCTGGAATCCAACCTAGCTGACATTTATTTTTACACACCCAACCAACTATTTCTGTTTTGCATTAGTCTTTTTGAAAACTAAATGTAGTCAATGATACTTCCTTTCACCTCACTGTTTACAAAATAAATTCATGTGCTAAGAGTTGTCCAGTTTTAAAACACCATCCCACACACACAAACACATCAGAAGCCTCAGGGCCTTGAATTCTGACCTAAGTAGTATCTAATATTTAGATATACCTTCTCTAACTGGAGAAGTAACTGAATGTAACTAATAGCATAGGATGACCAGGGAACTTTCTAATACAGCTTACTTTGTACTTTTGCTACAGTGATTTGATAATTATGTCTCAAGTTTGATTCATGGAGAATTACGATAATGTTTTCAGTCTTCTTCTGCAACTTGTTTTAAGAAGTAAAGTACTAACAAATCTTCTCTAAAAAGGGGCCTATTTAAGTCTTTCTGTTAAAGAGAAAAAAAATTATCTAAAACTGCCAATAAAAACAATTAGATATAAGCTCTAGCAAAGGGGGCTAAAATGCATCTTTGTGATACATCATTAACCCATTACCAGACGACAAAATTTTAGACTGGTCCAAATTGAAAGTATTTGCAGACGACAAAATAAAATTGACTGAAAATTTGAAATTTGTTTTGTGAAGGGTAGAAAACATTGTGGGAAATGGAGAAAATGCTGGTTACCAGCATTTTCTCCTTTTCCCACAATGTTTTCAAAACACTTCTTTCTCAGGGGCGTCAAAAGTAGGGATTGTGTGGTAATGGGTTAAAGGGTAAAAGGATGCAGTTTTGGGCCCAATATTGAACCTTTTTACTTTTAAAACTTTGTGAGATTTTGAATAGTCTAAATAAACTTCCATTAATTATAACATAATATAATAGTTGAAAACAGTTTAGCAATTACCAAAAATATGAGTAAAGCAGATATGGACCACATGAAGAACAACTTCCACATGCTTTTTCTGATGACAATGTCAAAGGCAATGGGTACACTGAAAGTGGAAAAAAAAAAAGACAAGAGTTTTATATACAGATTTTTTTTTTTTTAGTGAAAGATTACATTTCATTTTCATCAACTGAACATCACTGGTAACATTTTCACAAGTGGTGCATTGCTTGTAAAAATATTACCCAAGATGTTCATTGGAAAGTTCTATCATTGTAAGCTGATTTGCCATACAAATCCACTAAAACGTAGCATAGTTTTTCTTCACTCATTACCAAACGACAAAATTTTGGACCAGTCCAAATTGAAAGCATTTGTAGACAACAAAATAAAGTGACTAAAAATTTAAATTTCTTTTGTGAAGAGTAGAAAACATTGTGAGGTAGAGCGTCGGCCTCATAACCTAAAGGTCCCGAGTTTGATACCCTGGAGTGGGTATCAACTTTGGGATTGGCCCACACATTCGGCGCGAGTACTGGTGTAGTTCCCAGGAGGCAGACTTGAGAGAGATTAGTAAAAGTTGTAAGAACTTGTTTCTCAATCGATGTAAAATAAATATTTTTATAAGCGAAAACATTGTGGGAAAAGGAGAAAATGCTGGTAACCAGCATTTTCTCCTTTTCGCACAATGTTTTCATACGCTGTCTTTTTCAGGGTCGTTAAAGGTTGGGATTGTGTGGTAAAGAGTTAATCAACTATTTACAAGACAACAAAATCTTAGACTTGCTAACATTGAAAGCAATGCAGACAACAAGTAAGATTTGTTTGGTACGAACATTGTGCTGCTTCCCAGCATTTTCTCCTTTTCCCAGTATCTTTTCAAAAGCTTTTCCTCAGGGTGGAAAAAAAACATGGGGTCATCTAATACAGAATAAATGTTTTGACTATAAACTTTTAGCATGTTGTAGGCACTTTAAGTGCTTTTTGAGGACATTGTAGATCAAAACTGAACAGCAGACACAGTCTGATCTTACACATACACATTCCCACATCTATGAGGTATGCTAGCCCAACTAGCCTTTCAAATGCAATATTAAGTTCTTCAAACTACTTCAAAATGTGTATCTTTAATTCTGTAGTCCAAGTTTTAAGACACAGAATTCATATTTTTTGACTATAGGAAGAAAAGGCCCACATCTTGCAAGGCGAGAACTACTTTGGGCAATAATGTCATACAGTGTATATCCAAGGTCTGACTGCATCTCATGAACAGGAGGCATAATTTAACCCTTTACCAAACAACAAAATTATAGACTGTTCAAAATTGAAAGTATTTGCAGACAACAAAAAATGTGACTTGAAAACAGAAATTTGGTATGGCAAGGTTTGGTAAACAGCATTTTCTCCTTTTCCCACAATGTTTTCAAAAAGTTTCTTTCCTAGGGTAGTGAAAAGTCGGGACTGTGTGGTAAAAATTCAAGTAAATATTACATATTCATGAACTTACCCCAGTATACCTGCAAATGGCCATCCTACAATGGCGCTTGCTGCTGTTCCCATAATGGCAACCTTAAACAAAAAAAACTTAACTCTTTACCAAATGAAAACATTTTAGACAGGTCCAAATTGAAAGCAGTTGCAGATGACAAAATAAAAGTGACTCTAAAATGGAAACTTGATTTCAGAAGGTTAGAATACATTGTAGGAAAAGGAGAAAATGCTGGTTACCAGCATTTTCTCCTTTTCCTACAATGTTTTCCAAAGTTTTCTTTCTCAGGGTCGTTAAAAGTTGCGATTGTGTGGTAAAGAGTTTAGCGATTAGACCATAAAATATAAAAAAAAACTTAAATTACAAATAATATTTCTCTCCTGTTTGTTTTTTCATATTATCTATAAAACATGAACAGGTGCAGGATTGATTAACATTGATTAGTCTTTCTTTTTTACAAAGCACTGGTAGATATCAGTGTTTTTATATGGCTATTTAATATTGTTTGTGTGGTGTCCGTGGTTGTGAGGTAGAGTGTCGGCCTCGGGACCAAAAGGTCCTGAGTTTGATACCCGGGAGCGAGCGTCAACTTTGGGATTTTTCATTGGCCCACACATTCGGTGCGAGTACTGGTGTAGTTCCCAGGAAGCAGAATCGAGAGAGATTAGTATAAGTTGTAAGAACTTGTTTCTCAATCGATGTAAAATGAATATGTTTAAACTAATGTTGGTTTTGTTACATCACGGGACAGTTCACATATAAATTTATTTCTTGAATTTCACCAGTATTACCCAAGGAAAATCCCAGCAAAAACCCTGTGGGTCAGTGGAGCTCTGACCCAGGGCCTCCAGGTTAAAAAGTCTCACATTTCATCAATGTGCCCTAAAGGACCCCTGTAAACACTTCATCAAAAAAACCCTTTTTAAATCTTTACCAAATGACAAAATTTTGGACTTGTCCAAATTGAAAGCATTTGCAGACGACAAAATGAATGTGAATCAAAAATTGAAAACTGATTTGGAAAAGGTAGACAGTAGAAAACATTGTGGGAAACCGAGAAAATGCTGGTTTCTAACATTTTCTTCTTTTCCAACGATGTTTTCAAAGGCTTGCTTTCTCAGGGTCATTAAAAGTCGGGATTGTGTGGAAAAAGGTTAATCAGTAAGTACACTGTATGTATTGTAGAATGAAAAAGGCAATAATAAACAACTGAAAAGAAAGTATATAGAGGATATTTGTTTTTTTCGGTGAAAGATCGAAATTTATTTCATCGAGTGAACACCACTGGTAATATTTTCATGAGTGGCACAGCCAAGAGAGAAAATATTGCCGATGGTGCTCACGAGAGGAAATAAATTTCGATCTTTCAACGAAAAAAGCAAATATTCTATTTATTCCATGCTTTTAACCCTCTCTGGGAGGAGCTTTATCAAAATCCAGTACAGTTCTTTTCCGTTATTCGCCATGCGGCACCCTCCCGCATAGCAACGCATTACAATATTACATCAAGCGCGAGAAATGTAAGGTTGATGACATCATATGTCCCATCTGGTTGTGAGGCACGCGCAATTTACCTAGGCAACAAGAACGTGAAAATCGGTATTTTCACTGGAGGTACCGGTGTAAGATCGAAAAATATTTTCACTGCTATTTCTCGATATCCTATCGGAAAGCATGAAATAACTACTAGTATTCACAATTTAAAAAAGGTATTGATTCATGTCAGCCTGGCCGGTCAGCACAGGCTAAAATGGATCGAAACATTTTGCTACTGGAAAGGGAGAAAATGCTAGTAACCAGCATTTTCTCCTTTTTGCACAATGTTTTCAACGTTCACAAAAAATTTAAGTTCAGTTTGTGCTAATTTCAAATTTGTCGTCTTTGCTCCCTTTGCTTTCAATTTGGAAGGATCTAAAATTTGTTGTTTGGTAAAGGGTTAATTAGAATCCAATTGTTAGCTTTTGCAAAACTATATCTGTATGTTATGCCAGTGGCCTCTATGTACAATGAAATTGAATTGAATCAATGAAGACCGAAAACAAAAAAAGATTTCTCTCCTTACATCATATCTCCCTTGCATCCACCCTCCAACACTGAGAAATGTCATGTACATACAAAAACTGCTAGGCAGATAGGCAGTTGATGATATAAACATCCCCGCACTCATGATCTGAAAACACAGCACGATTCTGGCTGCATTGTTCCCGAATTGTTGACACACTCCTCTGAAATGGTGAAAACAAAAGTGACGATCGTAGGTAGAATAATCATTATAGCTGCTGTAATTCACGCTTGGAAAATGTTTTAGGAAAAAAGTGTTTCAAACTTTTTAACCCTTTCCCAAACAAGCCCTGGTTTTTACGCGTCTGCAATGGAAGTCTTTTGAAAACATTGTGGGAGAAGGAGAAATTGCTCGTAACGAGCAATTTCTCCTTTTCCCACAGTGTTTTCTACTCTTCATGAGAACTTTCTGCCATTTTCTCCAAATCTAAAATTGTCGTCTGCAAAGTCTTTCGAATTGGAAGAGACTAAAATTTCTAGTTTGGGAAAGGATTAAAAGGCTCTAGTTGAAACATTGAACAGTATAGTGTTGTTTTTCATTTACAGTCACAAGATTTCCTAAATGATGTGCTTTACGTCATTACCACACAAACCCTATTTTAATGACCATCACAGACAAGGCTTTCAAAAAGATTGTGAGAAAAGGAGAAAATGCTGGTTACAAGCATTTTATTCTGTTTCCTGCAAAATTTTCTACCCTATGACAAATCTCACCAATTTAGATACATTTATTGGTAATTTGTTGTTTGCAAGTGTTTCGTTTTGAACCAGTCTTAAATTTTGTCATTTGGTAAATAGTTAGGTATTCAAAGAAAGAAAGAAAACAAAATGGCTACCTGACTGCATCTTCTAATGCTTCTTGATGTACCACCAATAACTTACAAGTCTTTTTTTTTTCTTTTAACTCATCACCAAACAACAAAATTTTAGGTTGGTCCAAATCGAAAGCATTTGCAGACGACAAAAAAAAGTGGCTGAAAATTTGAAAACTAATTGGGATCATTGAATTTGGGCACACGGAAGGGAATTTTGAGTTCGTCAGCATACTCGATTCATGAAATCATAAAACAGGAAAATTTCGCTAAACACGCTTTGAAAGGGTAAAACTTTGCAGTATAATAAATTCGTTGTACGGTCAGGTGGCAGGGGTCTTGTTCACGGCTGTGGTAAATCATGTCGCCACCTCGCCTTTGGCTCGGGGCGACACAATCAACCACAGCCATGAACAAGTTTCCAATTGCCCTGCCATCTGACCGTACAACTAATAATGCGCAGTCTGATCTTGATGTACACTGTCTGTCTGGGGAAAAAAAGGTCAAGTACTTACTTGTAAAAGAAGACTTCACAGAGAGCACATACAAAGGCAAGAACACATCGAGTGAAGAAAAATAACATTACCTGAAAAGAAATTATGATATCTGAGAATAATATTTCATAACCATGGAATACAAAATTGAAAAAAAGAAAACAAAAATGAAAATAATGTTGAAATTTCAAGGCTTACACTTTAACTCATTACCAAACGACAAAATTTTTTGCTTGTCCAAATCGAAAGCACTTGCAGATGACAAAATAAAAGTGACTGAAAATTTTAAAGTGTAGAAAACATTGTGGGAAAAGGAGAAAATGCTGGTTAGCAGCATTTTCTCCTTTTCCCATAATGTTTTCTAAAGGCTTCTTTCTCCGGGTCGTTAAAAGTAGGGATTGTGTGGTAATGGGTTAACTCTTTTCATGCTGATGACAACTTGGGTATAGTTTCTAAGACTGTGTACATTAATATGAGGTTGCACAGAACATGCATTTCACAAAACTTGTTATCAACAGCTGTGGAAATCTACTCATAGAACTCAGAAACTAGAGGCCCCTGAGGGCATGAATCATTCTACTTGCAGAGATTTTGCTTATGTTCTTGCATATATCATTGATTTTCCGTGCAAAAAAGAAAAAAAAACATTCAGGCCCAAAAAGTTAAGAAATGCAAATTTTCAACTTTAAATGGCTACATTTCCCTTAGTATTTTCTGGATATTTTTCCAAGGTGATAGGAATCTAGCTTTCTATGATATGAAGCAAATGAGCATGTTTCTGTGAAACTTGATACCAAGCAAGTCACCACAGTATCATCCCTAAAATCAGTTTTGTATGACAACCTACTGAAGCATGAGGTAAACATGACATACAAAACATTGACCAAAAACGAAAAAGTTTTGTTTCAGTTCAGCTTGCACGGACTGCACAGGCTGATCTAGGTTGAAATTTTTTACATATCCATTTAGCCCTCTTTTTACAGAGTATGGCTCATATGTTATATAAAAAAGAATCATCACAAATGGCAATTTTGCATATTCCAACCAATTTTCCAATTTATTGCATGTAGAATGTTTCAAACAGTCTTCTTAGTATGCAGGCATCATCAGGTGTTTGCTTTTCGAAAAGCGTTCAAAGAAAAATAAAATAAAGTCTTTGAAAATTAGCAAGAGTACTCACAGGGTTTGGTGTAAATATTGCGCAATAAATACGCATTGGAAGTGTGTGTAACATCAGGTAGGCATATGATCTTATGGCATAGACAGGCGAGTACTCCCAAGTCTGAAATCCTTTACCAAACATCAAGTAATGTGTCTGAAACAGTAAAGATTTGAGATGTTTTGTCCTAATGAAGGAGAAACATTCAATTTTTCTTTAACTCTTTACCACACGAGAATATTTTAGACTGGTCCAAATTCAAAGCATTTGCTGACGACAAAATAAAGGTGACTGAAAATTTGAAATTTGTTTTGTGAAGGGTAGAAAACATTGTGGGAAAAGGAGAAAATGCTGGTTACCAGCATTTTCTCCTTTTCCCTCAATGTTTTCTAAAGGGTTCTTTCTCAGGGGCGTCAAAAGTAGGGATTGAGTGGTAATGGGTTAAAGGCCACATAGCAGCCAAAGAAATCAAAGCTAGCATTAAAATTCATTTAAACTTAAATCACCATTTGAAAGCATGGAAAATATTTAGAAGCTAAAAATGTGTTATTTTGTGTTTGGTCCAAGTAGTAGACCCTGACAGAAAGATTAATTTTAAAATCAGGCAAAAAGTAGACAAAAGAAACTCTGATATGGTAGGTTTTAAACAAGTTTTGAAATTAATTTCTTTGCCAGCAACTTACACTGGAACCATCCATGCATTAACAGATTATCATCTTTACAATAAATTTGGATCCATTAAGTCCCCATTTCATTGCACATGGCTAAAATTAACTCATTACCAAACGACAAAATTTTACACTTGTCCAAATTGAAAGCATTTGAAGACGACAAAATAAATGGGACTAAAAATTCAAAATTTGTTTTGTGAAGGGTAGAAAACATTGTGGGAAAAGGAGAAAATGCTGGTTGACACCATTTTCTCCTTTACCCACAATGTTTTCAAAAGGCTTCTTTCCCAGGGGCGTCAAAAATAGGGATTGTGTGGTAATGGGTCAAATGTGACTCAAATGACAGAAATTGTCTGTGAAAGGGTACATAACTGATTAACATGTTAAAAGGAGAAAATGGTGTCAACCAGAGTTGTCTCCTATGCCTTTGAAATGATAGAAATCATTGTGTAAAAATAAGAAAATGTTTGTTATCAGCAGTTTCTCTCTTTTTTCTCCCACTGTATTCAAAAATCGCTTTCCCCCTGAATCAACAAATTATTCTGTAAAGTTGTAAATTAGTTAACTCTTTACAAAACAACCCATACTTTTAACAACCACAGGACCGAAAACACTTGTGGAAAAGGAGAAAATATTGATAACCAGCATTTTCTCCTTTTCCTACCAATGTTTCGAACCCTTTTACCTTTTACCAGATGACAAAATTTAAGCCTTGTCCAAACTGAAAGCATCTGCTGGCCACAATTTCATTGTGGATCAAACAGTGCAATCATTTTTTGACAGAGTAGAAAACATTCTGGGAAAAGAAGAAATTGCTGGTTACCAGCATTTTCTCCCTTTCCAGGAGTGTTTTTAAAAGGATTCTTTCCCAGGGTCATTTAAAGTCGTCACTGTGTGGTAAAGTGTTAAAGGAAAATTTAATTCTCAGCAGCACATTTTATTTGTTGTCAGCTAATGCTTTCAATTTGGACATGTCTAAAACTTTTATATTAGATAAAGACATAAAAATAGGGTACCAACCGGTTCCCAGTAGTTATAGGTCTCATCACAGTCACCTACAATATTCCAGGCTGCAGCACACAGTCTAGCCGACATGATTATTTTGAAGACAGTGTAAGAGCCTGGTGTCCAGGGCTCATCAAAAGTCTGGGATTCCCTTTGAGATTGTTGAGAGACATCTTTTCTGCAAAAGAAAATAATAAAATTACTAAGATCCTTTTTTAAATCAAGTAAATAAATTGCCAAATTCATTACTACAGCAGCAACAACTGATGCTAAAAGTAAGAAAAACGCTCTACTTCTCTTTTTCATCCGGATATATGTTACGTCGGATTTATGGCACGAAGAAAATCAGTTAATAAGCCTTATAATTCAAGTATTCAATCCATCTTAATGCAGAATCTACATAACAAAATAATCAAGTTATGTTTATTTAGCCAAAATGAATACTTAGAGGACTGCTTGTCAGGCGATGCAAGCTCTTTCACAGTTTTTTGACCGCCTTGGTTGCGCTTTCTCGTGGAGGCTGACATGTTGGCGTCCTTGACATTACTACTATTTGGATTACTCTAACGTCTTCCTTATTGCAGTCCTTGACCTTCTTAAATATGGCTGGGTTTCTCAGACTTGGACTTAAAGCCTTTGCTAGAAATCAACCGATTCGGCAGCAAGGGTTTATTATACAGCATGTTGAGTGTAGTTCAGTTGTTGCAGGAAGCACTCAGCATACACTGAGTGTGAGAAAAAGGATTGACAAGACTAGGGAGAAAAACTTGCTTGGTGGAGGCCAAAAGAGAATTGAAAAACAACATGCAAAGGTTGGTAACAAGTTGGATACTATCTATTCTGCTGTGTGCTGATCGTACAGTAAATGATAGGTAATTCAGTAAAAGAAAGGGCATAATACCGTAAAACGCCCCTCTATAAATCGCGAAAACCCAAGAAAATCAAAATTATGTGTCAAAAAATTGCAACTGGTTTATGGATTCATTTCGTAGACATGAAATACAATATTTCTCAACGGAATGAAGAAGAAAATTTCATTAAATTTCTTCTTTTAAGTAAAAAAAACAATACCACATGTAAGCATTGACTGTATAGCAGAGGGGCGTTTTACGGTATTTAATATGCCAAAGAAAGATGAGCAGGTAGATCTAAGTGCAAATGGTAAGTTCTTTGCGTCGTCAAACAGTCACCAGAAAGGATCAACTTCATTTAGGTGTCAACATGAAATTGGATCATTTATCTATCCTTTCATGTCCATTTTCATAGTCAACAAGTAGATTAAAGACATATTAACCCTTTACCAAACAACAAAATTTCAGACAAGTCAAATTCAAAGCACTGGCAGACAACAAAATAAACGTAACTGACTTCAGAAGAGTAGAAAACATTGTGGGAAAAGGAATAAATGCTGGTTACCAGCATTTTCTCCTTTTCCCACAGTGTTTTCAAAAGGCTTCTATCTCAGGGTCATAAAAACCAGGGATTGTTTGGTAAAGGGATAAGCAGACCTAGATGTTTACTGGTAAGACTTTGAAATTCGCAGATGCTATATTCAAGACGGGCTGCAATGAAGGGTTGAAGGGACCCAACCACAAAAATAACGCCGGAGTCAACATTCGGATTGGAAGTAATTTACTACATGGCTTGCAACACACAAAAAACGGGCATTCGGACATTTGTGTAAAGTGTCGTCCATGCAGACTAATCGAGACAGCACTTTACGACTACATTAAATTTTGTGCTACAATAAACTTGTGTAAAATAGTAAAGCGGAAAGTGTTGTTTCGGATTAACCTGCATGGAGGGCACAGGCTGATCTGAGATGATACTTAACGCAACTGTCTCATTGACCCTTTTCACATGTTGCAGACCACATGATATTGCCATGATATTCCTTTGAGTTTCGTTTTGAACAATTCTCATCTTTTTGCAGATGTAATAGCAGTCATGTGACCTCACAATGATGTCATATCAATATGTCACAGGTAGTGACGTATCTACTTGTTCTCAGCTTGATCAGCATCATGTCATATTGTTTATTTTTACCAGCATTACCGGCATTTTCTCCTTTTTCTACGATGTTTTCAAAAGGCTTCTACCTCAGGTTCATCTATAGTCGTCACTCTGTGGTAAAAGGTTAACTTTCTGAAGTATTCAAACACTGTTTTCAGGGAAAATTGACAGCTAGAGAGAGGGTACATTTGATGTTAGATCCAGGAAGTTTTGTAGAATATGATGCTTTCCTTGAGCACGACTGCACTGACTTCGGAATGGAGAAAGAAAAGGTACAAATTGATCGTTTAGCCCATTAACACAATTCCTACTTTTGACCCCGAGAAAGAAGCGTTTAGAAAACATTGTGGGAAAAGCAGAAAAGGCTGTTTACTAGCATTTTCTCCTTTTCCTACAATGTTTTCTACTCTTCACAAAACAAATTTCTAATTTTCAGTCACTTTTATTTTGTCGTCTGCAAATGCTTTCGATTTGGACAAGCCGAAAATTTTGTCGTTTTGTAATGAGTTAACTTTTTACCAAATCACAAAATTGTAGACCAGTCCAAATTTAAAGCATTTCAGATGAAAAAAATAAATGTGGCTCAAAAATTGTTTTGAGAAGGGTAGAAAACATTGTGGGAAAAGTAGAAAATGCTGGTCACCAGCATTTTCTCCCTTTCCTGCAATGTTTTCAAAAGGCTTCTCTCTCAGTGTCGTTAAAAGTTGGGATTGTGTGGTAAAGAGTTAACCCTTTACCAGAAAATACTCTGTTTTCACAACTCTGATGAAGAAAACCATTGAAAACATTTTGGATACTAGGAGAAAATGCTGGTAATCACCATTTTCTCCTTTTCCCACATCTATTTCCATCCCAGCACACACCATTCTCATAATTGGAGTGACGTTTAATCTGTTGTCTGCAAATGCTTTGAAGTTAGACAAATGTAAAATTTTGCTGTTTGGTAGATACTTAATTTTCATCTCCACTGGCTTTACTCTTTACCACATGAAAAAAATTTCGACTGGCCATAAATTGGAAGTATTTGTACACAACAAATTAAATGAAGCATGCAAATTTTTCAATTTGTCTTAGGGTAGAAAACTTTTTTGGAAAAGGAGAAAGTGGTGGTAACCACCATTTTCTCCTTTTTCTTGGGCCTTTTCCCACTCACTTATGTGGTAACATTCATTTTGAAGATCTTGTCTTAGACTTCTTGCCCAGTTTTAGCCAAACCTCACAGGAAAGATCCTCTTGAGAATCTTCCATAAAAAAGAATTTTGTTTTTAACAAAGCTGTCATAGCAATTACACTGAAAAATATTGAGGTAAATTTACCAAGATCAGACTGCAAAAAAATATGCTGCAGTCTTATCTTGGATCTAGTACTACACTGATTTATTCAGATATTTCCAAACAAACACTGTAAAACTGCCAAATTTTGTTTTCTTCTATGAGCTTAGAACTTGCATTTGATTTATATAGCAGTGTAAGGCTTAAAAGTATCAGAAAGTTATGCCAGAAAAAAAAAAGACTTGATATTAGCAAGAAAACAATACTTAAGACTATTGTTTTCTCGCTAATGTCAAAATTCTTTCTTCTGGCAAATATGTGTAAAAGTGTTGTTCTCTTTCCTTTCTGTTTTCAGTATCCAGGTGACAGTGTTATAACTGGTAGGGGGACCATTAATGGCCGACTGTGTTTTGTATTTAGCCAGGATTTCACTGTGTTTGGTGGCAGTTTATCTGGAGCCCATGCCAAAAAGATTTGCAAGGTACTATA
The DNA here is from genome assembly GCA_943736015.1 of Tridacna crocea. Taxonomy (NCBI): domain Eukaryota; kingdom Metazoa; phylum Mollusca; class Bivalvia; order Cardiida; family Cardiidae; genus Tridacna; species Tridacna crocea. Next base: position 18,193,601 of record OX031068.1, on the reverse strand, counting down.
TCCTAGTTCTTTTTGGTTTATTTTCCACAATACAACCACTTTTAGACTTGTCCGAATTGAAGGCATTAGAAATTTTGCAGACGCCAACACTATAAGCTACCAATTAAACGATGAAATTTCCTTCTTAAAAAAAAAAAAAGATTAAAAAAAATTGTGAAAAGGAGAAAATGCTGGTTACAAGCATTTTCTCCCTTCCAATAAGGTTTTCGAAAGATTGCTTTCTTAATGTCATTAAAACTTAGGATTGTGTGGTAAAGGGTTAACTCTTTACCAAACAATAAAATTTTAGACTGGTATAAATTGAAAGTATTTGCAGACAACAAATTAGATATGGTTGAAACATTGGAATTTGTCATTCAAGGGATAGAAAACATTTTTTGGGAAAGGAAAAAAATGTTGGTCACCAGGATTTTCTCTTTTTCCCAAAATGTTTCTAAATGCCTTCTTGGCATTGTGTGGTTAAAAGTTAAGAATATATTATTATGTAATTACTGACATTTTTTTGAACTATATTACATAATGAAATCTTTATCATTGCTATGCTGTAATTCAAATATAGAAGTTAATCTTTACAATGCAATCCCAATGTTTAGCATCGCTGAGAAATAGCTTTTGAAAAAGAATATTGTTGGTAAAGGAGAAAATGGTGTACCTATATCAGCATTTTCACTTTTCCTGCTATACATTTTAACTATACATTTTAACTTTTCAAAAAACAAATTGTACTACCCTTTGAATCATTTTATGTTAAAATGTACTTTTTGAAAGTGCTTTGATATTTATTATATGAAAGTGAAACCTTTATCAGTGGTATAATTATGTTATAATCCTGTCACAGAAGTGAATAAAGAGAGAGAATCCAAGTTGATATATTGCAGATAATGGACCAGGCTATGTTGGTGAAGGCTCCTGTGATTGGTCTAAATGATTCAGGCGGAGCCAGAATACAGGAAGGGGTGGAGTCACTGGCAGGATATGCTGACATATTTCAGGTTTGGAACTTCTCAACTTTGTAATCAGCCTAAATAGCTCAATGGGTAAAGCACATGGCATGCAGAGAAATTTGTTTTTTTAGACAGGTAAAAAACATTTGGGGTAAAAATGCTGGTTACCAGCATTTTCCCCTTTTCCAGTAATGTTTCCAAGAGTTTTTTTTTTTTGTCTCAAGGTTGTTAAAAGTCGGGATTATGTGGTAAAGGGCTGAATAATGTTGAAAATAGTGTTAAACACTGTACAATCCTCATCAGAAGGAAAAGAATCAAGGCTAGTAGCTTAGTTGTCAGCGTTAAGGGCTGGAAACCCAAGGCTTGATAGTTAAATTTCCAGCCGGGCAAAATTCTTTCTAAGGTATGATGATAGATATTGACTGGATTCATTTCTCTCTCACAAGTGAATGTTATTTTAAACAGTCTTAACTCTTTTCCAAAGGACAAAATTGTAGACTTGTCCAAATTCAAAGCATTTGTAGATGACAAAATAAATGTGGCTCAGCAACTGAAATGTGTTTTGGGAAGGGTAGAAAACATTGTAGGAAAAGGAGAAAATGCTGGTTACCAGCATTTTCTCCTTTTCCCACAATGTTTTCAAAAAGGCTTCTTTCTTAGGGTCGTTAACAGTCTGGATTTGTGTGGTGAAGATGGAAAGAGTGTTGGGTTAGAACTTGATAGGTTGATTTGCAGCTGCAATAGAACTGAAATAATAAAGAAAAAGGTGTTGCTCTTCGCAACGTCATATTCCTTTTACCTTTGGTTTGTATTGGAGTTTAACACTATTTTATCAGCTTAGGTCATATTATGGTAGTCAGCGATGCAAATATGTGTTTCCTGGCTTTCTCACACCAGTATTGACACAACTTTTTTTCCAGAGCCAATGACTACTTTTTACATGCATCAGAGGTAAGGGGTGAAAAACCACAGGAAAGAAAGCTCACTGCAACTGGGTATCAAACGCGCAACCTCAGGGGCACAAGTCAGATACACTGACCACTGAGCTAGCTGGCCGGGCTCCTTTTAGCACAAAGATTTAAGTGTTAATTTATCTGAGGTACAGGGGTTTTGAAATGAAAACTATTTGCAGATGCTTAACGTGACTGAAAAACTCAAAATTCTCTTTGCAGGTGTAACAAACACAAGTAAAGGAGAAACTGCTGGTTACCTGCATTTCCTCATTGTCCCACAATGTTTTTGGAGCCCCTAAGGCCTTAATTTGGGTCAATAAAACTCAGTATTGTGTGGTTAAAAAACGATTAGCAGCAGGTATAAAGAAAAAAATGATTGTATATGAAATTGTGTTTAAACTTTTATCATTTTTATCATTTTTAGAGAAATGTGGATGCCTCTGGAGTGATTCCCCAGATTTCTCTCGTAATGGGACCATGTGCAGGTAGGATATTTATAATTGAAGCATACCCCATATTCCCTAAGTTTTAATGACTCTGAGCTGAAAAGCTTTTGAAAACACTGTGAGAAAAGGAGAAAATTGGCACTAAGTTGGCAAGGAAAAGCAATGTCATCATGGCCCAAGGTACCTGCTTACGGGAAAGTTTGTCTCGGGCATTAATGTCTCAACCCTGTACTTACTGACCTGATTTTTAACACCAGCAAGAAAAAAGGTCCTGTCAAAACATTATGGGGAAAGGAGAAAAATCCTGGTAACAAGAATTTTCAATTTTTCCCACAGTGATGTTACTACTTTGAAGATAAACTTTCTTATTTTTGTCATGTTCAGTTTGTTGTCTGCAAATGCTTTCAGATAAGACCATTGTAAAATTTTGTCATTTGGTAAAGGGTTAACATATATTTAAAGACCTCCTGTCATTAACACCATGTATTGTCTTGGCTATTTCCCTAACAATCCCAGGTTTTTACATCCCTGGGAAATAAACTTTTTGAAAACGTTGTGGAAAAAGAAAAAAATGTTGGTAACCAGCATTTTTTTCTTTTCCTTCAACGTTTTCTGCCCTATCAAAGAAAATTTGAGCTACATTAAAGTTGTTGTCTATTTCAGTTTTAACCATGCTAAAATTTTGTTTTCTGGTAAAGAGTTAGGCACCAGTTTTAATGGAATAACCCTTTTCCAAACAATGCCGACTTTTGACACCCCTTGGAAAGATGCCTTTTGAAAACATTGTGGAAAAAAATTTTTACCTTTTCCCACAATGTTTTACAACCTATCAAAGAAAAATTGCACTATTTGAGTCACATCGAAATTTCTGCCTGCAAATGCTTTGAATCCAGACAAGGCCAAAATTTTGTCATCTGGTAAAGGGTAAAACACCAGTCCTGTTTCACTGGACTTAAATTTGTTCTTACTTTACATTGTATTTTGTTTTATAGGAGGTGCTGTGTATTCTCCTGCGTTAACAGACTATACTTTCATGGTTAAGGTGAGTTACTGATCACCTAACATTTGATACACTTAAATTATCAGTAGTATTTCGTCTCGTCAAGATAACAGATGTATAGAAGTAAGGGGCATATTCCTTTTGCTACTCCAAACACACCAAACATGTTCTGGGTCAATGGAGTATTTCGGAACACTGTGCCGTGTTCTTCAGAACATGTTCTGACTTCTAATCCATTCGAGGTGTAGCGCACCTGCTGAACGGTTGCTAGGTGATACAAGATGGCTGAAAGGCAGACATATTTGTCATGGCAAAATTTGCGATTGTTCTTTTTTACGACATGAATACCATAAATAGGGGCATAGTAGACTTATCTCTACTCTCTCTCTCTGCAGCTAATCATTTCCTTAAGTCATTACCACACGAGAAAATTTTGGACTGGTCCAAATTGAAAGCATTTGCAGACAACAAAATAAAGGTGACTAAAAAAAAAAAAAAATTTGTTCTGGGAAGGGTAGAAAACACTGTGGGAAAAGGAGAAAATGCTGGTTACCAGCATTTTCTCCTTTTCCCACATTGTTTTCAAAAGGCGTCTTTCTCAGGGGCGTCAAAAGTAGGGATTGTGTGGTAATGGGTTGACTAACACAGCTACGACAGAGCCATCATGCCAATGTACTTTCATTTCAATATGGTCTAGAACAATGTTCCGAACATGCTCAATTCAGTACATACTTCTGGAACATTATTCTGTTCTGAAATATTCCTTTTGCACATTCCAGAGCAACATTCTAGAACACAGAACATTGTGCTAGAACAGGCGAAAGGAGTACAGAGGCATAAAGGAAGGCGTTTGAAACATTTGTTGGTTACAGAAATCCTTTGCCCTTTAAATTTTTGTGTTTTAACCCATTACCACTCAATCCCTACTTTTGACCCCCCTGAGAAAGAAGCCTTTTGAAAACACTGTGGGAAAAGGAGAAAATGCTGGTAACCAGCATTTTCTCCTTTTCCCACAGTGTTTTTTACCCTTTCCAAACAAATTTCTATTTTTCAGTCACCTTTATTTTGTCGTCTGCAAATGCTTTCAATTTGGACCAGTCCAAAATTGTCTCGTGTGGTAATGAGTTAAACCATTTATTTTCACTTTCATGGTTCCAGAATAAGGTTGGGTAGAAATGGAATGAAATTGGACATTGCATTGAAAGACTGACAATAAAACATGGCTGTTTCTTTATCTCTTTTTTCAGGACACATCCTATCTATTTATCACAGGACCTGATGTTGTAAAGGTAGGATTATTTGATAGTTTTTAAAGAGTTTTCCCGAAAACCCAATTATTGTAAAGTTCTACCATATTTTAACCCTTTACCAAATGACAAAATTTTAGAATGGTCCAAATTCAAAGCACCTGCAGACTACAAAATAAACATAACTCAAATATTGAAAGTTGTTTTCTCACTTCCCACAATGTTTTAAAAAGGCTTCTATCTCATGGTCGTAAAAACGAGGGATTGTTTGGTAAAGGGTTAAACACCCTGAGAAAAAGGGCTTTAAAACCATTATAGGAAAAGAAGAAAATGCAGGTAACCAGCATTTTCTCATTTTCCCACAATGTTTTCTACCATATCAAAGAAAAGTCCTTTGGTTTAGTTTCATTTAGTAAATATGTTGTCTGCAAAATAATGTTTTCAAATTGGATAAGACTGAAATTTTGTCAACCGGTATGGAGTTAGATTTGGATCCCATTACCCTCTAAATGTCCCTCAAAATTTAAATGTGTTCGGTGAGCAGGTCCATGGAAAACTCTGCTGTTGTTGTTTTCTTCCTTGTCTACTCCGCCAAGCCCTGGTAGCTCAGTTGGTAGCTTGCAGGACCTGAGAACAGGGAGTCATGGGTTCAAACTCTGGCTTAGTCAATTTCTTTCCAAGGATTGATGATAGTCATTGCGACAGGATTCATTCCTCTCTCACTGCTGATCATTGTTTGACGATGGTTAGGTGGGAAAGCAGCCAGTAGCTTGGAAAGAAAATTGTGCCATGTACTGGTAAAAGAGAATCCAAGAAAGAATGGATATGTGCAGTGGTCACCTTGACATAACTGAAATATTGTTGAAAATGGCGTTAAACACCATACAATCAATCAGTCCTTGTCTACTCCAATGATTGGGCCTCAGTTAGCTCCCTTAGTGCCTTCAGTATTCCATAGTGTACAAGATTTCAGAACAGAGGGTCACTGGCTTTAATCCACCACTTGTCCACTTTTTTTCTGAGGATTAATGATACTAGACAGTAATTGCGACAGGACTCATTGTCTATCACTGTTAATTGTTTCGGTGACTATTTTGTCTGAAATAGCCAGTGGTAGCAGTAATATCAGCTGTGCTACTAGTACTACTGAAATAATTTTGAAAACAATGTTAAACACTATACAATACACTCCTTCAGTATTTCAACATTGCAATATTTTTTAGGTTCTGAAATCCTATGGACTAAATGATTTTGGTGATGGTTTTGAAATGATCACAAGAGAAATTTAGTCCATTTTATTTCATATTAATTATTTTAAAAAAATCTATAACAACTAACATGGTTTCATTAAAGGAATGCAATATTCACTATCACAATACTTATAAACTAGAAAAATCTTTAGCTTTCTTCCCTGTCTGTTTGGACCTTGTAAATGATCCCACTTTTGAGATAGTTTTCTAGTTTCCCCAGACCTATGCTGTTCTTAAATTCTTTACCGAATGGTCCTCTGTTGGAAAGATCCTGAGAAGAAACAGCTTTCAAAAACATTGTGGGAAAACGTGAAAGTGCAGGTTACCTGCATTTTCTCCCTTTACCACATGTTTTCAAAGCTATCAAATATAATTCAGATTCTTTGAGTCACATTTTACATGTACATGTATATGATTATGTACTTTTATTGTCTACAAGTGCTTTCGATTTTTTGATGATTTATTACTTCTAATTTGTCGTCTGCAAAGGCTTTAAATTCAGAAGTTCGAAATTTTGTAGGCTGGTTAAGAGTAAATAATCTGAGGAAAAACATTTGAGCCATGCTCTGTGAAAAGGGGGTTTAACTCTTTACCAAACAACAAACTTAAAGACTGGTCCAAATTGAAAGCATTTTGCAGACAACAAAATAAATGGGACCAAAAAATTAAGATTGTTTTTGGGGAAGGGTAGAAAACATTGTGGAAAAAGGAGAAAATGCTGATTACCAGCATTTTCTCCTTTTCCCACAATGTTTTCAAAGGCTTCTTTCTCAGGGTCATTAAAAGTCAGGATTGTGTGGTAAAGAGTTAATGCATCTGCAATAGTTATCTAGTATGTAACCTGGTCAGCATGTGCAGTCCATGCAGACTTACCTGGGTTGAAATATTTTGCTACAGGTTAATTTCCTGCATCTCAAAAGACCAGTCTTCCATATTATTCATCCTGTTTATAGACAAAAAGTATTTATGGATCCATAATTATGTGATTCAGCCTGTTTTAAGACCAAATGGGTTTTATGTATCCTTAATTATGTGATCCAGCCTTTTTTTTTTCTTTTTTTTTCAAAGACCAAAAGGGTTTAATTGATCCATTGTTTTGTGATTCAGCCTGTTTTTAGACCAAGTGGATTTTATGGATCCTTAATTATGTGATCCAGCTTTTTTTTTTTTTCTTTTTTAGACCAAATTGGTTTTATTGATCCATAATTATGTGATTCAGCCTGTTTTTAGACCAAATGGATTTTTATGGATCAACAATAATGTGATGCTTGGTATAAATAGTCATAGAGATGCATTAACTCTTTACCAAACGACAAATTTTTAGACTTGGCCAAATTGAAAGCACTTGCAGAAGACATAATAAAAGTGATTGAAAATTTGAAATTTGTTTTGTAAAGGATAGAAAATATTGTGGGAAAAGGAGCAAATGCTGGTTACCAGCATTTGCTCCTTTTCCCACAATGTTTTCTACAGGCTCCTTTCTCGGGGGCGTCAAAAGTAAGGATTGTGTGGTAATGGGTGAACTCTTTATCAGATTACTGTACAAAATTCTAGCCTTGACGAAACTGAAAGCACTAGCAGACAATAATTTCTCTATGACTAAAAAAGTGTAATTTATTTTTGACAGGCTTGAAAATGAAGGAAAAGGAGAAAATGTTGAATACCAGCATTTTCTCCTATACCAACAATGTTTTCCAAAGGCTTCTTTCCAGGGATCATTAACCTTTACCACACAATGATGACTTTTAACAACCCTGAGGAATACACCTTTTGAAAACATTGTGGGGAAAGAAGAAAATGCTGGTTACCAGCATTTTCTCCTTTCCCCGCAAAGTTTTCAACTCTATCAAAGCAAAATTTTGCCATTATAGCCATTTTGAAATTGTCATCTGCAAACAGTTTCAATTGGGGTAGGTCCAAAACTTTGCCATGTGGTAACGGGTTAAAAGTCTGCAATGTGCAGTATAGGTTTACAGCTCATTTTACTAGAACTCTGCTCAATTCTTTACAACAGTTATTCACACTTTCTTGAAATGCTTGATATTTTTCCTAACAGTGTTCATATAATTTGTCACCAAACTTTCTTCAAATCGTAAAATAGAATCATCAGTTACAGACTTCCCACAAACCATGTTTTTATCAGCAACAGTGGTACATGGTCTGTGGTGATGAACCAGGGCAATGGACGGACTTATGTCCTCGACTGTGATGTTAATAAGCATATTAAGTGTTTGTGAAACATGGTGTATACCCATCTCGATGATGAATTCTGGTTGTACGATCAGTTTTGTGCGCACTTTACTTGTAACCCTGTTCCTCTCTGTGTTTTCAAGGAGAGAAAGTTTCAAACGTCTTGAAGATTCTATAGAAATTTCTTTAGATTTTTCTGGGTCAAAAAATGCACTTTTGAAGCTGTATCCAATCACAAAGCCTTGGTCTGTCTCTGGATTTTTGCTGCTGAGTCGATGGAGTAATTCTGACCAATCTGAATCAAGTTTAGGAACAATTACCTCATCAATGTCAAGAAATGCTATATAATCATAGTGCCCCATAGCTCTATACAAACAGTCTTGTATGGCAATAATCTGCCCATTATACCATATTTGGTGTTTTACTGCATCAGGCAATGTCCATGACATGGTGGTTGCTAAATTTTCTCTCTCATAATGTTGTAAAAATTTTGCCAAGTCATTTGAAATATTCATTGCATAGAAGAAGAAATGATGTACACTTTGGAGTTTGTGGAATTCTATAAACTGGATGAAGTTTGAGAGTTTGATATCACCAAAAAGTGGAGAAACACACACTGCGATTTTATAAGTACTCTCAGTACTTTGATTGCCTTTGCTGTGTTCGTGTTGCATATCATTTGACTTTAATTGTCTTGTTTTAATACCTTGGAATGTTTTATTGGAAGTATCTGACACTACAATAACAGTAACATTTCTTGAAGCTAGAGGTTTTTCATTATTATCTTTTTTTATAGTATTGGCACTTTCACTAGTGCCTTTAACTTCACCATCCTGATCGTCATCTGATCTGTAAAAGTTGTCCTCAAAACCATAATCATAATCTCCCAATAGTGCTTTCATGGTTAATTTACGCTTTACTTGTACTAAATCTAGACTTACAGATTTGCTGGTACCATTCTTTGTGTCAGAATTTAGGTTGTTCAAACTTTGTAGGTAAACTTTACGGGGCACAAACTCTAAATTGTGTGGGGTGTTACAAATGTACACAAATCCACCATATATTTTGTCATGATTTTCACACAACTCATACTTACTTGCCAATACCCAGGAGTCGACACCTTTATCAGTATATCTACAGACCAGTGTCTCTGATGAATCAAGTCTTGCTATACCAAGAATTCTAACAACAGCAACCTCAAAATCCAAATTCAATCTGTCATCATAGAAAGCAGAAAACACAGAAATATTCCCAATGGATTGGAACAGAAAATGTGATTTGTTAGTGGCATCTTGACTTTGTTGATATTCCTGAATAAGTTCTGCTAGAATTTTACGCTTTCGCCTCATGGTATTTTCTAGAATGATCTGATTATCGATACCAGTATCTGTCCCTGTGTCATCTATCTCACTGTCAGATTTCTCGGGGGGCCTGATCTCTGCTTTTAGATTCTTTGTTTCGATTAAACCACTTCTGATTTTTCTTCTTGGTTGGTGACTTTTTGATATCCATAATAATAAGTTTACAGTTACTGTTATGTAAATGATGAATATTCCTAGAAAAATGTATTTAAGGGAAACTTTCCTCGCTTTTATATATCCCAACATTATATAGGACTTTTGCACAACTTTTATTTGTTGGTTTAGGCCTTTATTTGCCATTAAATGTCTTATTCTTCCCTTATATATTTTTCAGTGCTTCAATATTTTTTTTACATGCATCTCTTTGACATAATGTTGTGAAACAACATGCTGCATTTTTCACACTTCAGTCTCAGCATGATAATGGATTGATCCAGGTCCTCATCTTAAAGCAAACCTGAAAATAAAAGATAAATAAGATTTTACAATTATCAATGTCACTGATTTATTTTTTTCCACAAAGGCTATTTCTAGATGCACCATGATTATGTACAGTGATTTTCAGAAATACCTTTACTTTAGAGCTATTTTTAAATACATTAGGACTAAAAAGCTATTTTTAGACATCACTTTTATTAATAGATTTTGGAAAAAAAGCTGTCAGCAGATTATATAGAGGATAATCAACTGGTCAATTTTTGATATGAAAAATGTCTCACAAGGATGTGTTGTCAGGCATTGAAAAAGCGAGTGCGCAGCGCAAGTTTTTTTAACACCTTACGACGCATCCGAGTGAGATATTTTTCTTATCAAAAATAACCAGTTGATTATTCTATTTATTATATACCTTATTAACATTTATTATCTTTAATTAGACTAAGAAAGGTAGTGGGATTGTCTGGTTGAAAATATAGAACTTAAAATTAACACTATCTATAAGTGCTTAATGAAAAAAAAAGTAGTTCCTAAATTACGGCAGGAAGTGAAAGTCAAAGTTGATATCGTCACTAGTGATGATATCAAAATTTATTACACTTGGAAATTCCAGGATTTCACAGCTAGGTATATAATAAAATAAATTAATTCTTTCATTGCAAATGACTATTTTTATTATGGTAGCTTTTGTGGATAGCATACTCTACATCAGTATCAGACTGCACAGAGTTGGAGTCTGAACTTGGATCTACGTTATTGTGAAAAAAGCCACACAATCTTGAGATTTAATGACATGAGCTAGAAAGCTTTTGAAAACATCGTAGGAAAAGGAAAAAAATGCTGGTAGCCAGCATTTTCTTCTTTTTCAACAATGTTATCTTTGTGTGACAGTTTTGTTTGAGTCACAATTATTTGAAATAAATTTGGATAGTCTAAAATTTTAATATTTTAAAGAACGTCTGATCGTAGGATCTACACTGTCCAGTAAGGAGATATTTTTTTCTCCCTAAACCACTGCAGACCTGCGATCGTCACATCTGACATTTCATCAGCGGAAAAAAAGTGACAGCACGCATGTCTTAAAAGGCGACAGAAGGGGCATCATTTTGTGTCTTTGCCCATTCCTCATTTATCATGGTTGTCTTATGTTGTTGCACATGTATGTTATTTTCACCTCGCATTATTGTTTACTAAGTAAGTGCACCCGATATGACCTAAGTTGTCAACGGGCCTTAAAACGCCATTCATTCATTCATTTTTTCTCCCTGCAATACTTTTGAAATAGAAAAAGTAGGGGTTTTATTATCAGCTTAAATGTTTCATTTCATTTATTTTCAAAACAAGGCAAAAAGCAGGAGGTCTTCTATTAGAGAGAATAACAGAAATGTTTTACATGATGCAGGCTTGAGATAACTGGAAATGCATTAACCCTTAACCTTCCAATAAGTTACCTCTCACCAAACAATTCCTGTTTTTTCACATCAAAAGAAGCCTATTGAAAACATTGTGGGAAAAGGAGAAAATGTTGGTAACCAACATTTTCTCCTTTTCCCACAATGTTTTCTACCCTCCCCAAAACAAATTTCAAATTTTGAGTCACTTTAATTTTGTCGTCTGCTAGGGCTTTCAATTTGGAACAGTCTTAAATTTTGTCGTCTGGTGAAGAGTGAAATGAAACTTTGAAGCTGATAGTAAAAACAACAAAATTGCTTTTTTCAAACTTTTTTCTTAGAGAAAAAAAATCTCTACTTTAGACAGTGTAGGTCCAAGATCGGACTTCACAGATTCAAGATCAGACTGCACATTCTGTGCAGTCTGATCTTGGATCTACACTGTCTGCAAAAGAACAGTGAGTCGTGCTTAGAAGCCTAGGGGTTAAATTCTTCAGGTTTTTTGCTAAAATTTGATTGACACATTGATAAGGCAGCCTTTTCTGTTGGGAGAATTAGAGGGGGAAAAAAGTGTAAATTCTCATGAAATTGCAAATTCTCATTCTTGTTTCTGTGGAAATGAAGGGGTTTTTTCTTTTTGCAAAGAATCTTTAACCCTTTACTCCATAGATACTCATTTTGACTTATCAACAACAGATAGCTTTTGAAAACACTGTGGGAAAAGGAGAAATTGCTCGTAACGAGCAATTTCTCCTTTTCCCACAATGTTTTCCACTCAATCAGATATTTATATCCTCATTTGTCCATATTTTTGACATCATATCTTTATTTGCTGCTGAAATGAAAGAGCCTCAAATTGGCATATCAGGTAAAGGGTGAAGCCCTTTTTAACTCTGTACCAAACAACAGAATTCTGGATTCGGCCAAACTGAAAGCATGTGCAGATCTTGCAACATAGCTCCAGATGGAGGAAGTGATTTTATTTTCAAAATTGAAAATATTAGTTATTCTCCTCTAAACCCTACTTTGTGGGTACTCATGAGAATCGTCTCATTGAGATGATTCTAATGATTACCCACAACATAGGGTTTGGAAGAGAAGTAATGAATTTGGAATACCATCACACCCTCATATCTGGAGCTTTGGGTGTAGTTTAAAAGACAATATCTGTCTCTGATAGGATAGAAAACATTGTAGAAAAGGTGAAAATGCTATTACCAACAATTTTCTCCTTTGGCCACAATGTTTTCAAAAGGATTCGATTGACATGACTAGCTTCTGCTGACAGTGTAGATCAGGCTGCACAGAACATGCAGTCTGATCATTGGTCTACACTATCTGATAAGGACATCTTGTCCACCAAAAAAAACAACTCTGTTACCTAGCCCAAGTAGCACAGTCCTTAACTCATTACCAAACGAGGAAATTTTAGACTGGTCCACATTGAAAGCATTTGCAGACGACAAAATAAAGGTGACTAAAAAATAGAAATTTGTTCTGGGAAGGGTAGAAAAGACTGTGGGAAAAGGAGAAAATGGTGGTTACCAGCATTTTCTTCTTTTCCCATAGTGTTTTCAAAAGGCTTCTTTCTCAGGGGCATCAAAAGTAGGGATTGTGTGGTAATGGGTTTTAAATACATGACTTAGAGAACAGGGGATCATAGGTTCGATCTCTAGGTTGGCCAATTTCTTTCCAAGGATTGATGATAGTCATTTGCCGCAGGACTCATTCCTGTCTCACGGTTGAAAGTCAGTTTGACAATAGTTAGGAGGGAAAGCAGCCAGTGGTTTGGAAAAAATAGTGTGCAGAGTTACTGGTAAAAGAAACACATGGAAAACAGTGAAACAGGGAACATTATATGAAACTCTTACACTACTACATTTGGCAACTCTTGGGTCTTTAATTAACCCTTTCCCAAATAAGCCCCGGATTTTACGTGTCTGCATTACAAGTCTTTAGGAAAAACTGTGGGAAAAGGAGAAATTGCTCGTAACGAGCAATTTCTCCTTTTCCCATAGCGTTTTTTAACCCTTTTTGAGAACTTTCTGCAATTTTCTCCAATTCCAAAATTGTTGTTTGCAAACTATTTCGGTTTGGAAGGGTCCAAAATTTGTTGTTTTGGAAAGGATTAAGCAAATTTCTCTTAAACCTCTCTGGTTAAATCAATGAAAACAGCAATTGCACATATCTTAGTTTATTATATTGAAGGAGATATGGAAATAAAAATAATTATTACTACAATGGGGTTTTATTGCCTTAAAGGTGGGTATTCAGAATTTTTACATCTCACCAAATTAAAAAAAATATATATCACTGAAATTCATATGAAAAAGTAATACAAATCATCAATAATTAAGATTCATAAAATTACAAAAAAAAATTTTTTTTGATGGTATTCCCTTAAAAGGCTACGTAGCCTCTTAAGGTATTTTTAGATTTCGCGCCAAAAATCAATAAAGCATTTCGGGAATGCCTAGTGACTGGCACGTGACTCATAACGCTTTAATTCCATTACATAACAAACATGTAATAATTATTTTCCACAAAGTCTTCTTCAAACGCCATGTTTAAAACTTCGTCTGGGTATTCCTGTATGTAAATGAGCGAATTGATAATCTAAAAATAGAACGTGTCTCCCCTCGGTGTCGACCTGGGCTGTAGTAAATCTCTGATTTCTCGTGTTGTTCGACAGTGTTCGACTACTGGGGTTTTATGAAAGAAAATTAAAAGGCTTTGGGAGTATACGGATTATTTTTTTGCATTTTTGTACAATTTTCGTCCCAAGACCTGAAGGGCCACCTTTAAGTATTAACCCACACAATCCTGCTTTTTAACAATCCTGTTGAAGAATCCATTTGAAAACATTGTGGAAAAAGGAGAAAGTGTTGTTAACCTGCAATTTCTCCTTTTCTAACAATACTTTCTACTCTTCCAAAATCAAAACTAAATTGTTTATTCAAATGTATTTTGTCGTCTGCAAATGCTCTCAGTCGTAGTCTAAACTTTTGCCCTTTGGTAAAGAGTTAAAGGTGGGTATTTAGGTTTTTCACATCTCACCAAATTAAAAATTATATATATCACTGAAATTTATATGAAAAAAACAATACAAATTATCAATAATTAAGAATCATAAAATTAGCAAAAAAAAATTTTTGATGGTATTCCCTTAAAAGGCTACGTAGCCTCTTAAGGTATTTTTAGATTTTGTGCAAAAAATAGAAAATAGCATTGTGGGAATGAAAAGTGACTGGAACATGACTAATGACGCTTAAATTCCATAACATAACAAACGTGTAATTATTTTCCATAATTTCTTCTTCGGACGTTATGTTTGAAGCGTCCTTTGTGTATTTCCGGTATGTAAATGAGCAAGTTGCTCATCTGAACACAGACCGTGGTTCCCATCGTAAATCTCTAATTTCTCTTGTTGTCGGATGGTTTTCGACTACTGGGGTTTTATGAATGGAAATAAAAAGGCCTTGAGACTATAGGGATGAATTTTTTGTATTTTTGTAAAAAAATTGTCCCAAAATCTGAAGGGCCACCTTTAAACACAATGGTCCGAGATAAAATTTTATTGCAAATTACCAGCATGATTGCAAAACAACTTAATTATAAACAGACATTATTTTTTTTGTTGATGAGGAAAAACACTTGACAAGTAAATGCAAGCTCATTTCTAGAACAGAGCTCTAATCTTTTCTATCCTTTTGAAATTTACACACATTCCTATAAAATGTTCTCAGTTTCAAGCAAGAAATTAACTCTACTTTCACCAAACGGCAACATTTTAGACTTAATTAAACTGAAAGCATTTGCAGAATGACACAATAATTGTGACTCAAAAATTGAAATTTGTCTTGGGGAGGGTAGAAAACATTGTGGGAAAAGGAGAAAATGCTGGTTACCAGCATTTTCTCCTTTTCCCACAATGTTTTCAAAAGGCTTCTTTCACAGGTGTGTTAAAATTTGGGATTGTGTGGTAAAGGATTAAACAGCATTTTTTTTGGACATTTACAATACAAAATGTTGTACCGTCATAAAGACAGCATGTTCTTGTTTTTTTTTTTTCATTTGATTGATTTTTCCTTCGCAAATTCTTGCAATGTAGACAAGTACAAACTTCATCTCGTAAGGAGTATTAAGAGCTCCAAGAAGTCGAAATGTTTTATTTCCCAGGAAATAGAGAGAAAACACATAGGATAGACTGTCACGGGAATCGACTTTGTTTCTGCAGTAAAGTCGTAAAATATCTTTCATCAAATTATTCCTCTACTTTATTTCAACCAAAAATGGTAGGCTGGTCGTAGGAACTTGTCCCTTTGGAACATAAATCAGCTTACTTTATCAAGTTAGAGACCTTAAACTAGTCTGCTAGCAAAAAATAAAACTCTAATAGTTTAGGCAATAACCAGAAGACAAACTTTCAGATTCTACAAATTGAAAAGAATTTTTAGTCCATAAATTAATTGTAGCTCAAATGGTGGGATTTGTTTTCAAAAGGATAGAAAATACTGTATGAACTGGTAAAATTTGCGAAGTTTTATTGGTAAAAAAATGCTTAACTCATTACCATACAACAATATTTTAGGCTTGTCCAAATCGAAAGCACCTGCAGACTTCAAAATAGACATAACTTAAAATGCAATTTATTTCCAGGAGGGTAGAAAACATTTTAGGTAAAGGAGAAAATGCTGGTTACCAGCATTTTTTCCTTTTCCAACAATGTTTTCTAAAGGCTTCTTCCTCAGGGCGTTAAAACTCGGGATTGTGTGTAAAGAGTTAACTCATAACCAAACAACAATATTTTAGCTTGTCCAAACGGAAGGCATTTGCAGACGACAAGATAAAAGTGACTAAAAATTTTGAAATTTGTTTTGTGAAGAGAAGAAAACATTGTGGGAAAAGGAGAAAATGCTGGAAATGTTTTCAAAAGAGTCTTCCTTGGGGTCATCAAAAATGAGGATTGTGTTGTAATGGGTTAAGAAGTTGTTTTCTAGAGAAATGTCTTACTGTGTTGGATAATGTAGATCCATGATCAGAATGCATGATCTTTGCAGTCTTATCTTCTTCTACACTATTTGCAAAAGCTCACAGTGTCTGACTTAGCAGCCAAAGTCTTACATCAGCTTGTCAGCCTTTTTCACACAATCTTGACTTTTAAGGACCCTAATGAATAAGCCTTTTGTAAGTATTGTTGCAAAATGGGAGGCATTTTTTCCTTGTTCCACAATGTTTTCTACTCTTTCAGACATAAATACCATCTTTTTTGCCACGTTTGATAAGTTGTCTCCAGATGGTTTGAATTTGGACTGGTCCTCATTTTTATCATTTAGAAAAGAGGTAAATTAGTCTAGACAGCCTGATCTCAGAATGTGTTCATAACCAGTCTTATAGTGACCATTTGTATGCAGTGGGTGTCTCATTGCAAATAAAACAGAAAACAATGGGGTTGTTTCTCTGGGTTTTGATGTGAACAAATGTGATGGAAGTTTCCTAGCCAGTAAATATTTATACCAAAATGTTCACAAGTAAACCACTATACCAAGATGTTGCAGTTTTTCTCATCATGAATATTTCCAAATTCTTTACTGTTTTGAATAGCATATTATACAGATTTTGATAGTATTTCAGTTATATCATTGTGAGGGCTTACATATTAACCCTTTACTTTACCCCATAAGGCGTTTCTATGGTATCTCTAATTGACCCTAAATAACAGCAAGGATGAAGCTGTTTCATATGCGTATATGACACCTTTTGATAGCATAGAAAACATTGTGGCAAAAGGTGAAATTGCTCGTCATGAGCAATTTCACCTTTTGCCGCAGTGTTTTCCAGAGGCAAGCAAATGCCAATGCGTAGAAATGAGTATCTATAGAGTAAAGGGTTAAATCTTTACCTCTGGATCCCAACTTTTAATGACCCTGGTAATATTGTGGGAAAAGGAGAAAATGCTGGTAAACTATTGTCATCTAATATAGAGTGATATGCAAAATGAAAAGTTACATGCTAAGTCTTATAATAGAAAGTATGGCAAAATGGTTTACTTTTGGCCATTTCTTCATTTTCCACAATGTTTTCAAAAATTGTTAATTCTTTACCAAACAACAAAACTTCAAACTTGCCCAAGTTGGAAGCATTTTCAGACAATAAATTACTTGTGGTACAATTCATATTTTTTTTTGAATGGGTAGAAAACTTTTCTTTGACAGGCAGGAAAGCAGTGTAGGAAAAGGAGAAAATGCTGGTAAACAGCATTTCTCCTTTTCCCGCAATGTTTTCATAAGCGTTAGTTCTTGGGTTTGTAAATCCCAGGATTATGTGGGAAGTGGTTAACATATTACCAAACGACAATATTTTAATCTTGTCCAAATTGAAAGCATTTGCTGACGACAGAATAAAAGTGACTGAAAATTTGAAATTGGTTTTATGAAGGATAGAAAACATTGTGGGAAAAGGAGAAAATGCTGGTTACCAGCATTTTCTCCTTTGCCCACAATGTTTTCTAAAGGCTTCTTTCTCAGGGTCGTCAAAAGTAGGGTTTGTGTGGTAATTGCTTAAAGGGTAGTCAGTTATACATTTATGGGAAGGAAATGGTTAAAGAGAAGATTCACCCATCTTTATGGTGAAGATTTGATTAGTTAAAGCTACCAGCCAGAGAATTACAGGGTTTCCTTCCTTTTCATTCCTTTTTGGTTCCATTGTGTTCCTTTTCTGGAATATAAATGAACCTGTCACATCCTATGGAAGGCCTGTAAATTATCTCCTTTCAAGATAGGAAAAAATATCAATGGATGGGTTTATGCCTTTTGTGGCACGGATAATGGAATAGAAAGTTTTTTTTTCTCTGATAGATTTTGAGATACAACACAAACAACCTAAATTGAAAATGTCTGTAGCTTTGTTGCCTACCACAAGATAAAGGTGAACTTTTTACCAGACAGCAAATTTTTTTTGGCTTCTCCAAATTGGAAGCATTTGCAGACTACATAGTCTTTGCATTACCAAACGACAATATTTTACACTGGTCCAAATTGAAAGCATTTGCAGACGACAAAATAAAAGTAACTGAAAATTTAAAATTTGTTTCATGGAGGGTAGAAAATATTGTGGGAAAAGGAGAAAATGCTGGTTACCAGCATTTTCTCCTTTTCCCACAATGTTTTCTAAAGGCTTCTTTCTCAGGGGTGTCAAAAGTAGGGATTGTGTGGTAATGGGTTAAATAATAGGAAATGTTTCTAAAAGGGTAGAAAACATTGCCAGAAAAGGAGATAGTGCTTGTTTTAGTAAACCATCTGTCTCGTGGATCTTTAATTCTTTACCAAACAACAAAACAGACTGGTCCAAATTGAAAGCACTTGCAGACGACAAAATAAAAGTAACTCAAAAAATTGAAATTTATTTCCAGCAGGGTAGAAAACAATGTGCTAATTACCAGCATTTTCTCCCACAATGTTTTCAAAAGGTTTCTGCCTCAGGGTTGTCAAAATCAGGGATTGGATGGTAAAGGGTTAACTTTGTCCAGCTGTAAAGAATTAAACTTCCAAGTACCAAGGACGTGAATTAACTTTGCTATAAGAAGCAAAGCATTAATAATCCTAACCAATCAAAAAACACTGAAACTTATAAAAATTAGTTAGAGATGGTCTTACTCAACAAGGTTTTAAACATTTCCATTTTTTTGAGCATTTGCAGATGATGGAGAAAATGTTACTCAGAATTTCTGAAATTGAAACTCATCTTTGAAGGATAGAAATCATTTTGGGAAAAGGAGGAATTGCTGGTTACTAGCATTTTAGCCTTGTCCCCCAATGTCTCCCAAAACCTTCTCTTTCTCAGTATTGTTACCTCTTTACCACATAATCCTGAATTTTAACAAGCCTGAGAAAGAAGCCTATTGAAAACATCGTGGGAAAAGGAGAAAATGCTGGCTAACCTGTATTGTTACCTCTTTACCACACAATCCTGAATTTTAACAAGCCTGAGAAAGAAGTCTATTGAAAACATCGTGGGAAAAGGAGAAAATGCTGGCTAACCAGCATTTTTCCTTTTCCCACATAGTTTTCTACCCTTTGACAAAACACATTTCAGTCCCTTTTATTTTGTCATCTGCAAATGCTTTCGATTTGGAAAAACCTAAAATTTTGTCGTTTGGAAATGAGTTAAAAGCCACGATTGTTCTCCTAAATGGACTGACAATCAATGTAAAGAAACAATTTTCAACTAAATAAGTAAAATCCCATGGTTTTCTACTCTGTCAAATTCATTTAGTATTGATTACAGTAATGTCAGCCAAACTAATGGAGGCAGGAGAGAGACAAAGCAGCCATCACACTGTGGGATAGAAAAGTGGTGATAATTTATAGGTTTTTGAGACACGTGGATTCAGAAGTCCATATTTCTCTTGTCTAATAAATTCTTTTATCATCCATCATTGCATCTCTCCGGAAATTTCACCGGACTCTTGCTTTTTGTTGGCAGGATTTAACTCGTTACCACATGAGAAAATTTTAGACTGGTCCAAATTGATAGCATTTGCAGACGACAAAATAAAGGTGATTCAAAAATAGAAATTTGTTCTGGGAAGGGAAGAAAACACTGTGGGAAAAGGAGAAAATGCTGGTTACCAGCATTTTCTCCTTTTCCCACAGTGTTTTCAAAAGGCTTCTTTCTCAGGGGTATCAAAAGTAGGGATTGTGTGGTAATGGGTTAAGTTTTTCCTTTTAAAGGTGGCCCTTCAGAATTTGGGATGAAAATTTTACAAAAATACAAAAATATCATCCTTTTACTCCCAAACCTTTGTAATCATCATTCATAAAACCCCAGTAGTCGAAAACCATCTGACAACACAAGAAATTAGAGATTTACTATGGCCAAGGTGGACATCGACGGGAAACACGTTCTATTTTTACATGACCACCTCGCTCATTTACATACTGGAAAAACACAGACAAAGCTTCAAACATAGCGTCGGAAGAAGATATTATGAAAAATAATTACATGTTTGTTATGTAATGGAATTTAAGCGTCATTAGTCAAGTGTCAGTCACTTAACATTCCCGCAATGCATTTTTTTGTTTTTGGCACGAAATCTAAAAATAGCTTAAGAGGCTACGTAGCCTTTTAAGGGAATACCATCAAAAAAAAATTTTTTTGTTATTTTATCATTCTTATTTATTGATGATTTGTATTGTTTTTTCATATAAATTTCATTGAAATACATATTTTTTTATTTGGTTTGATGTGAAATTTCTAAGTACCCACCTTTAAACCCCCTTAACTCTTTACCAAACGACAAATTTTAGATTGGTCCAAATTCAAAGCACTTGCAGACAACAAAATAAATGCAACTCAGAAATTGAAATTTGTTTAGACCAGGGTAGAAAACTTTGTGGGCAAAGGAGAAAATGCTGGTTACCAGCATTTTCTCCTTTTCCCACAATGTTTTCAAAAGTCTTCTATCGTAGCGTCTTAAAAACCAGGGATTGTTTGGTAAAGGGTTAAATAAATTGTGCAGTGATGGACTGACATTCAATGTAAAGAATCGATTTTCAACTAAATAAGTAAAATCCCATGGTTTCCTACTTTGTCTCAGATTTCCAGTCAACGGTGAACTCCCATAATTTACAATTTAAATCTTTTGCTCGCCAGAGAAAGCTCACCTTATCGGACATTGTAGATCAATATCAGACTTCACATTCTGTGCAGTCTGATCTTGATTTACTCTGATCGCATAAGGTCAGCGAGTCGCACCTAGTAGCCTCATTGGAAAGGGATAAAATGCTGGTAAACTCAAGTTTTGTTTAACTCTTTACCAAATGACAAAATTTTAGACTGGTCCAAACTAAAAGCACTTGCAGACGACAAGATAAAAGTGTCTGGAAATTTGAAAATTGTTTTATGAAGGGAAGAAAACATTGTGGGAAAAGGAGAAAATGCTGGTTACCAGCATTTTCTCCTTTTCCCACAATGTTTTCAGAAGGCTTCTTTCTCAGGGTCGTTAAAAGTCGGGATTGTGTGGTAAAGATTTAACTCTTTACCAAGTGACAAAATTTTACACGGGTCCAAACTGAGAGCACTTGTAAGAACCAGGGATTGTTTGGTAAATTGTTTATTTTGCCGAATCTCAAGGGATTGTTGTTTGGCAAACAAGAGTGGCGCCATTTTTGGGAATTTCAAAATTTAAGGTCATTATTTAAGGAAAAACAACCTTGAAATCCTAAGTTATTTAGAGTGCCAATCAATGATAATATTGTTAAACTATTGCTACTTTTGCCATGAAGTTTCAAAACAAAAAGTGCTTTCAAAGATGCTTTAAAATTCTGCCTATTATTTTCTTAGCCCTTTAACACACATTCCCTACTTAAAATAACCCCAAGAAAGAAGCCCTTTGAAAACATTGTCGGAAAAGGAGAAAATGCTGGTTACCAGCATTTTCTCCTTTTCCAACAATGTTTTCAACCTTCTCGAAACAAATTTCAGTTTTTGAGTCATGTTTATTTTGTCTGCAAGTGCTTTCAATTTGGACCAGTCCAAAACTTTGTCGTTTGGTAAAGAGTTAACTCTTTGTCAGACAACAATATTGCAGACTAATCCAAATTAAAAGCATTAATTTTGCGGACAGCCAAGTATATTATTATGACCCAAATTGTGAAAATTGTCATCTGTAGATTAGAAAACATTGTAGGGCCAAAAGGGAAAATACGGGTTACCAGCATTTTCTCCTTTCAATCTACTATGTTTTCTACAGCCTTGTTCCACAGGATTATTAAATTGAGGGATTAACCCATTACCAAACGACAATATTTTAGACTAGTCCAAATTGAAAGCATTTGCAGACGACAAAATAAAGTGACTGAAAATTTGAAATTTGTTTTGTTAAGAGTAGAAAACATTGAGGGAAAAGGAGAAAATGCTGGTATCCAGCATTTTCTCCTTTTCCCACAATGTTTTCTAAAGGCTTCAGTCTCAGGGGCGCCAAAAGTAGGGATTGCGTGGTAATGGGTTAATTGGTGAAGGGTTGAATATCGATTAAAAGAGGTACTGTGATGGCTCATTATGAAGTTATGGGCAAATAACAAGATTGAAATTATCTTCTTTGTGGCAGTTCCATTAAAATCATTGAGCCTAGAGGCCTTATAATTTGCACGTAATTGTGCAATTTAGGATAATATTATTCATGAGGAGTTTTATAACATGACACTCTAATTGCTGGCAGAACAAAAAATGCATGGAAAATGCAGATACTTCTGAGTGCATCTGATTTGGTCCTAAAGCTAGAATATGCTTGTACCATGTTTTCACATGTTCAAAACTTTGTACAAAACAATGATGTGTTTTGATGATCCTGAAGAAGATTGCTTTTTGAAAGCATTGTGTATATTGAGAGAAATGGCCTAGGTAAACAGCAATTTTTGGCTCATCTGAGCACTGAGTGTTCAAGGTGAGTGTTCGTGATTGTACTGTGTTTATCATGTGATGTGTATGTCTATCATGCGATGTGTGTTGTCCATCATGTATCTTCAACTGTTTCCTGGTATACATTCTAGAGGCCACATCTTCAGTCAAATATTAACAAAAATTGATCATTATGCTTGTCATGATAATATCTTAACAAGCTAGATATTATGTCACATTTGGTCAGAAAGTACGTCAGTGGGTCAAACCTTGGGAAAACTTGGTGTGAACTCTTGAGGTCTCATTTCCAGTCAAAGGCACACAAACACTGATCAGAATGTTTGTGTTGTTAATATCTTAGACAAGAATGCAAATGGGTCAAGTATTATGGTCAAACAGTATGTCCTCAGAACAACTGGGAAAAACCTTGTATGAACTCTAGAGGCCATATTTTCAGTCCCATACTTTGAGGTTATTTAACATGCTCGGGTACAATACTAAATTCTATTGGATGAATACACTGCAGAACCAGTCTACATTTTGGACGAAGCGATATCTGAGTCCAAAATATAAACTGGCCCTACAATATACAAATCAAATTGGAATCAGTATTGTTCCCGAGAATGCTAAATGGTCTCTCTATTACATTTAAAGTAAATGTCAAGTATAGGGTCAATTCAATTTAAATAGTAATGTAATAAACATACCAATAGGGGATTTTGATATTGCTTTTTTTGACCACAGACTTTGGCAGACTACTCTTCTGGTCTAACATTGATATTCGAGATTCTAGCCTCGATTTGAAAAATCCATATTGCACTCTTGCCTCGTTCTGAAAAATCCATATTGTACTACATAGAGGATTTGTTTTTTTCGATGAAAGATCGAAATTCATTTCATCGAGTGGACACCATTGGTAATATTTTCACGAATGGTGCAGCCACGATTGAAAATATTACCGATGGTGTTCACGAGATGAAATAAATTTCGATCTTTCACCAAAAGAAAAACAAATGTTCAATTTATTTCATGCTTTTAACCCTTTCTGGGAGGAGCTATATTAAAATCCAGTACAATTCTTCTCCGTTATTCCCAGTGGCATACCCCTCCCGCATAGCAACACATTAAGGTATATGACGTCATATTTCCCATGTGGTTGTGAAGCATGCGCAATTTACCTAGGCAACAAGAAGGTGAAAATTGATATTTTCACTGGTGGTACCAGTGTAAGATCAAAAAATATTTTCACTGCTATTTCTCAATACCCTACTGGAAAGCATGAAATAATACACAGCATCCAATCTGGAATAAGATATTCTGTACTCACATGGTAGTATTAAAGTGATTTCATGGGACATTAAATTGTAGGTGTGAAATAATAATTGAAACAATAGATTGGTCAGAATGTTTGCCTGGATGATATACCAGATTGAAATGGCTCATGTCAGTTCAAAAAACATGTTCATGGGCAAATCTATAGTAAAACTTTAGTGTACTCAAGAGACAACATTTTCAATTTGATACTGTCACAGATTGGTCAAAATCATGGTCATTGGTTCAGTATTTTAAATCACAACTTTAGCAGTCCTAGATGACTTTTATCTGATTTAATTAGGAGAGCTCTCCAGGGCTAATGATCAAATTCTTTTCTTTTCCCACTGTTGTTCCAGCTATTATTTTAGAAGTAAGATTTAATAATGTCAGTTGAGCCAACATAATATTTTGTTGTCTGCAAAAGTACTTTCAAATTTGATGGTTTAAAACTTGAATATTGGATGAAGAACTTCACGTGAGCAACTTTAGGCCCTCTGCAGCCCTCTGTTTTGGTATAAAAAGAAAAATTTATGATTGTTATCAAATATGACTGTTTCAGAAACAAGGCATAACAGAAACTTTCATTTCAAGACCACAAAAGAATACTAATGGAAAAAGTTTTTAATAGTAAAATACATGTAGCAATGATTTGTGCTTCTCCATAAAGTTCTTCTTTCTTAACTCTTTGCCAAATGACAAAATTTTGGACAGATCCAAATTGAAAGCATTTGCAGATGAGAAAATAAAAGTGACTCAAAAATTGAAACTTTACTTTGGAAGAGTACAAAAAACATAGAGGGAAAAGGAGAAAATGCTGGTTACCAGCATTTTCTCCTTTTCCCACATTGTTTTCTAGAGGCTTCTTTATCAGGGCTGTTAAAAGTCGGGATTGAGTGGTAAAGAGTTATATTCCTGTCTTATTATCGGCTTTGAGAAATTAGGACATTGTCAAGTTGTTGCATGTTTTTTATGTTGCATTAATTTCATTATATATACATGCACTTCTATTTCTTTTTAAACTTGAAGTGGAGAAATGATTAAGATTTCTTTAGTTAAAACAAGAGAGAGTGGCAGAGATGTAGAGAGAGAGAGACAGACAGAAAGAGTTTACATCTCACCTGATTATCTCTTGAATAAAAATATTCCACAGACCTATAAAACTATGTTGCAAACTTCATAAAACTTTTTTACACTTTTATATGGAAAGGAAATCAGACAAGTTCCCAACTAGACTGTTTGGCTGTGTTTTATCGATTACTGAAACCCCTCTTATCAGTTTCTATCAGTTGGAATCAAGGATGAATTACAGTATCTACTCACGCGAACCCTTCCAAAAGAGTGTTTCTCTGGAAAAACCAGGCCCAGCTCTCTGGAGCAATTAATAGGGGTTCCTGTTTCCGAAAGAGAAAATTGTCCTGTAATTTTGTGCTATTGGAAACCTTTTGAGACACTGTAATATGATTATTGGAGAACAATTAGGTTTGATGCCGTTATATCCTCTATCTCTGTTGTGAACCTTGCCAAATTCCTAGCTTCTACAGTTATTTAATCATTCACCACAAAATCCAAAGTTTAACGACCTTGTAGAAAGACATTGCTTTGGTAAACAATGTGAGAGAAAGGAGAAAATGCTGGTACGCTATTTATGCTTACAGTAATAATTTTACAGTATACAGTATCAAGCTACTGGGATTAACCCATTACCACATAATCCCTACTTTTGACAACCCTGAGACAGTATCCTTTAGAAAACATTGTGAGAAAAGGAAAAAATGTTGGTAACCAGCATTTTCTCCTTTTCCCACAATGTTTACTACCCTGCTGGAAACAAATTTCAATTTTTGAGTTCCGTTTATTTTGTCTTCTGCAAGTTCTTTCAATTTGGACCTGTCTAAAATGTTGTCGTTTGCTAAAGAGTTAAACTTTTTTTCAATGTGTAACTCTTTCCAAACGTCAAAATTTTAGAATGGCCCAAATTGAAAGCACTTGCAGATGACAAAATTAATGTGAAACAAAAATTGCATTTGTTCTGGGAAGGGATGAAAACCTTTTGGGAAAAGGAGAAAATGCTGGTTTCCAGCATTTTCTCCTTTTCCCACAAGGTTTTCGAAAAAGGCTTCATTCTCAGAGTCGTAAAATTCCGGGATATTTTCGTAAAGAGTTAATTTTACCAAATTTCTTGCCTAAATCTAAATCATTTGTCGACAACACAACGAATGAAATTTAGCTCAAATACTGGAAATAGTTGTTAAGAGGGAGAAAAAAGAATTATGGGAACTGGAGAAAATATTGAGTTTAAAATTGTTTCATCAGTGAAGTATGTGAAATATTTAAGCATTCATGTTAACTTCAAATATCGGGTAAGAAAGTCAGTCAAACTTTCCCTATTGGTAATGAGTTAGGACGCTTTCCAAGAGTCATTGTTGTAGCTTTACTTTTAGACGACAAAAATTGTATAATGGTTCAGATTTAAAGCATTTACAGAAAATAAAGTATATGTTGCTCAAATGGGGACTTCCCTCTTTGATAGGGTACAAAACATTGAGGGAAAAAGGGAAAATGCTCAGTTTCTAGCATTTTTCTCATTTCCCAGTATGTTTTCAAAAGTTAACTCTTTACCAAACAACAAAATTTTAAACTTGTTCAGATTGAAAGCATTTGCAGATGACAAAATAATTTTGAACCCAAAAATTGTAACTTGACATCAGAAGAGGAGAAAACATTGTAGGAAAAGGAGAAAATGCTGGTAACCAGCATTTTCTCCTTTTCCCACAATGTTTTCAGAAGGCTTCTTCCTCTGGGTTGTAAAAAACCAGGGATTGTTTGGTAGTGGGTTAATCTCTTCAGGGAAGTTGACATGTGGGATTGTTTGGCTAAGGGTTAGATAGATATCCATCTGACTTGATTAACTTTTCACGGCTGACTTTGAAATGTGACCATCTTGTATCAATAAAATCCTGCCTTGGCCAGTGCTTTCATTCTAGAGAATACTGAAAACCCTTTTCAGAGGGAATATAAACCAAGACAAATTGTTTATTGAGAGCAGTTTCTTCATTTGTTTCAATGATTCTTCTGCTTTTGACCCAAGATTTATTTGCTTGCTAATTTCTTGGAAAGTTTTTTCCAAGATATTTTTTTTTCATTTGTGCGAGTCACATTTTGGGAATTTTGTTGATTAGACATTAATTTAATATAATTGGGAATAGTCTTTGTTCTGTGAGTCTCTACCAACCAATATCAAGTTTTTATGACCTTTTAGAAAGACAGCTTTTGACGACATAGTGGGAAAAGGAGAAAAATGCTAGTAACGTTTTCCTACAATGTTTTCATCTCAATTAAAGGTAAGTTTCATCAGTTAACCCTTTACTTAACAATCCCTGGTTTTTTATGACCCAGAGAAAGAAGCCATCTGAAAACAATGTTTTCAAAAGGCTCTTTTCTCAGGGTGGTCATTAAAAGTCCGGACTGTGTGGTAACTGTACAATCAACCAACTTTAAAACTTATCAAAGTAGAAAAGCATTTACAATAACTTAAATAATACATATTCAGATGAAAGGATTTGTCTTCTCAAGGGTAAAAAATGATGTGGGAACAGGAGAAAATGTGGGTTACCAGCATTTTTCTCCTGTTTCCACAATATTTTTTACATGCATATGGTTGTTTGGAGAAAAGTTACCACAGCACTGGACTGGGACCACCGTGTTTATTACAGATTGAATGTTCACAAATGATTAATCAGTCCAGAGACTGGGCTGCTGTCTATTTATTGGCAGATTTTATATGAAGTGAATAATATTATGGAATATTTATAAGCATACTTGTGATTATGAATTAATGACTGATCCCTAGCACTTCACCAGACAGTGATAGTTTATTCCATATTCAAGGCATTTTTCAAACAACAAACTTCAGTGTGGCTCACATGATAGAATTTGTCTTTGAAAGGGTTGAAAACATTGTGGGAAAAGAAAGGAGAAAATTTCTCCCTTGTCAACAACAGTTTCAAAGGATCATGAAAACCCAAGATAACAATTGAAGTAATGAATGAGAGTGACACTTAGGTTCTTACAAAATGAGAAAATGTTAGACTCTTCCATACTGAAAACATTTCAAGATAAAGAATTAACATACATGTACTGGTAAGTCAAATGATGGAATATGTCATTGAAAGGTTAGAAAACATTGTAGTAAAGGGAGAAATTGGTGCTAAGCAGCATTTTCTCCTTTCGCCACAAAATTTGATAAAACAAAAGCCTTCTCGAAGTGCAAGTTTGTTGAAGAATTAATTACCTCTGTAGTGCAACTTAACTTGATTTTAGCAAAAAGTAGATCGGGATCAGAATGCAGAGTGCAGAGACTGATGAGAAGGATGAAGTCTAAGTGATGTCTATACTAAATGACAAAATTATAGTATCAGATTGACAGTTTTTCTTCTTTCTCTTAATGTTTTATACGTTTGCAAGAAAAATTCCGTCCTTTTAGTGACATTTTATTTGTTGACTGCAAAGCGCTGTTAGTTTGGATGAGCCCAAAATTTTATAGTTTGTTCATGACTGAACAATCACAAATTACTTTCAGCAGATGACAACTATTTTCGCACTTACCAGTACACCAGTGTTTCTTTCCTTTAGGAAGAGTAAAAACCCATTACCACACAAGCCCAACTTTTGACAACCCTAAGGAAGAAGCCTTCAGAAAACACTGTGGGAAAAGGAGAAAATGCTGGTTACCAGCATTTTCTCCTTTTCCCACAATGTTTTCTACACATCACTAAAGAAATTTAAAAATTTCAGTCACTTTGATTTTGTCGTCTGCAAATGCTTTCGATTTGGATCAGTCTATGTATTTGTTGTTTGGTAAATTGTTAAGTATTATATTCTGGCTGATTATCAGGAAACTGTAATGAGCCATGAATTTAGAGAGGAAATGAATCTGAACCAATTAATAAGAATTGACAGCAGAGCTTAAACATCAATAACACCTCCAAAGATGTGTTGTGTTTCTCTCCACTTTTTGTTGGTTGCCCCACAGTAATGTTTAACTCTTTACCACACAATCCCGACTTTTAACGACCCTGAGAAAGAAGCGTTTAGAAAACACTGTAGGAAATGGAGAAAATGCTGGTAACCAGCATTTTCTCCATTTCCCACAGTGTTTTCTACGCTTCCCAAACCAAATTTTAATTTTTCAGTCACTTTTATTTTGTCATCTGCAAATGCTTTGAATTTGGACCAGTCTAAAATTTTGTTGTGTGGTAATAGGTTAAGTGCTTTTTATGCCTATTTATTAATGGCAATTTTTGTTCTAAGACAGTATCAGAAAAGAGAAACATCAGTATGTATTTGACAAATTCCATTGTTGAAATACATCAGTTCGGCATCCCTATCAGTTTTGTTGGTTCTTTTTCCTACACCAGTCCAAAGACTTGTGGGTTTCTCTCGACTTTTTGGGGGTTGCCCCACAGTAATCTTTAAGTGCTTTTCATGCTGATTTATTACTGTCAATTTTTGTTCTATGACAATATCAGAAAAGAGAAACATCATAGTATGTACATGTATTTGACAAATTCTATCGTTGAAGCACATCATTTTGGTATCTGTATCAAATTTGTTGGTTCTTTTTCTTGTTTAACTTCTACATGTATTTCAACTCTTTACCAAAATTTTCATGGCAATTAAAATATTTATTTTGTCCAATTTTAACCCTTTACCACACAATGATGACTTTCAATGACCCTGAAGAAGAAGCCCTTTGAAAACATTGTGGGAAAAGGAGAAAATGCTGCCTACCAGCATTTTGTCCTTTAACCGCAACTTTCTTCTACCCTACCAAAAAAAATGAAATTTCATCATTTGAGCCAAAATAAAATTGTCACCTGCAAATGCTGTTGATTCAGATAGGTGTAAAATTTTGCAGTGTGGTAAAGGGTTAACCCATTACCAAACGACAATATTTTAGACTGGTCCAAATTGAAAGCGTTTGCAGACGACAAAATAAAAGTGACTGAAATTTTGAAATTTGTTTTGTGAAGGGTAGAAAACATTGTGGGAAAAGGAGAAAATGCTGGTTACCAGCATTTTCTCCTTTTCCCACAATGTTTTCTAAAGGCTTCTTTCTCAGGGGCGTCAAAAGTAGGGATTAAGTGGTAATGGGTTAAGGGGATCTGCAGACAGTAGGGTAGATGTGAGTCAAACGATAGGATATCATCGGTTTACTTCCAAAACTTTGTAACTACAGCTTGTTTCAAGCTGTAGTTACGAGGTTTTTGAAGTAAACCAACCCTATGGCTTTGCAAGGGCAGAAAGCATTGTGTGGAAATGGAGAAAATGCTTATCACCAGTATCTTCCCTGTTTCCCATTTTTTAAAAACCTTTCTTTATCAGGGTATCAGGGTTGTCAAAACTGTGGATAAGTCCCAGTGGCAGCTAGAAAAAGCTTCTTTTTCAGGGTCATGAAAACCAGGGATTGTTCAGGAAAGGGTTAAAGACCCCAATGAGGAAGGTTTTTTGAGACATTGAAAAAAGAAGAAAAATGTCATAGCCAGCACTTTCTCCTTTTCCCACAATGTTTTACACCTTTTCTAGGGCATAATCGATCATTTGATATTTTCATATACATGTATCATTTGCAAATGGAAAAGTTAATTTTGTAATTGTTGAAATGAATAATTATTACATAGATTATTAAAATGAATCATTCATACCTTTTCACTTCTAATTGAAAATCTGTAATATAAATCCTCAAATTCCTCCCATTTAGCAAAAATTCCATGCATGTATGAACAGCCTTTCAAGCCAGACTGGGCTTATCAGCTGCTTGAAGGCTTTTAAGCAGGTGTGTATGTTCTGTCAGGGAATTGATAAATAGTATCAGATAATTGTAAATGTTATCAAACTTTGGTATCAAATGTACTCACTAGGGAGTTCCTCCTTAGACCCTTTACAGCACGCAGGAACTGATTTTGCTGTAGACTTGTCCAATTTCAAAGCATTAGCAGAGAACACATCATATGAGGCTAATTTAAGGGTATTCGACTGTGAAAGGTTATAAAACTCTGTGGAAATTGGAGAAAATACTGGGTACAAGCATTTATTCCTTTTCCTATAACCTTTTCTGTTTTTCTAAAGTCAAATTTTAATTTATGAGTCACGTTTATTTTTGTTGTCTACATATCCTTTCAATTTGAACAAGTGTAAAATTTTGTTAATTGGTAACAAGTGAAGCTGTACTTGATGCTTTGGGAAGGGTAGAAAACATTGTGGGGAAGGGAAAAAATGCAGGGACTCCTGTTCACACAATATTTTCAAAAAGCCTCTTTCTCAGTCGTAAAAACCAGAGATTGCTTGACAACGTATTAGCTCTTTGACTATGAATGGAGTGCATTTTCTCAAAGGCTGCAAATACACTTCCGCTAGAAGATTAAGAGACTGTGGTATGACAGTTTGTTAATAACCTTGAATAAAGCATTGGACAGCATAGATTAGAGATCAGACTGCATGTTCTGTGCAGTCTGATCTTAATCTACATTGCCCACTAAAGCTTCTTGCATTGACTTTAGTACAGAAAGAGTTAAAGAGTAGTTTACATGTAATTAAGAAAAGCATCAAAAAGATTTCAACAGTAGATCTACTGTTGAATAGTAAGTCTTCATCTGACTGCAAAATATGGTCTTGTCCATTATAAAAAGAAATCATGTAGTTATACAAGAGGTGGCACAAGTGATGCTATTTGTGTTTTTAAAGGGTAGCAAGCATTATATGGAAGAGAAGCAATGCAGGTTTATATTTGCAATCTCCCCTTTTCATCCAGTGCTTTTGAGGTCCATTTCCCTAGCACTATAAAAGCAAAGAATTTATTGGTAAGGATTGAAGGAGTTCTCCCTTCTCCAATTTTATGACCATTAGAATGAAATCACCATTATCTTGGTTTTATTACAGACTTGCACACAAAGGTTGCTTGGTTTACTTTTACTTGGCCCTTTACAAAGGGTTAAGTTACATGAAATGCCCTTTGGGTAAAGATAGCTTTGTTAGCATAGGGAAAGATGAGACAAAGATAGAAAGCTCCAACAAGCCTCTCTGGATAGGCACTTGTTTGAGGATAAGTTTTGGTTGCTTATTGCGACTCACTGACCTTTTGCGAACAGTGTAGATCAAGATCAGACTGCACAGAACGTGCAGTCTGATCTTGGATCTATGCTGTCCGATACGGAGATATTTGTCACCGAAACATACCTTTGAAATAAAAATTTTTGGGTTTTTACTATCGAATTGAAAATTTCATTTCAGATATTTAGCAGGATAAGTTAACATGTAATTAACCACTAAAATATCCTGCTAAAATACTGATGAGAAATCTTCAATTCGATATTGAAAGTCCAAATACTGGTACACGTATTTTAACCCTTTACCATTGACAATCCCTGGTTTTTACGACCCTGAGATAGAAGCCTTTTGAAAACATTGTGGTAACCAGCACTTTCTCCTTTTCTAACAGTGTTTTCTACCCTACTAGAAACAAATTTTAATTTTTGAGTTACATTTATTTTGTCGTCTGCAAGTGCTTTCAATTTGGACCAGTCTGAAATTTTGTCGTTTGGTAAAGAGTTAACATGTAATTCACCCTTAACCTGCTAGATAACTAATGCTAAATCTTCAGTTCGATGATGAAAGTCCAAATACTATTACTTCAACATTATGTTTTAGGGAATAATATTTCTCTGTCCGACAGTGTAGATTCAAGATCAGACTGTACCTTCTGTGCAGCCTGATCTTGATCTATAATGTCCGCAGAAGGTCATTGAGTCAGGCTTAGCAGCCGAAGGGTTAACTCATTACCAAAAGACAATATTTTAGACTGGTCTGAATTGAAAACATTTGCAGACGACAAAATAAAAGTGACTGAAAATTTGAAGTTTGATTTGTGAAGGGTAGAAAACATTGTGGGAAAAGGAGAAAATGCTGGTTACCAGCATTTTCTCCTTTTCCCACAATGTTTTCTAAAGGCTTCTTTCTCAGGGGCGTCAAAAGTAGGGATTGAGTGGTAATGGGTTAAGATAGCATCAAAAAGATTTCAACAGTAGATCTATAGTGCTGTACCAGGCTCCCTTTACTTGACCACGAAATTTTGTGCTTTTCCTTATACAAAGCGTTTTCATCTTTTGCCATGATGTTAACCCATTACCACACAATCCCTACTTTTGACGCCCCTGAAAAAGAAGCCTATTGAAAACATTGTAGAAAAAGGAGAAAATGCTGGTAACCAGCATTTTCTCCTTATCCCACAATCTTTCCTACCCTTCACAAAACATTTAATTTCAAATTTTCAATCACTTTTATTTTGTCGTCTGCAAGTGCTTTTGATTTGGACAAGCCTAAGATATTGTCGTTTGGTAATGAGTTGAACTTTTCAAAAGCTTAGTAAGGATTGTGATAGATGAAACCTAAGATTATTAAAGCCCCACAAATTCCCACTCCCAAGCAAACAGTAACTGTTCTTCATAGGTAAGTTTATGGGCAATGCATTAAGATAGCATCAAAAAGATTTCAACAATAGATCTGCTTCTGTATCAGCTCTATACCAGACCTCAAAATTGTGCACTTACTATGCTCAAAGTATTTTCTTCTTTTCCGATGTGGCTTTCCATAGCTTTTGTTAGAACTGGAGTAGATGAAGCTCGGGATAGAAAGCTCAACAAACCCCCTACTCTCGTCCAATGCAGTTGTTTAAAGATTATTTATGTGTAATTAAAATAGGCATCAAAAAGATTTTAGATAGATTATGCTGTTGAATCTCTTAACTTGACCTGACAGAATATTACACCAGTCCTGTCTGCATTGAAAGTATTTTTATAGACGAGAAATCAAACAAGTCTTAAACGAGGGGTTTTGTCTTTAAAATGGTTTAAAAGCATTGTGTGAAAAGTAGAAAATGCCGGTTACCAGCATTTTCTCCTTTTCACTCAATGCTTTTAGAGGCTGTTTCTTTTGGAACTGTAAAAGCAAAGGGTTTTATGTGTAAAGATTCAAGGAGTTCTTTCTTCTTTATTTTTATGTCCATTAATTGGGATGAAAATAAAATCAAGAAAGAGTACTTACTTACTTTCATCATGTAATTGCCCACCAAACAACCCATTTTCTACCCTTAGAATGAAATATTCCATGGATGGAGCCAGATTTAATTTCTTTCCAGATGCTTTTGAATTTGTATTGTCCAGTAAAGACTTAAGAACACCAGGGTTGAAATTTTTAAACCCTTGGAACAAATCTGGTTGAGCTTAGAATCATGCCAGCAATCCCTGCAGGGTTTCAAGCCCTGTATGTTACTGACTGAGGGAATGGCTGGCTGGGTCATTATATTCAGTGTTAGATGGCATTCTACAAAATTTTAATACACATTTGTCCAATTTGGGCATTCTGGGTACAGAACCGGACTACTTTTCTACAAGACTACCATTACTTTGAATTTCAAACTACCGGTAAAATAATTGTTTACCTGGTACGATTCTTTCTGCTATTATCAGAAATTTAGAGAAATCTTGAGGCAAAACAGGCCTGATTTCTCCTCAAAATATTAAGAGAAGCCATTTTCTCCATTGCTACTTTATAGCACTACATCCCCCCAGCTTTGAGGAGAGCAATGTGTCATATGACCCAAGTCGAATCTTTGAAGAATATGACATGCGCGGACAACCTGGGCTGGATAAAAAATCTGGCTATGGATGCATAGTAACCTTTGTTAGAGTATTTGTTTTTCTCTCTCTCCCTCTCTCTCTGTTAGAAAACTGTTACGGGTGGCTTAACCCTTTCCCAAACGGAAAATTTTAGACCATACCATATTGAAAGCATTCTGCAGATGACAACTTAACAGTTGCTGAAAAGATCGTTTTTCTATATGATAGGGTAGAAAACATTGTGGGAATAGGAGAAAATGCTGGTTACCAGCATTTTCTCCTTTTCCCACAATGTTTTCAAAAGGCTTCTATTTCTGACCCGTAAAAACCAGGGATTGTTTGGGAAAGGGTTAAAAAGAATGTTTTTCGTAGTACTGGTAAAAGAAACTCAAGTTAAGCATTGATAGGACTGAAAACTGTTGAAAATGGTTTCAAACTTAGAACTTATAAATTGGCAAAAGTACGAGTGTAGTGTTTTAAAGTAATTTTTCAGAATTTTCTGGTGGGTAAGAAGTGAGAAAAACAGAAAAAAGTAAATTCCAGATCAGAATTTCGTTACAGTTCACTTTACTGTTTTTATGTGGCTGTCAATGAAATGTCATAAATAGCTCAGCTCATTACATTTCCCATGATGCCACCCTGCTAGAAAAACTTGTTTTATCAGACCGGGCTTCTTATCCCTGTAAGTCGTAACTACACGGCAAAAATTTAGACTCGGATAAACTGGAAGCATCTGCAGATGATAATTTTATTCTTGTTTAAATGATAGAATTTGTCTTCCATAGGGTAGAAAACATTGTGGTTACCAGCATTTTCTCCTTTTCCTACAATGTTTTCAAAAGGCTTTTCCTTCAGGGTTGTTAACAACCATATTAAAGAAAGCCTTTGAAAACATTGTGGAAGCATTTCCCCCTTCTTCCATAATATTTTCTACTGAATCCAACATAAATTTCTGTTTTTTAGACTTTTTTTTGTCGTTTGCAGGTGCTTTCAATTTTGACAAATCTTAAATTTTGTTGAATAAATGTATTATTTATGACGATGAAGTCTTTTAAAAATATTTTGACTACCAGCATTTACACCTTTTCCCACAGTGTTTTCTACCTTACCTTAGACAAATCCGGAGTAAAGAGTTAACAGTTCCAAGGAGAAGTTTCCTAGATTTACAAGGCTGTCAAAACATCAGTGAGGCAGCATTAATTAGAAAGTTTGCCAATTAAGTCTAATTACTGTGAAGAATTACCGACACTACAGGCCCCACAATTTTCTCAACACTTTTCCCTGCTATGTAAATCCTTTACCACACAACAACATTTTAGACTCGTCTAAATTGAAAGCATTTGCAGACAACAAAATTAATGTGATGCAAAAATTTAAGTTCTTTTGGGTAGGGTAGAAAACAATGTGGGAAAAGGAGAAAATGCTGGTTACCAGCATTTTCTCTTTTTCCCACAATGTTTTCAAAAGGCTTCTTCCTCAGGTTCATGAAAATGGGGGATTGTCGGGTAAAGTGTTAATCTTTTACCAGTTGATGTAGTGGTTTTACTTGCAATTGTAGAAGAAAGTTGCAGCAATGCAGTGGAATACAGGAAAATTTTAAGCAAGGAAAAAAGCAACAGGGGAAAACGGGGACACTTTCTTTCCTGTCACTTTCTCCCACCCCCACACTCTTTTCTTGTCTCTAATTTCTGGGCTTTTCTGATGTCTTACCTTTTCAAAGATGTGTTTCATCACCAGGGCCATATTTAGTTTGTTGTTCTTAGTGACAGTACTTTCATTTAACCCATTACCAAAAGTCAATATTTTAGACTGGCCCAAATTGAAAGCATTTGCAGACGACAAAATAAAAGTGACTGAAAATTTGAAATTTGTTTTGGGATGGATAGAAAACATTGTGGGAAAAGGAGAAAATGCTGGTTACCAGCATTTTCTCCTTTTCCCACAATGTTTTCTAAAGGCTCCTTTCTCAAGGGCGTCAAAAGTAGGGATTGTGTGGTAATGGGTTAAGTCTGAAGTATTGTCGGTTCTTAAAGAGTAAAGGAATAAATAATTTTTATGAAGTGTTAATCCAGTGGCATCAAAGGAAGAACTCAAAAGCAAAAAGCAGAACTTTATATCAGTTACTCTTAACCCATTACCACACAATCCCTACTTTTGACGTCCCTGAGAAAGAAGCCTTTAGAAAATATGGTGGGAAAAGGAGAAAATGCTGTTAATCAGCATTTTTTCCTTTTCCCACAATGTTTTCTACCCTTCACAAAACAAATTTCAAATTTTCATTCACTTTTATTTTGTTGTCTGCAAATGCTTTCAATTTGAACAAGTCTAAAATTTTGTCGTCTGGTAATGAGTTGAGCAAACAATGATTTTCGTCATTGAAAATTGAAAGCATTTTCATCCAACAAATGTGAATTAATTGATGATATTTGCACTTAAAGGGTTAGAAAACATTGTGGGAAAAGAAGCAAATGCTGGCGATCATGGTTTTCTCCTATTTCCCACAATTGTTTGTAAGCTGTCTTTCTCATCGCTGTGAATATATGATTGTTACCTGAAGGGAGAAGTCAAATATCTTGAGTAATTTGCTTGTCAAGATCTTTCAGTGAAGCAATTAACATGGTCTGATGGATTGAAATAGATACAGTAAAATATAGTAGTATAGGAATCAGCATAGAGAACAAACTCTGTGTGTTGGAAATTATGTGTCTTTAGATCTAGGAGTAATAAAATTCTCTTTCTGAAACTTTAACATTCTGTAACCATTTCCCACACACTCACAAGATTTAATGACCTTGAACAATAAGGTCTTTTCCTTTTCACATATTACATGAATACATGTATCTTCTACCTTATCAAATATATAATTCTTCCTCAAAACAACATTCAATTTAAATTCTGCAATTACATTTGATTTGGTCAAGTCCAAAATTTTGTTGTTGGTATAAAATTTAAAGGTGGGTATTTAGAATTTTCACATCACACCAAATTAAGAAATTTATATGTCACTGAAATTTATATAAAAAAACAATACAAATCATTAGTAATTAGGAATCATAAAGTTACAAAGAAAATTTTTTTTTTGGTGGTATTCCCTTAACTCATTACCAAACGACAAAATTTTAGATTGGTCCAAATTGAAAGCATTTGCAGACGACAAAATACAAGTGTCTGAAAATTCGAAATTTGTCATGTGAAGGGTAGAAAGCATTGTGGGAAAAGGAGAAAATGCTGGTAACCAGCATTTTCTCCTTTTCCCACAATGTTTTCCAAAGGCTTCTTTCTTAGGGACGTCAAAAGTAGGGATTGTGTGGTAATGGGTTAACTCATTACCAAACAACAAAATTTTAGACTTGTCCAAATCGAAAGCATTTGCAGTCGACAAAATAAAAGTGACTGAGAATTTGACATTTGTTTTGTGAACGGTAGAAAACATTGTGGGTAAAGGAGAAAATGCTGGTTACTAGCATTTTCTCCTTTTCCCACAATGTTTTCTAAAGGCTTCTTTCTCAGGGGCATCAAAAGTAGGGATTGTGTGTTAATGGGTTAACTCAACAACATTTTAATTGACACTTTACCAAACAACAAAATTATAGACTGGTCCATTATTGAGAGCATTAAGTTTGCAGACCACAAAATAAATGAGGCTGAAAAGTTGAAATTGGGTTTGGGAGGGGTAGAAAACATTGTGGGAAAAGGAGAAAATGCTGGTTACCAGCATTTTCTCCTTTTCTCACAATGTTTTCAAAAGGCTTCTTTCTCAGGGTTGTTAAAAGTCAGGATTGTGTGGTAAAGAGTTAATTTTTGCAAATACTTTTAATTTGGTCAAATCCAAAATGCTGTTGTTGGTATAAAATTTATGAAGATTATAATTATGCCAAGCTGCACGTTTTAGCTTGTATTACCAATGTTTCAGTGACGTCAGTTCCCAGCAACGTCAGTTTTCATTGAATTGGGGCAGTCAGAATGGAAATTCTACTATGTCAGCGTGCTCAATTTTTTAAACCAAAAAACAGGTAAAAATTGCAAACAAACCTTGGAATGGTACAACTTTGCAGTATGATA
This sequence comes from Tridacna crocea, assembly GCA_943736015.1. Classification (NCBI taxonomy): domain Eukaryota; kingdom Metazoa; phylum Mollusca; class Bivalvia; order Cardiida; family Cardiidae; genus Tridacna; species Tridacna crocea. The sequence goes on along the minus strand of OX031068.1, from coordinate 18,154,935 downwards.
AATTGGTTGTATAGTCAGGTGGCAGGGGACTTGAAAACTTGTTCACGGCTGTTCATGGCTGTGGCAAATCATGTTGCCACTTCGCATTCGGCTCAGGGCAACATCATTCACCACAGCCAGGAACAAGTTTCCAAGTCCCCTGCCACCTGACCGCACAACAAATACTATTTTTTGTTGAAGAGTTAAACAGAATTCTTATTTGTTATTATTGGTTTATCATTTGTGTAATTTCAGTCTGTGACCAATGAGGATGTGACTCAGGAAGAATTGGGCGGAGCTAAGACCCACACTTCTGTATCAGGTAAAATGAAACAAATATTTAGTCTTCCATTTCACCATTCTGAGGCATGTGTGATTTTCTGCTGTTTCACCCCTTGATGTTGTTTCAAATATTATTGAATATGAATAAAGAAAAGTCAAATGGGAAAAAAATTGAATTCCTTTCCAAATGTACTAACAAAATTACATGCATGGTACAGTCATTCTCAAAAAATGGGTACAATTACACTTGAAAAAATGTCCAAATTTTTAGTTTCTCAAATGATTACCATATTTACTGGATTGTAAAATTCAACTATCGAAAAAATTATCTGCAAAGTTCGACACACTCAACATCAACCATCGCCGAGAAATGTGCCGGCAAAATAATCAAGCGTCAGGCTCTGTTACGGATGTTAGAAACACTACCTGTTTGTAATAAGTACTTTAAATGAGTGATGGAGCACGTTTTTAATATAAAAGTGGAACCAATAAACTGCATAAACATTTTACTGACATATGCTAAAACATCACTTATGTTAATACCAGTATTCCCCGTATGAATCAAGCCAGTGCTTTTGTTACGGAGGTTAGCAACACGTGTTCATTTAAATGAAACAAACAAATCTAACATTATTGCTGCACCCACAACATGATACCATTAGCAAGGAGCCATTATTTCTTTCAAAACACTAAGTTATTTAGAATATTCTCAGAAACTAAACTGTTTAACCTGGTTCCGGACAATATTTACACCAGAAAATGGGTTAAGTATCAAGGTGTATTAAACAGTATCTGCTCTTTTTGTTTAACAAATAATGGAACCCACACAATAATAATATATAAACATCTTGAGAACCATACGGTATGACATCACTGATATACACACCAGCATTGCTGGTAGAAACCTAATTAATACTTTTGTTAAGGATATTAACAAAAATAGAAAAACAGCCAAATAAGAAATATAAAACTTTCCTTTGTATAATTATGCAACATTAGTATACAGCTTTGATTCCTATAAGACGGGACCCTAAGTTATTTTGTGCCTTATCAGGATCCAAGCTGTTTGACTTTTGAACTGGTGTACTAGAAAACCTAACCGGTTAGCTAAGATGCTGATGAGAGAATGTATTCTTAATCACTTTCTGCCTGTGGTTAACTGGATCGCTCTCTTTCTTCTTTGTTCTTTTTCTTTAAAAAAGAAAGTCTTTATTTTTCCTTTCAGTCTGTAGGTCAATTTCTTATGCCTTCCAACGTTTATGACTGTCATTTTGCAACAGAAATCATGTGTTTGGATGTGGGACTTTGAAGTAATATTAATGACGGCATGAAGTTATCAAATTTACCAAGTTTTAACCGAGCGTATTTTTTTTTCAAATCTCCACTGACTTCTAATGTCTGTAACGGCACAATTCAACACTATCAAACATTATTTACGTTAAAAAAAGTTTTTCTAATGTTAAAATTTACCTAAATCATAACTCGATCGAACAATATTCAATCCATTTATGCCAGGCAGACTTAGAAAAATCACAGATTGAGAAACAATAACTACTTCATCTAACCTCCGTAACGGTTTAGTACCCTTTACATATATTTCTATCATCGATTTTTGCACTTTTCACATTTCACACAGTATGTGACGTCCTAACAGACTGTAAAACATGATTTAAGAAATTCAAAACGGATCTAAATTGATTTCATAGAACAAAATGCATATGTTGCTACGAGTCTAACTTCCGTAACAAAAAGGGGAAGGATTTGATTGTTCAGAAATATTCAATGTTGACACTGGTATTAAGGCATCGATTTTTTTTTTTTAACAGTCACATTCCTGGTGCTTATGATACATATCTACAATAATCATTTAGTAGAGACATAACCGTTTAATAGTATGTTTGTGATTACAAGAAAACTCATTTGGCACCTACTTTCAACCTCCGGCATGGGTTCCAGACACAACACTTGCGGCTGATTGTTTTTATTTCGAACATATACATCGGTGGCGGTGTCAAAATAGGTTATACCCTCAGGATAACATCTTAAGTGAAGTCACTTTTGTCAGAAAAAATAATTGGTTACGGATGTTAGTCGTTACGGATGTTAGAAATATTTCATTAAAATTGACATTTAGCGGAGGAGATGCAGGAGAGACTCACGTGCACTTTTTCAATTATCTATCCTTGATTGAGTCCAAACTAAAACGGTGTCTATTTCACAGGGACCAATCAATTTATGGTAGAAAAAGCCGTTACGGATGTTAGCAAAGAATTTGTCCCAAATAGCTTTTTTGTATTTCATATGTAACAGTCAGCTCAACTCTAAAGGAATGTTAAAAATTATCAAAGGGTTGTCAGCTCTATCCATTCCACACCTGAAAAAAGGTATTTTAGAGTACATGACACAGTTCAAAAGACTTGCAATAAATTGATCAAAATGTGTTACGGACGTTAGGTATGATTTTGCGACAAATGATTTTGGATGAAAGAATATATAACCTCTGGATATAATTAAGAAAAGTATCCAAATACGGTAGGTGTTAGTTGTGTCAATTGAAAAAATAAAGTATACGGCCCGATTCTTTCTAATCTTAAGATACAGCAGGAGTACACATACTGTGTATAATACCTGCGACAGGCAAAATTTAACAACATCCATCCAATTAAAAGGATACTATTGTCACAAAATGAATCTGATGACTCTCAAAGTATACTTATTGTAGACTAGTATCATCAGTGATATAAAAATAGTTGGTCTGCCTCTCACTTGTATGTAATCATTAGAGTAATTCATGTATTTATTGATGCGACAAGCATTTTTCGTAATTGTACCCATTTTTGGAGAATGACTGGGTAGTGAAACTCTTTCTGTAACAATAAACTTTTTTGCTCTACCATAGTAAAAGAATTTTGCAGATGACAAATTGATTGTAGCTAACTATGGAATGCCAAAGCAGAAAATATTAAAGATATAAAAACACTATCAAGATATTTGAAATATTTAATCAAGATAGTCGCAATTATACCAAAACGATATAAAAATTTGATATATGAAAGTAAAATTATCATATCAAAACACAGAACCACTTCAAGACAAATAAATATACTTCAAGATGTAAAAACAGCATCAACATTCTAAAAAAACACACTGGGCTAGACAAATAAATATGCTTCAAGGTGTAAATCAGCATCAACATTTTAAAAACCACACCAAGACAAGTATATATACTTCAAGATGTAAAAACAGCATCAACATTTTAAAAACTACACCAAGACAAATAAATATACTTCAAGATGTAAAAACAGCATCAACATTTTAAAAACTACAACAAGACAAATAAATATAGATCTACTTCAAGATGTAAAAACAGCATCAACATTTTGAAAACCACACCAACACAAATAAATATACTTCAAGATGTAAAAACATTATCAAGATTTTAAAAACTACAGCAAGACTCACGTGACCAATCAAGACTCACGTGACCAATCAAGACTCACGTGACCACAAAATCCATGACGTCATCACTTGGCGAAAAGAATGTACACACACTGCTGCTGCTTGACTGTTGACACAGTCACACTGTCATTTTTATTCGGCGTAGTCACGTTAATCATTGACCACCCCAAGATCTTAAAAACGCCACAGTTTTGTAAAATTTTAACGGTTCACTACACAATCTCGTCTTATAACAACTCTGAAGAGCAGGCTTTTGAAAACACTGTGGAAAAAGGAGAAAATGCTGGTAACCGGAAGAAATATTCCGCAATGTTTTCTAGCCCCGCACCGACAGAAATCGTTATTTCAGCACTGATTAATTTGTCGTCTGCAAATGCTTTGAAGTTGATCAAATCCGAAAATTTGTCATTTAGTAAGGAGCTGACAGAAATATGAGTGTAAGCCTTGACCACATGTATAATCCTTAGTTTTAAACTTCCTGATAGATCTAGTCTTTTGAAAACATTGTTTGAAAAGGAGAAAATCCTGGTAACCAGCATTTTCTCTTTTTTCCACAGTGTTTTCTATCCAACTGGAATGAGAAATCATGATTCTTACATGATTAATGGCTTCTATACATGCTTTCAGTTTGATCATTAGAGTTGAAATGAATGATTAACTTAATCTTAAATCTATTGGATTGCATTCGATACATTGTTCCGCTAAACTGTGGAAAGGTCATGACCTTTTAGTTTCGCATTTGCAAATGGGCTTTATTTCATATTTAAAATCATTCAGGGCACCAACTACACTGGTATCAATCCGAACCTTCAAATCTACAGTCAAATCTTGCCTTTTCTTAATGGCCACCTCGAATATTTCACGTCTAACTAAATACGCTGACACCATGATGTAGCCTCGAGTGTCCGTATTCCTTGATGATAAGGAAACAACTTGATGACAATAAGAAATGATACCAGAATATGAGCTAGAAATTACTTGCCTTCACAAAAAATCATTTCTGGTCACTTTCATAGGAAAATAATAACTTAGATAACTATTTTCATGTTCACTGTGCATAAATAATGAACATACGGTCGGCCTTTAAATGTGCAAACATGGCGTGACCCAATTCCGGTAGCTCGGTATTATTTACAGCAGAAAGTCGACGATTTTTGTATTTTTTAAGAAGAAACACTAATCTAATGCTCTAACATCAAGAAAAAAGAAGTCGATTTCTTTAATATAAGTTTTTTTTTCCTTGTGTATTTGTCTTGTATTTGTCTGAAATTCAAGGACAATGAGACATTGGAATATTAGTAAGGGTTACGAGCAGAAATATCGTGTGATGTCATCAAAACATGCCCTGTACGAGATGTACACAAAAATCACCGGTTCAAGGACACTCACGGAATAACACGGCGGGGAATCACGTGACACAACAACAACAACAATGACCGTTATTTGAAAAAAATCCCCAACTTCAGGTAAGAAAATCTTCAATAATTCCGTTAATACGTGACCGATTGGAATTTTGTTTGAAGCAGAGAAGGCGGAAGGACTCCGGGGATTTGCTTGATGTGTTAGATTTTTTAAACAACACCTGATAAAAAAGTTATTGACGAGCAAACAAATTATCCAGGGTAAAAAATTTGTTTGCTCGTCAATAACTTTTTTATCAGGTGTTGTTTAAAAAATCTAACACATCAAGCAAATCCCTGGAGTCCTTCCGCCTTCTCTGCTTCAAACCAAATTCCAATCGGTCACGTATTGACGGAATTATTGAAGATTTTCTTACCTGAAGTCGGGGAATTTTTTCAAATAACGGTCATTGTTGTTGTTGTTGTGTCACGTGATTCCCCGCCGTGAATAAGGCCACTCGACGATACTAGGCCTACACACTACACTGGAGCATATCGTGGTACGGTGAGTGATGTCATGGATTTTGTGGTCACGTGAGTCTTGATTGGTCACGTGAGTCTTGGTGTAGTTTTTAAAATCTTGATCCTATTTTTACATCTTGAAGTGTATTTATTTGTCTTGGTGTGGTTTTCAAAATGCTGATGCTGTTTTTACATCTTGAAGTATATTTATTTGTCTTGGTGTAGTTTTTAAAATGTGGATGTTGTTTTTACCTCTTGAAGTATATTTATTTGTCTTGGTGTAGTTTTTAAAATGTTGATGTTGTTTTTACCTCTTGAAGTATATTTATTTGTCTTCGTGTAGTTTTTAAAATGTTGATGCTGTTTTTACATCTTGAAGTATATTTATTTGTCTTGGTGTAGTTTTAAAAATGTGGATGTTGTTTTTACCTCTTGAAGTATATCTATTTGTCTTGGTGTAGTTTTTAAAATGTTGATGATCAATTTTTACATCTTGAAGTATATTTATTTGTCTTGAAGTGGTTTTATATATCATTTTGGTATAATTGAGACTATCTTTATTGAATACTTTAAATATTTTGATAGTGTTTTTATGTCTTGAATATTTTCTGCTATGGCATTCCATAGCTAACATGATGATATGTCTATTAGAGGGTAGAAAACATTTTTGGAAAAAGGAGAAAATGCTGGTCACCAGCATTTTCTCCTTTTTCCAGAAATGTTTTCAACAGCTTTTTCTCTCAGGTTTGTTAAAACTAGTTATTGTGTGGTAAAGGGTTAAAAGCCAAAAAACTTGTGTTTACCTCTAATTTGATTATGTTAAAAAATTTGAAATAGTGGAAACCTTTATAACTCTTCTAGGGTTTTTCACAAATGGAGATGCCTCTGCAGCAAGTGTAGATCAAGATCAAAGAGCAGAAAATGGGCAAGCTTATCTTTGACCTACTGGTACTCTGTCCGTATTGCTGCAACATGACGTATAAGAGAAATCTTGAAATTGCTTAACTCATTACCAAATGACAATATTTTAGGCTTGTTTAACCCTTTACTCGAAAGATACTCATTTCTACGCATTGCTTGTTTGAAGCCTTTGGAAAACACTGTGGCAAAAGGTGAAAATGCTCGTGACGATCAATTTCACCTTTTGCCACAATGTTTTCTATGCTATCAAATGGTGTCATATACACATAAGAAATAGCCTCATCCTTGCTGTTATTCAGGACCAATTAGAGATAACATAGAAATGCCTTATGGGGTAAAGGGTTAAATAAAAAGCGTTCATAGACGACAAAAAAAAAAGTGACTGAAAATTTGAAATTTGTTTTGAGAAGAGTAGAAAACATAGTGGGAAAAGGAGAAAATGCTGGTTACCAGCATTTTCTCCTTTTCCCACAATGTTTTCTAAAGGCTTCTATCTCAAGGTTGTCAAAAGTAGGGATTGTGTGGTAGAGGGTTATGTCTTTTAGTTTAACTCTTTACCACACAAGGAAAATTTAGACTTGTCCAAATTGAAAACATTTGCAGATGACAAAGTAAAGGTGACTGAAAAATTGAAATTTGCTCTGGGAAGGGTAGAAAACACTGTGGGAAAAGGAGAAAATGCTGGTTACCAGCATTTTCTCCTTTTCCCATCGTGTTTTAAAAAGGCTTCTTTCTTAGGGGCGTCAAAAGTAGGGATTGTGTAGTAATGGGTTAAATTGAAGTGTCGGGGGGTTTTTTGACGCTCAAAATGATAGTAGATCTAACTTAGAAAGGAAAGGCCCATAAAACTGAAGTATGCTGACAAAATGAAACAGATAAGTGGATAAGTGCAACTCTAAAATTTCAAAGCTGCTTAGACTTGAAAGAAATACAGCTGGCTTGTTCAAGCGACAAAAAATGATCCTGCATGATTCAGTGAATCAGATGTTGGGTTAACTAGAGGTCCTAAGTTTGATTCTCACAATCCACACAGTCTGTTGAAGTAATTTACCAAGGGCAAGGTACTTCATATCCCAAGCCTGTTACTGGATAACCTTTACCAAACAGTCCCAGATTTTTACGACCCAGAGAAAGAAGTTTTCAGAAAAAATTGTGGGAAAAGGAGAAAATGCTGGTTACCAGCATTTTCTCCTTTTCCCACAATGTTTTCTACTCTTCTAAAGTCAGGTTTCAATTTTTTAGTCAAATTAAACTTTGTCTTCTGCAAAGGCTTTCAGTTAGAACAAGTCTGAGATTTTGTCGTTTGGTACAGAGTTAGAGCTTTCAAACACATTATTAACCCATGAACACACAATCCCTACTTTTGACAACCCAGAGAATGAAGTCTTCAGAAAACATTGTGGAAAAAGGAGAAAATGCTGGTAACCAATGCTTGTTACTAACATTTTCTTCTTTTTCCACTATGTTTTCAAAATTTCAAAAGCTTCTTCCAAAGCGTTGTTAAAACTCAGGATTGTGTGGTAAATGGTTAAAAACATGAGGGAATAAGGAAAAATTGCTGGTTATCTTTATTTTTTCCTTTTTTCGCATAAAATTTCAAAAGCCCTTTTTCGATAAAGTGGTTAAAACTTGGGATTGTGTGGTAAAGGGTTAATTCTTTACCACACAATCCCGACTTGTAACGACCCTGAGAAAGAAAGCCTTTGAAAACATTGTGGGAAAAGGAGAAAATGCTGGTCACCAGCATTTTCTCCTTTTCCCACGATGTTTTGTACCCTTTCCAGAGCAAATTTCAATTTTTGATTCACATTTTTTTTGTAGTCTGCAAATGGTTTTAATTTGGACTAGTTCAATATTTTGTCGTTTGGTAAAGGGTTAACATAGGTTTTATAATAACATTTCAGGTGTTGCCCATAAGGCCTTTGAAAACGATGTGGACGCCCTTTTACATTTGAGGGAATTCTTTGACTTCCTGCCCCTTAGTAATGAGGATGCAGCCCCTATAAGGGAGTGCAATGACCCTTGGTATGTATGAATTTTCTATTGTGGCCTGTAACACATTAAAAGGGGCATTCGGACATTTGTGTAAAGTGTCATCTTGGATCAGCCTGTGTAGTCTGCGCAGGCTAATCCAAAACAACACTTTCCATTTCAGTGTAATTTTCTATTTGGCGCAAGTTTACGGAAGACCAAAATCTAATATAGTTGTAAAATCCCATCTCGGATTAGCTTTTGCAGAACATGCAGGCTGATCCAAGACAACACCTTAAGCAAATGTCTGAATGCCTCTTTTGGCGTGTTGCAAGCCACATAGTATATGAAAATAAGATGTTAATGACTTATATGTTCTGACAAAAGGGTATTTAATGCATCTACATGGTGTCTTACATCAAGCAAGTTATCAAATAATTATAATTATGGATTCACAAAATCCATTTTGTCTGAAAAACAAATGGATCATGTTGTACATTGTCATTTGAAATGCAAAAAAATAGACAAATAGCACAGAGCTCCAGATAGAGGGAGTGCTTTTGATTTCCAAATGGAAAATATTGATAATTCTCTACTAAACCCTATGTTATGGGTACTCATTAGAATCGTCTCTGAGACGATTCTAATGAGTACCCACAATGTAGGGCTTGGAAGAGAAATAATGGATTTAGAATACCATCACTCCCCCTTATCTGGAGCTCTAAATAGCAGAAAGTTTTGACCCAGGTCTGCTTGCATAGCCCCTTACTGGTGATAGACCATGCTTCTTTGCCAGGTCACACATAATAAAAGAAGAAATTTAAAAAAATGCATTCATTCTCTGAAGAAATAAATCAATTTCAGAAACAAGATCTAGACCTGTCCTTTCATTTTTTATAATGAAAGAGTGTGGCAGAAGTGCTTGATATAAAATTTTCAATTTGGACTACTCTGAGTATTACAGCACTGACACTGATGGAATCTACACTGGTCTCAGCTGTTAGAGTATCATCTGTTTACCAAACAACAAAATTTTAGAGATCCAAATTGAAAGCACTGGCAGACGACAAATTAAAAGTAATGCAAAAATTGAAATTTGTTTTGAACAGGGTAGAAAACATTGTGGGAAAAGGAGAAAATGCTGGTTTCCAGCATTTTCTCCTTTTCCCACAATGTTTTCAAAAGGCTTCTATCTCTTGATCATGAAAAACAGGGATTGTTTGGTAATGAATGAACCTCTTTACCACACAATCCCGGCTTCTGAACGACCCTCAGATAGAAGCCTTTTAAAAAACTGGGGGAAAAGGAGAAAATGCATTTTCTCCTTTTCCCACAATGTTTTCTAACCTCCTGATATAAAAGATCAATTTTTGATTCACATCTATTTGGCGTCTGCAAATGCTCTCAATTTGGAGGGGTCCAAAATTTTGTCATTTGGTTGAGAGTTAACTCTTTACCATACAATCCAGACTTTTAACGACACTGAGAAAGAAAGCCTTTGAAAACATTGTGAGGAAAGGAGAAAATGCTGGTAACCAGCATTTTCTCCTTTTCCCACTATGTTTTTTGCCCTTTCCAAATCAAATTTCATTATTTGATTCAAATTTATTTGTCATCTACAGAAAGAGCCTTTGAAAACATTGTGAGGAAAGGAGAAAATGCTGGTAACCAGCATTTTCTCCTTTTCCCACTATGTTTTTTGCCCTTTCCGAATCAAATTTCATTATTTGATTCACATTTATTTGTCGTCTGCAAATGCTTTCAATTTGGAGTGGTCCAAAATTTTGTCATTTGGTTCAGAATTAAAGATGAAGTCTGTGAGGAAAAATAACTCTTCTTATTTCAGGGACAGGGATGTTCCTGGATTGGACACAGTTGTTCCCCTTGAAACTACAGCTGCCTATGACATCAAAGATGTGATTGATGCTGTAGCGGATGACAACCAGTTCTTTGAAATCATGCCAAATTATGCTAAAAATATTGTAGTTGGATTCTCCCGCATGAATGGAAGAACAGTGGGTATGGTGGCTAATCAACCAAAAGTTGCTGCAGGTATTTATATCATATATTATATCCAATGGGGTATAAAATTAAAAACTCTATATCAGAAGATGTCGTAGACTAATTAATTTTGAAAGCTTTTTCTGATTACAAATAAAATTTTGCTCAAGTGATGCAGTTGTGGAGAGAAAATGGTGGAAAAAGGAAAAAAAATGTTTGTTGTCTTTTCCCTGATGTTTTCTAAAGCCTTCTACTTATGGGATGTAACAATGCAGAATTGTTTTGTGTTTTTTTTTCCCACAATATTTTCAGAAGGCTTTCCTTGCGGTCTTAAAAAACCAGGATTGTTTGGTAAAGGGTTAAAAGGGCAGAAAGCATTTTGGGAAAGAAAGAAAATTCTGTTCACCAGTATTTTTTTTTTCTTCAATGTTTTCACAAGCTTTCATAAGGATTGTGTGACCAAGAGTTAACCCATTACCACTCAGTCTCTCCTTTTGACGACCCTGAGAAAGAGGCCTTTATAAAACATTGTGGAAAAAGGAGAAAATGCTGGTTACCAGCATTTTCTCCTTTTCCCACAATCATCCGTGTTTTCTGTTCTTCACAAAGAAATTTTTGCTTTTCAGTCACTTTTATTTTGTCGTCTGCAAATGCTTTCGATTTGGACAAGTCTAAAATATTGTCATTCGGTAATGAGTTAAGGCAATTTTATAACCCAAGGGAATTTGCCATTTCAAAAGTTTTTACTTTATTTACATTACTGCTTTGTCTGTTATTTTCAGGTTGTTTGGACATTAATGCGTCAGTGAAAGGGGCCAGATTTGTCAGATTTTGTGATGCGTTTAACATCCCTATTGTTACCTTTGTCGATGTTCCAGGATTTTTGCCAGGTAACTCGATAAACTCTTTACCAAACCACAAAAATTTGTAGTCATCCAAATTCGCTGTGTATACAGGTGACAAAATTAATGTGAATCAAATAATGAAATTTGTTCATGCAGGGTAGAAAACAATGAGGGAAAAGGAGATGCTGTTGAAGAGCATTTTCTACTTTATCATAATTGGTTTAATTACCTTCTGCTGCAGGGTCGTTAAAACTGAATAGTCTGGTAAAGGGTTAATACTTTACAAAACAGTCCTGTTCTTTTTGAAATGGCTTTTCAGAAACCATGTTTAAAAAGGAGAAAAAGTGATTGACCAGCGTTTTTCCCTTTCTGTACAATGTTTTCTATCCTATTGGAAACAAATTCTACACATTTGATGTGCTACCTTCAAATATTTTTTATTTAGACAAGGCTGAAGGTTTATCATCTAAAATGGATTTAAGTCTCTAACAGTAAGAAAACATTTGACCCATTACCACACAATTCCTACTTTTGATGACCTTGAGAAAGACGCCTGTAGAAAACAGTGGGAAAAGAAGTAATTGCTGGTAGAGAGACAGATTGCTGGACCGACAAACACAATAAAAACCAGTATACCAGTCCTCTACTTCCCCAAGTTGAGGGGTATTATAAATGTGATTCAAATGATGGGAACATTGTCTTGGTTGTGAAAACCGGATCTTGTCTTGTTTGGTAAAGGATTAGCTTCCATGTTTTATGCAGACTGATCTTAATCTACACTGTCTGAAAAATTTATTTAACTCTTTACCACACTAGAAAAATTTAGACTGGTCCAAATTGAAAGTATTTGCAGACGACAAATTAAAGGTGACAGAAAAATTGAAATTTGTTCTGGGAAGGGTAGAAAACACTGGGGGAAAAGGAGAAAATACTGGTTACCAGCATTTTCTCCTTTTCCTATAGTGTTTTCAAAAGGCTTCTTTCTCAGGGGCGTCAAAAGTAGGGATTGTGTGGTAATCGGTTAACTCATTACCAAACGACAATATTTTAGGCTTGTCCAAATTGAAAGCATTTGCAGACGATAAAAGAAAGTTTGAAATTTGAAATTTGTTTTCTGAAGAGTAGAAAACATGGGAAAGGGAGACAATGCTGGTTATCAGCATTTTCTACTTTTCCAACAATATTTTCAAAAGGCTTCCATCTCAGGGTCGTTAAAACCAAGGATTGTTTTGTAATATGTTTTAATGTTTGTTTCAGGTACGCATCAAGAATATGGTGGAATCATCAGACATGGGGCCAAATTGTTATTTGCTTATGCAGAAGCCACAGTCCCCAAAATTACAATTATCACCAGAAAGGTAACCTCAAACCTCTACCATTGAACTGTAAATAACTAGCATAATTATCTCATTTTAAGCTTTTAGTGATCAACCCAGTCTTTGAAAAACCAGGTGTATGAAGACAGTTTGGAAAAGGAGAAATTGAAAACCAATGACCAATTTGTGTGATGTAGGAAGCTTTTGAATATCTTTTTCAAATGTCTGGCTCAAAAGATAGGAACTGTCTTTGAAAGGGTAGAAAATAATGTGTGAAAAGTAGAAAATATTTGTTTACTTCTTTGGCCTTCTTTTGCAGGGTTGTATCAAAGCACTTGACAGGGGTCCTTTAGTTGGCTTGCTTGTCGGGTCTATTTTGTTTTGCTAAAGATGTTTGAAGCAGTGACACAAAGATTAGACTGTGAGCAATATACCAGTAGGAAAAAAGTAGTTCCAGCAAACTTTCTAAAACTATATCATCACTAGTGATGATACCATATCACAGATGTCATTCTGTGTGAAAAACAGGAAAAAGTAATACACTGAGAAATGCCCGCCCGGATGGCTCAGTGTTGAGCGTGTCGGACTCATGACCAGGTGGTTGTGAGTACGATACTGGGTTGAGTCGAACATTCTTTCCGGCGTAGTTTTGCCTATCACCTCTGCAGAAGCATGTGGGAAAAGTAGTCGGTGGCTTTGGAAAGGAAGTTGTGTTAGTACTGGTAAGAGAAAGCCAGGAAACACTTGTGTGTCATCAACCGCCCATGATATGACCTTAACTGTTAAAGTGGCGTTAAACCCCAATACAACCAACCAACACTGAGAAATCCTAGTAATTCACTGATGGGAATAAAATAAAATGGCTTTCTTTGTATGATGCATCACGGCAATGCATACACCCTTTTTGGTCGAGATGGCTTATACAATACATATATATTTGTGGGTCCTGTGTGGCTCAGTGGTAAAGTGTAGGACTCGTGACCTGGAGGTCCAAGGTTCGAGCCTCCCTGGCTCCACTGGGTTTTTTTCACAGGAATGTTCTTGGGCAAGACACTTCAGAACCTAGCCTAGTACTGGTGAAACCCAGGAAACATGAATATGTGAACTGTCGCCGTGATATGACTGAAATACTGTTGAAAGTGGTGTAAAACACCATTCAAAAACAATAAATTTGTGCTGTATATTTTAGGCATATGGTGGAGCTTATGATGTGATGAGCTCCAAACATTTAAGAGGAGACACTAATTATGCATGGCCAACTGCAGAAGTAGCTGTCATGGGAGCCAAGGTAAGTGGCAGTGATTTCTTGTGATAGATACCTCCTTAACCCATTACCACACAATCCCTACTTTCGATAACCCTTAGATAAAAGCCTTTATAAAACATTATTGGAAAAGAAGAAAATGCTGGTAACCAGCATTTTCTCCTTTTCCAACAATGTTTTCTACTCTTCACATAACAAATTCCAAATTTTCAGTTACTTTTATTTTTGTCGTCTGCAAATGCTTTCAATTTGGACCAGTCTGAAATATTGTCGTTTGGTAATGAGTTAATCCATTACCACACAATCCCTACTTTCGATGACCCATAGGTAGAAGCCTTTAGAAAACACTGTAGTAAAAGACAAAAATGCTGGTAACCAGCATTTTCTCCTTTTCCCACAGTGTTTCCTACTCTGCACAAAACAAATTCCAGATTTTAAGTCACTTTTATTTTGTCCTCTGCAACTGCTTTGGATTTGGACAAGCCTGAAATATTGTCGTTTGGTACTGAGTTAACCACACAATCCTGGGTTTTAGTTTAGTTTAACTCTTTACCAAACGAGAAAATTTTAGACAGGTCCAAATTGAAAGCATTTACAGACGACGAAATAAACATTGCTCGAAAATTGAAATTTGTTTCCAGCAGGTTAGAAAACATTGTGGGAAAAGGAGAAAATGCTGGTTACCAGCATTTTCTCTTTTTCCCACAATGTTTTCAAAAGGCTTCTATCTCAGGGTCGTTAAAAGTCGGGATTGTGTGGTAAAGAGTAAAACATACATGTATTTATTTTACATTGATTGAGAAACTAGTTCTTACAACTTACACTAATCTCTCTCGATTCTGCTTCCTAGGAAATACCACCATATGTTAGGGACTGTGAAAATTCCGAAAGTTGACACCCGCTACCGGGTATCCAACTTGAGTCCTTCTGGTTACGAGGCCGACACTCTACATTACAACCATGGACACCAAACATGAACTCTTGGGTTTTCACGACCCTTTGAAATTGGTGATTTGAAAACTTTGTTGGAAAAGAAGAAAATGCTGGTTACCAGCATTTTCTCCTTTTCCCACTATGTTTTCAGAACATTTCTTTCTCTGGATCATAAAAACCAGGGATTGGTTGGTAAAAAGTTAGGGACAAACCCCATCATTTCAGGTATCTCGGATTCGTCATCTGCAAAATCCTTCAATACAGAAAAGTTTCAATATTTGCATGTTTGTAAGGAGTTAAGACTTATTTTAGAATTTTTTACAACTAAAATGGAAGATATATATTTGATATTTCAGGGTGCTGTTTCAATTATATTTCGTGGAAAAGATCAAACCAAGAATGAACAAGAGTATATTGAAAAGTTTGCAAACCCATTTCCAGCAGCCACAAGAGGTAACGATCATCTTTTCACAGGTTCCTTTTATGGCTACAGTCTAATCTAATTGACCTTATGGATTGATCTGCCATCAAACCCAGTATTAAAGGCAGTAATACTGTAAACTAAGAAATAATTTCACACATTTTAATTTAGCATTTTTCACGGCAGGGTTCGATCCGTGAAAGAGATTTGTCACAAATCACTCACTTGTCATAAAAACACAACCTTTAGTCGCTAGGAGACGTTTATCTATAGAAAACTTACCAGATCATGATGAGATATTTTCTATCATTATACTGAAAAGAATTTTCTCATGATCTGATCAGTTAAAATGTTGGGAACGTGTATCATGTACCCTGGCAAAAAGCATGTAAAGCCAGTGCCACACAACATCCAAATGGCGGTGTCGATCAGTCACCAGACTGCAGGTTTTCGCACCAAACTGCATGTTTTAGTGATGTCAGTTTCTGTTGACGTCAGCTTTCATTGAATTGGGGCACTCAGAAGGGAATTTCTATTTTGTCAGCATACTTAATTCGTGAGATTATAAAACGGTTCGCTTAACACACTTTGAAGGGGTAAAACTTTGAAGTATAATAAATTCGTTGTACGCTCAGGTGGCAGGGGACTTGGAAACTTGTTCACGGCTGTGTCAAATCATATCACCACCTTGCCTTTGGCTCGGGGCAACATGATTCGACGCAGCTATGAACAAAATTCCAAGTTCCCTGCCACCTGATCGTACAACTAATACTGTACAAGGGAAACAACTGTTATAAAATAGGGTATCAGTGAACAGTTTATTTCTTTGCTTTACTTGCACAAATCACATAAACTTTACAAAATGACATTAGTGTATTTGTGTGAGATTATCAATATTTAACATGCTGAGCAAGTATGTATTTCCTTCAAAGCATGTTATGTTTGGCATTATTCGCGGCCTCCTTAAGTCTGAGAAAGTAAAAGCCCACTAAATGCTTGGGTTCATGAAAAGTTGAACATTTTTTGATGTGAACTTTCCCTGGTTTACAGTATACTGGGTAACCAGGGGTCGCAAAATTGAACCTCAGCTCCCAGTTGTTGTTCATGATCGAAACAATGGTCAACAGTGGGTTCATGTAAAAAGAAGTTGCTTCCTACCTTAGATTGTTTTGCTCAGGTCATCAGTTCAGTTTGATTTAGTGCACTTTATCAAATAGGAAATCCATCATACGAGCCTCACTGAGATTGTCGTCTGCTACTGTTTACAGTTTTGAAAAGACTACATTTTGGTTGTGTGGTAAAAACTTAACTCTTTACTACACAATCCGGACTTTTAACGACCCTGAGAAAGACAGCCTTTGAAAACGTTGTGGGAAAAGGAGAAAATGCTGGTAACCAGCATTTTCTCCTTTTCTCACAATGTTTTCTACCCTTTCCAAATCAAATTTCAATTTTTTATTCATGTTTATTTTGTCGTCTGCAAATGCTTTAAATTTGGAATGGTCCAAAATTTTGTCATTTGGTAAAGAGTTAAGTTAGGGATTTATATATAAGCCTTCTGGTGCCTGGTTTTGGAGACTGGTTTGACAGTAATAATTATGCTTTTTACTGTGACCAGAGACTACTCCTTCATTCATGGGTTCATCCCGATTTACATACAATATCTAACAACTATGTTACTCTTTACTCCATAGATACTTATTTTGACGCATCAACAACAGACAGCTTTTGTAAAAAATGTGGGAAAGAAGAAATTGCTTGTAACAAGCAATTTCTCCTTTTCCCACAATGTTTTCCACTCAATCAGATATTTGTATCCTCATTTGTCCATATTTTTGACATCATATCTTTATTTGCTGCTGATATGGAAGAGCCTCAAATTAGCATATCAGCTAAAGGGTTCAAGAGATCTCTCTTTAGCTCAGTGTTATGGTATTGGTCTTTTAACTCTTTACCAAACGAAAAAAATATCAGCCTTGTCCAAGTTGAAAGCATTTGCAGACAACAATTTCAATATGGCTCAAATGGTGTAATTTTTCGTTGATAGAGTAGAAAACATTGTGGGAAAAGGAGAAAATGCTGGATACTAGCATTTTCTACTTTTCCCACAATATTTTCTCAAGGCTTCCATCTCAGGGTTGTCAAAAGTAGGGATTGTGTGGTAATGGGTTAAACCCCAAAGGTTTCTACCCTTCTCTCTTTACTTCAGTGGTTATGGTATTGGTTTTTTAAACCCCGAAATACGAAGATATTTGTCCCCATGGGTTCTAATCCCGCCAGTTCCGGTTTGTATATCAGCTAAGCATTTGTCGCAAATTTTCATGTTTGCAAGATTACATAGAAAGTTAAAGACGTGTTACACTGTCATTCTTTGGATGAACTTAGCAAATATGTTTCACGATATTCTTATTTTACAGGATTTGTGGATGACATTATTGAACCAAGAACAACAAGGCGACAAATTTGTAAAGACTTAGATGTGCTATCAAGTAAAAAATTGGCCAATCCGTGGAAGAAACATGCTAACATGCCCTTGTGATCAGAAGTTTCGGATACGGGGGGATTTTTTAAGGTTTAATCCTTTACCAAATAATTGCTGGTTTTTACGACCGTGAAATATAAGCCTTTTTGAAAACATTGTGGGAAAAGGAGAAAATCTGGTAACCAGCATTTTCTCCTTTTCCCACAATGTTTTCTACCCTACTTGAAACAAATTTCGATTTATGAGTTATGTTTATTTTGTGGTCTGCAAGTGCTTTCAATTCGGACCATTCTAAAAGTTTGCCCTTTGGTAAAGAGTTAACTCTTTCCCAAACAAGCCCTATTTTAATGTGTCTGCAGTACAAGTCCTTAGAAAACACTCCTGTTCCCACTGTGTTTTCTAGCATATTGGAAAACTTTCTGCCATTCTCATCAAATTCAAAACTGTCATCTGCAAACACTTTCAGTTTTGGACAGTCTAAAATTTGTCGCTTGGGAAAGGGTTAAAGGGTAATATCACTTTTGTTCTTTTTAATGAAATTTGTTTTGGGTACTTATGAAAAATGTCTTTATCGAGATGATTTAAAGTCTACTAAACAAGCCTGTGTTTTAATGACCCTGACAAAGAAGCTTTTTAAGAACATAATAGTTAGAAAAGGAGAAAATGTTGGTAAGCAGCATTTTCTCCTTTTCTCATAATGTTTTCTCCCCTTCTCAATACAACTTTCAAGTTTTTAGTCATGTTACTTTTGTATCTGCAAATGCTTCGAATTTGGGCTAGTCTAAATTTGCCATAAAAAAGGGGGAAACAATATTTCGTTGCGACCATTTCAAGACGGGTCTGACTCAACTATCTAACAAAATGGTTGGCATTATGATCCTAGATCAGACTGCATATTAAGTGGTCTGATCTTGATCTATTTTATCCACAACTGCAATTGATATATTACTCAGGGAGTTCAAAGGGATTGAAGATTTGTATTGTTTGATCTGTAAATAAATCTTTGCTTTTAAATGGCATTTTTTGGTTGTTTTAGTTGTTGTAAAAGTTTTGGAGCAAATTAATTAATAAACAAGCAATTTCATTGAAATGATATCCCCCGCTAAAAATATACTTGGCAGTGTAACTTAGAATTGCTTCCAGTCGGCCATTTTCCATCAAATCATAGAATGTAGAATAAGTGTATTAGTGGAATGGGTTATTGTACAGATGTATAGCAAAATTTCATCCAGTCGTATTAGAGATATTCTCCCAGATGGGCCCACAGATGGATGGACAGCCGGTAGATGTCATGGGATAAATGGTTATTGATTCAACATTGTAAAAAAAGTATGGTTGGTTATGATTATGCTGGTGTGTTAGGTAAAAAATAATACAACAAAACAATGTCAAAGAGTATTTGCAAAATTTTTTATTAAAAAAGAAAAAAGTTAAAAAACTATTTAACAAGTGGAATGTATTTAAATGCAAATTAATGTAACATGTTGTAATCTCAAATGAAAATCTCAACCAAAACTTCATGGAAAAAAAAAAAGCAAAAACATAACAACTAGAACATGAACCAATATCTATGAAAAGGGGGATAAATGCAGTCCATGCAGGCTGAGATGGATCAAAACTTTTAGTTATCTGTAATTTTCCTGCATGGCAAAGGACTATTCTACTGCCAGATCCAGTTGATTTTTAAATGAACTAGATTTTATAGATCTTTAACTCATTACAAAATTTTAGGTTTGTCCAAGTGGAAAGCATTTGTAGACAACAAAATAAAACTGAATGAAAACTTGAAATTTCTTTTGTGAACGGTAGAAAACATTGCGGGAAAAGGAGAAAATGCTGGTTACCAGCATTTTCTCCTTTCCCACATTGTTTTCTACTCTTCCAAAGTCAAGTTTCAATTTTTGAGTCACCTTTATTTCTCCTTTTCACACATTGTTTTTGGAAGCCTTCTTTCCAAGGTTCGTAAAAACCAGGGGTTATCTGGTAAAGGGTTAAGCTCTTTTGTGATCCTATTGGATATAAAACGTGTTCATAAAGACAGTCATAAATTGAATTTTGGCTTTAACAATAAAACTGTGACCTGTCACACAAAATGGGACCATCTGGGAACTGCTAAAAATGTCAACCCTGGCCAGACTGTGCAGATTGCGCAGGCTGACCAGGGTCGACACTTCACTTTTATGATATTTTGTGCATGAAAAGTGGTAGTTCTGCCTTATTATACAATCATGAAATATCAGCTGAAATAGATTTGCACTATCATTGATCTGTTTTCATCTAATTGATGTACAGAGTTCCCATAATGTCCCTTTTACTGTGACGGGTCACAATTTTATATGTACATGTATTTAACTCTGGTAAAAAAAAACTATGTTTCTCAATACTACACACAAGTTAGTAAGTTTTTAATGGGTAAACCCTTTACAACAAAATTCTGAATTTAAATGACACCAACCCCCCTCCCCCCCAAGGAAAAAGGGCTTTTGTTTTGAAAACATTTTTTTGAGAAGAAAAGAGAAGAAAATATGGGTAACCAGCATTTTCTTTTCTCACAATGTTTTGCACATTTCATTTGTCAACTGCAAATGCTTTCCTTTTGGACAAGCTTCCATGTTTGGTATCTGTGTAAAGAGTTCTCCAGTGTTGCAAAAGGAGAAATCAAGGCATGTGAACCGCAGAAATGGCACATGAATCGTAGATGCTTTGTTTTCTGAAATGTTTTGTGAAATTATTATCAATCAAGGATTATCAATTTATCACTTGTTCTTCAAATGTGTAGGTTTGCCCTATGGCAAGACACTTCAGAGCCCAGGCGCTGTAGGTAGCTGTTGTCCAAAATGTCTGGGCAACCAGACCATGTGGATCAAAGATCAGACTGCAACATACATTGAGTATGATCTTGATGTATCCTATCTACAGAGGCAACTTAAGTCGTGAAAGACCTTTCAACCCTTTGCTATACCAAAAAATCCTGTATTTGACCCTTTATCTCACAACCCCGACCTTTAACGACCCTGAGAAACTGGCCTTTTGAAAACATTGTGGGAAATGGAGAAAATGCTGATTACCAGCATTTTCTCCTTTTCCCACAATGTTTTCTAACCTTCCCTGAACAAATTTTGATTCTTTAGACACATTTATCTTATAGTCTGCTAAATGCTTTCAATATTGGAACAAGTCTAAAGTTTTTTTTTGTTAAGTAAAGAGGTAAATGGCCCTCTGATAGACAGCTTTGTGGAAAAGGGAGAAACTGGTGGTAACCAGCCTATTAGTGACTAACCAGCAAGGATCGTACCATGTGAGCCATACTCTATGAAAATGGGGTTTAATGCATCTAATAAAAAAGGATTGACTTGGATCACGTGTGCAGTCCTCACAGGTTAACTCCAGTTTAACCCTTATCCTGCTAAATAACTCGAATGAAATTTTCATTTCAATAGTTTAACCCATTACCACACAATGCCTACTTTTGATGCCCCTGAGAAAGAAGCCTTTAGAAAACATTGTGGGAAAAGGAGAAAATGCTGGTAACCAGCATTTTCTCCTTTTTCCACAATGTTTTCTACAGATTTCAAATTTTCTGTCACTTTAATTTTGTTGTCTGCAAATGCTTTCAATTTGGACCAGTCTAAAATATTGTCGTTTGGTAATGGGTTTAACCCAAATATTGTAATTTCAGAGTTATGTTTTAAGGAATAGTATCTCCTTATCGGACAGTGTAGATCAAAGTTCAGACTGCACATTCTGTGCAGTCTGATCTTGATCTACACTGTCTGCAAAAGGTCAGCGAGTTTCATTTAGCAGCCAAGGGGCAAAAACATTTTGCTGTTGGTTATATTTTTCTACATCTCAAAGCGCCAGTCTACCTCGTGAATTAGTTACTTCTGAAATGAAACTGGTTTTATGGATCAACAATTATTCAATGACTTGCTTCGTCTGTTGCATCACAGAGATGCATTAATCCCCCTTTTGTCAGGGCTTGGCTCATATCTACTGAACGATCGCCTTTGGATAACTATACTTAACCAATAGAGCACCACATAAATCTTACATTTCTACACATTAGACATTTTTAGTCTAGAAACTATATCCAAATATTTCAAATGTTTACGTTGCTCTTGTTGAATATGTCTCGGCATCGTGTACAGTGTGGATCAAAGATCAGACAGTAAGTTTAGTGCAGTGAATACATTTAAAACTGTGAAAGGCACTTTAACTCTTTACCACACAATGACGACTCTTAATGACCCTCAGGAAGAGGCCTTTTGAAAACTTTCTGGGAAAAGGAGAAAATGCTGGTAACCAGCATTTTTTCCTTTTCCCACAAAGTTTTCTAGTCTATCAAAGAAAAATTGCCTCATTCAGGCCACTATGAAATTAACATCTGTTAATGCTTTAGATTTTGGAAAGGCCTAAAATTCTGTCATGTGGTAATGGGTTCAGGGTTAAATTTTCAAGGAGCAATAAAATTTAGGTCCTGAGTATTTCTGTAAGGCACATAAATGGTCGTAAACTATCTGTAAATTGAGCTTATGTTTACAGAGTACTGTATCACAAACAATAGACTAACTACATTGTGTTAACACCCAAACAAACATTTCCATGTGTACATGACCCTGGAGAAGATGGCTTTGGAACCTATTTTAAGAAAATCCTGGTGGCCTGCATTTGCTCTTTTTCCCATGATGTTATCTACACAAATACCAAACAGTTGTTATTTGTACTAAACCTGATGCAGACATCCTAGGAACCAAGGTTTGAAGCATTAGGTTACTCTCCATGCATCACAATGAATTGAAACAGGGTCATCGAGGATGTCACAAAGAAGGCTGTAGAAAACATTGTGAGAAAAGGAGAAAATGCTCGTTACCAGCATCTTTCTTTCTTTCCCACATTGTTTTCTACTCTTTTTCAGATGGATTCCAACTATTTAGCCACACTTGTCATCATCAAATGCTTTCAAAATGAAAAAGTCTAAAACTTTGTAGTTTAATAATAAAGTTATAACAAGCATGTCAACATGGCCCTATATTGCTCTACTAACTTATGAAAAAAAAAAAATAGTGTTACACATATCACTGGCATCAAGAAAACATTCAGCTGGAATAAGCTTGTATTGAAATTACATAAACCAAATAAGCCTAGCTCAAAGAAGTTTACCTTTTTCATGTGCTAAGATGATATCAGTGAATAAAAGTCTTATCTTGTTTTCCTTACACCAAACATTAACCCTTATCCTGCCGTTCGCGACCATGGATGACTTTTGCAGAGAGTGTACAGCAAGATCAGCCTGCACATACGTGCAGTCTGATCTTGCTCTACACACTCCGCTGCTTTATCGTTAGTTTGGTTCATATAAGCCCAGCCCAATTACCGTACATTCAGTAAAGTAGCTTTGTGTAATCATTGACAATTTTTAATCGGCAGGATAAGGGTTAAAGAAGGTTGATAAGCATTGTATGCGCATGTCATATTCTTTGCAGATTTGAACTGCCTTATATGATGCATCACTCCACCCAGTATTTGGGGATTGTAGTAATACAAGCTAAGTAGCGATGGAGAAAGTGGCTTATATCAATAATTCTGAGGAAAAACCAGGCCTGTTTTAACTCCCAGATTTCTCTAAACTGCTGATCATAGCTGAATGAATCCTGCCAGGTGTTAATGAGTAAACATTTGTTTTAGTTTGAAATTCAAAGTAAGTGCTGTTGCATAGAAAAGTAGTACATTTCTGTGTCCAGGATACCCAAATTAGACAGATGTGTATTTGTAGAATGCTGTCTAGCGGGAGATAATGGGTTGACAAGATTTCCAAAATCTTACTATTTATAATTTTTGGAGGAAAAATAAGGGAATATTAGTCTTACTTCATTTACATATTCAGCACATAGGACAGAACAATCACCATCTACATGCCATGATTAAAGTTGCACATTTTATATCAATTTAACCTAAATATACAATACCAATCATGTAACGGTGCAGTAGGGCCTATGAAAACCAAGGGTAATAAATGACAACATACTGTCATGACAAAATATATGAGTTATTCCGCTTACAATATAAGCATAACTACACCTTATTTTCACCAATAAACAAGCCAAACCAAGAGTAACCGTATTTTTTACTGGATCAAAAGTACAAAAGATGGTTTTTACCCATTATTAACTCTTTACTCCATACATACTCATTTCTACACATTGCTTGTAGGAGCCTTTGGAAAACATGGTGGCAAAAGGTGAAATTGCTCGTGACGAGCAATTTCATCTTTTGCCACAATGTTTTCTATGCTATCAAAAGGTGTCATATACCTATAAGAAACTGCTTCATCCTTGCTGTTATTTAGGGTTAGTTAGAGATGCCATAAAAAATACCTTATGGGGTAAAGGGTTAAAGAATTCCGAACTGACGTTCACAAAGATCTTTATAGGCTTTCAATATTCTCAGTTTCGTTGACATAGCAACCCAAGGTTTATGTGTAATCGAATTCTTTGAAAGAAATTATGGTAGGGACCATGACAGGATCATTTTTTCTTTTAAATTTTTGACAAAACTGTACCAAATAGTTTCAGACATATTTGAAATGAACGTAAACTCACAGACACGGGGCAATGGCATTAGCTCGCTGGCCTTTGGTCTTGAAATAAGCAATAACTATATTTACATGTTACAGATAAATGTGACCCATCACGCAAAAAGGGACCTTCTTGGAACTGAGAAAGTGCCAACCCTGGTCAATTTGCGTGAAATGGGCAGGCTGACCAGGGTCGACACTTTTCGCTTTAGTGACATTTTCCGTACGAAAAGTGGTCATTGAACATTGTTATACAATCATTTTTGAATTGTCAACTTAAACTGACCTGCACTATCGTTGATCTGTTTTCATCAAATTGATGTAGAAAATTCCCAGATCTCCTTTTTTGGGTCATGGGTCACAAGTACTAACGACTGGATTTTTGAAAGAACCACCATAACTGCCCATGAGTCAGCAAACATGTCGCTATCTGTCACAATTGTCTTGAACTCCAATGACGTAATAATACTGCTTTACCTCCGTTGGTTCCCGCTTTCACACGATATGCAATGACAAAACTCACATAGCCAGCCGTCAGCGTAGCAAACAGACCCCAGGGCGGAGATAAACCAATGTACGATCTACTTACCGACGTCATATATGGAATTGCCGCGATCACGAATGACAACATGGATAAAATGCCTGAAATAGAAAATGGAATATAAACTGTTGCTACCAAAATGAATGAGAATTTGTGTTCGGTCTACTCTTTAAAACCATATTAATGAAAGCAAGACTGAAATTAATTAATGATAGTCGGTGAATAGGGGGCCAGAATCTGAAATTACATTCTAAAGGAGTTGAGAAAAGTCTTCGAAGTTGATGGTACAGGTGCTGAAGGCTGGAGCCACATATCTTTCCCCAATCCTGGCAGATTTGACTTGCAAAAACACCAGGCTTGAGTTGTTCATATCAACATTCGAGCTACAACTGCACTGTTTTAAACAAGCGTCTTTCGACGTACAATTAGTCCATTTTGTGTGAATGATTTATTGGGTGCTAATTCATCCCTCAAAAATTTCGTACTATTTCATTGTGGAACCAACCATCGGAAAGGCTAATGCTGTTGACGACTGTACATTTAACCCATTACGCCACTGGAAAAGACGCCATTTGAAAACATTGTGGGAAAAGGAGAAAATGTTGATGACCAGCATTTTCTCCTTTTCCCACCGTGAATGTTTTCTACCCTTCACAAAACTAATTTCAAATTTTCAGTCACTTTCATTTTGTCTGCAATTTTTGCTTTCGATTTGGACAAGCCTAAAATAATGTCGTTTGGTAATGAGTTAAACATCATCCAACTTGTCAAAATCCTACGAAAGCGTTTGAAGGAAAGTGTTCGATGCCTTTCGCCATGATTTCAGGCTTTAAAAAAGGGCGTTGATACCATATGTGTCTTTGGTACTGATCAACAATTAAGTTGCATACCTGAGATAGTTGATGAAAGCACGGTTATAGAGGCAGCACGTGATCTGGACGAGACTTGGAGAAATCTGGCGAACACAAACGTGGTCACAGTTGCTATTAATGCTGACAGGACGAAGGGCCTACTTTCGTAAACACTTTCTGAAAGCAGAAAAAACAGATAAGTAAGAAATCTCCCATGGCTTGTTAACTAGTGTATTTAAAATTACATGTAATTAAATTTTAAAATGCAGCGTAGATCTATATATTTGCCTGGGGTGTTGTACATGGTGTGTAAACCGGCAAAGTTTCAAATAAATATTGCGCCCCGGAGGAAAACTAGTACCGTTTGTTAACGTCCTTCCGGAAGAATGTTGCGTTTTTTCGTTCCTGATGAAAGTATACTTTAAAATCAGTATGGGAAAAGAAGAAAATCCTGGCAACCAGCATTTTCTTCATTTCTCACACTGATTTATACCTCTTGAAAGCCAAAACCCATCCCCTTTTCTCACGATTATTCTATATGTCTTCTGCAAACGCTTTCCATATTGACAAGTTACACCCTTGTTTCTGGTAAGGAAATATATGATAATAAGAATATCTTTTGAGCCAATGTTTTAGCAAAAATGGGTTTAAAGCATCTCAGTGATTTCATAATACCAACCAAGTCAAAAATATAATTTGGGATCCATAAAATGCGTTTTGGCTGACAACTGACTGCGTCATAGGGTGAGAATGACCCTTTGACACGCAGAAAATTTACTAGTGGTCAAACGTATCGGTATGTCAGCCTACATCTTCGCAAGCCAAGGGTGACGATCCACTACGCTACCCTAACCTTGGCGGATCGAGCTTGATTTCGACATTCCCCCGATATACATTTTCATTGGTAGCAGCTAGCTCTGCTCTTATTGCACGAATCAAATCGCTCGTAGCATTTCATCTTTGATAAAAATAGAACAAGGTCGGGACCTTTCGGATAAAAATAGAAGATAACTAAATATGGATAACTCAGTGGATGTTTGCAGGTGTAATGCAGAGAAATGACCCTCCCCTATAAAATGATCAGAGTCATTATTCTACGTAGAGAAATGACCCCAGAAGTCATTTCACTTCGTAGATGAATGACCGGGGTCATTATTCTATATTGAGAAATGGCCCTCTGGAGTCATTTGACTCATTTCATTACGTGGAATAATGACCTATGTCGTTAAAATGACCCATGGATCATTTTGTAGGAAAGGGTCGTTTCTCTGCCTTACACAGGATCTACAACAGGTAATGATTTATTACCGAAAACAAACATAGACGAACAATATTTAGTGGCATTAAGTAAAATATCTACAGTTGTGGGCATACAAGTCTTTTTCTGAATTTATACCCCCATTTTTCAATTGAAGGGGTACAAAAAAAACCCCAAATAAAATTTTCAGCGGGAACACTGATTTACAGAAAGTTTCAATGTGACCAATCAATTATCAGAGGTTTTAGGCTATATCCCAGCACATGACCGTGGAATGTCGAAGCGCGTTTGTGATTATTGCTTCGTGTTGAATTATTGTATTCGTAAGCGGTGTATAAAACGATGTTTTAATGGCTAAAGGAAATATGATGTAAAGGGGGATAATAACCAGCATCCAATAGGGGGCGTATCGCCGGAATCTCGAAATTGGGCTCGATCCGCCAAGGTCATCTTCGCGAGCCAAGGATACTAACTCCACTTTGTTCGTTATGTACCTTGGCCGCTCGCCTCTTTAAAAATCGAAACTCCCGCTGCGCCACCTATCGAATATCACAAGTTGCGTAACCTTTGCTGATGTTATTTCTGACCAATCAAGATGCTCGTAAAAAAATTGTTGGGCAATGCATCAAATATGGCTGCGCTTTCGGAATCATCAGATCAGAAATAAGACGAACAGACATACGATAATCCGCAATCATTTGGCTGTAGAACCCGTCCTAATACTTCACATAATTGATCGTAAACTATATAAAACTTATTAAATATCGATCGTCTACTCTTTTTTGGCAAATTTTCGTCACAGACACGACAACTTTCGTTTTTGATGGGCGCCGCCATTGTTGTTTTCTGTTTTGCTAAAGATTTCTTGTTACGAATGGTTTGATTGGACGCGATGGGTTTTGATCGCATCCAATGAAATGGCGCAGCGGGAGCTTCGATTTTTAAAGAGGCGAGAGGCCAAGGGTACTACCTTAGTATCCTTGGCTTGTGAAGATGCGCCAAGGTAAGATCCACGTAGAGATCGTAACCTTGGCTCGCGAAGATGGTCAGCCAACAGCTAACAGCAACTGTTCTTTAGATAAACTGCTAATTTGAAAAATACATGTATAGAATCTATAGTCACGACATAGACTATAGGTTCACAGTAAATTTTGCTTCAATGTAATCGACATTTTCTCGTCATAAAAACATCGGCGCAATCTATTTTGAGTGTAAATACCTTGATTTTCACATTTATTTCCCTTAGCGAACTTCAGTATTTCAAATATAGATATAGAACGGAAGAAAATAATACAGCACACCCACAGGCGTTCGTTTTGTGACGAACTTTGCCAACTATATGACGTAATATATAAGACAAGGTGTCCAACTCTATTCCGTACCGAACACCACCAGTCCTCATTTATCGGTAATTTTCACATTTTCTGCCACCGGAATGAAAATGACGATGGTTTTGTCGTATTCTACGGTGATTTATCTTTCCACTGGTATATAGGACGTTAGAAATACGTATGAGAAGAGTTACAGAGGTCTGAACTTGGAAGACGGACAATTTTTCTCTCTTACAACTGAGCGACAGCAATTACGAATCCGCTGTGAATATATCTAACGAATTTGATTGGTTAGCGAAGCATTACACCCGGTTCTTAAAATAACCGTGTGTCTCTAAAAATAGATTTATCAACAGACCTTCACCTCTACAAATGCTTTCAGTTTGGACAAGACCAAGATTTTGTCGTGTGTAAAGAGTTAACCTATAAGATTTCAACTCAACTTTTCCATGGGATTTTATACTTAACAGCTTTGAGGAACATTGTGGGAGAAGGGAGCAATGGCTTGTTAAAAGCAGTTTGATGCTTTTTACGCAAGGTTTTCCAAACTGTTTTTATTCCTATTACAGTATATGTCAACACCCTTTTACTGAGTAATTTGAAATGCTAAACCTGTAGAGTATTGCTTTATTACATACTTCTGGTAAAGATCATAACTGCTATCATATTAAAAACTGACAGAAGATAGACAGCAGAAAAAATCTTTATACGGTACACAAAGCATAACAATTATCGACATGTATCACTGATATTCATGAAAATGTTTTGACCCAAAACATTAAACTTCTGATGCTTTCGACATTTCACCTTTTCTGTTTTAAATCTGTACCAAAACAACCCAATTCCAGATGAGATATTGACGATTACCTGAAGATGTGTAAATGTACATTTTTTCCTGAAAAACCTAAATTTGGTCAAAATGATTGCATTTCAAATACAAACAAGGATGGTAAGTTGTAAGTATGCAAGTGGTATAAGTTTCCATTGCTCTGAGTGAAATAAGATTGATTGTATTGATTGATTGTATGGTGTTTAACGCCGTTTTCAACATTATTTCAGTTATATCACAGCGGCCAATGCACCTATCCATGCTTTCCTGGAGTTTCTTTTACCAGTACTCTGCACAATATTCTTTCCAAGCCACTGGCTGCTTTCCCACATAACCATCGTTGAAAATTGTTGATCAGCGGTGAGAGAAATGAATCCTGTTGCGATGACTTATCATTAGTCCTTGGAGAGAAATTGGCCAAGCCAGGGATCGAACCAGCGACCTCCTGTTCTCAAGTCCTGTATTCTACCGACTGAGCTATGGGGGCTTGGCTGATTGAAATAAGAAATATAAGATAAAAGGCAGGCAAGGGTGATGATCAGTAACAGGTCACATGATCCAGATTTAGAATAATGTAAAAAAGATTGCTATCTATTCTATCAACACTCTTGTCCTTTCCTTCTTACAACCAAAATGATGCAGAGGTGTGGATCATGATCAGACAGTTCAGAACTTATGGACTGGTCTCAGATCAACATGCACCAATATTTACAAGTCCTTGCAAAGGTGGCGCTACAATTTGTATTAGTCTGGAAATTTAAAATGTATCTAACTCCCAACAGCATCTTCTCTGAACCAAAATTATAATTTGGATCAATATCAGAATGTACATTCCTATCTTAGATAATGACAATTTGATATTTACATGTCCTTAACATAGCATATCCATAGTCTTATCTTAGATCAGCACAATTCAATCTTTATCTTTTCAATTTTAGTGCAGCATTGGTTCAGAAATTTATTTTATTACTTTTCAGACTCTTGACTCCCCACCCTCCCGGCATCTCAAATTTAGTGGTTTGGCTTGGGATAAGGCTACATCGTACAGGTCTGTTCTTAGTCCCAAACACCTTAACCCTTAAAGCCCTGGAACCAACTTACGTTGGGATTGAAGTATCAATCAAGATCAGATTGCAGAGAATGTACAGTCTGATCTTTGATCTGCAGTTCCTGCCACTATGTTACATATTCTAACAGAAACAACCTTGAAGTAGCAATATTTAGGACAGCTTTCCCTAATTAAAAAGTCCAAATCATTAATTCAGCCCTTTAAGTGTTAACAATAGTGCATAACTATGTGGACAATAACTGCTAAATGGCAAGATAATGATTTGCCTGTTAACCCTTTACTAAGCAAATCTTAATTCTTTACCATCCTAAAGTGCTTTAAAGTAGGAAACTTTTGAAAATAAATAAATGCTAATGACCAACATTTTTACCATTTCCATAATGTTTTTACTTTTCTAACAATAAATAGAAATTATTTAGTCATATTTACTTTTTGGTCTGCTATGTTAACATTTGTACAAGTCTTAAAATTTGGTCATATTGTAAAGGATTAATTGATAGGAAACACCGAAGGAAACGGGGACCAGATTGATTTTTCTTTTGCCTCAACGCTTTCACAAGTCCTTCAGGATGGTAAACACCTGACATTGTTTTAGAGGGTTAACTTGTTTTTTAAATAGCTGCGATTAAATTTGACAAATGCTTCCATGTAAAAAGTTTAATATGAATTCTTTTACATATTTGAAAATAAAACACAAGGATGCGCAATAACCACGGTCGAACGTATTTTGGGCCGAACTTACCCGGGTTCATGGTGACCCGTATATTCTTATGCCATTTCAATCAGAATAAAGCTATTTTCTAAATACTGATTATATTTCTAATACTGTACCAGGAACACAACGTTGTCTCCATTGTGTTAAAATTTTCGGGTACTCAATCATTCTTTTTTTTCGTAATGAAACCGCCGGCGGAATACAGACGTTTTATTTTCAGTTCTAAATATAGCGCAAAGACTTGGATTTTTTGCTGTTCTAAAAATAAGCCTGACCTGGTAGATTTATTGAAAATTAAATGAAATACAAATGAAATTTTCAATTATGTTACTTTATATAAAGTTTAAATAATTGGGAAATAAAAATAATTGAGTTACCGTATTTTATGTATTCTAAATAGCATTCTTCGTCCCTTACCCAATGGCCAATCAAGAACGAGATTCGCTTTCAACCCGATGAAACTTGCTGTCGCTCAGTTGTAAGAGAGAAAAATTGTCCGTCTTCCAAGTTCAGACCTCTGTAACTCTTCTCATACGTACCTATTTCTAACGTCCTATCACTCTCTTGCACTCCGGATCATTACATTTACCTCTGTAGTGGGCTCAGAAAGTAGTCCGTCATTACATCATATTTTTGTCACATGACCATAACTCAAAATGGCTACACAAACGCCGGTGAAAGAAAGACCAATATCGATTGTTTCGTGTGCTGTTCAAACAGCATGGGACTAATCAAACTTAGTGACAGGAAATGAACAAAAGAGTGATTTTCTGAAAATCCTAAATATCTTAAAGGACGATAACTTGATTTTTAATCGTTCAAACTTAGATGCAGCGATGTGTCAAATCAGTTGTCATCATTCATGAGCGCAGCCATTTTTGTTAAAATCGGCGTAAGATTCTGAAAAGTGAAGAGGCTCGAAAAAAATAGTTCCATTTTATACAGGTAAATTTATCAGTTTGAACGCACCTATAATGTATCCAGAATCATATTTCCTTTGTCTAATTTACAATTTTACATATGAAACAGTTAAACAGTAACAAAACATCTTTTCCTCGGTTTGACAAGATTCTTGTCATTTAGCCCATCGCAGAGATGTATGTGAGGTTACGAACGACAACTCTGCTCGGAGATTGACGTCCTATATACCAGTGGAAAGATAAATCACCGTAGAATACGACAAAACCATCGTCATTTTCATTCCGGTGGCAGAAAATGTGAAAATTACCGATAAATGAGGACTGGTGGTGTTCGGTACGGAATAGAGTTGGACACCTTGTCTTATATATATTACATCATATAGTTGGCAAAGTTCGTCACAAAACGAACGCCTGTGAGCACACCTACCGGCAATTGGCACTACATGCTAAATGCTAGTTATCTTATCTGAACCATTAAAATCCTTCATTACACGCAATTTTACAAAAAAAAAAGACACAATGACGCATTTAGATCATCTGCTAGACTTGTGGCAATATTTTCAAATCAACAAGTTGGTACCAACTGTATCAAGTTGCAATGATTTTTTGACGAATACCATTGAAGTCTTGTGAATCAATTTCAAAATGGTCGCCGGATAGTGCTAAAAGGTTGGCGTATTTTTTAATCATATTAAACATCCAAAGAGTTTAAGTATTCATGTGTTTTTGCCCCCATTTTTTTAACCCATTACCAAACGACAATATTATAGACTTGTCCAAATTGAAAGCATTTGCAGACGACAAAAATAAAAATGACTGAAAATTTGAAATTTGTTTTGTGAAGGGTAGAAAACATTGTGGGAAAAGGAGAAAATGCTGGTTACCAGCATTTTCTCCTTTTCCCACAATGTTTTCTACAGGCTTCTTTCTCAGGGGCGTCAAAAGTAGGGATTGTGTGGTAATGGGTAAAATAACTACTTTATGATAGATCTATCTTATGGTGTATTATAGAGTGTACATCGTTTTGCAAGCTACATGTGAGCAAAATTTGTTTGTGGATGCCAATCTGCTAGATCTATTTTTTAAAAGATGTGCCAGGACATATCCTTATAGCTCAACTTTTGGTCAGGAGTAAAATCTATGAGAAGTATGAACCTCGGATACGACGGCTGAAAAAACGGAACCAGCAGGGCCCGTATTCACCAACCACTCTTGAAGAACATTCTCTGTTTTACTCTTCAAGATTTCGTAACAGTGAAAATAATAGAATTTCTGATTGGCTAAACCGAATGGTTTAGCCAATCAGAAGTTCTGTTAATTTCACATTAACAAAATATTCTGAAGAATAAAACTAAGAATGTTCTTAAGAATGGTTGGTGAATACGGGCCCAGATATCTTACCTAGAATGTCATTTATGAATGGTGTTTGTTCAAAAATTGTTTTTGTCCCTGACAGCCATGGAACGAAGCAAGACTTGTAGTTTTTCAAACACAACTTGGTTGTCCATAATCCAATATAAAAGTGAACTATTCCTTCCACTGTAAAATTGCTCTCGTACATGGCATCATTTAACACGTCACTATCTGCCGGAAGTTCCATCACCGCCCCTTCCAGTCTTTCATTTTCTAGAAGCATTCCGAATGAACTGATCATTTTTCCACACGTCATGCAAGTGTCCACATCTATATGTAAAACGTACCAACTCTGGTGAACAATACTGAAGCACTGCAAAGAAACTTGGAGAACTAACAAAAACGACGTCCATTTTGATTGGTTGTCAAATGTCACGAATGGTGCTTTGGCGATACCAGCACTTGATATATCATAATATAATTTCATTTTCACTTATTGCTATGCTAAAGAGATTGAGTGAAACAGTGAAAAAGGCATCATTCAAATCTAGATCTGTATCATTGCAACTTGATATGTCTCCTCTCTTCACTAGACTCAAGTCGGGTTATGGTACGAAATTTACGTCAGTTCAGATACTAGACCACACCGTCTGAAAACAGAAACTAAAACTTTAAACATCACCTTCTACGCTATTTTACTTAAAGTTCACGAACAAAAAATCACAAATTATCCAGATTAAGGTAGATCTATAATCGAAACACAAATTTAGAAGTGGATCACGTGAACACTTAAAAAAAAAACACGTTAGGAACGTTGATGTCGAAAGGTAGATTCCTATGCGCGACAGTTTAAAAAGTTCCAAAGTTATATTTCCGCGATATTCTCTTTGCTATGTACAGTTCTTTTATATTTGAACATTACCAATCCTTTAACAGCCAATATATATAAATTAGCGCTTGCAACAGCTTTCACATCATGTTGATATTTCAGGTGAACCTTACATGTTTCCGGCCTCCAGTCACGTGGTCTAATACTTAAACAGTCTGTCTCACCACTCGATCTATAAAGGAGATGAAATGAAATGTAAAAAATTATTGATTTTACAATAATATAGCCAACGTCATCTATATACATTCGCTATTTGCTACAAACATTTGTAACCCTTTTCCACACGACAACATCTTACCATATAATCCGAGTTTAACCTTTAACCGAACAATGCCGACTTAACGACCTTGGGAAAGAAGCATTTTGAAAACACTGTGGGAAAAGGAGAAAATGCTGGTGACCAGCATTTTCTCCTTTTCCCACAATGTTTTATACTCTATCAAAGTAAAATTGCACCATTTGAGCAACATTGAAATTGTCGTCTGCAAATGCTTTCAATTTGGATAAGGCTAAAATTTTGTCATCTGGTAAAGACACACCTGAGATAGCTTTCGCAAACATTTCATAGAAACAAAGACTGGCTGGTCCAGGATGACACTTAACGCAAATGTCCGAATGCCTCTTTTTCCCGTGTTGAAGGCTCTATTATAACAGAACAGTGCTATGGTAAAATGGGGTTTAACGCATCTCAACGATGAATGATACCCAACAAGTCGTCACATGTATAAACATTAATCCAAACTAGAGTTATTTCCCTTAGCCAACTTCAATATTCGAAATATAGATTTAGAACGGAAGAAATTAATACAGTAGACCTACCGGAAGTGATCTCAAGCGATACAAATGGCACTACATGAACGTGATTATTCGCCCCCCCCCCCCCAAAAAAAAAAAAAAAAAATCAGCTCATTGTCACAAAAACAGGTCTTTGTCACAGAATGCAGAATGGTTTAGTACAAACGAAAGAGTTTAAAAAAGTTCAAGAGGGGATAATTCGGCAACAAATTGCAGCAGGTTCATGAAAATTGCACATGCACAATTTCATATATATATATAGAGAGAGAGGAACCTTGTGTGAAAATTTGAGTTCAGTACGTGAAAAACTGGAGTATTGCTCCGGACAAAGTTGTGTATACGGACAGATGGTGGACAGATAGCCATGGCGCCATGGCGATTCCAGTATACTCCCTCCTCTTCATTGGGGGGGGGGGGGGGGGGGGGGGGGGGAGGAGGTTTATAATAATCCACTGAGTCTGCAGAAATTTACAAATAGCAAAGATTTTTTTTTTTACCTGTGCCTGTCTGCGTGGACTGTGCATGTTGGTACGGGTCGGTACTTTTTGTAGGTGCATTTATCCCCAATTTCACAGAACATGGCTCGCATATCACAGCAAACTTATTCATGTTTCCTCTATACCATTTTGAACTAGTCGGATTTCAACTAAGTCAACAATAAGGCTATCGAACGATTGATTTCTCAAGCGAAAGAGACAGAATGAGTTTTTATTTTACTCTTTACCAAACGACGAAATTTTAGACTTGTCCAAATTGAAAGCATTTACAGACGACATAATAAATATGACTCAAAAATTGAAACTTGACTTTACAATTGTAGAAAACAATGTGTGAAAAGGAGAAAATGCTGGTTACCAGCATTTTCTCCTTTTTTTCACAATGTTTTCAGAAGGCTCCTGGGTCGTAAAAAAACATGGGTTGTTTGATAAAGAGTTTAACAATTTCAGCCACAAAACTTAACTCTTTCCCAAACAAGTCCTGGTTTTTACGTGTCTTCAGTAAAAGTCTTTTGAAAACAGCGCGGGAAAAGGAGAAATTGCTCATAACGAGCAATTTCTCCTTTTCCCACAGTGTTTTCTACCCTGAGAACTTTCTGCCATTTTCTCCAAATCTAAAATTGTCGTCTGCAAACTCTTTTGGTTTGGAAGAGTCCAAAATTTGTCGTTTGGGAAAGGGTTAAGCAAATACAGAGTTTCTATAGATATCCCCTTGTCTATTCGTGCATCAAACAGCTTTTAGAAATACCGGGAGAAACAACCGCCTGTTCGAGGCAGTGGGCGCCTTTTTTTTTAACAACAATGCAATATATTTCAATAAAAACCAAAGCCTGACCTTTAAAAAATATGTATATTCTACCATTTTTGTAAGATTATCTTTTTAAAGCAGCCTCGAATTTTCAATAATTATGTCCTTTCTTTTGCCTTCGAATATTTTGGCGTGAAAGGGTGCGCTAAAGATCAAGTTAAATTGTTTGAAAAATACAATGTAGATCGAGATCGGACTCTAATGGGTCGGAGGCCTCCCCCCCCCCCCCCCCCCTCCCCCAATATTTTCTACCCTTATAAATACAAATTTCAATTTTTAATTCACATCTATTTTGTCGTCCCAGCATCTTCGCGAGCCAAGATTACGATCACTACGTGGATCTTATCTTAGCAGATCGAGCTTATTATCGCATCATATTTCTTATAGCCACTGAAATATCGTTTTAACAAACCGCTTACGAATGTAATAATTCAACATGAAGCATTGACCACAAAAGTACCTCGACATTCTATAGTCAAGTGCTGGGATATAGCCTAAAACCTCTGATAAATGGTCACACTGGAACTCTCTGTAAATATTGTTCGTCTATGTTTTTTTCCGGTAATAAATTATTACAGATCCTGCATACATCCACGGAAGTATTCATGTTTACCTTCAATTTTTATCCGAAAGGTCGCGACCTTGTTCTATTTTTATCAAAGATGAAATGCTACGAGCGATTTGATTCGCGCAGTTAGAGCTAGCTGCAACCAATGAAAATGCGTATGGGGGAATGTCGATATCAAGCTCGATCCGCCAAGGGTTGAGTAGCGTAGTGGATCGTCTCCCTTGGCTTGCGAAGATGTCGTCCCAGTGAAATCTTTCCACTTAGACGAGTTTACAATTTTGTCGTTTGATAACAGAGAAGACAAATGTACCAAATCTGCGCCTACGCTGGCTTTCTCACACAGGAATATTGACACAACGTTCTTTCCAAGTCAACGACTACTTTTCTAACATGAGTAAGAGGTGAGAGGCGAAAAGTCACCGAAGAGTAAGTTTGCTTCAACCAGATATCGAACACACAACCACCAGATACCGGCCCTAACCGTTGAGCTACCCGTCCGGGATCATCATCATCAACATCATCATCACTAAATCATCAAAATTATCAGCCTTTCAAACCCATGATAATCTAGTAACTCAGAAAAACAGGAGAGACACGTTTATTTTAATCTTCATTTTGAACGTATCGGTTTTATCGATTAACCTTTGACCAGATGAAGCTGTTTCAGACTGTTCCAAAATGAAAGCCTATGCAGACGACAAATTCAATGGGACTAGAATGATGTGATTTCTTTTTTAAAAAGATTGAAAACCTTGGTTACCAGCATTTTCTCCTTTTCACACAATGTTTTCAAAATGGCTTTTTCTAAGGGTCTATAAAACTCGGGGCCGAATGGTGAAGGATGAAAGTACGGTGAAAACTTTGTTTTCAAACAAAGCAGACTCAGTCGTTTGTCATATTTTAAACATTCCCATGTTCTAAAATCAATAGATCCGTTATTGTGATAAAGGCACTTTGTCATATATTTTCTGCTTTGCATCTATTATTTATTAAGTAATTAAAAGACTGTCTCTCTGTCTCTGTCTGTCTCACTCTCTCTCTCTTCCCTGTCCCTCCTCTCTCTCTTTTTCTCCCCCCGTCCCTCCTCTGCGTCTCTCCCTACCTCTGTCTGGTTCTTTTTTCTGTCTGTCTGTCTGTCTGTCTTTATCACCCTCCGTCTGTCTGTCTGTCTGTCTCTTTTCTGTCTGTCTTTACCTCCCTCTGTCTCTCTGTCTTTATCTCCTCTCTCTCTGTCTCTCTCTCTCTCTTTCTCTCTCTCTCTGTTTCAATAATATAAGAACTCTTTTATTCACAGAACCCCTCCGATTAGCCAATTTCAAGGCAAAATATGGGATTCAAACGCTATGTTATACAGCCTACGAAAGGAACTAACGTTAGCAGTTCTTAATGATGAAAGAGTAAATATCGGTGAAACATTCACGTGGTGCTTCTTTGGCATTTCAGCACTACTGTTCCCCTAACCTGTAGACTAGGCCTGTCGACATATACGAATAGCTTTTGATTTAACTAATTACCAAACGACAATATTTTAGGCTTGTCCAAATTGAAAGCATTTGCAGACGACAAATTAAATGAGACTGAAAATTTGAAATTTGTGTTTTGTGAAAGGTAGAAAACATTGTGGGAAAAGGAGAAAATGCTGGTTACCAGCATTTTCTCCTTTTCCCACAATGTTTTCTAAAGGCTTCTTTCTCAGGGTCGTCAAAAGCTGGGATTGTGTGGTAATGGGTTAAAAAAAAAAACCAAAAGTGTATACATAAGGAATTCAATAATTGTTTATGTTGGTACAGCTGTAGTTACGAGGTTTTTGTTCAAGTAAACCGACAATATATTCAGAGCGTCTGCAGATCTATGACAAGGACAGTTGGTGCATACTACTACTACTAATAATAATAATAAATAATAATAATAATAACGTTATTAGGGAAAAATGCAATATTGACGATCACACCACATTTTCAAAGTTTTAGACCTGTGTCAAGGGGGGAATGATATTAGAGATGTACCCCCCCCCCCCCCCCACACACACACACACACAAGTTTACACATTTTTTTCCAAAAGTTTTCTTCTTCGTGCATGTTAAAACTCAGGATTGTTTGACAAAAAGGTAATAAATCGCCGATAACCTTGAATAATATTCAACAAATATATATATATACATGTATATATAAAAAAAAAAAAATTGTTACCTGCATGTGACCCGGGGTACGCCTATCCGAAAACAGTATTCAGTTCGCTAACGTAAACTTATACAGTACCTTCTCAAATTACAAGTGACCATCCAGTTACATTTCTTATTTTCCCACGAAAGATCAAGTAAATCTAACTTTTAAACTATTAAGGTAACAAAATCACAATACACATCCAGTATCGGCCTTTGAAAAAAGAATATAGGCCTATTGCCTAGATCTAAATTTAGAAAATATTTCCCTGTAGGCCTAGCTTAGTATAGTGTGTATATCGTGCAACCATCCGTATCAAACTGTTGTGTTTACAAATATCCTTTACAAAATACTTTACTATCGCTCTCAGACGATAGCGGTGTCTTTTTAGGGTCGACTGACTTCACAGTTATAGGGGAAACAGGTATTCCTCACAGCTTAACCCTTTACTCCATACATGTAGATACTCATTTCCACGCATTACTTGTAAGAGCCTTTGGAAAATATTGTGGCAAAAGGTGAAATTGCTCGTCACGAGCAATTTCACCTTTTGCCACAATGTTTTCTACACTATCAAAATGTGTCATATACACATCAGAAACGGCTTCATCCTTGTTCTTATTTATGGTCAGTTAGAGATACCATAAAAATGCCTTATGGGGTAAAGGGTTAAATACCCGCTGTACTGTCTATGTAATGAAGCGATGTATTTTACCTGTATTACCTTTTAAGTGTTTGTTTTGTAATGTTGTGTTTGTCAACAAAGGCTTAAATTATCATCTGAGAGTAATAAAAGACAACATTTTAGGTTTAAAAACTCAGGCAAACGGCAAATTAATGTTGGCAAAATGATGGAAATCGTTTGTGAAAGAGTAAAAAACATTGTTGTATTTCTCCTTTTCCCACAATGTTGTCAATAAGCTTTTTTTCCACGGGTCGTTGAAATCGGGTACGTGTGTGGTAAAGAGCTGATTGAATTCATTACGAACGAAAAATTTTTAGACAAGTCCAAATGGAAAGCATTTGCAGACGACAAAATAAATGTGAATCAAAAATTGAGATTTGTTTTGGGGAGGGGTAGAAAACATGTTGGAAAAGGAGAAAATGCTGGTTACTAGAAATCTAGCATTTTCTCCTTTAACCACGGTGTTTACAGAAGGTCCCCCCCCCCTCCAATGAGGTTCGTTATTCTAGTAGATTCTAACCTTCATTTTTTTTTTGAAGGGGTGAGAGAGAGAGAGAGAGCCGAAATATTGCTATTACAAGGTCTGTTAACAGCCAAAATACGTGCAAACACGGGGACACTATGTAGATCAAAGATCAGTCTGCTCGTTTTGTGCAACCTAATCTTTCATCTACACAGTGCACAAAAAGCAACACTGCATGGCCTTTCAATCTTCACCCGAAGAGCAAGTTTTTCTAGTTGGATTTTCCTTGCGCAAGACACTATACAGTCCTAGCTTAATGTTAGTGGAAGAATGAGAAGGAGAAGTGATGATGATGATGATGATGATGATGATGAAGACATATGGCTTGCAACACGCGAAGAGGGACATTCAGACATTTGCGTAAAGTGTCGTCTCGGATCAGCCTGCGCTGTCCGCGCAGGCTGATCCGAGACGGCACTTTTCGACTACAATTGATTTTTTCCTTCAGTAGACATGCACAAAACAGAAAATTACACAAAAACAGAAAGTGTCGTTTTGGATTGGCCTGTGCGGATTGCGCAGGATTATCCTAGCGACACTTTACGCAATAATTGTCCGAATGCTTCTTTTCACGTGTTGCAAGCCAATTATAGTACATAGATATGTTAAAAAAAAAGAACATAATTTTGAATATAGAAAATAAAAATAAAGCGTGATGAGGCAACGGCAGTGTGACAAGCAAATGGTCCTTCAAGCACAATTGATTCCTTGACATTATCTCCCGCTAGATGGCATTCTACAAATACTCATCTATCTATAATTTGGGCATCCTGGGAACACAGGACCGGACCACATTTCTCCGCGACAACCGTTACCTGGAATTTCAAACTACGTATACTCAATAAAACGCTACTTGGTGCGATTCACTCAGCTATGATGAGCATTTTAGAGAAATCTGGAACTAAAACTGGCCTGATTTTTCCTCAAGCATATTGATAAAAGCCATTTTCTTCATTGCTACTTTATAGCGGGTATTATTACAGTCTCCCCGACATCGGGGAGAGTGATGCGTCATATAAGACAGGTCGAATCTTCGAAGAATATAACATGCGCAGACAACGGATTACTAGAGGCTGTCAACTATGGGAATGGAGGGAAAGGGTAAATGTCATTTTAGTACAATATTGGATTAATTGCTAAATTTATTGGTACATGTATTGATCTAAATAGTTAAAGATACTGTGGACTGTACCCTTAGAAAGTTTTACACAACTAGATACAATTAACCCTTTACCAAACAATACCTGGTTTTTTCACGTCCCTGAGATAGAAGCCTTTTGAAAACATTATGGGTAACCAGCATTTTCTCCTTTTCCCACAATGTTTTTTACCTTGCTGGAAACAAAACTCAATTTTTAAGGTACGTTTTTTTTGCCGCCTGAAAGTGCTTTCAATTTGGACCAGTGTGAAATTTTGTCCTTTGGTAGAGAGTTAACCAGTTTAAATCCTTACTATATGACAAGCTGGAGTCACCCAAACCCAACTTCAAAACTTTTGCGAACGACAAAATAAATGTAGCTGAAATGGTAGAAGGTTATATTATGCATTTTCTCCATTTTCCATAATACTTTGAAATACCTTTTCACAGAAGGTCGTCAAAAAGCGGGAAAGGGGTGTTGAGGCTTAAGTGTTAAAAACAAGTACTTGAAATGGTGGACCATCGATCCGATAGATTATTGATCTGAAAAAAAAAAGTGATTTCTAAGTAATGGACGGGACCAAGAAAAGACGAAATTCTTCACTTTGTACCAAACAACTAAACTTTGGATACATATGAGAGAGAGAGAGAGAGAGAGAGAGAGAGAGAGAGAGAGAGAGAGAGAGAGAGAGAGAGAGAGGACGAGGGTGTGAGAGAGAGAGTATCTATGAAAAGCTTTGTATGATTTTTTAACCCTCTACCAAGCAATCCCTTGTTTTTCACGACTCTGAGAAAGAAGCCTTTTAAAAACATCGTGGGAAAAGGAGGAAATGCTGGTAACCAGCTTTTTCTCGTTTTCCCGCAATGTTTTCCACCCTTCCTAAAACAAAATTTAATTTTTGTGTCACTTTAATTTTGTCGTCTGCTAATGCTTTCAATTTGAACCAGTCGAATCTCATTAAAGGTGACCCTTCAGATTTTGGGACGAATATTTACAAAAATACAAAAAAATCATCTTTGTACTCCCTTTGGCAGCCATTGTTACTTTAACGGAAAAACGCAGAAATTACGTTACTCTCTTTCTATATTTAGACTAACGTCCTTTGGCAAGATCCGCCTTTTATTAATCACATCATTTTAAAAATTAGTAGATACAACGTTATGTAAATGTCGTAAAATCAGGCCTCCGGCCCGACTACAATATACAATATGTAATCACAAAAGATGATAAGATATTACTCGAATATTTTAAAGCAGGTTAAAAGCACAACATCGCTATTTCAGATGATCACACAAAAAACGTGAGCCATGCTTTGTGAAAAGGGACCTTAATGCATTTGCAAAAAGTTTCAACTCAGGTCAGCCTGCGCAAACGCGCAGGCTGACCTGAGTTGACACTTTTTGCTATTGGTAAATTTTCTGCATGTCGAAGGGTAATAATAATAATAATAATAATGATAATGATGATAATAATAATAATAATAATAATAATAATAATAATTATTATTATTATTATTATTATTATTATTATTATTATTATCATCATCATCATCATTATTATCATTATATTATATCATTATTATTATTATTATTATTATTATTATTGAACTAATACCAAAGACTTCATCATTTGAGTAGGAACCCTACTTTTTAATCGAAGAAAAGCACAAAACGAATCGAATAATTCTGCAATTTAACCCTTTCCCAAATAAGCCCTGGTATTTACGTGTCCGCAGTAAAAGTATTTTGAAAACACTGTGGGAAAAGAGAAATTGCTCGTAATGAGCAATTTTTCCTTTTCCAACAGTGTTTTCTACCCTTTTTGAGAACTTTCTGCCATTTTTTCAAAATCTAAAATTGTCGTGTGCAAACTCTTTCAGTTTGGTAGAGTCCAAAATGTGTCGTTTGGGAAAGGGTTAAGATCAATAACCCATATCTTGTCGGATATGAAACCGTTGATGATAACAAAAATAGATTTTTTAAAATTATTTGACACTGAAACGGGGGTTTAGATGACCGAAACTACGAGAGGTGGGGAGGGGGGCATAAGAGAGTGTAGAGCATGATTTGACCGCACTTACGTGTAGTTGGATCTTACGCTTCACTCTCCACAAAATACAGTTGTGGTCGCGAAAAATAGGATAAGAGTAAATAATCCACGCAAGTTTGCACCCTTTCGTTTGA
Organism: Tridacna crocea; assembly: GCA_943736015.1. Lineage (NCBI taxonomy): Eukaryota > Metazoa > Mollusca > Bivalvia > Cardiida > Cardiidae > Tridacna > Tridacna crocea. Next base: position 18,111,508 of record OX031068.1, on the reverse strand, counting down.
ACTTACTTACATCTCTTTGTAGAGGAACCGTTACTAATCCAAATTTGGATATATCCATATCGTAAAAAGAAATATAAACCATAAAAAAAGAAAATAACAAATAAAAACAAGATTTTTTGACATGCGAAATGAATAGCTGTCAAAATATGCACACTTCTTCCCAATATACTATTTCATGTCGATTTCTTCCGGAAGTGAAAATTATTACTCGAGGCTTTTCGTTTACTTTTAACTCTTTACATTACGACAAAAATTTAGATTTACGCAAATCGAAAGAATTTTAATTTTCAGGCGACAATTAAAATGTGGCAAATTTATTTATTTATTTAATTTTTCTTTTCTTTTTTTTTTTTGATAGCGTAGAAAACATTGTAGGAAAAGGAGAAAATGCTGGTAACCAGCATTTTCTCCTTTTTCCACAATGTTTTCAAAATACTTCTTCCCCAGGGTCTTTAAAGACTCGGAATTTTGTGGTAAAGGGATAATATGAAAGTAAGGTTCCGGGTTGTAACTTCAAAATGTGGTCCTTCCGTTACAATAGTTTTATTGTCTGTGAGTCTCGCAGGATGAAATAAAGATTTTTACAGGTAATTATGATTTATCTATTGTTTTATTTATTTACTTATTTATTTATTAATGCATGTTTGTCATTTCCTTAATCAAACATTTCCAAAAAGATGAATCGAAAGGTATCAAAAGGCATGGGCCAATTCCATGGTCCTCACGCGTTTGCCAGATATCACTCCCTTAGATTTCTTTTTATCGGGGGTTGTCTAAAAGATATCGTGAATCGAACAAATATACAGGACATTGCTCGTAATATCGAATGGAAATAATTTGAAATTTGAATGAAAATACAACAGTTTATAACTTTATTATTGCAACTATTAGTTATTTTTCTTTATGCTTTGTTTTAATCTTTAATTCTTCCTGAAGACCCTTTAGTTCCTTACATCAAACTTTGTATTACCTTTCAGTCTCCTTTTTCAACGATGTTTTCCAAAGTTTTATTTGTTAGGGTCTTTAAAACCGAGATTGTTTGATACGGTGACTGAAAAATTGAAATTTGTTCTGGAAAGGGTAAAAAATACTGTGGGAAAAGGAGAAAATGCTGGTTACCAGCATTTTCTCCTTTTCCTAGAGTGTTCTCAAAAGACTTCTTTCTCAGGGGCGTCAGAGGTAGGGATTGTGTGGTAGTCGGTTAACCCATTACCACACAATCCATACTTTTGACGACCCTGAGAAAGAATCCATAAAAATCTATTTTGTATAACAACCGAATGAATCATGAGGTAGACTAGGCCCTTGTCATACAGAAAATTTAAGAAAAGCAAAAAGTTTCGATTCTTTACCAAACAATAAAATTTTAGACTGGTCGAAAAAGAAAACACTTGCAGACAACAAACTAAACGCAACTCAAAATTTGAAATTTGATTCCAGCAGGGTAGAAAACATTGTGGGAAAAGGAGAAAATGCTGGTAACCACCATTTTCTCCTTTTCTCACAATGTTTTCAAAAGGCATCTATCTCAGGGTCGTAAAAAACAGGGGTTGTTTGGGAAAGGGTTAAGAAAACAATTTGGGAAAAAAAGAAAATGCTGGTAACCAGCATTTTCTCCTTTTCCCACAACAAATTTCAATTTTCGATTTATGTTTAATTTGTAGTCTACATTTGCTTTCAATTTGGACCTGTCTAAAGTTTTGTCGTTTGGTAATGAGTTAAACCCTCCAGGTTTTACTTTTATAGAACAAATACCCACCAGCCAACTTGGGCCATGGCCATAGGTCGCAAATCATCCAACACCAGAATCTTAGAGCGACTTACCGACCTTTTTCACACAGTGTTGATCAAGGATCAGACTGCACAGAACGTGCAGTCTGATCCTTTTATAGAACAAATACACACTAGTAAACTTGAGCCATGGCCATAGGTAGTAAGAAATTCAACACAAGAATCTTAGACCGACTCACCGACCCTTTGCGTACAGTGTTGATCAAGATCAGACTGCACAGAACGTGCAGTCTGATCTTGATCAACGGTGTTCGATAAGGACATACTTATTGTCAAGAGCTAAGCAGTAAGGACTGTTCACGAATGTTATCTCTTTAAACTTTCCAGGTTATTTTTAGAGATCAAATAACAACCAGCAAACTTGGACCATGGCGATAGGCCGTAAAAAATCCAACACTAGAATCATAGGCCTAATCATCCTCATCTTCACCATACTTGCCATTAGGCTTATCTGGGTGTCCGTGCAAAGCCTGACTATCGGATCACGTGGGACAAAGCAGCCAGAAACGTATCACTTCCGGGTGAATGATTACAGAGTGTTTTCCGGAAATAACCAATACAATGCCGTAAAGGATTTTGAAATTTTCGAAGACATTGGCGTAGAGGAGGAAATCATAGTGATAAATAGTCCGAACTCAGATTCAACAAAAAATGATGAAGATGTTCCTCATCAGGCAATGGAAAATACGCGAATGGACACTTACATTATGGCTAAGGTAGACAAAACATTTCCACAACATTCAACGAAAAAGCCAACTACCGCTGCTAATCTGTCGAAAGCTTCTTTACATCCAACAACGACAATCAAAATTAATGTCACAAGTGATTCAAATGAGAAATCTTCAAGAACTGTTTCATTTTCAACAAAAGAAGGAGAAAGAATAGACACTTTAACTTCTAATAATGGAAAGATAACAACCCTAGCCACGACCGAAACAAAAGACAAGCCCAAACAAGACCTTGTACCCATAGTTAAAAACAATGAAACCAAAATATCAAACAAGGCATATTCTACGTTTATCATTAAAAATGCAACATCATTCCAACAAGAAAACATTCAGGATCAAACCAAAGACTTGACAAAACTTCTAATACCAACTAATACATCTAAAATAGTTGTTGTTACAGATGGTTCAGAAGATGTTGTAGTATTCACCAAAGAACAATTAAATTATGGGAGCTTCATTGATAACGAAGCACGTAAAGAGAACTTGCCTTCGACAAACAGTTCCGTTTTAGAAGACCGAACAAACGGAAATACGATTGAAAAGAATTTGCTTTCGAAAGGTAGGACTTCTTCAACACAAAAACAAAAGAGTACAGATATTTTTGAAGAACCAAACAAGAATTCTAAACACAGAATAGTCCTGGAGGTTCCTTTGAGTGACGTCAAATCAGTTGGAGAGTGTCAGAAAATCATTCCATGGGGCCAAAAGTATCATGCTCAAATATCAACTTTCGATCTCCCAAAGAAAGGAAACTACACGTTAATAGATAAAATTGGAAATTATCCCATACCTGTGAAGAGCGTAGCGGAAGTAACAAAACCTGAAACACTTGAACCAGTTACAGTTATCCTAGTTCCATTTTCACATGCTGATCCCGGTTACGGCCTCACAATTGAGCAATATTACTACACCAAAACACATTCAACACTAAACAATATGATTACAAAACTATTGCAGTATCCTGAATTAACTTTTCAATGGGCGGAAACTGTTTACCTTGCTCGATGGTTTGAAGATCTCACAGAAGACAGAAAGGAAAACGTTAGACAGCTTATTAATCGAGGTCAATTAGAAATTGTTCTTGGAGGCTGGGTCATGCCTGATGAAGCCAGCTCTCGCTATGTTGGCGTGGTCGATCAATTGATTGAGGGTCATCAGTGGCTTATAGAAAACTTGGGAGTCAAACCGAAAAACGCCTGGGTGAATGACCCATTTGGGTATTCCAGCACCATGCCTTATCTATGGAAATCATCAGGTATGGACAATTTAGTGTTTCTGAGAATAAATCAAGCCGTCAAAGCACAACTAATGACAAAAAAGAGTATGGATTTTAACTGGCGGCCATATTGGAAAACTGACAACAGTAGTGACATGTTGTCAAGTCTGATGGCCTACACAAATTACTGGATTGGTGATGTGTGCAGTCCGGATAGAGATACGTGCAATGAGTTTGGATTTATACATCTAGATGAAAAGAAGCATCGTGCCATTGAAATTACTGACGAAAACTTAGAAACGCAGGCTAAAAAGCTGTATAATATGTTAAGGGTTACAACTGACTTGTACAAATTCAATACGCTTTATCTCGGATTAGGCGAAGACTTTACATACGTCAGAGCTGCAGAATGGGACAACCTTTTTAAGAACTACGATAAACTTATCAAGTACATCAATTCAAAAGATGAATGGAAAATGCAAATCAAGTTCGGAAATTTAACAGAATATTTTAATCACGTCAAGACGGTTGAACGAGAAAAAGTTGGCAAAACAGACCTGCAAAATAAATCTGAGGCAATCCCAACTATTTCCGGCGATTTCTTCCCATACACAGAAAGGAACCACGAATACTGGACTGGTTATTATACAACTAGGCCTCTAAATAAACGGTTTTCAAGAGAGATAGAGAGTCTAGTCCACGCAGCTGACGTTTTTAACGTCATGTTGTATTCCATCTTCAAATACTATAACGTTAGGTATGAGAGCTACAAGACGGTGGCTGAAAACCTGAGAATCGCTCGCCGCGAGCTGGGCATGTTTCTACATCATGACGGTATTACAGGTAAGTGGAAATATCCTACTTTTTATTTGTGACCCATCTCGAAAAAAGGAACCATCTGGGAACTGCGAAAAGTGTCAACCCTGGTCAGACTGCGCGAATCGCGCAGTCTGACCAGGGTTGACACTTTTCGCTTTAATGATATTTTTCTATATGAAAAGTGGTCATTGTACCTTGTTATTCAATCATTTTTGAATTATTAACTTAAACTGACCTGCACTATCCTTGATCTGTTTTCATCTAATTGATGTACAGAATTCCCGGATGGTCCCTTTTTGCATGATGGGTAATATTTATTAATCACGGTCTTTTCTTTTTTTGTTTGTTTATTAAATGATTTCACACTTCTTCTTCTTAATCCTTATCCTAATAAATAACTAAAATAAAATTTTCAACTCGATATTAACAATCCAAATACTGCTTTTCAAAATTATGTTTTGGGGAATAACATCTCCTTATAGGACAATGTAGATCCAAGATCAAGCACTGTGACCCGTTTTTTAACTCATCACCCTATAGATAAGACTTTTCACGCCTTACGCCTATGTTGTGGGCAACTTTTAAAACATTAAGAAAAAATGGAGCAACGGATTTTTTCAGCAAGTACCTTTTTAGGCATTGTTTTTCCTTGGGCTGCAAACTGCCTTGGCGAAAACAAAAAGTCTCATTTATCATCAGTCAGGAATTTTAATCCAATTGAACTTGATGTTTCTTTTCCGATTTTCAGGCACTTCTGTCCCTCACGTGGTTCGAGACTTTGAAGCAAGACTAATGAAAGCTCACGGCTGTGTGCAGACAGCCATGAAAACAGTTCTAGCTACAATGCTGACCAAAGGTTCCCTACAGTCCTCAAAACTTCTGCAAGAAGAAACGGTAAAACTTGGAGCGCGGTCGATCTCAAGACAGATTATTTTACAGGTGGACGCGGAAGAAAACAAACTTGTCCTAGTAAATCCAACAGGTCGACACAGAAAAACAGTTGTATCTGTGTTTGTAAGTTCAAATAATGTAAAGGTTGTCTCTCCAAGATTTTTGCAAGTGGCTCAACAAATATCCATGATGAAAAGCCACAGAAACGATGATCAAATTTTGGTCTCGTTCGAGGCCATGTTACCTGCGTACGGAGTAGAAATGTATAAAGTAGTTCCACTCAGAAAGGACGAAAGCTCTACATTTGTTCAGGAAAGTATTTTAGACGACATCGCTGACGGTTCGGAAGAAACATTGTCGATTGAAAACCCTTTTATGACAGTTATATTGGATAAGTCTTCTGGTATGATAAAACGTATCGTTGACAGAAATGGAAACACAACTGAGGTCAATCCCGAGTTTCTAGTGTATCGTTCCGCTAGGAGCGGGGCCTACATCTTTGGTCCAGAAGGACCTGCCTCAAGATTTAGGGTCAGGAAAGCAACGGTCAAAGTAACGAAAGGTCACTTAATGTCAGAGGTGAAGGTCAGGTTCAGTGGTTTTAGTGTTAGAACTATTTTGTATAATACGACCGGTATTCAAGGCAAGGGAGTCTACATTAAAACGGAGGTCGACATGAAAAGTGCTGGAATGAAAAATATGGAGGTGGTTCTTAGATTTTCAACATCCGTTAAAAATGGGCTGAACTTTTTCACGGACCAAAATGGGTATCAGATGATGGGGAGGGAGACAAACCCTGGAGGTAAAATCGAAAGTAATTATTACCCTGTAACAACTATGGCAATTCTTGAGGACGAGTTCAAACGGTTTACCTTGCACTGTAAACAACCCCATGGTTCGGCAAGTCTACAGGAAGGTCAGTTAGAGGTCATGTTAGACCGACATACCTATAGGGATGACGATCGTGGCCTTGGACAAGGTGTTTATGATAATGTAAATGTTAACAGTGATTTTGTCCTTCAAATCGAGTATAAAGACGTCCAGACCAATCTGGAGGAACCGAGATATACTTACCCCACCCGCGAAGCAGCCCAGTTAAACGAAGCTCTTCAAAATAGTGTTTTGATTTATTCAGTTCTGGATAATAATATCAAAATTTTAGATAAAATTCATCCATTAAAAGATCGTCAAATACCATGCGATGTAACAGTCGTTGGTCTTAGAAACTTGGTCAAAAATAATTTAGATTATAACGGGACCAGTCTGGTTTTACATAGACATTCGTTCAAATGTGGATACCAGTCAAGTACTAGTGATTGTGGAGAAATGAATGATAAATTGACAATCAAAACTTTATTACCAAAACTAAAAGCTGATGTTAAAGAAACGACTTTGTCTCATTTACATACTATGAAACAGTGTGACATGTACACAGACTTAAGACCAGACCACATGGAGCTTAGATCTTTCAAAATAGTTATTTAACCCTTTCCCAAACAATCCCTGGTTTTTACGGGTCTGGAAAGAAGCCTTTTGAAAACATAGTGGGAAAAGGAGAAAATGCTGGTTACCAGCATTTTCTCCTTTTCCCACAATGTTTTCCACCCTATCATATAGAAAAATCATCTTTTTAGCAAATGTTAATTTGTCATCTGCAAAATGCTTTGAATTTAGTCTGGTCCAAAATTTGCCGTTAGGGAAAGGGTTAAGTACTTCAAATACTTCTACCAACTTGAGTTTTGCTGCCAAAAGTAAACAACTAGGGAGCCAATATGCAGGCAAATTTTAATGGGTCTGACAGTGCGTTACAGCGGAATCTGTAAAAGTTCCAACCAGAAAAAAAGTCAAACTAGTAACGAGTGGATTGAGTTTGAGAGCGGGTACGACCATATACTAGGCCTCTTCATATATTTTAAAAACACACAGCCACAGGATTGAGACCTCACTAACTATGTCAAAACTGGACATAGTTTTGATTATGTGTGTATTAGGACGCATTCCTTTCACCTGTTCTGGCACAATGTTCTGTGTTCTGGAATTCTATAACACAATAAACTTTTGTTTTGAATGGAGCATGTTCGGAACATTGTTCTAAACCATATCGAAATGGAATAACATTGTCGTGATGGCTGTTGCAAGAGCTACTGCTCATAGCTGTGTTAGTTAAGGAAATGATAGGCTGCAGAGAGAGAGAGAGAGAGAGAGAGAGAGAGAGAGAGAGAGAGAGAGAGAGAGAGAGAGAGAGAAATAGAGAGAGAAAGAGAGAGTGGAGACGAGTCCACTAAGCCCCTAATTATGGCATTCATGTTGTAAAAAAGAACGATTGCAAATTTTTGCCATGACGAATTGTCCGTCTTTCAGCCATTTTGTATCACCTAGCAACCGTTCAGCAGGTGCGCTACACCTCGATAGGATTAGAACAGTCAGAACATGTTCTGAAGAATACGGCACAGTGTTCCGAGAGACTCTATTGACCTAGAACATGTTTGGAGTGTTCGGGGTAGCGAAAGGAATACGCCCTTAGAGAAAGCAGTCACTATTTATTTGTTACTTTTGTATTTATCTTCTTTAATTAAGATATCATTAAACTTTTTATTTAAAAAAAGTTTGTATTGTGTTTGACTTATATGCTTGCAACACACGAAAAGGGACATTCGTACAATTGCGTAAAGTGTCGTCTCGGATCAGCATGCGCACTCTGAACAAGCTGATTTGAAACAATGTTTTTCGATCGTGTGTGATTTTCTGTTTCAAGCAAGTCTACTTCAAGTAGATGGCTCAAATATTACTTAATAGGGTAAGAAACATTGTAGGAAAAGGTAAAAATGCTGGTCACCAGCATTTTCTCCTTTTTTCACAACGTTTTCAAAAGGCTACTTTCTCAGGATCCTGAAAACCGTTTGGGAAAGTTGTTTTGGAAAGCAAAGTAGAAGAAGTTTTTGGTAAAACCTAAACTTGGGCCCGTATTCACCAACCATTCTTAAGAACATTCTTTGTCTTATCTCCAGAATTTTCTACATCTGTAAGTAACACAACTTCTGATTGGCTAAACCATTCGGTTTAGCCATTCAGAAGTTGTGTTACTTACAAATGTAGAAAATCTTGGAGAATAAGGCTAAGAATATTCTCAAGAATGGTCGGTGAATACAGGCCCAGGATTTCACTAAAACTGGAGCAGCACTCCTAAGTTACTTCCATGAAAATGTAAAAGCTAAATATCGTTACAGACAAGGTCAAGGTCAGTTAGACTCCACGTACTCAATAACCTCTTTTGTCCACATATAGAAAGCAACGGTTGCCATGGAAACATTTTTCACCTGCTCAACACTTAAATCTTTTATAATCTCCTTGGCTTTTCCCGCTGTCTCCTTGCTACATTTCGACAGATCAAAATCCCTCATGTCTTTTAGAGAGGCTGTATTTCCTAAGAACTTTTTTGCGTTGATCCACTCAGTCTTGTGACCCGGGTAACCAAGTAGGGTAAGAACAGCAGAAAGAACTTTAATCACAGCCACTGGAGGCTTTGCCAAACATTTAATCTCTTGAAAAGAGCTGGTGGGTAAACTACAGGAAACTCGCTTTTCGCCGCTTTCAGCCATGGCTGAAAAAAAAAAGTGAAATACAAGTCTATTAGTAAATTCGATTGATTGGTTGATTGGTTGACTGACTGATTGACTGACTGCTGATCGATCGACCCGTAAAATAAACATTTCTACACTTTTGACAAATCATAAAATTCTATTTATTTTTTTATTATCAGTCCCAGAAGGTAGTTCAAAAGCAAGCACTTTCAGCTATGACGAAAAACAAAGTTAAACATAACAAAATATAATATTTGAGCAAAGAGAGTGAAACATAAACATAGGTGTGTGGGAGAGAGAGAGAGAGAGAGACAGACAGAGATAGACTGGCAGACAGAGAGAAAGAGAGGGACAGAAAAAGACAGCGACAGACAGACAGACAAACAGAGAGAGACAGAGACAGACAGAAGACAGAGAGTGAGATAGAGACAGACAGAGACAGAGAGACAGACAGAGAGAGAGAAAGAGAGAGACAAGACAGAGACAGAGAGACAGATAGACGGACAGACAGACAGACAGACAGTCGGAAGTAAGGAAGGAAGGAAAGAAGGAAGGAAGGAAGGACACAAAAGCCTAGTAAGGACACACAAAAGAAAATAGATAAATGTTTTACCTATTTTTTCTCCAAAGTCTTTCACAGATATGTTCTGTCTTCCTTCAAAAAGAATATTAAATTTTGTTGTTCATCAAAGCTAGTATTATAATACCGCTAAATGTGATTAAATACATGTTCAGTATACGTATAGTTCGATGTATTATATACTTGATCAATAAGGGTATTTTTCCTTTCTAATCTTAGACTTTAGTAAGTAGGTAAATAATGGGGTTAGAAAAATTGAAATAGATGACGTAAAAACATAACCCTTTCTCTACTGCATTAAAAAAACCGTTTAGTTCTTTACCAAACAAATGAATTTTAGAATTATCTAACTTGAATGCATTTGCAGACGACAAAACAAATTTGACTCAAAAATTGAAATTCATTTTTTGAACGCTTGAGAACGTTATGGGAAAAGGAGAAAAATGCTACTGAAAGTTATGGCTACCAGCATTATTTCCTTTTCCGACAATATTTTTCGTCTCCAATCATGAACAAAAACGACATGATAGATGGAAAACTTAGGTAAGCAGCTAGATAAACTACCTGAGTTTTTCCAACCCAAATATTCTGATTAAAAGTTTCTTTCAGCCTTGATATATCTAACTGTACCGAGCAGTGTAGATTTAAGATCAGACTGCACGTTTTGTGCAGTCTGATCTTAATCTACATTGCTCGCAATATAAAGCAATGGGTCACATTTCTGCAGCCTAGTTGTAAATCTTAGAAATCGGGGAAAGCGAGAAAGGGATTTTATAATATTCTACAGTATTATAACTCTTTACTAAACGACAAAATTGTAGAGTGGTCCAAATTATAAGCATTTGCAGACAACAAATACAAATTGAGTCATGCAATGAAATTTGTTCAGGGAGAGTAGAAAACATTGTGGGAAACGGAGAAAATGCTGGTCACCAGCATTTTCTCCTTTTCCCACAATGTTTTCAAAAGGCTTCTTTTCCAGGGTCATGAAAATCCGGGGTGGCTTGGGAAAGGGTTAAACATGAAGGATTATGACCTGGTTCCATTGTTTGACTAGTGAAATATCGTATATACGATTATTACTATACCTGTATATAGTAACTTGTAAGACTGTAATCAGCAGAGAACCAACCTAAGTCTTTATGACTTGGACTGCTTAACCTCATTTAACTTTTTACCATACAATCCCGACTTTTAACATCTCTGTGAAAGAAGCCTTTTGAAAACATTGAGGGAAAAGGAGAAAATGCTGGTAACCAGCATTTTCTCCTTTTCCCACAATGTTTTCTTCCTTTCCTAAAACAAATTTCAATTCTTTGGTCACATTTATTTTGTCTCCTGCAAAGGCTTTGATTTTGGACCAGTCTAAAATTTTGTCGTTTGGTAAAGAGTTAAGTGATTAATTTAATAGTGTTTTAGACCGCTGTTAAAGTTATTTTAATCAGATGGCGGCGACAACTCACGTATTCATGTATTTTCTGTGTTTTACTAGTGCTAGGCTGGGCACTGTAGGGTATTACTCAAGGACAATTCCACAAAAATAGAGGTTAGAAACATGAATGGATAGAGTATTCGTTTCCCTGAAAGAGCGAAATTTATCTTATCGAGTGAATACCATCGGTAACATTGTCGCGAGTGGCTACGCTACGCTGTTAAGCGGAACTCAATAGTTTTTTGGCGACAGTGTAGATAAGATCAGACGGCACGGAACGTGCATTCTGATCTTAGATCTAGATTGTCCGATAATATTTGAATAGACGTGCTTTTGGACTATGATAAGAACACGTTAACGAGAGAATACAGAAAAATAAAGAAACTGTTTTTTCGTCTCAAGTTTCAGCTATTGTCCGACAACTTAAAACATATCTTGACCGCTGTTGGGGGTCGAACCCACGACATTCGCGATATTAGCAAGACGCTCTAACCGATTGAGCTAACCGGCCGATGTATACTTACGATACATGTTAAAATAAATGGAATTACTCTAGTAGCAGGCTCAGTTGAATATCTTTCTTGTTGACATTTCAACACCTTAGGCACAATCTATCACCAAAGATGAAATATTACACTAAAAAAACCTACAAATAAAATAGCTTGACACACCTTAACATTATATGAATAACTATCATCAACTCTCGGGAAGAAGTTAGATATCTCTTGCTGTCTGTCGTAGTCTCAATCATTAGAGTCGACACTTCGTGAACAGAGATTTATTTTTCGACGCGGAAACATAATCCTATTGACGGTAATGCTCCTGATTTCCGGTTTAACTCAAAATAACAACAGGTGGCTGAAAGCCTGGCTGAAACCTTTAAGCAACCAATAGCAAAGCTGAAATTTCAACACTTTTGATTAGTCTTTTTCATGTACCTGCGTTAAATAACCGTATAAATAACAGAAACGGAGGGTTAGGGTGTTGAGATGAAAGGAAGGGGAACAACAAGTATAATGACTAATACGATTCTTCGTAAGAAATTACCTCCCTTGAATAAGTGAAGGGAGCAAAACAAGGAATGGTATGTATTGGCCCCCAACCGTACTTTGGGTATAAAATGTAACTGTGTGCCAATAGCTGCTAAAATAAGTAAAATTGGAGATGAATTAATTTATACCATTGAAAAGTATGGATATTTTCATAAGCTTTACAATGTGTTACAGTATTGTCCGTCAAAGTTACAGTCGTTGGTAGAGAAATGTATCGTAAAACTGGAAGAACAAGCTGGCAAATTTTGTTTAAGTTTTACAATAGAATTTTCCGCGAACAACTAGAACATCATCGGATTCAGCTGCATCTGGCGATCAGGTTCATCATACTTTCCATACTTTTAAATAGCATGAATTAAGTTTGTCTGAAATTTGACCCCCTTATTTGGCAGTCAGTGGGCCTTTAACCCTTTCCCAAACGACAAATTGTGAACTCTTCCAAACCAAAAGAGTTTGCAGACGACAATCTTAGATTTGGAGAAAATGGCAGAAAGTTCTCAAAAAGCATAGAAAACACTGTGGGAAAAGGAGAAATTGCTCGTCACGAGTAATTTCTCCTTTTCCCACAGTGTTTTCAAAAGACTTAAACTGCAGACACGTAAAAACCAGGGCTTGTTTGGGAAAGAGTTAGACGGATAAGTCGTATTAATTCCTATATGTATCTTGATATAATTTTTTACCATTTTTTTTATCAATATTGCGAGCAAACCACTGTTTAGAGGCTGAAATAACGCCTGAGTAACTTTTGTTATGGTTGATTTACTAAATGTTATTTTCTCTACTTGAAGATTTGAACTCAACTTTAATGAATTTACTGCTTGAGTTGGCTTTCCTCCTAATTCATTCCTTCATTTTATGACAATTTTGTGGAACTTACATACATGTAGTTACTCAACGCGTTTTAACTCTTCACTTATCAATTTTGAGCTGCAGTTCTGGAGAAGAAGCCTTTTGAAAACATTATAGTAAAAAGAGAAAATGCTGGTGACCAGCATTTTCTCTTTTTCCTATAATGTTTTCTACCACTTAAAAGGCGATTTCAACCATTTGAACCTCACTTTAAATGTCGTCTGCATTTGCTTTGAATTTGGACTTGTGCAAAAGTCTGTCGTTTGGTAAGGAATTCATTAACTTTTTATGCTATGACTTCCGAATGAGAGGCTTTACATAACAACTTTTTTGGAGAGAAAAAGTATTTTTTCCTTTTTCAACAACATCTTATTAACTTTTCATCAAACGACAAAATTTTAGACCTCTAAAATTCAGCCATGGATGATGACACATTAAAGATGTACCTTCACTCATTTTCATCCATTCATTTTTTTCATTCAAATTTCATCCTTTTTTATGAAACTATAATCATTCTTGTATCTTTATGCCAAACTGTTCCTTAAGTTTACGACGGATAGAAAAATATATATCACATTTCATATGTCTATTTTTAGAATGTTATGGGTAAAGAAATGTCGTAAGTTAAGCTTGGGGAAATTATTTCCCCATCACAGTGAATATTTTCCTCCTATATATCACATTCCATGTGTCTATATTTAGAAATGTTATGCGTAAGGAAATGTAATTTAAGCTTGGGGGAATCATTTCCCCGTCACAGTGAATATGTTCCTCCTGCCGAAAATCTGGAACTACTTTTTTGTTCTACTCTTAAAAGTGGCATTCGTTGACAAAATAATCAGAGGAAATATAATATATAATTTATTTCATCAGCTTGTGGTTAATATGGGGGAATATTTGCCTCAAAAGGGACAGGTCCGCGAAAATAACTCGTGCCTCACGGCAATCGTTATTTTCGCATACCTTTCCCCTTTTCGGGAAATATTTCTCCATATTAACCACATGCTGATAAAATAAACTCAATTTATTATTCCCTGAAGGCCATCGAAGACATTACTGTGGTTGTTTACGGTTTTCAATCAGAGTATATCCCATACACCGTGTCATCTTCGCGAGCCAAGTTTACGATCACTATGTGAATCTTACCTTGGCTGATTAAGTCCGATTTCCAGATTCCTGCGATGCGCCCTCTATTGGATGTTGGTTATTACCCCCCTTATATCATATTTCTAAAAGCAAATGGAATATCGTCTTACAAACCGCTTACGAATACACATGAAGCGATAAGCAGACATCCACGTGGGTTTCCATGATCCTTCTATTCGAAAGGTAGAGACCTTCTATTTTTATCAAAGCTGAAATGCTACTTGTGATTTCATTCGTTGCTGCTAGAGCTGCATCCAATGAAACAGCGTATCGGGTGAACGTAAAAATCAAGCTCGATCCGCCAAGGGTAGATTTACGTAGTGAATCGTCTGTCTTGGCTACACCGTGTATACTGTACATTTTATGTATGTTTACACACCTGACTCGCATTTACACATTTTTAAGTTTAAAGAGGGGTTGCTTACTCGCTGGCTGTAAAGTTGTACTTTTAAATATAACTCAAATGACGGAGTTTGTCTGTAAAAGGTGGAAAGTATTGTGGGAAATGGAGAAAATGCTGGTAATCAGTATCTTCTCCTTTCCCCACGATGTTTTCAAAGACCTTCTCTGACAGGGTTGTTAGAAGTCGGGATGGTTCGATAAAGGTTGAAAGGACAAATCCCATCATTCTTGTAGCGTTTACTTTGTGTTCTGAAATTGCTTTCAATGTAGATATCGTCGGTTTACTTAAAAAAAACTCGTAACTACAGCTTGAAACAAGCTTTAGTTACGAGGTTTTTGAAGTAAACCGACGATATGTTGATTAAAAGAATAAAAACTATTATGTCATCCTGTAAAGTTTTCTACGCAATTTTGCGTCGACTTGCTTCGTTAGTGCAGGAATATTAATGACGACAAAAACAACATGAACAAATTGTAAATTGTATATTTTGTCCGTAAGATCAACAGAGAGAGAGAGAGAGAGAGAAAAAAAGAGAAAGAGAAAGACAGAGAGAGCACGATTAGTGTCTTGTTCCACTTTTTTCATTCTTCATTATTCTAGATGCAATATTGATAACTTAATGATAATGTTGATAATTTATGTAAATAATTCTATCAAATCACAGATCTAAGTTTTTTTTCACATCCCAACCGTCACATAAAACGGTCAAATTTAAGATTTAAGATTTTCAGATTTAAACACCACTAGCACACCCTATCCAACGTACATCTAGTAAAACGATGGTTACAGTCGAACTTGACCTCCGTGATGGGGGAACAGGGTCAAGGTCAATTGGATTCCACATACTCAATGACCTCTTTTGTCCACATGTACAAACCGACCGTTGCTAAGGAAACTTTTCTCACTTTTTTATCAGTTAACTCTTTTATCGCGTCTTTAGCTTTGCTAGCCATCTCTTTGCTGCATCTCGACAAGTCAAAATTCCTCAGTTCATTTAAAGAAGACGGGTTCCCCAAGAATTTTTTAGCGTAAGTCCAGTCAGTTTCGTGGTCAGGGTTGCCACGCAAAAACAGAATGGCCGAGAAAACTTTAATGACAGCTTCAGGAGGACTTGCTAAACTTTTGATCTCTGTAATATCCTTGGTTGACACTTTCAGGGTAATCCGCTTCTCTCCATTCTCAGCCATTACTGTAACGAAATAGATTTGATTATCTGCACAAATATGAGAAGATACTAAGAAAATTAAACCGAATATTCTGCGTGGTTCTATGACCAACTGTTGCACAGCTTAATAAATCGATAGACCGTGTTGAAGAAAGTATAGATATGCAGCAGACAGCTGCAGTTAAAAGAAATGCTTGAAGTAGGCCTTCGTCTGTCTGCCTGTCTGTCTGTCTGTCCGTCCGTCCGTCCGTCCGTCTGTCTGCAGGTCTTTTATTCATAAAAATAACTCCACAATCCAAACCAAATTTCTGCTGCTACACAAGTAATGCTACGGAATACCGTTAGGGCCATCACCTATGAATTTGTTGATGCTAAACGCAATGCTCGACTAGTACGATGGTGATAACGGTATATTATACAAATGCAAATGGCCCTAACGGTATTCCGTAGTAATGCATGTTCAGTACATACATGTAGTATTCAATCAGGGAGGTTCGTAAGATTTGTAATATTATACAAGAATTATAGAAAATCGTTCTGGACATATGTATTATTCCTTACCATCAATTTAACCTTTGTGTCTCAACACGTTCAAAAATGCTCTTGGTAGATACAAATATTTTGACTCTCTAGATAATGTTGATTGTTCCTACTTAGCATAGATGTTTTCTACGGGAGCCTCATGAACAGGGTCATTGTCATTGGTGCAAGTCACTTGCATACATACATACGTATACACACACACACATACATACATACATACATACATACATGCACATACATACCCATACATACATAAACATACATTCATATATACATACACACGCACCTACATAGGCATTCATACATACATACATACATACATACATACATATACAACTACATACATAACGTGTAGAGAAGTAGAGACGGGCGGACGACAGATAAACAAAAAAAGAATCAGAAGACAGATCTATGCGTTTATTGGCTGAGTGTAACAGCTTCCCAAGAAAACTACACACATTCAGGAGATTCGCAAAAAAAATGAGCAGCTTATGTGAAAAGGGTTTCGATGACAGACAGACAGACAGACAGACAGACAGACCAAGAGACATTACCTTGCTGTCTACACAGTCCAACGTTAATAATTAAATTATAAGTGTTTTACTTAACGTAGCATATACGAATACAACCTAACACGACCATATATGACAACAAAGCTTTAAATATACAGTATACTGAAACGTCGGTATTGTGTCAGTTGTATTCATTATCTCCCGCTAGATAGCATTCTATAAATACTCATCTATCTAATTTGGGCATCCTGGGTACAGAACCGAACCACTTTCCTACGCGACAACCGTTACTTTGAATTTCAAACTAAAATAAACGTTTACTCAATAAAACGCTACCTGGTGTAATTCACTCAGCTATAATCAGCAATTTAGAGAAATCTGAAGCTAAAGCAGGTCTCATTTCTCCTCAAACATATTGATAAAAGCTATTTTCTACATTGCTACTTTATAGAGCGTAATATTACAGTCAGCCCGCTTTCGGGGCTAGTGATGCGTCATATAAGACAGTCGAATCTTCGAAGAATATGATATGCGCAGACAACGCAGTTGTATATAAAAACACTCGAAACGAAATCTAAATCCAAAGAGACGCCACGAACCTGATGATTATTGAACACGAACCATCCCCCTGCGAAAAGGGGAATCATTGCACCTGCAAAAAAGTTTCTACTCGTGTCAGCCTGCGCAGTCCGCGCAGGCTGACATGAGTAGAAACTTTTTGCTATTTGAAGGTAAGTGTTTAGTGTGAAAGGACCACTCTACCTTGGAAATGCTTTAAACCCCATTACCACACAATCCCCAATTTTGACGACCCTGAATAAGACACCTTTAGAAAACATTGTTGGAAAAGGAGAAAATGCTGGTAACCAGCATTTTCTCCTTTTCCCACAATGTTTTCTACCCTTCACAAAACAAATTTAGAATTTTCAGACACTTTTATTTTGTCGTCTGCAAATGCTTTCGATTTGGGCAAGCCTAAAATAGTGTCGTTTGGTAATGAGTTAAACCCTATTCTCACAGAACATGGCTCAACACCAGCACAGCTCAGTGGTTGGGGTATCGGACTAGTAACCTCAGACGTTATGAGTTCAATACCTGGTTGAGGCATATTTTATTTCCGGCGATTTTTCGCCTCTCACCTCTGATACATGTGAGAAAAGTAGTCCCTGGGAAAGAAAGTTGTGTTAGTACCGTTGTGAGGAAAGCCAAGAAATATATGGGTAAGTGCACTGACCACCGTCATAAAATTCAATCAATCACGTCTCTCTCTTTACCTGAATGTGGTCTGTCGTGAGTAAGATTTATTGGAGAGGTCATCAAACCTCTCCAACAGTGTTGAGTTTAAAAGGCAGACTGCCTCAGAAATTGCTGTCTAAATCCAATCTTTGTAGGGGAATTGTTCCGATACACAGTCTGTTTCGTCATAATTTTATAAAGAAATCGAAGTCTAAAAACTGAAATAGGAAATAGATGGGGTTTGTTTCTATATCAAGAATTTCAACAAAATTGTAAGGATTTAATTGCATATTCCTTTTCCAACAATTTTAATTTTGTATTACAATCTTAAATCTTAACAAAAAGAAGAAAAAGAAAAAAGAATTTCGTTAAAAATAGAAACGAACACAGCGGAAAAAATCACGTGACCTTAAAACGCGGGAAGAAGGTCGTGTGACTTACATAAATTACAAGGACGGATGAATACGGAATCCTGTTTTTGCCATCCACTTTGATGAATGTGTATTGACAACTGAACAGATTTCAACTATTGTCTTGCTTGTTTCTTTACATTTACCTAGATATATTTAACCTAAAAGCATAAAAAGTATTAGAAAAAAATGATGTCGACCTCTCCTGGCTTCTTTTTTAAAGAAGCCACTTGTTTGAGTTGTATTTCATACCGTTCCACAAATGAAACTGAACGTTTTAGCGAATAGGAATATGAACTCTATCTCTATTAAATAAAGGCCTATGGCCTAAAATACAAACATCTTCGCAAGCCAAGGCCGACGATTCACTACGTTACTCTATTACTCTACCCTTGGCGGATCGAGCTTGATTATTACGTTCACCCGATACGCTTTTTCATTGGATGCAGCCAGCTCTAGCTGCAACGAATGAAATCGCTCGTAGCATTTCATCTTTGACAAAAATAGAACACGGTCTCTACCTTTCCAATAAAAGGTAAAACATGGAAACCCACATGGATGTCTGCTTATCGCTTCATGTGTATTCGTAAGCGGTTTGTAAAACGATATTTCATTTGCTTTTGGAAAAATGAAGTAAAGGGGAGTAATAACCAGCATCCAATAGAGGGCGCATCGCAGGAATCTCGAAATCAGGCTCAATCAGCCAAGGTAAGATCCACGTAGTGATCGTAAACTTGGCTCGCGAAGATGAAAATACAAAAGATTTTATTTCAACCTGTAAGTTTAGCATGTGACATACTATGGTTGTAATACTATACAAGTATACGTGTAAAACGAGGGTATTTCCATGACTAATCTTCGATTGTCGTAAGTAAATATGGGGTGTGGGAGCAAAAATAGATAGAGGATATAAGTCGAAACTCGTTCAATACCCCTTAACCCTTCACATTTAAAACGATCATGGGAGGGGGATACTTTAGAGAACATTGTGGGAAAAAGAGAAACCAGCATTTTCTCTTTTTCCCACCATGTTTTCTAGACTTGTTACAACGGAATAATTTTTGAGTCAATAATTTAGTTGTCGTCTGCAAAAACTTTGAATTTGGATTTGTCCAAAATTTTGTCGTCTGGTAAAATGATACAAAACAGTATATGAAGACAGCGTATTTTCCCCATGATAAAAATCAATCTTTCGAATAATCCGAATTGAAAATTGTGGGAATAAACCAACAACAACTTAAACTTGACCTTATATGAAAGAATTTTTGGGGATAAAAATCGCCATTTGTAAGAAAACTAAGGATGGAGTAAAGTGTAATAGGGGAACTTTAAATAAAAAACTAAAGAAATGCATATATGCACACGTTTGCATGTGCATACACACGCACGCATAATTAATAGTATATCTACTTACAAATATACATGTAGCCAAATAGCCATACATTGTCCAATTTGAACAACACTCAATATAACTCTGTTTATTTGCCTTTTACAGGTGGGGGCCCATAACCGGGGCCTCCAGTTTACAAACCCCATACTTTGCATCATGTAGAACCCCTAATGACCAACAGAACAGAATAGTGTTGTTTGTTTCTGCTGACCCCATACCAAACGACAAAAGTTTTGACTTATCCAAATGGAAAGCATTAGCAGACCACAAAATTAAAGTGACTCAAAAAGTGATATTTGCTTTTGGGAAGGGTAGAAAACATTGTGGGAAAAGGAGAAAATGCTGGTCTCTTCGGGACGATTCTAATGAGTGCCCACAACATAGGGTTTGGAAGAGAAATAATGGTTTAGAATACTTCCAGTCCCTCTTATCTAGAGCTGTGGGTTTATTTTCTCAGGATCGTTAAAAGTCTGGATTGTGTCGTAAAGAGTTAAATCATTTTGTTTAACAAAGAGTGACAATCACCGCGTTGCAAATAGAGCAAAGTACAGGATCGTCACCCTTGAAATCAAAGCGCTGAAATTACTGACGGGCTAGGGTAAGTGAAAAAAAGAGCGATCTGTACTCAACCATGAATCGTCCATTTTAAAAAGAAAACAACACAATGTTTTTTGTAGAACAAACCTTTTAATATTTCATGCATTGCCAAGTGCTTTGAAGTAATGACTCAATGCATTTGCTTGTTGCGAAAATTTAACAAGATCTACACGCCCATCCATACTCCCGTCTTTGTCTCCATAATTCTTACTTTGTTTTTATGTCTGGAAATAACAGGATTTACCCGAAAAAACTCCTTTCATTAACTGTACAAGGGTGCCAAGGTCAATGTAGATTAAGATCAGAATACACAAAACCTGCCGTCAAATCTTAGATCTACGCTGCACGTTTCCGTAATCATTCTTGACAAAAACAGTCTTGAAATTGGATACAGGGTCTAATGTCCGCATTGAAAAAATACTGATAATGGTGGCTTCATTTAACCTTTTACCAAATAAAATCGATTTTTAACGACACGAAGGATTTTTTTAAAAACAATTTTGGCAACATTTAAATCTTTTCAATTTGAACCACTCTGATGTTTTGTCGTTGGTAAAGGTACAACATTTTACCGAACGATGAAATTGTAGACCGGTCCAAATTGAAAGCACTTGCAGACGACAAAATAAATGCAGCTGAAAAATTGAAATTTGTTGTTGGAAGGGTAGAAAACATTGTGGGAAAAGGAGAAAATGCTGGTCACCAGCATTTTCTCCTTTTCCCACAATGTTTTCAAAAGTCTTCTTGCACTGGGGCGTTTAAAGCCGGGATTGTGTGGTAAAGGTTTAACGATCAAAAAGGCTCTAGAATACATCTTACTCACAGTTCATCCTTAAAAAGAAAAAAATAATGGCCAGTGTGGGGGTCGAACCCACGACATTCGCGTTATTAGCACGACGCTCTAACCGACTGAGCTAACCGGCCTTCGATAAAGAACGAGGAAATGCCTGCTTAGATATTAATGTTGTATCGTCAGTTTTTCACCTTACGCAAAACATACACCCTACGGCTAAATATCTTGATGCATAAAACTGTGCAACACTATTTGTGGCTTACCTCTGTATCAGACAACAAAATTTCAGCCTTGTCCAAATTCAAAGCATTTGGAGACGACATTTTAAATGTGACTCACATGATGGAATTTGATCTTGACAGGGTTGAAAACAGTGTGGGAAAAGGAGAAAATGCTGGTTACCAGCATTTTCTCCTTTTCTCACAATGTTTTCAAAAGGCTTCTTCGTCAATGGTGCTAAGAGTCTTCACTGTGTGGTGAAAGGTTAATATACATGTAGATGGTATGCAAATCAAGTTCGTGTATGAAAAGATATCTGCATGTATCTAATTTCATATACTCGAGGGTTGTCCCAAAACTCCGGGATCTAAATTCATCGACAAAATAATGCGGCACAGAAAGTCTTTTAAAAACATTGTGGGAAAATGAGAAAATGTTTGTAAATAGCCTTTTCCCATAATGTTTTAACCCAATCAAAGGCAAGGTTTATAACTTTATTCACCCTAAGTCTTTTCAACATACTACGAATTTTGTTAAAGTATAAAATCTTGTCGATCATGTTGTTAAGTGTTAATTCATACCACCATAAAGTCACGTGTGTTATAATCAAATGCATTTTGCAGAAGACAAGTTAACTGTAGCCCAATTGACTGATTTTGTCTATGAATCGATAGAAAACATTGTGGAAAAAGAAAAAAATCTTTTTATCAGAATGATCTCATATTTTCAAACTGTTTTCAAGGCTTTTTTTTTTTCAGCAGATCGTTAAAGATCGGGATTCTGTGGTTAAGGATTACAGATAATTGTGACCCATCACGAAAAAAGTGACCATCTGAGAACTGCGAAAAGTGTCGACCCTGGTCAGACTGCGCGAATTGCGCAGGCTGACCTGGGTCGACGCTTTTCGCTTTTATTATATTTTCTGTTTGAAAAGTTGTCATTCTACCTTTAATTACTATACAATCATTTCTGAACTATCTATTCTACTTAAATTGACCTACACTGTCTTTGATCTGTTTTCATCTAATTGATGCACAGCATTCCTAGATGGTCCCTTTTTGCGTGACAGGTCACATATTTTGAAAAAAAAAACATAAATATCCGGGTTTTACACGTGTAGTATAACAGTATCAAATTCATGACAACTCGTAAAAAAATTAATGCATGGAATAGTACATCTCACTGTTAGATCTGGTTTTTAAAGCGCATAATTACACGGGGATCTAATCATTTATTCTATTAATATAATAATTTTCCAAGCAACTGGCTGCTTTCCCTCACAAGTATCATCGTAATAGTATGCAGTCTTGAGAGAGCAACGAATCCTTTCTCAGTTGTAATTATGGCATCTGGAAAAAAGAGCTTGGTGCTACTGGGATTCAATCTCACGACCCCAGTGTACAAGCCGAGCCATTGTAACACAGTCAGTTGCGTACAGGGATTCAGAATCATTATAAACTCCGAACCACATGCCGCATAGCGCCACGCATTGCTGTGTCTTTTTCTTTAACTTTGTATGGATCAACCAAGTTTTATCTGTACCATGGCTGCTTATTTCACATCCGCTTCTCTGTTAGTACTTTAAGTTCTTTGATTTCTGCATTGCGCGTAGTGTGCGTTATCTCCAGCTAGATGGCACTCTACAATAAAAAAAAAAAATAGGCGTTCTGGGTATAGAACCGGACTACTTTTCAAAACAACCGTTACTTTGAATTTCAAATTGAATAAACGTTTTACTCAATGAAACTCTATCTGGTGCGATTCATTCGGCTATGAACGACTAGCATGTAACCTATGCATAAGCCATTTATTAAAACAGCTCCTCCATGTTTCTATACATCTTCGCAAGCCAAGGCTGATGATTCACTACGCTACTCTACCTTTGGCGGATCGAGCTTGACTTTAACATTCCCCCGATACGCTTTTTCATTGGATGCAGCCAGCTCTAACTGCAACGAATGAAATCGCTCGTAGCATTTTATCTTTGGTAAAAATAGAATAAGGTAGCGACCTTTCGAATAGAAGGTAAACATGGAAACCCACGTGGATGTCTGCTTATCGCCTCATGTTAGATAATTGTATTCGTAATTGGTTTGTAAAACGGTATACATGTATTTCACTTGCTTTCAGAAGTATGATGTAGAAGGGGATAATAACGAGCATCCAATAGAGGGCGCATCGCAGGAATCTCGAAATCGGGCTCAATCAGCCAAGGTAAGATCCACGTATCAAGTAGTGATCGTAACCTTGGCTCGCGAAGATGGCTTGTAAAATAGGCTAATAGCCTTTGTATTAGCCCTACTTTCCCCAGGTAGGCTATACAGGGATGGATAATGCGTCATAATAGACAGGTCAAATCTTCGAAGAATATGACAGGCTCAGACAACGGTGTAATGTGCGTTGTGGGCGAAAACGTTCGGTACGTGTGCGTTTTTACCTAAACTTTCAATGGCGTTACAATTCCTATTTGCTTTTAGGGATTGTTACTCTCCATGCATTACCCCTGGGAAAATTGACTAGCAAAATCCTCGGTTCCTATGAATATTCATATGGTCGGAAAGTACCCTAATAGCCAATCGAATGATCATTAAAATATTCACTTTCTGTTGTAGGGAGGGCAATTTCATTTCGTCAGTTACTAAAAATAGAAATGACGGCATATTTGTGATAAAAATAGTTTAAATTTTCTCGAAGAAAAACTGAGATTACCAATCAAAATGCTTCATGAATAATTCATGAGAACGAGAAAACCCCAGCCAAATAGGGTCGATTACAGTATGAATCGAAACTGCATTATCTCACGGTAGATGGCATTCTATAAATACTCGAAGAATATGGCATGCGCAGACAACGTCGAAACTGGGTCAACGAGGATGATATGGGTGAAGATCGCTGAATCATGGTTATTTTAGCATATGACCCTTTCTATTTTGAGCGAGGTTTTTACCGAACTAAAATAGATCTACATATCTTAACCCATTAACACACAATCCCTACTTTTGACGCTCCTGAGAAAGAAGCCTTAGAAAAAATTGTGGGAAAAGGAGAAAATGCTGATTACCAGCATTTTCTCCTTTTCCCACAATTCTTTCTACCCTTCACAAAACAAATTTCAAATTTTCAGTCACTTTTATTTTGTCGTCTGCAAATGCTTTCGATTTGGACCAGTCTAAAATATTGTCGTTTGGTAATGAGTTAATTTATAGTCCAGTCAAATTGTGAGAAGACCCAAAACTAATTGCAACACAAACACTTTTTTCGTTTTCAACATCCTTAAGGACACCTTTTTAACATATGTAAAGTAGGACGAAATCGGAGGATATGAAATTTGATTTTTTAAGCTTTTTTGAATTCGTATGAATTTGGCCATTTTAAACTTTTTTACAGCTCATCTCGCAAGTTTTATATGTCATTCCTACTTGATCTTTCTCTTGAAAGTAACAGTAAAACCCACTAGCAACTTGTTACACCTGCCCCGCCATGATTTACATATAAGGCAGCATCCCTTCTGTCAATTTAGTTCTACACCGGAGTTGGTTTACCCCACCCACAAATACAAAGGTAGGGGCCACTGTACATATACAGTAAACTAAGGTTGGACAGTTGAAATAGTTAACTAACATTTTTATTGTAAATAAATTTTTGTTTGTTGAAATACTGATTAGTACTTCAGACCATATTTTTCTCGTTAAATGTACAGAAACTTGTCTGTAACACTTTGTTAAGGTACATGTAGAGGACCCGTAATACTTCTAGTGCAGCATGGCATAAAATTTCTTGACCGTTGATAAAGACAGATTTATATAGATATAATACTTTTGCACATTTTTAACTGACCAGAAATTCCTTTGATGTCTATCTTCATATTATCTGTTGATAATTTTGTAAGTTTCCAGAAAAGGGAGGTAAATATCTCTTAGTAATGAGTATAGAGTGGTGTTAGATTTATAAATGATAATTCCAGGAAGGACAAAAATGAAAAAGTGGCTCGGTGGAATTAGTACGATAATACTCATTTTTAATATTAGCAAATTTTGTAGGATAATAATATAGAGGAAATAGCTGTTTTCTATTAAGGGTCCACTACGTTAAGTGGTATAAATTTGGTGTTGAAGGAGCGAGAACAATATACTGTTTGACTGCCATTCCACATAATTGTTGCAGGCTAAAGTTCATGTGACATTCCAACTTGCATTTGCAAATTAGCATGAAAACTAGGTTTACAATAAATCATACGCTACGTACCCGTGTAAGACAATACCGCAAGAGACCTCTTTTAGTATTCTTCCTACAAATGGATACGTTAGAAGATACTGTCTTACTCTTTACAGATATTAAGTACAGAGTTCCACAGAGATACACTGGGGATATTTCCATTTATATTGCATATAAAATTATCATCAAAATAATATATAAATCTTTTTATATTTTAGCATTGTATGAAATAAAAAAAACTTGTAGAAATATGATACGTCATGATTGTCTGTCCTCAGTTCACTTCGTCCTCAGTTCACTTGCAAGATGTAACTAAAATCAATAAAAAATATCAAACATGTTTGTTTCACTGGACTTGTGAATTCTACTCTTCTTCAGGGGCCTAAAGTTAAGTGAACCCTACATGGATAATTTAACTTTTAAGGATTTTTTCCCATCATCTCCACCTGCCATTCATGGTGATAAAGTAAAAAATTCACCCATTTTGTAAACCATTCTGAAAATCCGCAGAACACCCCTGTCCCAGTTCTGATCACAGGACAGAGGGCCGAGGATCTGAACTTGCACTGACCTTACTCGTAAACATGTACATGTATATTATCCATCAGAATCCAATATACATGTACATAGCGTTTTCCTATTTCCAAAGAGAGAGTGTACATGGCTCATGGGTTGTTTCTAATGCCACGGTCACAAATAAGGAACTGCCATCGGACAGTGCGCCTTTATCCGGAATCGGGGCAGAGTGGGATTGCACCAGCCCAGTGGCTGTTGCAAATGAACAAGAACAGCTGAAAATTTTGTCAGTAGACAGAGTTTGCTGGAGGTTAAGGTACAACTTAACAGTTAGCGGCAACAACAACAACAAAACTCACGTCATCTGGGCATCTTTTCAAATAGGTACTGCCTTTTATTTATTGTCAGGGTATCGGGCGATTTCAGTGCAGGCAGCAGGCAGTAGAAGTCTTGTCTGACTGGAGCCGCCCGGCTTACATGTAGCTAATGAAAGTTGAGATTCCAAATTCTCTATTGTCAGGATTTTATTTGCATTATAGTCAGAAGAAACATTCTTTTGAAACGGAGGCTGTGTGGAGCGTTTCTTCAGCAAAGAAGAAACATGCTTGTTGCCACAGCAGTTTATGTTGGGAAAGCTGGAGAAGCCCACGAAGAAAGCTCTGTTTAAGTGAAAGCCTTGCTCTAATGTGGGAGTCATGAGTAGATTCCAAGTCATAACTTCACTTGAAACTGGATGAGATTCTTGAGGTTCTCGAAAGGTTGGCGAAGGTTTAAACTGGCCAAGAATCTGCTCTTCTTGGCAAATTATATTCTTACTGCAATGATTCTATTATTTGTAAACACGCGACGAAATAATACTGGATCAAACTGCAACCTGTCCGAGTCCATAATTCACTGATATCTATCCTACTTCATCGTCAAAGAACTAGATTTGGCTGGTTGCATGATGTCTCTGTCTGAAATCATTAGATCTTTAAGTTTCTCCTTGGTAACACTGTTGAAGATATTGTTGTACCTCTGTAGACACTCTGCTTTCATAACGTCAGCCTTTATGCAGATGTACTTTAGCATTCATTGCATGGTTTGTAACTTATCAATTAGTCTTTTCTATATATAAGATACGTCCGAGGCATGTGTCTACTGGTTGGCTAGGGAACATTTTACCATTGTGCACACCTAAATTCAAAAGAACCTTAATTATTTTCAAACAATGCCCGATGTCATTCAGTTATCATAAAAGACCTGCTGGCATTTTTTATCAAGAGTACATTTTGGACAACCCTTACTTATGGCTTTTGAACACGTGCATGTGAATATCATCTGCTTAACTTGGAAAGTGAGTCCCTTATCAAGTTTGACAGACACAAATCACAAAACCAGTATTGTTGCTTTTTCGTAACTTAAAATGGCAACGAATTGGGGAAGAAATTGTTGCTGGAATTCAAAATAAGATAAGAAAAGGAACACTATATGGTTGAATAACGAGTACATGTGTTTAACCTTTAATTGACTTAATATGCCCCTGCAGTTGATAGCGGTATTTACCTTTTATTAAAATTGGGGTTCAAGGTTTGCTTATTTATAGAAAAAACAATAGGGTAAGTATAAGACCAAGAAGATGTTGTATTTTTTTTTATTATCATAGGTTGAATTATTACCTGCATCTTGTCAAAAACATCCTAACACAGTTTTCTAAACTTAAAACACAATGATTCAAGTTTATTCCTATGTGTTTAGTGAGAGTGTTGTTTGGCAGGACACTTCAGATCCCAAACCTATTACTGTTGAAACCAAAGAAATACACCAATATGTGAAATGTCACAGTGGTATGACTGAAACCAAGCTGACTGTTGCATAAAAAGTCATTCAACCAAAAATTCAAGTTTATTCATAAACGATTTTGTTGTTTCACAAAATCTATGATAAGACCCAGATTGGGCATTCACGATTCCATCACAAGACATTGTGCCAGACTTTATCGAATGGCAGCCATTGAAAGAATGTGTGTAGGCTTTTAATAAGCAATAATTATCATATAGGGAATGGTCATGCACATAGCAATTCACTTCCTCCCCAAAAAATTGACATTGAAAATCTAATACAAAAAGTAGTGGGTGGGGTAAGTTGATACTGCCTCTATCATTATTTTAAGAAAAAAACCAGAAAGACGAAAGAACAATATTTCAAATAACTAGATAATTCAACACCAGAGTTATCAGAAAATGTTACATGCAATAGAAAGCTCAAAACAGT
This sequence comes from Tridacna crocea, assembly GCA_943736015.1. Taxonomy (NCBI): domain Eukaryota; kingdom Metazoa; phylum Mollusca; class Bivalvia; order Cardiida; family Cardiidae; genus Tridacna; species Tridacna crocea. The sequence continues at coordinate 18,083,171 of OX031068.1, read as the reverse complement.
TCGAATAATGTAAAATTTACACATAAGCGGCTATTTGTACACAAAGTTGCAGCTGGAAACAAAACGCGCGAAAAAAATCGAATTTCATATCTTCGGATTTCGTCCTACTTTTTATATATTGTTTAGGGAGGGTAACCCCTCACAAAAATCAAAGAATGGCTTGTGTTGCAATTAGTTTTGGGTTAAGCCCTTTTTTTCATTATTTTGACTGGACTATTAACCTGTAGGTTGCTAAGCGCTAGGCATTTTTGCAGACAATGTAGATTAAGATCAGACTGCACAGAACGTGTAGTCTTATCTTAGATCTCAACAGTCGGATGTTTTGTCTTTCTTTCCAGTTAAATCAAATTTAAAATTTGGTTTCTTTCGTTACTACTGAGCTATAAATTTTATTTTTTTTATTCAGCCGTTGGAGGTTTCACTTAACAAATATTGCAATGACATAGTTTCTCAAATATGGAACGGTGCACTCTCTGTGCAGTCTGACCTTAATCTTTGCTGCTTTGCTAAAACAAGGGAAGTCAATCTATACATCTTATAAACCTTTCACCACACAGCAAAATTTTAAACTTTTCAACCCCTGAAAGTTTTTTCAGACGACATATATTATTTTGGATCAAAAGATGGATTTTTGATGGTTACCGGCATTTTCTCTGTTCCCACCACAATGTTTTATATCTTTTCTTAGATAAGGGTCATTATATTTACAAGGACCTTTAATTGAACTGTATTTTCCCTGCAAAATGCTTTGAATTTGGACCGGTCTGAAATTTTGTTGTGGTTTAACCCATTACCACACAATCCCTACTTTTGACGCTCCTGAGAAAGAAGCCTGTTGAAAACACCATGGGAAAAGGAGAAAATGCTGGTAAACAGCATTTTCTTCTTTTCCCACAGTGTTTTCTACTCTTCAAAGAACAAATTTCTATTTTTTAGTCACCTTTATTTTGTCGTCTGCAAATGCTTTCAATTTGGACCAGTCTAAAAGTTTCTCGTGTGGTAAAGAGTTAAAGGGTAGAAAAACAACGGTTACCATGCGTATCCTTTAAACTTTTAAATACAAATACTATTCGTGTATTTATGCGGCTTTTTTTTTTTTGTCCCCTAACCCTTTACCACAAAATATTGGCCTTTAACGAGCCTAAGAAAGACCGCATCTGAAAACATTATGGAAAAAAGAGAAAATGCTGGTCTCCTTTTCTAATAATGTTTTCTACCCTTCCCAAAACAAATTTCAGCTTTTAGGTCTCATTTGATTCGTTGTCTTGTCGTCTGCAAGTGCTTTCAACTTGGATCAGTCTAAGATTTTATTGTTTCGGTAAAAGAAAGAAAACAGCTCTCAGTAAAAGAAAAACATCCAATGCAAACTGAAGCAGAATTATAATTTTGCTTGTGTCGTCTGTCTCTAAAATGGCTCTGTTGAGGGTGAGGAAGGTGATAGAGAGAAAGGCATTCAATATATCCATATTGATCTACTGGAAAATTACCTGGGTAAAAATGTGACGTCATACCATTGATCCAGGTAAAGTTATAGACAATACCTCACTGGACATTGATAGTCGATAACTCTAAAAAACATTCATTTGTTGATCTTTTCTCAGTGTTTAAAATAACTTATTAGTTTTCATATTGTGAAAATAAACTGGTTTGTTTTTGTTGTTGATAACAAGTAAGTTTTATCTCGTAAAATTCCTTCAAATCAATTCATGGGCCTTTCGCAGCAAGTATTGGGTTCGATAACCCGTTGAACAGCGCTATGCGCGAAAAGAGAGGAAGAAAAAGGTCCTGACAGACGTCAAAGATCAGATTACAACTCTTTTGTGCAGTCTGATTTTGGATATATTCGTCAGCTTGATTAGTGAAGACTACAATACAGTCCCGTAGGAACAGCGGGGGGGGGGGGGGGGGGGGCGCTGGAGGAGCTCAGCCCCCTCAATAATTTTGAAAATCATAGTAACTAAAATATGAGTTTTTAGCGCAATGCAATAACCATGCAAAAAATCTCAGTATTTCGTAGTTGGCCCCACCCTCCAATCTAAAAATGCTTGCTGCGTGCCTACGTGCCTGCATTATACATATGTCGATGTCTCTTATCTTCAGTGGACTTTATTTTCAGCTAAGAGGTCTAGTTTTAATATGTTTTGAAAGGCGAGAAGAGTTAAAACGCTTACACCTATGGAAATCCTCTTGTGGCCGACTTTCAAAAAGCGTTCGGGTCTGCAGAACTTGTCAATATATATCATAATCGGACAGTGTAGATTCAAGATCAGACTGCACTTTCTGTGCAGTCTGATCTTGGATCTACACTGTCCGAAAAAGCAACATGATATTAAAATAGGATGAAGAATTGAAATATATTTCGCCTCTAGAGTGAAGGGTTACAGACCAAGAGCTGATGAGTGATTCATAAAACATAGCTGTGCATGTCACTTTGTGGTTAGGATATAAATTAGTCGAAGACAGCTAAATAAACGCGCTTGAAAGGTAATCTTTTTATGTTTTGATTATCCACGTGTTTTGAAGTGCTTATTTGTTTGATATTTTATGTCTCTTTCAACAATTTTTCAGTCACATCACGTGGCTATATATTTATTAACGCTATACCAAACGACAAAGTTTGACACTGGTCCAAATTCAAAGCACTTGCAGACGACAAAATAAATGTATCTCAAAAATTAAATTTTGTTACCAGCAGGGTAGAAAACATTGTGGGAAAAGGAGAAAATGCTGGTTACCAGCATTTTCTCCTTGTCCCACAATGTTTTCAGAAGGCATCTTTCTTAGGGCAGAGAAAACCAAGGATTGTTTGGGAAGGTGTTAACGCAGCTATCCAGGCATAATTATGTACATTCCTTGGCTGTCTTCTAGCTAGTATTTTGCAAACATCTTTTTCCGAGCAACTGGCTGCTTTCCCACACAAGTATCATGGTAATAGTTAGACTCAATAATGAGGCTCTCCGGTGATCTTTTTCATATTTGGACATTTAGTGTACACCGTACCAGAGGCGACCAGTCAAAAAGTAGCATCGTCTTTGGGGACAGTTATCTGTACTACGTAATAGTATGCAGTCTTGAGAGAGTAACAAATCCTTACTCAGTTACAATTATGGCATCTGGAAAAAGAGCGGGGTGCTACTGGGATTCAATCTCAGGACCTCTGTGCACAAGCACAGGGAGCCCTAGTAACACAGTTGCATACAGAATTGGACAACAGGGGGGTCGATGGCTTGATCCCGAGCACAGTGAAGTTCTTTTCAGGAACTGATGATTTTCATGGGCATACTGTTAACCATTTACCACACAATGGCGACTTTTGATGACCCTGGGGAAGAAGCCTTTTAAAAACATTGTGAGAAAAGAAGAAAATGATGGTAACTAGCATTTTCTTCTTTTCCAACAGTGTTTTCTACCATATTTAAAAAAGAAATGCACTATTTGAGCCACTACAAATGCTTGCAATTTGGACAAGGGTAAAATTTTGTCAACTGGTAAAGGGTTAATTCTTCTCTCACCGGTGATCGTTGTTACAACTCTGGTTATGTTGGAAAGCAGCCAGTGGTGTAAGAAGGGTATTCTGCTACGCACTCGTACAAGAAAATCTAAGAAAGCATGGGTAGGTGCACAGGTTGCCGCGATTTAACTAAAATGACATCATTAAGTTAACTCTTCCCATACCACAGACAGCACCAGGGTCTGTATTCACCAACCATTCTTGCGAACGTTTTTAGTCTTATTCTTCAAAATTTTGTCAATGTGACAGTAACAGAACTTCTGATTGGCTAAACCATTTGGTTTAGCTAATCATCAGTTCTGTTACTGTCACAGTGAGGAAATCTGGAGGAACAGGTCAAAGAACATTCTTAAGAATGGTTGGTGAATATGCATCCAGGAACTTGTGTGGACAGTGTAGATCAAATCAGACCTAACAGAACATGCAGTCTGATCTCTGATCTACATTGTCGATTTCTGACACTCCTGGAAAAGAAGTCTTTTGAAAATAGCTGAAACTTTCTCCTTTTCCCACAATGTTTTCTACTCAATCAAAGAGAAATTACACCATTTGTGCCACACTGAAAGTGTCGTCTGCAAATGCTGTCAATTTTGAAAAGGCTAAGATTTTTGTTGTCTGGTAGAGGGTTAATGAACCGTCTTAATCAATCTATGTGTAAGCCTGCTGATTTCAAACTGAGATTAACCTGTTACCACACAATCCCTACTTTTGAAGATCCTGAGAAAGAAGCCTGTTGAAAACAATGTTGGAAAAGGAGAAAATGCTGGTAACCAGCATTTTCTCCTATTTCCACAATTTTTTCTACTCTTCAGAAAACAAGTTTCAAAGTTTCAGTCACTTTTTATTTTGTCATCTGCAAATGCTTTCAATTTGGACAAACCTAAAATTTTGATGTTGGGTAATGAGTTAAATGGTTTGACAAGTGTGCTGATGCAAGCACAATGTACTACATAATGATGATGTAGAAAGTGACATCAATTGATGATAAATTGCAATGATAGTGAAGATCACAATAATGGTTATTTCGACAATGATGATGATTTCATGATAGTGATGATGATTATTATTGTAATGATGATAACAAAGCAATAATTCATTGTTTGTATGGTGTTTTCAAAATGCCATGTACAGTATAATTTTACTTAAGTAGCAACAGCCACCATCAACGTATTCATATTTCCCTGGAGTTTCTTGTAAGTAGTACTTTGTACAATATTCTTCCCATGTCACTGGCTGATTTCCCACATGTTCATTGAGTCAATGATCAGCAGTCAGAAAGGAATAAATTGACTTTTATCATCTCCTTATCGGACAGTGTACATCCAAGATCAAGACTGCATGTTCTGTGTAGTCTGATCTTGATCTATACTGTTAGCAAAAGGTCCATGAGATGCACTTAGCATATTCTAAAGGTTAAAAAAGAAATTGGTCGAGTTGGGGATTCGAACTAGGCATTTCCTGTGCCCATATTCACCAAGCATTCAAAAGAACATTTTCAGTCTGATTGTACAGAATTTTCCAAATTTGAAAGTTACACAACTTCTGATTGGCTAAACCAAATGGTTTTAGCCAATCAGAAGTTGTGTTACTGTCAAATTTAAAAAATCTTGGGGAATAAGTCCAGGAATGTTCTTAAGAATGGTTGGTGATTACAGGCTCTGGTCCCAAGTCCAGTTCCCTAACCATGAAAAAGTGGGCTTCTCGATGATAATATTAATGATGATGGAAAAAATTAAACTGGTAACCAGCATTATCTCCTTTTCCTACAATGTTTTGGAAAGGCTTTTTCCTTGAGGTCATTACAATTTGGAACTGTGTGGTTATGGGATTATTAACTCATACAGTGCAAAAAGGCCCTCTGATCTTGACCTGCACAGGCATCAAAACCAGCTGTAGTCATGAAATCTTTACCAAATGACAAAATTTTGGACTTGTATCAATTGAAAGCATTTGCAGACAACAAAATTACCATGACTCAAAATTTGAAATTTGTTTTGGGAAGGGTAGAAAACATTGTGGGAAAAGGAGAAAATGCTGGTGACCAGCATTTTCTCCTTTTCCCACAATGTTTTCAGAAGGTGTCTTTCGAGTCTCGGAAACCATGGATTGTTTGGTAAAGGGTTAATTGTGGTCTTCAAGAGACATAATTGTTTACTCATGAAAAAGATTTTTCTTTTTTACTTTTCATGTGACAGAAGATAATGGAGATTGTGGAGTATAGGTCAGAAGAGTTTTCAGTGCGCTCAGATATATCAAGTGCCTCGTCTGGACATGCCATCGTGGCCTTTCCACTTCCCAAAAAATGCAGGGTATGTATTATCTCAAGCCAAGGCTGACGATTCACTACACTACTCTACCCTTGGCAGATCAAGCTTGATTTTTACATTCACCCGATACGCTTTTTCATTGGATGCAGCAAGCTCTAACTGCAACAAATGAAATCACTCGTAGTATTTCATCTTTGATAAAAATAGAACGTCGCTACATTTCGAATAGAAGGTAAACATGGAAACCCACATGGATGTCTGCTTATCGCTTCATGGGTATTCGTAAGCGGTTTGTAAAACAATTTCATTTGCTTTTAGAAATATGATGTAAAGGGGGTTAATAACCAGCATCCAATAGAAGGCGCATCGCAGGAATCTCGAAATCGGGCTCAATCAGCCAAGGTAAGATCCACGTAATGATCGCAAACTTGGCTCGCAAAGACGGGTATGTATTTGGATAGGAATTTTTCAAGTTGGGCCTAAAAAAAAATATCTGTGTTTAGGGTTTCCCTATCCTACCTAGGAAATTCTGCTGACCCTAAACTTTTTTTTTGCTGAGGTTGGCAAAAAAAAAATACATGTATTGTGTAGTGTAATTTTGGTACATTTTGTATGTTAAAAGTTTTGGGAAAAAATTAAATCCCTACTTACTTTACCTGCAACATCTCGGACCGAAACTCTAAACATATGTGCTTTTTTGTTAGGCCTTACCAGTATGACTTTTGAGGCCTATTTAGATGATTGACAGCTTGTATGGTGTAATGGTAAAGTAACTTTTAGAAGGCGTGAATAGGTGCACTGGCTGTTGTGATGTTTCCAGAAAAAATGTTGAAAAACCATATTAAGCAATAAATAAACAAGCATTGCACATTTTGACAGTATCTGTACATCTCTATCTTGTTTGTATAAGGAGTTTTTACTTCATTTTTTATGCTTAACCCTTTACCACACAATGATGAATGTTGACGATGAATTTTGATAACCCTGAAAGAGAAGGCTTTAGAAAACATTGTGGGAAAAGGAGAAAATGCTGGTAATCAGCATTTTCTCCTTTTCCAACAATGTTTTCTACCCTTCCCATAGCAAATTTTAACTTTTCTGTCACATTTATTTTGTCGTCTGCAAATCCTCTCAATTTGGACCAGTCCAAAAATTTGTCATTTGGTAAAGAGTTAATTCATTCCTTTATTAGTTGAACAAGTCTTAGACCAGTCTGAATCAAAAGAATGTGCAGATGACAATTTTAGAGTTGGCTCAAATGACGTGAGTTGTCTCTGAAAAGAGCGTAATCATTGTGGGAAAGGAAAAAAATGCTGGTTACAGGGAATTGTTCCTGTTCTCATTATGCTTGAAGGATAGATTTTTCAAAAACAAAACACTGTTTTATCTTATTTAGAAAATGTCTAGAATTCTTGACCTACTTTATTTATCTTCAGCAAACAGCAAATTCTCTTTATCTCAGCATGTTCCCAGTTGTTTTGACACATCAGGCCCATAGGAACAGGGGGGCCAGGGGGGGCTCAGCCCCCCCAATAATTCTGAAAATCGTAGTAACTAAGATATGAGTTTTTAGTGCAATGCAACAACCATCTTGAAATGCTTTCTACATGCTTGCACATAGCTCATAGACAACAAAATTTTAGTAATGTACCAATCAAAACCATTTGCAGACAATGGATTAACTCTTTCCCAAATGACAAAAAGCCAGTCTGATTAAAATTCAAAGCATAATGTAGACAACAAATTGAAAATCTCTCCAATGCAAAATTCATCGAAAAACATTGTGGGAAAAGGAGAAAATGCTGGTCACCAGCATTTTCTCCTTTTCCCACAATGTTTTCAAAGGCTTCTGCTTCAGCGTCGTTTACTAAAGGACAAAAATGTAGTCTGATTGAAATTCAAAGCATCTGCAGATGATAAATTGAAAATCGGTCAAACAAAGAAAAAGTATTTGACTCTTAACTCATTACCACACGAGACAATTTTGGACTGGTCCAAATTGAAAGCATTTGCAGACGACAAAAAAAAGGTGACTGAAAAATAAAAAATTGTTCTGGGAAGGGTAGAAAACACTGTAGGAAAAGGAGAAAATGCTGGTTACCAGCATTTTCTCCTTATCCTACAGGGTTTTCAAAAGGCTTCTTTCTCAGAGGCGTCAAAAGTAGGGATTGTGTGGTAATGGGTTAAAGGGTTGAAAAAATTGTTGCAAATGTAGAAAATGCTGGATAACAGCATTTTCTCCTTTTCCCACAATTTTTTCAATGGCCTTCTGATGCCGGGTCATAAAAAACATGGGATTGTGTGATAAAGGATTATATGTAGCTAACATAATTAGGTTTATCTATAAATAGGTAGAAAACAATAAGGAAATAGGTCAAAAATGTTGATTACCCGCATCTTTTCCTTTTCCCATATTGTTTTCAAAAGTCTTCCTTTCTTCAGAGTCATGAAAACATGGGACTGAGTAGTAAATAGTACAGGCAGCTTGCACCACAAACCTACAAATTCCCCTTTTTGTCAGGCTTATTTGAATATACTGGATTTTAGCCTCCTTCATGGTACTGATAAAAGAATGAGTACCGTATCTCTCCTAATAAAAGCTCCCAGGAGCCATGCAAAACACTGGCAGACATTATTTGTACCCAATTTGCAAAGCAAAAAGTCTTTCCAACTTTGTATTTCTTTGTGTTTTAGTAATTATTTCTGAAGAGGAATATTTATCAAATAAAGAGGAAATATTCATCAAATTCTTCAAATTTTGTTATTTTAATCAACTCATTTAGATCAGGTTATTATGAATCAAGCCTTTTTCCATGGGGAGATCTACTATTAGAGAGGGCACTTTAATTAAGAGAAATACAGTAGATGGTGATTTGCGATTTGAAAAAAATGCATATATGTGCTCGTATATAAACGTAGTAGACCCCTAATAGAAAACAGCTATTTCCACAATAATATTATCCTACAAAATTTGCTATGATTAAAAAAAGAGTGTTGTTGTACTGCTTTAACCAAGCCACTTTTCCCTTATTGTCTTTTCTAGAATTATCATTTATAAATCTAAAACCACTATATTTTCATTACAAAGACAGATAGTAATTACCTCCAGTTTCTGGAAACTAACAAAAGTATTTACAAATAATTTCAAGATAGGCATAAAGAAATTTCAGGTTGGTTTAAATTTGCAGAAGTATTATACCTGTATAAATCTGTATTTATCAACTATCAAGAAAACTTTATGCAATTCAGCACTTGAGGTATTAGGGGTCTACTACCTTAAGCCTTTCCCAAACAATCCCTGGTTTTTACATCCCAGGAGGAAGCCTTCTGAAAACATTGTGAAAACATGGTGGGAAAAGGAGAAAATGCTAGTGACCAGCATTTTCTCCTTTTCCCACAATGTTTTCTACTCTTCTATCATCAAGTCTCAATTTTTGAGTCAAACATGTTGTCATCTGCAAATGCTTTCAATTTGGACAAGTCTAGAAATTCGTGGTTTGGTAAAGATTTAAACCATTATTCACAAATGTTGTTAATCCATACTCAGGGTTCTTGATTTATACCATAGCAAGTACGATTTAACCCATTACCACACAATCCCTACTGTTGACGACCCTGAGAAAGAAGCCTGAGAAACCAGCATTTTCTCCTTTTCCCACAATGTTTCCTACCCTGCATAAAAGAAACTTCAAATTTTCTGTTGCTTTTATTTGTCGTCTGCAAATGCTTTCGATTTGGACAAACCTAAAAATTTGTCGTTTGGTAATGAGTTAATGAAGTACAGAAGTTCACTTTCTTGTTCTTCTTGAAATATAATATTTCCATATGACAGTGTCACTCATTACTTTTCAACAGAATGAAAAATGGTGAGAAAAAGAGGCAATTACTCACAAGGTTGCTTTTCAGTATTTTGCTTCATATTGAGTTACAAACGAGTTTCAGTATTCATATGTCAGTACTTCTTTATGCAGTCTGAGTCTATATTGTTTTTCCAAGATATTTCTTGCATTTCATTTTTCCTCTTTTCTCAGGATAGATAGTATTTACTGATTCATTCCTCTTTCACTGCTCACTAACAGAATCAAAGCATTGAGAACGCTGAAGTGGTATTTGTCAAGGAAACCCACTGCACGGAATCAATAGTTTGAGAGAAAAATAGACATACATGTATTATTCAAATATTGGCTTAAAAGCAAATGAATACCTTTTCGGTAGAAGAGAGAGTACTCATGTACCTTAAAACTGTAATTTTGAAATATTTTTAGCCTTTTATATTTAATTTCCAACATTTCAATCAATTACTTTGATTTATAAATATTCATGAGCAATCAAATGGAGTACAGTGCAATCATAGGATGAAAAAGCCATGGAACGAATTGGTTTTGGAACGAAAAAGCCCAGTAGGCAAATTTGTATCATTGCACCAATAAAAGGCTATGAGCGAGAGAAACTATTTTTAATCAAAAATAAGTATCTCAACGATCGATTACCTCGCCCAATGTATTTTAAAATGCCATTTCAAATTACGTATCTGTGTGCCACCGAAAAACTCATTTGTCTGAGAAAGAATGAGTTTAACAGGGTTTATTTCCTTCGGCTTTGCACAAAATAAGATACATGGTTATCAAAATCCAATCTTGAACTCATAGTGGTATTGTCTTCGACAAATACCACAAAAATTGAATCATCAACAAACCATGGATAGGTGGACTGATAGCTGTAAATACTGTATCATTTAAACATTATAAAAAAAAAATAGTTTTTTTTTAAATTTTGTCATTTTTCAGCTGCCAATCCCAGAATATGAGCCGCCTCCTGATTACTCTCCAGAGAATGTAAGTTTTAACCCTTTATTACATAATCCTGAGATTCAATGAGGAAAAAGCCTTTTGAAACATTGTGGGGGAAAGGGAGAAAATGTTGGTTACCACCTTTTTCCCCCTGCCCACAATTTTTCTTTCCCTATCAAGGTAAAATTTGATCATTTCAATCATGTTTAATCCTTACCACACTATCTCTTCAAGATGTCGAGGAAAAAAATCTCTTGAAAACATTGTTTGAAAAGGAGAAAATGCTGGTAACCAGGATTTTCTACTTTTCCCACAATGATTTCCACCCTTTTAAACACAAATGTCATAATTCTATTCGGATTTAAATTGTTGTCTGCAAATCCTTTCAAATTAGACATGACTGAAATTCCGTCGTCTGGTAATGAGTTGTCTTTTCCAGAGGCTTTCAATTTGGGTAAGTCTTCATGTCTGTCTGGGGGGGTGAGTTGACACTTATACATTGTAACTGTTCTGTTACCTTCTTTAACTCTTTACCACAAGAGAAAATTTTGGACTAGTCCTAATTGAAAGCATTTGCAGACGACAGATAAAAATGACTGAAAAATTGAAATTTGCTTTGGGAATGGTGTGCTGGTTACCAGCATTTTCTCCTTTTTCCACAATGTTTTCTAGAGGCTCCTTCTCAGGGTCATCAAAAAGTAGGGCTTGTGTGGTAATGGGTTAAGGTATTCCTACCCTGAACCGGAACATCTTTTCCATGGTAATATAACTCTAGAAAATATGATGTCATTTAAAAATCATCACTATTGTAGCATCTTAACAAAGCTGCTTTTGGAAGTTTTGCCTTAAAGGTGGCCCTTCAGATTTTGGGACGAAAATTTTACAAAAATACAAAAAAATCATCCTTATACTCCCAAAGCCTTATAATTTTCATTCATTAAGCCCAGTAGTCGAAAACCATCCGACAACTAGATAAATTACAGATTTACTACAGCCCAGGTCGACACTAATGGGAAACACAGTCTATTTTTACATGAGCAACTAGCTTATTTACATGCCGGAAATATACAGACGAAGCTTCAAACATAGCATCGGAAGTTTTAGACATTATGGAAAATAATTACATGTTTGTTATGTTATGGAATTTAATAGTCATTAGTCACGTGCAAGCTACTTAACATTCCCACAATGCTTTTTTTTTTATTTTAGCGGGAAATCTAAAAATAGCTTAAGAGGCTACGTAGCCTGTTAAGGGAATACCACCCCAACAATTTTTTTTTGTAATTTTATTACTCTCAATTACTGATGATTTGTATTGTTTTTTTAAATAAATTTCGGTGACATATATATTTTTTAATTTGGTGTTATGTGAAAATTCTAAATACCCACCTTTAATAGAATTAATATTTTCAATTCTAAAATCACTATATGTCCTCAGTTCAAAGGGAGATTATTACCTTCCTTTACAAAAAAGTAATAGAGGTATGAACAGAAACTTTTTAGACATTTAAAGAAATTTTGGGTTGCTAAAAGTGTTTTGAATGATTGAATCACTATAAACTCACAATAATATAACTACAAAATATTATGCCATGTTGACCAGAAGGCTCAGGGGAGAAAAGCCTTTAAGGTGAGTATTTAGAATTTTTACATCTCACCAAATTAAAAAATATATACATATATCACTGAAATTCATAGGAATAAATAATACAAATCATCAATAATTAAGAATCATAGAATTACAAATAAAAAAGCTATGTAGCCTCTTAAGGTATTTTCAGATTTCGTGCCAAAAATCAATAAGGCATTTTGGGAATGTCAAGTGATTGGCACGTGACTCATAACACTTAAATTCCATTACATAACAAATACGTAATAATTATTTTCCATAATGTCTTCTTTGAATGCTATGCTCGAAACTTCGTCTTTGCATTCCTGTATGTAAATGAGCAAATTGATCATCTAAAAATAGAATTTGTCTCCTGTTAATGTCAACCTGGCCTTTAGTAAATCTCTAATTTCTAGTGTTGTCGGATGGTTTTCGACTACTGGGGTTTTATGAATGAAAATTAAATGGCTTTGGGAGTATAAGGGTGATTTTTTGCATTTTTGTAAAATTTTTGTCCCAAAATCTGAAGGGTCACCTTTAACACTTCACCAAACTACAGTAGTTTGAAATTTTTGACATACTCTTCCATATTGAAAACATTTGCAGACAACAAACTGGGTCAAGCTCATATTATGATTTCTGTTTTTTTGATAGGTTAAAAAAACATTGTCAAAAGTCTACATAAATGTCTGTAATGTGTTATATCCTGATACTCAATACTGTTATTTGATAAACAGTGGTCTTTTTCAGCTTTGAAACTGAAAATGTAGAAAACAGAAAAAAATGATATCTTAAGAAAAATTCTTGATATCTTTCTTTCACCTTTCACAAAAATAACAAAGCAATATTGAGGAATCTGCATATGGCAAGTATCTTACGAACGATGTCCGTAACAAAGAAACAAATGAATAAATGCATGGCAGAAATAAGGGTCGGAGCGGGATTCGAACTCCGAACTCCCGGACGCAAAGCCAATACCCTAACCACTGAGCCAAAGAGATATCTCCCTGACGCAGTAGCCAGGTATTGTATTTAAATCGGGAGTATGCCATGCAGGAAGGAGTGGTCTCCCGTAACACACCCCCTCTTAAAGTCATCATTTATTGATGACTCAAAGCCTTATTAGGCAGGAAGTCCGATTTTGGACAACAAATGGGATTAATGGCTCAATGGCCAATCCCGGACGAGCCCCCATCTTACGAACGATGTCCGTAACAAAGAAACAAATGAATAAATGCATGGCAGAAATAAGGGTCGGAGCGGGATTCGAACTCCGAACTCCCGGACGCAAAGCCAATACCCTAACCACTGAGCCAAAGAGATATCTCCCTGACGCAGTAGCCAGGTATTGTATTTAAATCGGGAGTATGCCATGCAGGAAGGAGTGGTCTCCCGTAACAAGTATCAGTGACTTATCTAATCTTTGTAAGAAAAGAAAACATTATACAAAAAGGAGCAAACACTGGAAAAAACATTGCTTCTTTACCCACAAAGTTTTTCAAAGCCTTCCCCCTTACCTCAGAATTGTTAAAAAACTTATTGTTTGATAAAGTGTTGATTTGAAAGAAAATTCACATGTTATTGTAATGGACCACTTTGTGCAACGGAAAAGGTAATTTTCTTGGTTTTTCATGAAATATAATCCAATATCTGAAACTGAATGCATATCACATGGTGATGAAGAAAGTTTTTGTCCAATCATGTGACATATACAGCTGTTATCTGCCTCGATCCTTAACTTGCTAAATAACTAAAACGAAACTTCAAAGTTGATAGTAAAAACCCAAATATTGCCATTTTAAAGTTATTTTTTTCTTTAGGAAAAAGTATCTCCTTACCAGAGATCTTGGATCGACACTTTCTGCAAAAGTTCTTTAACCCATTACCACACAAGCCCTACTTTTGATGCCCCTGAGAAAGAAGCCTTTAGAAAACATTGTGGGAAAAGGAGAAAATGCTGGTAACCAGCATTTTCTCCTTTTCCCACAATGTTTTCTACCCTTCACAAAACAAATTTCAAATTTTCAGTCACTTCTTTTGTTTTTTTTTCCAGTCACTTTTATTTGTCTTCTGCAAATACTTTCAATTTGGACCAGTCTAAAATATTGTTGTTTGGTAATGAGTTAACTCTTTACCCAACTATAAAATTTTAGACTGGTCCAAATTAAAAGCATTTGCAGACAACAACAAAAAAGTGACTGAAAATTTGAATTTTGTTTCTGGAAGGGAAGAAAACACAATGGAAAAAGGAGAAAATGCTGGTTACCAGCATTTTTTCCTTATCCCACAATGTTTTCAGAAGGCCTCTTTCTCAGGGTCATTAAAAGTCGGGGTTGTGTGGTAAAGAGTTAACCCATTACAACATAATCCCTTCTTCTGATGACCCTGTGAATAAAGCTTTTAGAAAACATTGTGGAAATTTTCTCCTTTTCCTACAATGTTTTCTACCATTCAGGAAACAAATTTTAAATTTTCACTTTTTATTTATTTTGTCGTATGCAAAACTTTTGATTTGAACAAGCCTACATTTTGTCATTTGGTAAAGAGTTAACTCGTTACCAGATGACAAAATTTTAGGTTTGTCCAAATTGAAACCATTAATTTTGCTGAAAACAAAATAAAAGTGACTGAAAATTTGAAATTTGTTTTGTGAAGGGTAGAAAACATTTTGGGAAAAGTAGAAAATGCTGGTTACAAAATTATAGGTTTGTCCAAATCCAAAGCGTTTGCTGAAAATAATATAAAAGTGATTGAACATTTGAAATTTGTTTTGTGAAGGGGATATAAAACATTGTGGGAAAAGGAGAAAATGCTGGTAACCAGCATTTTCTCCTTTTCCCAAAATGTTTTCTCTCTCAGGGTCTTCAAAAGTAGGGATTGTGAGGTAATAGGTTAAGTCATGCTTAGCAGTGAAAGGTTCAAACTCTTATATCAAACAATTTCTTGATTTAAAGACTCTGAAGAAACCTTTAGAAAATATTTTGGCATTTTTGCCCTTCTCCCACAATGTTTTCTTCCCTAACAAGTGTGTGTATTTTGTCATTAGGGCCACCTGTATTTCTTGTCTGCAAAATGCTCTCAGTTTAGACTGTCTGTTGAAAATTTTTACCTTTTCAACCCTTTACCACACAATGCCGACTTTTAAAGACCCTGCGAAAATAGCCTTCTGAAAACATTGTGGGAAAAGGAGAAAATGCTGATGACCAGCATTTTCTCCTTTTCCCACAATGTTTTCTACACAATAAAAGAAAATTTGCTCCATTTGAGCCCCAATGAAATTGTCGTCTGCAAATGCTTTCAATTAGGACAAGGCTATTATTTTGTTGTCTGGTAAAGGATTAAAGGTGGCCTTTCAGATTTTGAGACGAAAATTTTACTAAAATGCAAAAAAAATCATCCTTATCCTCCCAAAGCCTTTTAATTTTCGTTCATAAAACCCCAGTAGTCGAAACCCATCAGACAACACGAGAAATAAGAGATTTACTGTGGCCCAGGTTGACACCTAGGGGAGACACATTCTATTTTTAGATGATCAGTTTGCTCATTTATGCACAGGAATACACGGATAAAGTTTCAAACATAGCGTCCGAAGAACACATTATAGCAAATAATTATTACATGTTTGTTATGCAATGGAATTCAAGCGTTATTAGTCACATGCCAGTCACTTGATATTCCCACAATGCTTTATTGAAATCTAAAAATACCTTAAGAGACTACGTAGCCTTTTAAGGGAACACCATCAAAAAATTTTTCTTTGTAATTTTATGAGTCTTAATTACTAAAGATTTGTATTATGTTTTCATATAAATTTCAGTTTTATATATATATATTTTTTAATTTGTCAGATGTAAAAATTCTAAATACCCACCTTTAAGCCACTCTTGGGCTTAATTATCATGATGAAATTGTTATATAAAGTGATAAAAGAATTGACTGTACTTTCCATTTCAGACTGTAAAACTAGATAACATAGATGGACAGGAAGTTAGACAGTCTCTATTGCATAACCAGTCCATGTTGTCTACCCAATCAACAACACAGGTAAATCAAAGTACTAACGTACAGGGAATGCACTTAAAAGCTCATCTGAGTCTGATATGCTGGAATTGAATTTTTGATATTGTAGCCATGCGCTGTAATCTACTCCTAGCTTCTGTACTCCCTGGAGAACAAAGTTAAAGTCCATATGAAATGGCAAATATGTGATAAATGCCTGAGTTTTCCAATGACAACAGATGCCAACATGGTTATTACCTCTATGTTTTAGTAAAAAAAGAGAAGAGATAAAGATGATAATTAGATACATAATTGGTACTGTAGCCATGCCCTGGTAGCTCAGTTGGTAGTGCACAAGACTTTAGAACAGGGGCCGCTAGTTTGATCGAGACTTGACCAATATCTTTCAGAGGATTGTTGATGGCTATTGCGATAGATTTCATACCTCTCTCACTACTGACCAATGTTTTTACGATGGTTATGTGGGTAAGCAGCCAGTGGCCTGGAAAGAATATTGTGTAGAGCACTAATGAAACTCCAGGAAAGCATGTATAAGCACACTTGTAATATTACTGAAATAATGTTGAAAACGTTGTTTAACACCATACAATCAATCAGTCATGACTAGTACACTTATAGATGTATACTTATTCATGTTCTTTGGATTAACCTTTTTTCACTATTTCCAGGTACCCAGCAGAATAAGTGACAACAGAGAGACACCAAGACTTTGTATTCAAGCGCAGAATGTATCTGTAGAGGTGAGTCTGATTCTATTGTTTTCCCACAATGGCTATCATCACAAACCCTGTCACAGTTCATGTCAGGTATCTGCACTTTCTTTCTTTCTTTTCTTCCTGTCTCTCTTCCAGTGCCATGTCTTATCTAAGTGTTTTTCTGTATATCATTTTCAGCCGAGTGATTGAAAGTTGTTCGTATCCCACATCTAACCTGAGTTATATGAAGTTCTCTATTTGCCATTTTTCTTCATGCTATTTCTTATGTGTGTGGTTATTTCTCCATTCCATATTTTTTCCAAGTTACTGAAAGTTATCTGAATGCCATTTCCTAGCTGAGTGATAGAAGCTCTCTGTTTGCTTTTTCTTAGCTTTGTGACTTAAAGGTCTCTGTATCTCATTTCTTAATTGAGTGAGAAAGAACATTTCTTAGCTGAGTGATACATGCATTTCTTAGCTGAATGATAGAAACATTTCTTAGCTGAGTGATAGAAATAACATTACTTAGCCAAGTGATAGGAACATTTCTTAGCTGAGTGATAGGAACATTTCTTAGCTGAGTGATAGAAATAACATTTCTTAGCTTAGTACTAGAAACATTTCTTAGCTGAGT
This sequence comes from Tridacna crocea, assembly GCA_943736015.1. Classification (NCBI taxonomy): domain Eukaryota; kingdom Metazoa; phylum Mollusca; class Bivalvia; order Cardiida; family Cardiidae; genus Tridacna; species Tridacna crocea. The sequence continues at coordinate 18,065,645 of OX031068.1, read as the reverse complement.
GATAGGAACATTTCTTAGCTGAGTGATAGAAAAATTTCTTAGCTGAATGATAGAAACATTTCTTAGCTAAGTGATACAAGTGTTTCTTAACTGAGTTATAAGAACATTTCTTAGCTGAATGATGGAAACATTTTTAGCTGACTGATGGAAACATGTTTAACTGACTGATAGAAACATGACTTAGCTGAGTGATAGGAACATTTCTTAGCTGAGTGATAGAAACATTTCTTAGCTGACTGATGGAAACATTTCTTAACTGAGTGATACAAACATGTCAGATGACTGATGGAAACATTTCTTAGCTGAGTGATAGAAACATGCCTTAGCTGGGTGATAGAAACATGTCTTAGTGATAGGAACATGTCTTAGCCGAGTGATAGTAATATGCCTTAGCTGAGTGATAGAAATGTGTCTTAGCTGAGTGATAGAAACATGTCTTAGTGATAGGAACATGTCTTAGCCGAGTGATAGTAATGTGCCTTAGCTGAGTGATAGAAATGTGTCTTAGCTGAGTGATAGAAACATTTCTTAGCTGAATGATAGAAGCATTTCTTAGCTGAGTGATACAAACATTTCTTAGCAGGGTGATACAAACATTTCTTAGCTGAATGATACAAACATTTGTTAGCTGATTGATAGGAATATTTCTTAGTAAATTGATAAGAATATTTTTTAGCTCCATGATGGAAACATTTCTTTGCTGAGTGATGGAAACATTTATTGGCTGAGTGATAGAAACATTGGTTAGCTGAGAGATAGAAACATGTTTTAGCTGAGTAATACAAACATGTCAGCTGAGTGATAGAAATGTTTCTTAGCTGAGTGATAGAAACATGTCTTAGCTGAGTGATTGGAACATGCCTTAGATGAATGATAGAAACATTTCTTGGCTGAGTGATAGAAACATGCCTTAGTTGAATGATAGAAATATTTCTTATATGAGTGATAGGAACATTTCTTAGCTGAATGTTAGAAGCATTTCATAGCTGAGTGATACAAATATTTCTTAGCAGAATGATATAAACATTTCTTAGCTGAATGATACAAACATTTCTTAGCTGATTGATAGGAATATTTCTTAGTTGATTGATAAGAATATTTCATAGCTCAATGATGGAAACAGTTCTTTGCGGAGTGATGGAAACATTTATTAGCTGAGTGATAGAAACATTTCTTAGCTGAGTAATAGGAACATGCCTTAGCTGAGTGATAGAAACATTTCTTAGGTGAGCGATAGGAACATTTCTTAGCTGAATGATAGAAGCATTTCTTAGCCGAGTGATAGGAACACTTCTTAGCAGAGATTTACAAACATTTCTCAGCTGAATGATAGGAACATTTCTTAGCTGAGTGATAGAAAAAAAAATCTGTCATTTCTAAACAGAGTAATTTAAAGTTATCTGTATGCCATTTCTTGTAAAATTGATTTGAATTTCTCATACCATTTCTAAGCTGAATGATTGCAAGTTGTCTGTATCCCATTTCATAATTGTGTCATTGCAAATTGTTTATCATTGGAAGAGTGACAGTTTTTCCACCCTTTCAGCAACAGTTCTAAAAACCTTATTGACGGAGCTATATTTAATTTGATGTCTGCCAATTCTTTCAGTTTGGATGAGTCTAAAATTTTCCCAACTCTTTACCAGACAACAAAATCTTTGACTGGTTCAAATTGAAAGCACTTGGAGATGACAAAATAAACATAACTCAAAAACTTAAATTTTTTCCAGCAGAGTAGAAAACATTCTGGGAAAAGGAGGAAATGCTGGTTACCAGCATTTCCTCCTTTTCCCACAATTGTTTCAAAAAGGCTTCTATGTTGGATTTGTAAAAACTAGGGATTGTTTGATAAAGGGTTAATTAGTAAAGAGTCAATACTCATGTATAAATAAATGTGGAAGCTAACAAATATTTCATTTGCTTGTTTAAATTCAAGAGATCTTATACTTTGTACTTCTTTTCTGTAATAATACAGGTTTATCAGTCACCTATCAGCAACAATCCATCCCTGTCACCATCATCAAATAAAGAGTTGCTGCTAAATACAAATCAGGTACACATTTTTTTTTTTTTAAGTTTTCCTGAATTACAATCATGCAACTTTCATTATGTCGAAACCGTTTATCTCAAAACTCCTGTTATGTCAAAGTCAAAGGTATGTCCGAACTTCGTCTCTTGATTTTTATCTTGATTTTTATCTTGAAACCCCTGCATCCAAAAAAATGATATATAAGAGTAATTTTGAGAGCAATTTTGTACTTTGGATCATATTTTCATCCGTATATACCAGCCATTGTTTGTAAATAATAAGTAAGACTTACACACATCATGAAAAATACACTGAATAATAAGGCCTGTCAGTTTGTCTCTTTTGCAAATTCTTAATCTTTTTGGAGTGTACGAATTGTCAACATGTATAAAATTGGTCTGTATGAATGTGGCTAGTACATTTCTTGAATGCCCATAATGTCATCAGAAATTCAACCTTATTGTCCTTTTGCCATGGCCAAGCAAACCAGCAAACCTTTAAAGGTGGCCCTTCAGATTTTGGGATAAAAATACAAAAAAAATCATCCTTATACTCCCAAAGCCTCATAATTTTCATTTATAAAACCCCAATAGCCGAAAACTATCTGATAACAAGAGAAATTTACTACAGCCCAGGTCGACACTGACGAGAAACACTGTCTATTTTTAGACGAGTAGCTCGCTCATTTACATACCAGAAATACACAGATGAAGCTTCAAACTTAGCGTCAGAAGAAGACATTATGGATAATAATTACATTCTTGTTATGTTAAGGAATTTAAGCATCATTAGTCACGTACCAAGCATTTAACATTCCCACAATGCTTTTTAAAATTTTGGGGGGAACTCTAAAAATAGCTTAAGAGGCTACGTAGCCTTTTAAGGGAATACCATAAAAAATGTTTTTGTAATTTTATGATTTTTAAATATTGATGATTTGTATTGTTTTTTCATATAAATTTCAGTGATATATCTATTTCTTAATTTCGTGTTATGTGAAAATTCTAAATACCCGCCATGGGCGGATCCAGAGTGGGGGACCGGGGGTCTGGACCCCCCCTGGAATTTTGGCAAAAATGCGGTTATCGGATTTGTGAAATGGTACTGGTTTGATATTGCACAGCATTTATATAAAATACAGTCATAAATTAAAAAAAAAGATTCTAAATGTGAAGACCTCCTCATGGTTAGAACTGGAAATGTTGACTTTTCTTGTAAACGGCTTACATCCACTGAAATCCGGAAATTAAAGTATCATATAATAAGACAAGTGCTTTGTCGGTGGGACCCACCCTGAAAAAGATATCTGGATCCACACATGCCCACCTTTAAATTTATGAGGGATAACTGCTTCAGTCATTTAGAACTTAGGCATGATAGGTAAGCTTGAAAAAAAGCCATTTTAGAGGTTGTTTTACAAGACCACAACCACAATTTATCCCTGTTCCATTTTATGTTTACTTCCACTTTCAGTAAGTCTGTCTTCAAATTCTCATATCAAGCTCCTGATATGTCAAATTATTTTTGTTGTGTTGTCCTTAGGGATTCGAGAAAACAAGTGTCAGCTGTAATTATTGAAAATCTGTTCATAAAATTTCACTTTGTTCAACCCTTAACCATCCAGTCCCAAAATTTTATGAAACTGACTGAGAAGGTTTTTGAAAACACTACACATTTGAACATGGACAAAATGTCAGTTGTGCTGATTGCTTATTATATGCCCGAAGGGTCGTATTGTTATAGCCCCGGTCATCCGTCCGTCTGTCCGTCCGCCCGTTAGCAATTTCTTGTGTGCGCAATTCCTCCTACAGTTTCCATTGGAACTATTTGAAACTTGCCACGATGAATCTCCCTGATGTCTAATTGTGCACGTGACTCTTAGAATTTGGATCGCTGTTTGCATTCTTAAATTATCTGCCCTTGATTTCTGAAATAACCAACTTTTCAGTTTGAATTTTTGTCCAGGCCATAACTTTCAAACTATAAAAGCTATTAACTTGGAACTTCATACAGATAGAACCCATTATGGAGAAGTGCAGTGCATATGAACCATGACTCTGCCACCTTTAGTTTTAGAGTTATTGCCCTTTGTTATTTTCAGTTTGAATTTCTATTAAGACCATAACTTCCAAGCTTTAAAATCCATCATCTTGAAACTTCAAAGACTAATAGAACATATTATGAAGAAGTGCACTGCACAAGAACCATTACTCTGCCATCCTTCTTTTTGAGTTATTGCCCTTTGTTATTTTTCACTTTAAATTTTCGTCTGGGCCATAATTTCTAAAATATAAAAGCTATGATTTTGAACCTTCAAAGACTGATAGAACACCTTGTGGATAAGAGCCATTCACAAAATTTGTAACTGTGCCACCCTTATTCTTTTTTAGTTATTGCCCTTTAATATTTTTCACATATCATGGAGATTAACTACTCTTCATTCATGGCCCATCTGTCATTTCAACTCATTTCACTGACAAGCCCCTTTGGGCGTATATGCGCCGCTCTGCAAAGCTCTTGATAATCTTATAAAGTCTCTCTGCTTTTATTAAAAATAATGTTCTATGTATAAAACAATATTTAATTTTGTTTTTTGAGGACCTAACAAAAACAATTCTAACAAATAATATGATGCATTTTAAAATAAAACTATCACATAGCAGATAAATACTCCTCGACAGCACATTTTCATTCACTCTTGACCACACAAGAAAATTTTAGAACGGTCCAAATTGAAAGCATTTTCCAATGACAAAATGCAAGCATTTTTTATTTTTCCCAAAATATTTTCCACCCTGTCAAATACAGAAATCACCGTTTAACTCTTTACCAAACAACAAAATTTCAGACTGGACCAAATTGAAAGTACTAGCAGACAACAAAATGAATGTAACTCAAAACTTGAAAGTTGTTTCTAGCCGAGTAGAAAACATTGTGGGAAAAGGGGAAAATGCTGGTTACCAGCATTTTCTCCTTTTCCAACAATGTTTTCAAAAGGCTTCTATTTCAGGGTCCTAGGTACCAGGGATTGTTTGGTAAAGGGTTAGGCAAAATTTCTCATCTGAAAATGCTTTCAATTTGGTCATGTCCAAAGTTTAGTTGTTGTGTAAAGCATTGAAGAGTTGATATATTTCAGGTGAAGACAACAGAAAAAAAATGTAATATATGTTCTTATAGCAAGGTATGTATATTTTTTTTTTTTGCATGTAGCAATTTTTTTACACCTTTACTAGACAACAAAATTTTACAAGGTACAAATACGGGTATTTGAGATATGTCAAAAACGATTGGGTTTCCTTTTCTGTCCAGAACACAACATTTGAGACTGGTGAAGAATATCATAGTAGGGTAATCCACTATTCCAAATTGAAAGTTCTTGCAGATACCAGTTCAAAATGTAGCCCAAAACATGATTTCTTTCTCTTGAAAGGGCCGAGCTCCAGTAGCTCATTTGGTAGAATATAGGACTTGAGAAAAGGGGGTCATGAGTTCGATCCTGGGCTTGTCCAATTTCTTTCCCAGGATTGATAATAGTCATTGCAACAGGATTTATTTCTCTCTCGCTAAACCATTCAGCTTAGCCAATCAGAAATTGTATTACTTACAAATTTAGAAAACCTTGGAGAATAAGACTAAAAATATTCTCAAGAATTGTTGGTGAATACAGGCCCTGAATTTGATGATGTAAAACGCATGGTTGTTGGTGACCTACTTTTTCACTTACTTGACCTACTTTTTCACTGACTTGACCTATTTTTGAGTTTGTCAGTAATCTTTCACCACAACAAATATCCCGATAATGTTTCATCAGTACAAGACTGAAAATGCGCCCTCTAGCCTGCACACAAAAGTTTTCCCAGAGATATTTCCCAGTGACCTACTTTTTTACCAGACATTTACCCAAGTTTAAACATGTATGAAATATCATCATGACAAAAGTTTAACACTTTGACCAGTTTTTATGAGTATTTGGCAAAAAATGTGGCTTCTGGAGTGCACACAGGGTTTCTCTAAGATTTGTTCCAACGACCTACTCTTTTGATCCAGCATGACCCAATTTCAAATTTGTAACAGATTTCACCAAGCCTTTCTGATCAAGTATCATGAGTATCTGGCTGAAAATGTGGCCACAAGAGTGCACATATAAGTTATTTTCAATTTGGCCCAGTGTCCCACTTGTGGACACTACATGACCTAATTTTCAAGTTGAAGTAGATGTTATGGAGACCTACCTTCATGACAAAATTTCATGAATATAAGACTGAAAATAGAGCCTCTACAGTATAAACAATTTGATCCTCTACATTTTGACCAGTTGCAACCTAATTACAAACTTTTTAGATTGTCACCCAGAAAAACATTCTGACAATATTTCATGAGTATCCTTGAAGCTACATTTTCAATCCAATACTCTTGAAAAGTGGTAAAATGCTTCTAATGATGTCATCCCAGACAAGTTTTTAACAACATGTAGTTTGAAAATAGGTCATGTCTGTTTAAAACGCAAGTCACTGGTATAAAAAGGCTCAGTTGAGTGATTCAGGGCGATTGTGGCCATCTTGCTTTTTTAACCCATTACCACACAATCCCTACTTTTGACGCCCCTGAGAAAGAAGCCTTTTGAAAACTCTGTTGGAAAAGGAGAAAATGCTGGTAACCAGCATTTTCTCCTTTTCCCACAGTGTTTTCTACCCTTCTCAGAACAAATTTCAATTTTTCAGTCACCTTTATTTTGTCGTCTGCAAATGCTTTGAATTTGGACCAGTCTAAAATTTTCTCGTGTGGTAATGAGTTAATTTACTGACATAAACATCTAGGAAATAGGTTCAGTACATACCACTTGCTATAATTTATGTCTTTTCCTTTTCTTACAACAGAAATGCCTGTGTGTTTTAGTGGCCATCTTAGCGACAGCTGTGGTTTTGATAGTGATTTTCATCATTTTGATCCTCAAGGTTTGTCTAGGTGGACATACACCTGCATGTTCCAAGCAGTGATTCTCACTTAATCCTTTACCACATAATCCTAACTTTTAACGATGCTGAGATAGAGGCCTTTTGAAAACATGGTGGAAAAAGTAGAAATTGCTTTTTCTGCAATGTTATTACCCTGCTGGAAACAAAATTTAATTTCAATTTTTGAGTTACATTTATTTTGTTGTCTGCAAGTGCTTTCAATTTGGATCACTCTAAAATTTTGTCGTTTAGTAAAGAGTTAAAACATGAACGCCTGCAGACCTTTGTAATACTATTAAAAGTTTTGATACCGAGATTGGAAGCTTTTGAAAACATTGTGAAAAGGAGAAAATTAATGCTGGTAACCAGTATTTTCTCCTTTTCCCACAATGTTTTTTCCCCCTTTCATGAAAGGCACCATTACTTCAAATACATGTTAACTAGCTGTAAGCAATTTCTCTCCACTTTAAACAAGTCTGAAAATCTTTTTTATCTCAGGATCTTTAAAAATTTGGACAGAATGGTGAAGGTTAAGAAAGTTGAAATATACTGTCAGATTAATTCATGCCTATATTCTTTTGACCGGGTGACCTTTATTTTTGACCCCCAAAAGACCCAGTTTTGTACTTGACCTAGAATCTATACGGACACACATGTATGTATATGTCGTAGGCCAGATTGGAATCTAGGCAGATCCGGAATCTGCCTAGACCAAATTAGAATTCAAATTTTGTGTAGATCAAAATGCGTTGTTTTCTAATATTTTTTTTAAAACATATTGATTTAATTATGTTTACAATTGAGAGGCATTTTCAATTAAAGCATTTTATATGATTTTTCCATAATCGCTTTGTTTTCAAAACATTCAACATTTATATTTATTCTGAATTTCTGACTAAAACTTCTTTTATTTTGGGGTTTAGGTTTAAAAGTAAGATGATTCTTCATATGTAGACGCCCTATATTCAACAAGAAATTATTAAAATTTGGTTTAGGCAGCTTGTAGGGCTGCCTAGCTAAACTAATATCCTGATTTGTTATAGACAAATTCCAGTTTGGTCTAGGCAGATTCGGGATCTGCCTGGATTCCAGTTTGGACTACGACATATATAACCACAAGGCTAATGAGACTGAATTTTTGTCCCCTCTACATATCCAAGTTTTAAAACATAATTTCAAACTCTTTGGGCTGATAATCATCAAGAAGTTCTATGGAGATAGGAAGAAGTCAAGGTCACTGGGGTCAAATGCAGTCAAAAGGCTTTTACATTTGCTCACATTAAACACTAAGTGTACAGGCGAGCTCGACAAAAAGCAAAACTGAATTAATACTGATGAAATTTTTAATGACATAGTGTAATGTTTTGTATAATGTTAATGAAATGCTCCAATCAAGAATTGTTTTAATATCAGTGCCGACTTGTTACATTAACCATTTACTCCATAGATACTCATTTCTACGCATTGCTTGTAGGAGCCTTTGGAAAACATTGTGGCAAAAGGTGAAATTGCTCTTGACGAGCAATTTCACCTTTTGTCACATTGTTTTCTATGCTATCAAAAGGTGTCATATACACATAAGAAACTGCTTCATCCTTGCTGTTAGTTAGGGTCGATTAGAGATACCATAGAAATGCTTTATGGGGTAAAGGGTTAACTCTTTACCCAAGAACAAAACTTTGGACCCAATCAAATTGAAAGCATTGGTAGATATGTAATTAAATATAGCTCAAAAGATGATAGGGTAAATCATCCTATCATTCTGGGGAATGAGAAAATGCTGTTTGACCACATTTTCTCCTTTTTCTGCAATGTTTTCAAAAAGCTTCTTTCTCTGGACTCTTAAAACTTGGGTTTGTATTGTAAAGGGTTAATGGTTATATGGCTTTTTCGAAATGTAATAAAATCATATTTTTCCAAATTGAAAGTATTTACAGACAGCAAATGAAATGAAATCTGCTGCAAGTAAGAATGACATTTATCTCTGGAAGGTCATAGAGTATTGTGGGGAAGGAAAAACTGCTGATTCCCAGCATTTTCTCCTTTTCTCACAATGAGTTCTTAAGGCTTCTTCCATATGGTAGTGAAAATATTCATTTGTTTGGAAAAGTGTTCAATGAAAACAATATTATACATCTCTGTAATTCCAAGCTTGTGAAAAAAATGAAAGAAAAAGAAACAACTGCTTGTGATAGGTAGGTGTTCCTTAGTCATCAATATTTTATATACTGTTAAAAAGAAAATGACTTCCAAAAGATGTTTATTATTTTGTTTAATTAAACTTTTCTCAAACAAGCCCTTGTTTTTACGTGTCTGCAGCACAAATCTTTTGAAAACACTGTGGAAAAAGGAGAAATTGCTCGTTAGGAGCAATTTCTCCTTTTCCCACAGTGTTTTCTACCCATCTGGAGAACTTTCTGCTATTTTTATCAAATTTGAAATTGTCGTCTGCAAACTCCTTAAGTTTGGAAGAGTCTAAAATTTTTCGTTTGGGAAAGGGTTAAATTGAAGAAGATTCTAGTAGTAAAATATTGCTTACACAGAAAAGTCTTTATCTTTTTTAACATGTTTTTTAACCCTTTACCACACAATCCCTACTTTTGACGCCCCGAAGAAAGAAGCCTTTTGAAAACACTATAGGAAAAGGAGAAAATGCTGGTAATCAGCATTTTCTCCTTTTCCCACAGTGTTTTCTACCCCTTCCCAGCACAAATTTCAATTTCTGAGTCACATTTATTTTGTCGTCTGCAAATGCTTACAATTTGGACCAGTCTAAAATTTTCTCATGTGGTAAAGAGTTAACTGATCTTTAGCACATTTGTTTTAGGAGTCGGTCAGTTAACATTTTTTACCTGTCATGCAAAGAGAGACAATCTGGGAATTCCATACATCAATTAGATGAAAATAGATCAACGAGAGTGCAGGTCAATTTAAGTTAATGGTTAAAAAATGATTGCATAGTAAGGTAGAACAACCACTTTTCATTATGAAAATATCAGAAAAGCACAAAGTTTCAACCCTGGTCAGACTGTGTGACACAGTGCAGTCTGACCCTTTTTGCATGATGGATCACATATACAATACAAGAAATATTTGGCATTTTCCTAATTAAAAGCACTTGCAGATGATGAATTTGTATTTCAAAGGTAGAAAACATTGTTGGAAAAGGTGAAAATGCTGTTTTTTTCTTTTCTTGTAGCATTTCCAAAGTCCCACCTATTCGGGGTTGTTATTAAAACTCAGGACTCGGTGGTAAACAGTTTAATGTTTCTGTCCAAACATAGGAGGCACAAAGAAATACACTGTCCAAACTATTAGTTAAATCTATACCATATGGCAAAATTTTAGACATGTCCAAATTCAAAGCATTTGCAGAAAACGAAATAAATTCGACTTAAACATCAAACTTTGTTTTGGGAAGGATAGAAAAAATTGTGGGTAAAGGAGAAAATGCTGGTTACCAGCATTTTCTTCCTTTCCCACAATGTTTTCAAACGTTTTCTTTCTTAAGGTCTTTAAAAGTCTGGATTGTGTGGTAAAGAGTTAACATTTTATCATTTGATGCAATGCTTTATAACTCTGAAGAAAGTTGGTAAAATATTATGGGAATATGGGGAAGCATTTTTCTCCTTTTCCCATAACATTTTCTATCCTTTCACAGGAAGAATCTTGTCAAATTTGCCACATTGAACTTGTCCAGTGCAGAATCAAGAGAGATTAGTATAAGTTGTAAGAACTTGTTTCTCAATCAATGTAAAATAAATATGTTTAACTCTTTACCACACAATCCTGACTTTTTACCACCCTGATGAAGAAGCCTTGTGAAAACATGGTACGAAAAGGAGAAAATGCTGGTAACCAGCATTTTCTCGTTTTCCCACAATGTTTTCTACTCTTCACAAAACAACTTCCAAATTTTCATTTGCTTTTATTTTATTGTCTGCAAATGCTTTCCATTTGGACAAGCCTAAAATATTGTCGTTTGGTAATGAGTTATACTAATTGCTAAATGCTTTCACCTTTTACCAAACCAAAATATTTAAGACTTTAATAGGATATTATTTTTGTTGTCAGCAGATAGCAAGTCAAATGTGACTCAAGAGAGCTGTGAAAAGGATGAAAAGATTGTGGGAAAAGGAGAAAATGCTGGTTACCAGCATTTTCTCTTTTTCTAACAGTCTTTTCCAAAGCTCTCTCTGTCAGGGTTGTGTAGTTAACAGTTAAATTTGGATGTGTTTGTCACTAGGCTCAACTCTCTCGCTCACTGTTCCATATCTGCATCATCAAATTGTCCCTGATTCTCATCACCATCTTCATTCTCCATATCTGGAAAAGAAAAAGAGTACAATATCTGAGTCAACTCTGTGAACTGGGGGTTTAATGCATATTTACAAAATGTATGGACTCAGATCAGACTGCACAATCTAGTTTCATGCATATTTACAAAATGTATGGACTCAGATCAGACTGCACAATCTATTAACCTGAACAGTAAATTTTTAAAATTTTGTAAATTCTCTGCATGTCAATGGACCATTTTATTTCATTTCATTATTATTTTTTTTTATGGGTGGTGGGGGTGGGGTGGTTAATCCCATACAATTTTCTTTACAAGCTAGAACAAACTAGAGCTGTTACTGAATGTGACTAATACCCCCACCAGCACTTTGACAGAAACAGGCAATTACCAACATTTTGTACACAGACAGACACATGGATGGACACTAGGACGGACAGACAGGCTGATTCCAGTATATCCCTGAAAATATTCATTTTGTGGGGCTATAAAAATGTTTTTTTTATGTTTTTATGTACATATTTCTTAAATTATATTATATTGGTATTTTATAATAAAATGAATGAGACAAAAATATTTAGTCATGTATTTACTTTCTTCCTTGTTTCCTATTTTAAAAAAAAAAAACACACATTTTTTTTTTTCATTACAACTTTTTTTCGAATCTCATCCAGATTAAAAACATTTTCAGAAAACACACTAAAAGTAGTTTGTTTCCTCGACTCTACTCCAAGCAAGCATGGATAGGTGCACTGGCTGCCATGTAACTTAAGTCGCACAGTGACAACTTCTGATGACCATAAGGAAGAAGTTTTTTGAAAACAATGTGGGAAAGGGGAAAATGCTGGTTACCAGCATTTTCCCACAATGTTTTCTACCCTTTACAAAACAAATTTCAAATTTTCAGTCCCTTTTATTTTGTAGTCTGCAAATGTTTTCGATTTGGACAAGCCTAAAATATTGTTGTTTGGTAAAGAGTTAACTGCATATCCAGGGCTGTTCTACCTCATGATTCCAATGGTCATTAGACAAAATGGATTTCATGGATGACATGCCTGGTATTAGGAATCACTGAGATGCATCAATCCTTTCTACAGTATCCAGAGACTTTACGACAAGGAAACAAAAGGCCATTTGAAAACAATCAGGGAAAAGGAAAATAGGAGAAAATGCTGGCAATTAGCCTTTCTCCTCTTTTCCACATATTTTACTCCATAGATACTCATTTTGACACATTGCTTGTTAGAGCCTTTGGAAAACATTGTGACAAAAGGTGAAATTGCTCGTGACGAGCAATTTCACCTTTTGTCACAATGTTTTCTATGCTATCAAAAGGTGCCATATACACATAAGAAATGGCTTCATCCTTGATGTTATTTAGGGTCAATTAGAGATACCATGGAAATGCCTTATGGAGTAAAGGGTTAAAATGCCAATCGCACCATTTCAGGCACATTTAATGTGTTGCCTGCAATTGGTTTGGATTTGGACATGTTTAGCATTAATTTTGTTAGTGTGTTAAAGATTAAATGACTGATGATTGATTGATTCAATGGTGTTTTACACCGCTTTCAACATTATTTCAGTCATATCACAGCAAAAGTTCACATATTCATGTATTTTCAGGGTTTTTACCAGTATTAGGCTCAGGCTCAGAAATATCTTAGCCAAACACATGCCCACGAAAAAAAAACAGTGGATTCTGCAGCTCAGACCCAAAGCCTCCAGGTCAAGAATCCCACACTTTACCACTAAGCCACACAGAACCCTTATTGTGTTAAATAGCTAACCCTTTCCCAAACTGACCTGAAAAAGAAGCTTTTTGAAAACAAGGTGGCAAAACAAGAAAATGTTAGTAACAAGTATTTTCTCCTTTTTCCCATTATGTTTTCTACCCTCTCAGAACAGACTTAAATTTTTTTAGTCACATAAATTTTGTCATCTGTGAATGTTTCCAATTTGGACCTGTCTAAAATTTTATTAATGTGGTAATGAGTTAAGTTTCCACTTTGTCAAAGAACGGGCCAAATGTGTACTCACCTTCAATGTTGCCATTAGTATTTTGATTGACAGGTACGTCCCCCTGTCCAGCATTCAAGAGATTCTCATAATGTTGTAAATTTGCTTGTCCTTGCTCTGATAAATGATCTAGGCCCTCCTCCCCTTCATAAAACTGCCCTGAAAATAAACTTTCCATATTTTATTTCATGTTCTTATATTTAGAAATGTTATGGGTAAAGAAATGTTGTAATTTAAACCGGGCAGAATTATTTCCCCGTCACAGTGAATATTTTCCACCTGTAGAAAATCTGGAACTACTTTTTTTGAAAATATTGGTTATTCTGTTCACTGACTTGAGATCTTTAGTTTTAAAAGTGGCATTCATTGACAAAATAATCAGAGGAAATATAATATATACTTTATTTCATCAGCTTATGGTTAATATGGGGGAAATATTTGCCTCAAAGGGGAAAGGTATGTGAAAATAACTTGTGCCTTACGGTACTTGTTATTTTCGCATACCTTTCCCTTTTTCAGCAAATATTTCCCCATACTGACCACAAACTGATGAAATAAACTCTATTTCATTAAAGGTGGGTATTTAGAATTTTTACATCTCACCAAGTTAAAAAAAAATATATATCACTTAAATTTATATAAAAAATAATACAAATCATCAATAATTAAGAGTCATAACAATTACAAAAAAAAATTTTGGTGTTCCCATCATAGTCTCTTAAGGTATTTTTAAATTTCCCGCCAAAAATCAATAAAGCATTTTGGAAATGTCAAGTGACTGGCACCTGACTAATAACGCTTAAATTCCATTACATAACAAACATGTAATAATTATTTTCCATAATGTCTTCTTCAGATGCTATATCTGAAACTTTGCCTATGTATTCCTGAGTGTAAATGAGTGAATTGATCATCTAAAAATAGAATGTGTCTCCCGTTGGTGTCTTAAATCTCTGATTTCTCGTTTTGTCGGATGGTCTTTGACTACTGGGGTTTTATGAACGCAAATTAAGAGGCTTTGGGAGTATAAGGATAATTTTTTTAGCATTTTTGTAAAATTTTCGTCCAAAAATCTGAAGGGCCACCTTTAACTCTTTATCAAGCCTTTACCAACCGACAAAAATTTATACCCGTCAAAATTGCAAGCATCTGCCGATGATAGTGTGGCTCAAATTTTGAGGAGTGCCTGTGATAGGATAGAAAAAATTGTGGAAAAATGCAGGTGTCTAGCATTCTATTCTTGTTAGGTCAAGTTTCAATTTTTGAGCCATGTTTGTCACCAGCAAATGCTTTCGATTTTGGAAGGGTCTGAAGTTTTCTCGTTTGGTAAAGAGTTATATTCTTATTAGCAAATACTTTGAATTTGGGCAAGTCTAATACTTCTTTGTTTAGTACAAGTTTAGAGTGGTCTGTTGTACATGGAACTTCAAATTACTGTATAGCTACGTGGATGTAGTATGTACATGTATATACATGTATGTGTTGAAAAATTTGTGATTTACATTTTATGGACACTATGCATTGAGAAATGTTTGCCAAAGTAAGACACTCATTATTTATTGGTATACTAGGAATAAAATAATCATGTGAACAGAAAAGTTCGTGAATTTTTTAATTCATGAAATCGCAAAAATTACCAAGTCGCAAAAACGTCCACATATAAATTGATTGTGTCCCCTTACCTTCTTCGTCTGAATCTTCATCCTCTGGATCAGGATGTAATGCCTGGCATTCTGACATTGCACTGTACAGCGCATCCACTACAATAATAATATAAATGATATTCATGAGGTAGGTGGAGCCCAGAATGAAAAAGTGGCATGAGAACAAATCTTTCTTAACTCATTACCAAACGACAAAGTTTAAGGCTTGTCCAAATCAAAAGCATTTGCAGACGACAAAATAATAAGTGACTGAAAATTGGAAAATTGATTTGTGAAGGGTAAAAACATTGTGGGAAAAGAAGAAAATGCTGGTAGCAAATTCAAGAGAGAGACTTGATATTTGTCGGTTTACTTGTGGTAAAATACACAAACAGGAAAGTGCAAATTTTTCAAATTTCGCAAAATCAAAAAATTTCAATGTCCCAAACATTTCCACATATTTTCTCAGGGTCATTAGACCTTAGGATAATATATTATGTAGTACAGAGTTACATCAACATAGCGAAAAAGTGTTGAAATTCATTCTGTATATCCGACTCACATGACCCTCGATCTGTCGGTACAAATCTGACCTCGGTGGTTGGTTCATCCTCATTGTCATCAGAATCACTTTCTTGTTGCTCTTCTTCCTCTGAAAACATAACAATATACACAAGTAATTATTTCATTTTCTCCTTTTCTCACAATGTTTTTTGCCTTTCACAGAAGAAATTTCAAATTTTCAGTCACTTTTGTCGTCTACAAAGACTTTTGATTTGGACAAGCCTTAAATTTTGTCGTTTGGTAATGAGTTAAGACTTTACCAAACAACAAAATTTTAGACAGGTCCAAATTGAAAGCACTTGCAGACAACAAAATCAGCAACAGTCAAAAATAAAAAATTGTTTCCAGCAGGGTTGAAAACATGGTGGCAAAAGCAGAAAATGCTGGTTACCAGCATTTTCTCCTTTTCCCACAATGTTTTCTTTAATTCCCAAAACAACTTTCAGTATTTGAGTCACATTTATTTTGTTGTCTGCAAATGCTTTCAATTTGGATAGGTCTAAAATTTTGCTGTGTAGTAACATGTTAAAATACAGCATATAAAATATTGTTGTTTCATGCAGGATTAATCCTTTACCACACAATTTCGACCTTTAACAACCCCATTATCTCCCGCTAGATGGCATTCTATAAATACTCATCTATCTGATATGGGCATCCTGGGTACAGAACCGAACCACTTTCCTATGCAACAACCATTACTTTGATTGTAAAACCAAAAAAAAAAGGTTTACCTAATAAAACGCTACCTTGTGCAATTCACTCAACTATGATCACCAGTTTAGAGAAATCTGTTGCTAAAGCAGGTCTCATTTCTCCTCAAACGTATTGATACATAAAAGCTATTTTCAACATTGCTACTTTATAGAGCATAATATTACAGTCAGCCCGCTTTCGGGGCTAGTAGTGATGCGTCATATAAGACAGTAGAATCTTCGAAAAATATGACATGCGCAGACAACGTTAACGACCCTATGCAAGAAGCCTTTTGAAACCATTATGGGAAAAGGAGATGTTACGGGAGACCACTCCTTCCTGCATGGCATACTCCCGATTTAAATACAATACCTGGCTACTGCGTCAGGGAGATATCTCTTTGGCTCAGTGGTTAGGGTATTGGCTTTGCGTCCGGGAGTTCGGAGTTCGAATCCCGCTCCGATCCTTATTTCTGCCATGCATTTATTCATTTGTTTCTTTGTTACGGACTTCGTTCGTAAGATGGGGGATTGGCCATTGAGCCATTAATCCCATTTGTTGTCCAAAATTGGACTTCCTGCCTAATAAGGCTTTGAGTCATCAATAAATGATGACTTTAAGAGGGGGTGTGTTACGGGAGACCACTCCTTCCTGCATGGCATACTCCCGATTTAAATACAATACCTGGCTACTGCGTCAGGGAGATATCTCTTTGGCTCAGTGGTTAGGGTATTGGCTTTGCGTCCGGGAGTTCGGAGTTCGAATCCCGCTCCGATCCTTATTTCTGCCATGCATTTATTCATTTGTTTCTTTGTTACGGACTTCGTTCGTAAGAGAGAAAATGCTGGTAACCAGCATTTTCTCCTTTTCCCATAGTATTTTCTACTCTTCCAAGCATGGATTTTTTTTTTTTTTGTAGTCTGCAAAATGCTTTCATTTAGGACTGGTCTAAAATTTTGTTTTTTAGTAAAGAGTTAAATAGTACTTACCTAACATCCTTCCATCTACCATCAGGTATAAACATTCTTGCGGAAATGATGAGAGATCTCTTGAGATTGCATGCAGACATATTTTGGGATATTCTAAATTTAAGCCTTGACCTGATTGGCACATCCATGTCACCTGACTAAGAAGAAATATCACATGGTACTTTAAATACATTCCAAGCTTTACCACACAATCTTAACCAGCCGATATAGTTCAGTAGGTATAGCGTAGGACTTTTGAACATAATGTTTCGGGTCACTATAGGTTGTAGGCTTGAATCCCCGGCTGGCCAACTAAAAAATTACATGTACTAATAGTCTTTTGGATGAGACACTAAACTGAGGTCCCGTGTGACGGTGCTATACGCCGAGCATGTTAAAGAACCAGGCTAAGCTCTCAGTAATTTCAACCTGTATCCTTGCACTATCCCCCGTAACAATTAACTGTCTTCTGGGGATGTCGCTCAGTTGGCAACTGGTAGCAATGATAAATAAATGCTAATAACCAACTAACCACACAATCTTGAGTTTCATGACCCTGAGAAGGCTCTGAAAACATTGTGAGATAAGGAGAAAATGCTGGTAACCAGCATTTTCTCTTTTTCCCACATTGTTTTCTTTCCCATCAAAGAGACCACTCACCCTTTGAGCTACATTTTTTTTGTTGTCTGCAAATGCTTTCAAGTTGGTCTAGTAGAAAATTTTGTAGTTTGGTAAAGAGTTAACCCATTACCACACAATCCCTATTTTTGAGGCCCCTGTGAAGAAGCCTATAGAAAACACTGTTGGAAAAGGAGAAAATGCTGGTAACCAGCATTTTTTCCTTTTCCCACAATGTTTTTCCGCAATGTTTTCTACCCTTCATACAAGAATTTTCAAATTTTCAGTCACTTTTATTTTGTCGTCTGCAAATGCTTTTTCAATTTGGATAAGCCTAAAATTTTGTTGTTTGGTAATGAGTTAAAGCTTTGCTACGCCCCTGAAGTTTCAAACCTGTCCAAAGGTTTACAGAAACCACATATAATGAGGCTAGGAATTTGGAAGTGGTCTTTGATACAGACAGCATAGAAAACATAGTGGGAACTGAAGAAAAAGGTGGTTACCAGGATATTCTTGTTATCCTACATTGTATTAGAAATTCTTATTGTAAAAGTCTTCACTCTTAAGACAGGTGCATAGCCAAGTAGTTTGGATTGGTACCACTCCAAGCAAAGGGGTCTAGGGGTCTGATAGTCTCCCTTGCAGTTCCAGGACAGCACTCTGGGCGGAACCATAGGGAGGGGCACAGCAATTCAATTCTGGTTGAATATCATTCCATTCTCAAACAATTTTAAATTTCTATAAATTTACAATGGTGGAGGCTTTCGTAAATGAATTATGGATGTATCACATCCAAATATCTGTGTGTCCAATAACTGGTTTAGCCAGTCCACTATATCTGACTTGCTTCTCGATGTTTATCCTGAACAAAAAGAATTACCTTCTTTGAACTCACATATAAAAATAAAGTACAATTTGGTAATATATCTGCTATAATGTCTCAAAAGTAAAAATACTTATTACATGTAATACTATCCATAAACATAGTCAAATAACTTAAATTTTCTTTTTGAAAATAGGGGTCTAAGTGTCTCACTAAAATAGGGGTCTATGTGTCTCTGGGGTCTAATTGTCAAGGGGCCTAAATGCTCAGAGGTTAAGACTAAGTGTCTGACATCCCTTAAATTGATGAACGTTGCTTTGAAGGCATGCGTAGTAAATAACAAAAATAGCATAGGAGCAAGCCTTCAGATACCTTCAGTCTGAAGGTGTCTGCTCCGATGCTATTTTTGTGACTGGTCTTCGCTAACACCTTCAGGCCAGCCATTCATTGAACCCGTATGGAAAAAATACGATTTTACCTGCATCTTTTCGAACGGCTCTATGCGACAGAATTTCAAATGACAACTAATAAAATGGGCATGGATTGTTAGATAAATGATTAATCTTTACAAAAATACTGATGTTAGTTAATATCCAACTCTTACCTTTGTGCAAATCTGTACTTTTCAACGTAAATAATCGTTGACCTACTTCACCAGAAATCAAAACATGGTGATCTTTTCAATGCGCATGTCTCGGCAGAAATCGCAGTATCTCTGATACGCTACAGGATGGTTTAGTTGCGAATTTTGCTGTAAACAAACGCACCTTGATCGAACTTGGCTGTATAGGGTTAGGGAACCAGACTGTACAAATTTCAAATTCCGTTGAGTGCGCATGCCTGACTAACGGAAGTCGCCGTGTTAGTTGTTTACAAATTATGCTGGATTTATTCACGTTGGGAAAAAGGTAAATTCCCATTGATTTAATTGGTATTTTGCAGCATATTTTGTGTGCTCTTAAAGATTAATCATTCATCTAACGATCCATACCCATTTTATTAGCTGTCATTGGAAATTTTGTCACATAGAGCCGTTCGAAAAGATGTGGGTAAAGTCGTATCTTTTCCAGAAGCCTTGAATGAATGGTTGGACTGAAGGTGTTAGCGAAGGGAACAAGACAGTTCCCCGACAAGACAGTTCCCCGACAGAAGTTTTGGAGACAGTTCCCCGACAGATTTGGAGACAGTTCCCCGACATTTTTGAAGACAGTTCCCCGACACTTTTGTTTCACGCAAAATGACAGAATAAATCTTATCATGGATAAAAGAAGTTTGATAAAGAATTTTATTGATAAGTGATCTTTTGTGACTAATTGAAGTGTTTGTGTATGTGTGATTTGCGAGTACATTTAGTCATCATGGTAACGTCTATAACCTTAGTTCAACGCAACAATCTGACGGCCTATCATCACAAAATATAAAAAAGACTGTCGAAATAGACTACATTCTCCTAAATGATTGATACAGATCAATAATATACATTTACCGATATTTAATATTGTCCGAGTGTCCAAGATAAACAGAAAAGGTATTTCACTCATTAAACCCCCCCCTTTTATTCCCCGCTCCACCGTCCGCCTCTCCAAGTACTGATAAAACCGGGGAACGCACATAACTAAACTACAAATACCGTAATTTAAAGACTTTATAGAATCAACACCAAATACTCTCTATCATTTTATCAACTTTGATGCTGAATTCTCTTATAAATGTTCATGAGTCGTGATTCGTTATGAATTCATCTATGAGACAATAACTACCGCTGCATTTTATGTAGAAATCTTCTTCACAGGGTACAGCTAATTCAATCAAAACATCAATTATCCGCGAATATGTCTAATATCTCATGAGTATCAATCACAATTGTGTAAATCCTACAGTATAAAAGGTCATTTGCCATAAAACAAAAGTGTCGGGGAACTGTCTTCAAAAGTGTTGGGGAACTGTCTTCAAATCTGTCGGGGAACTGTCTCCAAAACTGGTGTCGGGGAACTGTCTTGTCGGGGAACTGTCTTGTCGGGGAACTGTCTTGTCGGGGAACTGTCTTGAAACCTTAGCGAAGACCTGTCACAAAATAGCATCGGAGCAGACACCTTCAGACTGAAGGTAGCCTTCAGACTGAAGGTTCGGGCAAAACGACTAGAAGGGAAATGGCTTGGGAGCGAAACAAGTAGCGCGAAAAAAAATGCGGCGAAACGACCAGGACCAGGTGGGAAAAGTCTTCGGAGCGAAACGTTTTGTACAGTATTTGTAACCCCTTGTATTACAGTACCTTTCTGTAATGTACAAAGAACCGTTCCCAGCATCTTTTCCATTGATAAATGCGTGAGTATTATCTTCCTTATGATGGATACCGTCTTCGGGAGGAGTCAGCGAATACAGAAGCATCATGACAATTTGAAAAATCGGGTTTAATAGTTAAATGAAATTTAATTTACAGCAACGTGAGTCTCACGTTGTTTATGTTTGCTATATTGACCAATCAGAAAACGCGCATAGCTTTCCTCCGGCAAATATTAGGCGGATTGATATCAAAGAAGTAGTTTAGTGTACGGGCCTCTGACGGAACATATGCCGGACTATTTGTGTACCGGTAACGAAGAGTTTTGTCGAGTGTACTGGTATGATTTCACAAGAATATATCGCAGAATTGTGCCATTCTATAATCAAATATATCGTAAAATATGAAAAGAATACTCCCCCACATAACAGTGTAGGGGAGTATGTTCATAGGAATTTGACATTCTATAACCAAAATAAATGATGAAATTGAAATATGAAGAAAAAAATCTCCCCTATATAATATAAACACGTGTTTATATTATATACAGGATTTTTTTTCATATTTTATCATTTAATTTGTTCATAGAATGTCGAATTCCTGTGGTATGCATGGGCGAATCCAGAGGGGTTGGGGGCTGGGGGACCGGGGGTCAGGACCCCCTGGAATTTTGGCAAAAACGCGGTTGCCGGATTCGTGAAATGGTACTGGTTTGATATTGCACAGCATTTATGTAAAATACAGTCATAAATTTAAAAAAAAAAAAAGGTTCTAAATGTGGAGACTTCCTCATGGTTATAACTGGAAACGTTGACTTTTCTTGTAAACGGCTTACATCCACTGTAATCCGGAAACCAAAGTACCAAATAATAAGACGAGTGCGTTTTCGGTGGGACTCCCCTGAGAAAGATATCTGGATCCGCGTTTGTTATGTTCTTTCTTTTGATTATAGAATATCAAATTCCCATGAATAAATTCGGAAAGATCTTTAGAAAATCAATTTTGACGTGATTAAACAGCAAATACATCTTAATAGAGGCAACTTATAAATAACAATGACCCTACAAATGGACCGACTGTGACTCTTTCTTGAAATATGGAGGGGGGGGTTGGGGGCGCGCGAGTGAGTACCAAGGGAGGTTACCAAGTATTTATACAAAGAAATAGCTCTTGGATTACCTTCCTTGGACTATAATATGCCGCATCTGTGTATAGTTCGTCTCGAATCAGCCTTCGTAGTCTGGAAAAGTTAATCCGATGCGGCACTTTACGATTACATTAGAATTTGTGCTCAAGCATGCTTGTGCAAAACAGCAAAATAACTAAAAACGTACCGTCGTTTCGGATTAGCCTGCGCCGACTGTGCAGGCTGATCCAAGACGAAACTATGCAAATATCCGACCGAATGCCCCTTTAAGATTGTATGTTGCAAGCCATAATTATACACGGCGGGGATACGTGACACAACAACAACAACAATGACCGTTATTTGAAAAAAATCCCCAACTTCAGGTAAGAAAATCTTCAATAATTCCGTTAATACGTGACCGATTGGAATTCGGTTTGAAGCAGAGAAGGCGGAAGGACTCCAGGGATTTGCTTAATGTGTTAGATTTTTTAAACAACACCTGATAAAAAAGTTATTGACGAGCAAACAAATTATCCAGGGTAAAAAATTTGTTTGCTCGTCAATAACTTTTTTATCAGGTGTTGTTTAAAAAATCTAACACATTAAGCAAATCCCTGGAGTCCTTCCGCCTTCTCTGCTTCAAACCGAATTCCAATCGGTCACGTATTAACGGAATTATTGAAGATTTTCTTACCTGAAGTCGGGGAATTTTTTCAAATAACGGTCATTGTTGTTGTTGTTGTGTCACGTGATTCCCCGCCGTGATTATATGTACCGAACCACAAAGTGTAGGACTTTTCGAAATAGAAACCATTTTTAACTTATTTGAATTAAAATTGTCTTTCGTAGAAAACAGCTAGGGTGGCTGGATGAGAGAAAATGCTGTTTACCGGCATTTCCTTCATGATTTCCACAATGTTCTCAAAACCATTTGAAAATCTCGCAGGCTCGTTACATGTGTACAGCACTGGATTGCATAAAAAATGGTTTATCCCTGAACTTAATAATCACGACTCTTACCACCCTGGGGTAAAAAGGTTCGGACCATTTCTGTTTTATAACTGATGAGGAATATTCAATTTGTTGTAGGCCTGTGTACATACATTATGCAGACATTTTCAATTTGGACCTGCCTAAAACTTTGTAATTTTGTCCAGAGTCAATTTTTTCCCCCTCAATGTTACATGTAAAAAGGGAGATGCGCTTCCTTGTGACTTGTACAGAGTTCGAAGATCTACGGATGAAATGAAGATGAATTGATAATCGTTCAAATAGAGATCTACGTGGAGATCTAGGCCTATCATTTGTTTGCACTTGAAGGAAACTTTCAAAAAGTAATCGATTAAATGAACCATGAATAGTACATGTATAAATATGATCCCTCTTCAACCCTTTACCAAACAATCAATGATTTTTACGGCCCTCAGATAGAAGCCTTTGAAATAAATTTAAAATTTTGATTCATGTTGGTAAAATACATGTCGTCTGCAAATTTATGCTTTCAATTTGGACCGGTCTAAAACTTTGTCGTTTGATAAAGAGTTAAACAAGATAAACATTGTTCTATTTTTGTTCTAAAATAAGGGATCTGGATAGTATAATCATTAACACTGCAAAAAAGGAGAAGAAGAAGTTATTTCATTAAATTCTTATTATAATAGGCATGACACTTTAACGTTACTTCTATTATTTTTGGCCATGTTCTAGATCTCGCAATCTGTAATAGGCCTACCATCCAAATCTCTTTTTGATTTCAATTTCTAAAAAAGAAAAAGAATATCTGAAGTTTGGTTTTTAAGCAGTGTAATTTAAACCCTGTTAGATCTTTTTGTAAAATGCTCATCTTTTGTGTTTTCTTCTTGGAAATTGTAGAACTACATTTCTCGAGAATTCATTTCCGCTTAGGTGTTGTTAGGCTTGAAATGGAAGTAAGTTGACCTGACAAAACCTTTCTATGTCAGCTGTCACTGTCAGCGATTCTGCAACGGTGTTAGAATTGCAAACCGGATAATAAGATCAAACAGTCTGAGGTGAGCATAAAGGTATTTTTTAAATCTCATCAAATGATTACTTAAAGCAATTGGCTGTTGCTGAAGCACAATGGGAAAAATCGATAACTTGGTCAATGTCAGTGTCACCAACGAATTTTATTCTGGGTCCGTTTCACTCGTGCGTCACTTACGTCCTCTTCAATGGTTCTATTTTGAAGAATCGTCAATTTGACGCTCTTTAAGCTAAAAAATACCCTACTAATTCTTTCAGAATCATACTTTTTTCTTCCTCTGAGCTGCAAATAAATAACTTTTCACCATTTATTTGCTATGGTCCAGAAAAAAAAACAAATCTTTTGTAGAGAAGAAAATACTTGTTCAAAGACAAATAATGTCACTTTAATAAAATCAATTACTGTATGTTGTCTGCAAATGTTTTCAATTTGGATATGTCTAAGTTTTTGCATGTCGTAAAGTGTTATTAGATTTATGAAGACCAAAGACGAGAACGAAACAAAGAAAAAAATTATTTTACAACATCATTTTTTTTGTTTTTAACTTTTTTACCTTTGTACATTTTAGACCAGTCTTCAGATTAAAAATATATGCCGAGGACTATATATAAATGACTTCAAAATGAAAATTTGTTTCTGCAGAAGTAGAAAAATTGTGGGTGAAGCCTAAAGGAGAAAATGTTTGTTACCTGCATTCTCTTCCTATCCCACAATTTTTTTAAAAATCCTTGATAGCTGGAATTGTTAAAACTTAGATTGTGTGGTAAAGCGTTAATTGTTTCCTGGCAGAAATAATAAGCGATAAATCCATATCCAGTTACAAAGAATTAAAACCCTGCCATGTGCATGTTTGACTTCAATAAGTAAAAAAGGATTTGCTGGTGAAGCTCAGGAAGTTAAGAAACGTGGTAGAAAAAGGAGAAAAATTGTTAACCCATTACCACAGAATCCCTACTTTTGACGCCCCTGAGAAAGAAACCTTTTTAAAACACTGTGGGAAAAGGAGAAAATGCCGGTAACCAGCATTTTCTCCTTTTCCCACAGTGTTTTCTACCCCTCCCAGAACAAATTTCAATTTTTCAGTCACCTTTATTTTGTTGTCTGCAAATGCTTTCAATTTGGACCAGTCTAAAATTTTCTCGTGTGGTAAAGAGTAAACACTGGTATTTTATGTTTTCCAATGTCCTCAAGCTTCAAATAAGTGGGAACAAATAGCAAAAAAGTTCACGCTTAGTCTGAGGATGCTGAGAATATAAAAAAAAATAATTTTGAATACAATGTATAGGGCAGAGCTATAAGTATTTTTGTGTTACAATTCACTTTAGGCTTGCCCAAATTCAAATATCGGCAGATAACAAATGAAATGTGGTTAAAATGATAGCATTTGTGTTTGTAAGGGTATATAAAACAGTAACCAACATTTTCTCCTTTTGCAACACTCTTTTCAAAAACAATTCCAGCTCATGGCAGTTAAACTCTTTACCAAACAACAAAGTTATAGACTGGTCCAAATTGAAAGCATTTGCAGACAACAAAATAAATGTGACTGAACAATCGAAATTTTATTTGGGAAGAGTAGAAAACATTGTGGAAAAAGGAGAAAATGCTGGTTACCAAAAGTAGGGCTTGTGTGATAATGGGTTAAACAACAGATTATTTGATGAAGGATGATGAAGGCTACTCTTGTCAGAATATTTGTATTTGATATCTGACAGATTAGTATAACAATAATAGCCCGCAGTTTCCTGAGCTTGATCTAGCAAAAGCATATGAAGGCATAGATTAAACTTTGTGATGGGCTGGTTAAACAATATTTTGCTGACAAGAGGGAAAAGGTAAAGTATAATAGTGAAACTGATTACATTGAAACATAAATTATTTTTTTATTTATGGATTGCTTGCGTAACTATTTTCCACACAGCCCACAGTTTTAATGACCCATAAAGAGCAAGCTTTTGAAAACATTGTTGGAAAAGAAGAAAATGCTAGCAACCAGCATTTTCTTCTTTTTCCTAAATATATACTACCCAGCCTAAAAGAAGCTCCATCATTTGAGTGACATTTAAAGATGCCCGTCTACAGCCGGTGAGCAGAAACGCTTTTAAATTTAAAAAAAAATTAGAATGGT
Source organism: Tridacna crocea (assembly GCA_943736015.1). Lineage (NCBI taxonomy): Eukaryota > Metazoa > Mollusca > Bivalvia > Cardiida > Cardiidae > Tridacna > Tridacna crocea. Next base: position 18,039,490 of record OX031068.1, on the reverse strand, counting down.
AATCTGTACTTTGTGTACACAAGGATAAATTACTGACATTAAAATATATGGTGTAACTGAAAAAGAGAAACACGAAGGTTTGTGTTAGAAACCGAAAATTGGCCAGAAGAAAACTGGCTGATGATTGAAGCTGTAAACAATGGCAGTGCATCACAGAAATGTATTGTTGTTTTCTGCTTAGAGTCTGATATGGTGTAACTTGCATAAAGGCCTTGACCTCCGTCTGAAAATTGAGGCTGCGACAGAGAAGCCTACATTTTCCTTTGTTTTCCTCAGTATACGTAGGGCGAAGGTTAAATATAGTCACGTGACAGAATGCACGATTATCTTGCGAATCTACCCGATTGTATAACGGATATCGAAAATCTTCAATTCAAAAACGGGAAACAACGAGTCTGTTTAACCCTTTACTCCACAGATACTCATTTCTACGCATTGCTTGTAGGAGCTTTTGGAAAACATTAAGGCAAAAGGTGAAATTGCTCGTGACGAGCAATTTCACCTTTTGCCACAATGTTTTCTATGCTATCAAAAGGTGCCATATACACATAAGAAACAGCTTCATCCTTGCTGTTTTTTAGGATCAATTAGAGATACCATAGAGATGCCCTATTGGGTGAAGGGTTAAATTGAGGGCCGCAACTCGGCAAAATGCATTTTCTGTCGACCGTAATCTAAACAACCTTGCAACCGTCATGCACAATATTTGGCACAAAGATGTACACTGTAAGAGTGACTATATTTTGATAAAATAAAAACAAAATGAGTTAAAACCAGCTTAAAATGAGTATAAGGGCAATGCTTTTGTATTCAACAATCCTGATATTTTGTTGTTTGCGAAAGAGTTAGCTATTTCCCCAGCCATATTAACCCATTACCTCACAATCCCTACTTTTGACGACCCTGAGAAAGGAGCCTATAGAAAACATTGTTGAAAAAGAAAATGCTGGGAACCAGCATTTTCTCCTTTGCCCACAGTGTTTTCTAGACTACCCTTCCCAACACAAATCTTAATTTTTCAGTTACTATTATTTTGTCATCTGCAAATGCTTTGATTTGGGACCAGCCTAAAATTTTGTCGTTTGGTAAAAGGTTAAGCAGTAATACCTGTATCAGATGGCTGAAACAGACAGATCATGACCTACTGCAACTGTATGACATAAAGGGAAGTTACAAGAGTTTGCTAGTCAAGAGTTTTGTGTTCTATTGGATCATGTTTTCATGTATAATTAATGGCTTTTGTCATAAAGTGAATTTGCGGTGAAATGAATATGTAATTACTTACGGTATACTTTAACTCTTTACCTGTCACAGAAATCATGGACTTGTCCAAATCTGAAGAAGTGTTTTTTGCCATACAGGCAACAAATCAGCTTTGGCTCACTTGGTAGAAATGGGCTTTAACCCATTACCAAACAATCCCGGGTTTTTACAGCCCTGAAAAAGAAGCCTTTCGAAAACACTGTGAGGAAAGGAGAAAATGCTGGAATCCAGGATCATATTCTCCTTTTTCCACAATGTTTTCTACCGGACTGGAATGAATTTTAAGTTTTGACTTGCATTTATTTTGTCATCTGCAACTGCTTTGGACCAGTCAAAAATTTTGTCATTTGAGAAAGGGTTAAAAGGTTTAAAAACATTGTGCAAAAGAAAAATGCTGAATTTAAATTTATCCTTTTCCACACAGTTTTCAAATGTCTTTTTCAAGGGCTTAATTCTATATCAAACAACCAAATTTTAGCCTTGGCCAAATTGAAAGCATTTGCAGACGACATTTTCAATGTGGCTAAAAAGGTGCCATTTTTCTTTGGTAGGGTAGAAAACATTGTGGGAAAAGGAGAAAATGCTGGTCACCAGCATTTTGTTCTTTTCCCACAATGTTTTCAAAAGGCTTCTTTCTCAGGGTCGTTAAAAGTCGGGATTGTGTGGTAAAGAGTTAAAGATCCTTGCTAATATAAGGAAGGCTTATGCCTTTACCCCAATGTCAGACAAGCACATTTTCATGTCTTTGTGATTAATAGCAATTTATACACATTTTGGGGGAGGGAGTCTTTCTGTTGCAGAAACTTGTGCAACTAGCATGTTATTCAAAAGAAAAAGTTTTTGTGGTAATGATGGATGAAGCAGAATTCACTTACCTTTCACCAAAAAATCCTGGGTTTTAATGATTCTAATAAAGAATATGTTTGAAAACATTGTAACATTGTAAGAAAAAGGAGAGAATGCTGCTAAGCAGCATTCAATGATTATTATGAATTTGAAAAAAAAATCAAGCGCACAAAGCATATTATGAAGAAGGAAAATAAATACTTAAAAAGACTGACTGATTGAATGGAGATTTATATCCCCTGTCAACATTATTTGAGGCAATATCTTAGATATTTATGAATGTTCTTGGTGTCACCAGTACTAGGCTAGAGCTGTAAAATTTCTTGCCCATGAAAAATGCCACACTGGGCCACATATTCATGTATGTCCTAGAGCTGTAAAGTTTCTTGCCGATGATAAATGCCACACTGGGCCACATATTCATGTATGTTCTAGAGCTGTAAAGTTTCTTGTAGATGATAAATGCCACACTAGGCCACATACTCATGTATGTTCTGGGTGTCACCAGTTGAGTACTAGGTTAGAGCTGTAAAGTTTCTTGCCGATGATAAATGCCACACTAGGCCACATATTTATGTATGTTCTGGGTGTCACCAGTTGAGTGCTAGGCTAGAGCTGTAAAGTTAGAGCTGTAAAGTTTCTTGCCGATGATAAATGCCACACTAGGCCTCATATTCATGTATGTTCTGGGTGTCACCAGTTGAGTACTATGCTAGAGCTGTAAAGTTTCTTGCCGATGAAAAATGCTACACTGGGCCACATATACATGTATGTTCTGGGCGACACCAATACTAGGCTAGAGCTGTAAAGTTTCTTGCAGACGAAAAATGCCACACTGGGCCACATATTCATGTATGTCCTAGAGCTGTAAAGTTTCTTGTCGATGATAAATGCCACTCTAGGCCACATTTTCATGTATGTTCTGGGTATCACCAGTTGAGAAGTAAGCTAGAGCTGTAAAGTTTCTTGCCGATGAAAAATGCCACATTGGGCCACATATTCATGTATGTTCTGGGTGACACCAGTACTAGGCTAGAGCTGTAAAGTTTCTTGTCGATGAAAAACGCCACACTGGGCCACATATTAATGTATACTGGGTGTCACCAGTACTAGGCTAGAGCTGTAAAGTTTCTTGCCAATGAAAAATGCCACGCTGGGCCACATATTCATGTATGTTCTGGGTGACACCAGTACTAGGCTAGGGCTGTAAAGTTTCTTGCCGATGAAAAATGCCACACTGGGCTACATATTCATGTATGTTCTGGTGTCAGCAGTACTAAGCTAGAACTGCAAAGTTTCTTACCCATAAGAAATGCCACACAAGGCCCCGTGCTTCCATGAGGCTTGAACCTGGGTCTCCAGTTTACAAGTCTTACACTTTATCAATGTGCAACACAGGACCCCTTTGGCAAAAGGAGAAATCACTTAACTCTTTATTAAACGACAAATTTATAGATTAGGCCAAATTGAAAGCATTTGCAGACGACAAAATAAATGTGATTGAAAAACCAAAATTTGATTTGTGAAGGGCAGAAAACATTGTGGGAAAAGGAGAAAATGCTGGTTACCAGCATTTTCTCCTTTTCCCACAATGTTTTCTAAATGCTTCTTTACCACAATGTTTTCTAAATGCTTCTTTCTCAGGGTCGTCAAAAGTCATCATCGTGTGGTAAAGGGTTAATATGAGCATTTTATCTTTTTGTCACAATGTTTTCAAAAGTTAGTCAGCTGTGCGCAATGGGGGTTGCAGAGGGGAAAAGGATAAAGCCTCTGTTTCACTATCAAGTGAACAAGGAAAAGAATGGTAAACATGGGGATTACAGGCGACATGGAAACAATGGAACAATAAAGTCATTGATCAAGCACCTTTGACCAGGTATCGTTTATAAATTATGTACATGTATTAGATACAGAGGGATATATTTTACATGAGATAGATAAAGACTGTCTCCATGTATATCAAACAAATTTTGTGATCGGTGTTTGTTACAAGTCTGTGACTGTATAAAAAATTTATTTTTGTCACAATATCTTTCCATATCTTGGAGAATTTATACGTAGAGTTGTACATGCACTGGTATGGTTTCTGTTCCATTGTTTTTCTACTCACTGTTTCGCAATCCTATTTTTAATAACCAAAAGAGGGCTTTAAAAAACATTTTGAAAAAAGGAGAAAATACTGGTAATCAGCACATTCTTCTTTTCTTGCAATTTTATCTATCTTATCAAAGTCAAATCCAATAATTTGAGCTTCATTTGGTATGCTTTCAATTTCGACAGGTTTTTCGATTTTCATCTTCATTTGGAGTTACTGGTAAATATTTACTGAATGATAAACTTTCAGACTTGTCCTTGATTTTATTGAAAGCCTAAAATGCAAATGACAAATGCTTTATATTGTACATATACACTGTACATATATTTTGGACTTTCCTAAATTTCTACTAATTGCAGACAATACAATAAATGTAGCTTAACCCTTTACCAAACGACAAAATTTTAGACTGGTCCAAATTGAAAGCATGTGCAGACGACAAAACAAACATAACTCAATAAATAAACTTTGTTTCCAGCACGGCATAAAACATTGTGGGAAAAGAAGAAAATGCTGGTTACCAGCATTTTCTCCTTTTCCCACAGTGTTTTCAAAAGGCTTCTTTCTCAGGGTAGTGAAAACCAGGGATTGTTTGGGAAAGGGTTAAATGGTGGAAATTGTTTTTGAAAAGGTAGAAAACATCATTGGAATAAGAGAAAATGCTGGTTAACTGCATTTTCTCCCTTTCCCACAAAGTTTTTTAAAGGTTTCCCTGTCAGCCTTTAGGTTAACCTGCCACAATATCTTCACAAGTCAACATTTTTCATCAATGAAAAAGAGTCTGAATGATAGTGAGTATGTTAATTATGATATTTTCTTATACATGTATATCTTTTTTAGATTTCCAAACAAGGTCAACAGAATTTGAAAAGAAAATCAGGGCTTTGTTACGACAATAATCGAAAAGCTCGGAACAAGCTCGATATGTTCGAGTGGAGTTATGGAGGAGTGGACTTTAATCTCCCTGGAAATGGTGGCCGGGAGTGTGCCGAATTCCTTCCCATGTGGCAGCGGGTCTTAGAGAGCGGACTGGCTTGTTTATTTGCGGCATCATGTATTGCATTTGCATACTCTCGTGTCAGACTACCGGAAAGGATACCAAAACTTGGGAAATCAGAACGATGTGGAAAGAGGATTTTGCTAGTGGCGATGTGTTTGACTTTCGGTATGGAATTGGGTTACAAGTTTGCGACGAGACAGGTGATCTACCTCCTGAACCCATGTCATCTGACCACCATGATCCAAGTATGTACATGTTATGCCCTTTTTATTTTTTACCAGACAAAAATATGTATGCATTTTGATAGCCCTTTCCCAAACAAGCCCTTGTTTTTATGTGTCTGCAGTACAAGTCTTTTGAAAACTCTGTGGGAAAAGGAAAAATTGCTTGTAACGAGCAATTTCTCCTTTTCCCACAGTGTTTTCTACCCATTTGGAGAACTTTCTGCCATTTTTATCAAATTTGAAATTGTTGACTGCAAACTTTTTGAGTTTGGAAGAGTCTAAAATATGTTGTTTGGGAAAGGGTTAAATAAGTTGAATGGGGAACTGAATGGTCTTTCACTCTTTGACATGCAAAATATTTAGCAAAAGCAAAAGGCATCAGCCCAGGTCAACTGCATGGATTGTGCAGGCTGACATGGGTTGATAGTTTTTGCCAATGCATTACACCATCCTTTCATAGGTCATAACGTTTGTGTGTTAACCCTTTACCACACAGCAAAATGTTAGACCTATCCAGATTGAAAGCATTTGCAGAGGACAATTTCATAGTGGCTCAAGTGTCACATTTTTTCTTTGATATGGTAGAAAACTTTGTGGAAAAAGGAGAAAATGCTGGTTACCAGCATTTTCTCCTTTACCCACAATGTTTTCATTAGGCTTCTTTCTCAGGGTCGTTAAAAGGCGTCATTGTGTGGTAAAGAGTTAATCCAGCCAAAAATCCTGTACACATACTGTAACTCTTTACCAGATGACAAAATTTTGAACTCATCCAAATTGAAAGCATTTGCAGGCAATCGAATTGATGCAACTCAAAAACTGAACTTTGTCATGGGAAGGGTAGGAAACATTGTGGGAAAAGGAGAAAAGGCTGGTTATAAGTATTTTCTACTTTCCCAACATTTTTAACCCTTTCCCAAACAATCCCTGGTTTTTACGAGTCTGGAATAGTAGCCTTGAAAACATTGTGGGAAAAGGAGAAAATGCTGGTAACCAGCTTTTTCTCCTTTTCCCACAATGTTTTCTACCCTATGATACCCGACAGAAATCATCTTTTTAGCAAGAGTTGAATTGTCGTTTGCAAATGCTTTCAATTTGGTCTAGGCCAAAAGTTTGTCAAGAGATATTCCTGGTAACCAACATTTTCTCCTTATCCCACAATGTTTTCTCTCCTCTTCAATACAAATTTCAAATTTTCAGTCACTTATATTTTGTCATCTGCAAATGCTTTTAAATTTGGACCAGTCTAAAATGTTTTTCATTTGTTAGAGAGTTAACCTTTGCCTTGATGAACAAGTGAGATGAAACTTTTAGCTCTTTACCAAATGACAAAATTTTAGACTGGTCCAAATTGAAAGGATTTGCAGATGACAAAATAAAAGTGACTGAAAATTTGAAATTGGTTTTGGGAAGGAAAGAAAACATTTTGGGGAAAAGGAGAAAATGCTGTTACCAGCATTTTTCTCCTTTTCCCACAATGTTTTCAAAAGGCTTCTTTCTCATGGTTGATTAAAGTCAGGATTGTGTGGTAAAGAGTTAAGCTGATAGTAAAAATTCAAATTTTGCTGTTTTGAGGTTATTATTTGGAGGAAACTATACCTTAACCCATTGGTACGCAATCCCTACTTTTGACGACCCCAGGAAAGAAGCCCGTAGAACATATTGTGGGAGAGGAGGAAATTCTGGTAACCAGCATTTTCTCTTTTCCTACAATTTTTTTCCTACCTTTTCCAAAACAAATTTTCAGTCACTTTTCTTTTGTCGTCTGCAAATGCTTTCGATTTGGACAAACCTAAAGTTTCGTTGTGTGGTAATGAGTTAATTGGACAATGTAGATCAAAGATCAGACTGCAGATTTTCTGAAGTCTGATCTTGATCTACACTGTGCACAGAAGGGTCAGTGAGTTGCCCTTAGTCGGCTTAGTGTCAGCCAGAGATACAGAACTTTCAGTCGGCTTTCTGTCTTTATTTCAGATCTATATATTAGCTGCCCCTCCAAGCAGAGTGGTTACAGCCATGTTCCGTATCCACCTATATATGATGAGTGGTGCACCAATTGCTATAATATTTCCAGTTATAAACACTCTAATGGTATGTATAAACAATTTCAGATTATCAGAGGTTACCCTAACCTTCCTACCTGTTTCTTGAATTTTGGACCCCATTTTGTACTTCAGTGTATGTTGTTGTTTGTTGCCTCGGGACACTCAAGGCCTTCGGTATAAGACTTAGCATGCATGACCCTGGGTTCTGCATGACCCAGATGTGAAAGTGTGAAATTTGAAACCTGGTGGCTGGGGATTTGATCCTTACTTAACCCTTTACCACACAATGACAACTTTTGACAACCCTCAGGAAGAGGCCTTTTGAAAACAATGTGGGAAATGGAGAAAATGTTGGTAACCAGCATTTTCTCTTTTTCCAACAATGTTCTCTACCCTATCAAAGCAAAATTGCACCATTTTAGCCATATTGAAATTGTCGTCTGCAAATGCTTTCAATTTGGATAGGTCTAAAATTTTGCCATGTGGTAAAGGGTTTACTCTTTAGCAAACAATACCTGGTTTTCAAGGGCTCTGAACAGTCTATGCAAAGGACATCCTTACAAAAGTGTAAGTGTTTTAACCCATTACAACACAATCCCTACTTTTGACGACCTTGAGAAAGAAGCCTTTAGAAAACATAGTGGAAAAAGGAGGATATGCTGGTAGCCAGCATTTTCTCCATTTCCCACAATGTTTTCTACCCCTCCCACAGCAATTGTAATTTTTGAGTCACTTTAATTTTGTTGTCTGCTTATATTTTCAATTTGGACCGATCCAAAATTTTGTCATTTGGTAAAGGGTTAACCCATTACCAAACAACAAAATTTTAGGTGTGTCCAAATTGAAAACATTAGCAGACAACAAAATAAAAGGGACTGAAAATTTGAAATTTGTTCTGTGATGGGTAGAAAACTTTGTGGGAAAAGGAGAAAATGCTGGTTACCAATGTGGATTGTCAAAAGTAGGGATTGTAATTTAATGGGTTAAAATACTTGGACTTTTGTAAGGATGTCCTTTGCATAGACTTCAGAGCCCTAGTGTGGTACAATTGAAACCTAGATACAGGCAAATGATTGAGTTGTTACCATGGTAGGACTAGTACAATATTGGACAGGGCGTTAACACCAATTATTCAATGAATCAAATGTATTCTTTACTAAGAGTTAATGTTATTTACATGTATGTTAAATTCAACTTTTGGTCCGCAAGTGTATTCAGTATAGATAAGTCTGCAGTCAAACAAACAAACAAAACAAACAAAACAACACATACAAAAAAAACCCCAAACACACAAACAAAAATTCAGTAGAGAATAGTCATGTACAAAGTGGTATCAGGACATTTGCCCCTTGGACATCTGCCCCCGGACTTTTGCCCCTTTAGGACACCTGCCCCATTTTCAGCAAATAGCACTTAACGATACAACAGCTGAGAGGTCTTTTTCATAGTGCCAGTCAAAATTACCATGTTACAAAATATTATGTATATCTCAAAGTTGCTTTTGTGAGATTGTCCCTTAAAGGAGCTTGAGGAGGCAGATGTCCAGGGGACACATGTCTGGGGGGGGCAGACATCCAGGTGGCAGGTGTCTTAAGGGGGCAAAAGTCTGGGCAGAAGTCCGGGGCTGGGGTTGGGGTGGGGGGCCAAATGTCCTAGACCCGTACAAAGTACATAGATAAAATAACATTTCACCACACAACGTAATTTTACATATTCCAAAATGAAAGAATTAAAGAATTAGGTAGAAATGAAAAATTCTACCTTTGAAAGGGTAGAAAACATTATGGGAAAAGGAGAAAATGCTGCTTACCAGCATTTTCTCCTTTCCCAACAATGTTTTCAAAAGCCTTCTTGTTTGAGGTAGTTAACCCTTTACCGCATAATGACAACTTTTAACAACCTTGAGGAAGAAGCCTTTTGAAAACATTGTGGAAAAAGGAGAAAATGCTGGTAACCAGCATCTTCTCTTTTTCCCACAAAGTCTTCTATCCTATCAAAGAAAAAAAAATGGGTCATTTCAGCCACTATGACATTTTTGTTTGCAAATGCTTCCAATTTGGATAGGGCTAAAATTCTGCCATGTGGGAAAGGGTTAAGAGTCTGGATTGTGCAGTAATAGGTAAAAAGATACAGGAAGATCATAGGAGTTATGCACATTTACCAATTTCAATATCACATTACCACAGTAATTGTCTTTCAAGTAATTAGATAGAGAAATAATTATTGATTCATGTCGAGCGATCAATATAACTGAAACATGTCGGTGTAATTATACCCCTGCAAAACGAATGTTTTCGGGGGTATACTGGAATAAGCCTGCCTGTCTGTGTGTCCGTCTGTGTATCGGTTGGTCCGTGTGTCCATCTGTATGTCTTTCTGTGTACAAAATAATTGTAATTTTGTGTCGCAAACTCCTCCTACCGTTTTCCTTCAATTGTATTGAAACTTGCACATATATTGCTCATCTTTTGAAGATTTGCAAGACGCAATATTACTCATATTTTGAAGATTTGCAAGATGCAATTTTCAAGTGCCAATTCTTTTTGGTTAACTCATTACCACACAAGACAATTTTGGACTGGTCCAAATTGAGAGCATTTGCAGACGACAAAATAAAAGTGACTGAAAAATAGAAATTTGTTCTGGAAAGGGTAGAAAACACTGTAGGAAAAGGAGAAAATGCTGGTTACCAGCATTTTCTCCTTTTCCCACAGCGTTTTCAAAAGGCTTCTTTCTCAGGGGCATCAAAAGTAGGGATTGAGTGGTAATGGGTTAAGGAATGATCTCTCCTTGAACTTGACACTTTTTTTTGTAAACGCGGGGGTATTAAGTCATATTCAGTGACGGCTATAGTTATAATTTTGTAATAGTAAATTTATCTATGGATTCAAAAAATTGAATACACAGAGGATATTTGTCTTTTTCGGTGAAAGATCGAAATTTATTTCATCGAGTGAACACCATCGGTAATATTTTCACGAGTGGTGCAGCCATGAGTGAAAATATTACCAATGGCGTTAATGACATGAAATAAATTTCGATCTTTCACTGAAAAAAATAAATATTCTATTTATTTCATGCATTTAGCCCTTTCTGGGTGGAGCTTTATCAAAATCCAGTACAGTTCTTTTCTGTTATTCCTGGTGGCGTACCCTCCCGCATGAGCTAGAAATGTAAGGTATATGACATCATATTTCCCATCTTGTTGTGAGGCACGCGCAATTAACCTAGGCAACAAGATCATGAAAATCAGTATTTATGGTGGTACCAGTGTAACGTCAAAAAATATTTTCACTGCTATTTCTCGATTTCCTACTGGAAAGCATTTAATAAAAATACCTTTTACACAAAAACTGGTGGCGGACGGCATCTCAAAATTGAACTGCCACCGGCCAGTTGCTTGGCGGTCCTCAGATATTTGTGTCAGAATCTCGTGAAAAACTAGCCGTCTTGCCACAGTTCTTTATTGTGACTGGAGCATTAAGCTGTGCTTCCTGTGCAAAGGGTTGAAGATCTTCATCTAGCACCTTAGTTATACGAGCATCATCCATATAGAAAGTATCAACAGAGGAAAAAATTAGATGATGGAATAGGTCTTCTGAAGAGTAGAGGACCTCTAACTCTTTACCACACAATCATGACTTTTCACGTCCCTGAGAAAGAAGCCTTTAAATTGAAAACACTGTGGGAATATTTGGGAAAAAGAGCTAATGCTGGTAACCAGCATTTTCTCCTTTTTCCACAAGGTTTTCTACCCTTCCCAAAACAAATTTCAATTTTTGAGGCACATTTTTTTTGTCATCTGCAAACGCCTTCAATTTTAGACAAGTATACACATTTTTTCTTGGTAAAGAATTAAAGAAAAAGAGTGAGTACTAGTTAGGAGTACAAGCATTTTTGGTGGTCTCAAATTGTTCCCTGAAGCTTTCTATTACAGGGTTTTGAAAGTATTGGGTTGTTTTGTAAAGAGTAAATGAATTGACCTGAATTACTGAGTTTATCAATTTCTTTATCAGACATAAAGTTCTTGTCAAGTCTAGTCTGTAATGCATATTAACCCTTACCTTATTAAGTAATTGAATTGAAAATTATAAACTGATGGTCAAAACCCCAGCTTTGCCATTTCAGAGGCGTTTTTGGAGAAAACCTATCTCCCCATTGGACAGCATAGATCCAAGATCAGGCTGCATATTCTTTGCAGTCTGATCTTGATCTTTGCAGTTCACAAAAGTCATTGAGCCTTGTATAGCAGCGTAACGGTTAAGTCTACCTGGCCACAAAACTTTAGTCTTGTCTAAATTGAAAGCATTTGGCCACAACAAATTATATCGTGGTCAGCTTAAAAGATTTGTTTTGAAAAGGATAGAAAATGTTGGAAAAGAAGATACTGCTAGCTACTTGGAGTTTCTCCTTTTCATGCAATGCTGTGCAAAAGCCCTCTTTTTCTGAAGGCTGGTTAGAACTCAAGGTTGATTAACCCTTTCCCAAACGACAAACTTTTGGACTAGACCAAATTGAAAGCATTTGCAGACGACAATTCAACTCTTGCTGAAAAGATGATTTCTGTCTAGGATAGGGTAGAAAACTTTGTGGGAAAAGGAGAAAATGCTGGTTACCAGTATTTTCTCCTTTTCCCACAATGTTTTCAAAAGGCTACTATTCCAGACCCGTAAAAACCAGGGATTGTTTGGTAAAGTTGAGCGAAAGTTTGATTTATGGACACTCACTTGTCATTGCAAAAGACCAAATTGCTTCATTTTCTAGAATTTCTTGTAAACTTGAGAAGAATGTCTTTAAGACTAGCAGACCACTCGTCACAATTCAGCCAATTCTGTACCTACATCTAACCTCGTCCATATAACGGTCGTTTCCATTTGAACTGAGAATCACATGATACATGGCAAGCCACTGTTAGTTGTTTAGCAATGACATTTAAACAACATTGATGAAGTTACTCAGATCTGTTTATCTATCAGTGAAAACTTTAATTGGAATTGATAAATAATGATTGTATTGAACTGTTTGCCAACTCAACTTAAATATAGTTAGAACAGTTTCGATAAAAAATTGAAATTCAAGTTTTCTTTCATCTTCGCGAGCCAAGTTTACGATCACTACGTGGATCTTACCTTGGCTGATTGAGCCCGATTTCGAGATTTCTGTGATGTGCCCTGGATGCTGGTTATTGCTCCCCTTTACATCATGTTTCTAAAAGCAAATGAAATATCATTTTACAAACCGCTTACGAATATACATGAAGCGATAAGCAGACATCCACGTGGGTTTCCATGTTTTACCTTTTATTCTAAAGGTAGAGACCTTGTTCTATTTTTATCAAAGACGAAATGCTATGAGCGATTTCATTTGTTGCAGCTAGAGCTGGCTGCATCCAATGAAAAAGGGTATCGGGTGAACGTAAAAATCAAGCTCGATCCGCCAAGGGTAGAGTTACGTAGTGAACCGTCGGCCTTGGCTTGCGAAGATGGTTTTCTTTTATAAGAGAAGCCTTACAATTTACAGAATGGTAAACGAGCGTATTTCCGGGTATGTACAGATCTGGTGCATATCAATCCACCAGATACGGCAAAGGGATTTGATGGCTCCCATCGCCAGAGGTATGCCGAATGACTAGCAGACACTGTAGACCAAGATCATGCTGCACATTCTACAGCCTGATCTTGGTCCATGTTGTCTGCAAAAGCACCGACTATTACACATAGAATGCTAAGAGTTAATCGGGTCACAGAGTTCTTCTGACTTACTAAAAAATCAATCATGATCTGTCCATTAGGATGAAGGCCTGTATGGCTTACTGTGGATTCATGTAATTTCGTTGGTATGAAATTTCGTGGATTTTTCAATTTCGGCATTTTCGTTGGACCGTAAATTCGTTGATTTTCCATTTCTAAATGAAATTTTTTTTGATGAAAAAAAATCAAAATTGTCCGTTAATAAAGTGTGTCAAAGAAAAAAAAGATAACACAAGACGGGACTCGATCGATGACAAGTATACAGGTATCGTACCTAGTGTGAAGGGTGTAAAGTTTATGACACTTATCTGATAATCTGATCGCCGGTCTCGAATCTATCAATTAAGACATTTACACGGTTATTATTTAATCCTGTAGTCACAGTTTACAGTCAAATTTTAAGCCGTAAAAGATACGACGACGTTTTCAGAACATGATTTTATGCCAGTCGCAGGTACACACGTGTTGGCAGTAAAATTTTGATTTGGGGTAGATCTATGACGTAACGTGTAGGTCATTCGAGCAAGAGGGTTGTAAAACTAACGTTTGTTGTACTAATTTACGACTGTTTTACCCCACGAAATCTTTGGTCACATTGCGTTTAGAAATGGCTGTTTCAGTACCTAGGCAGTCATGTCACATGTTTTGTGTAGTCAGCAGAAAATTGGTTTGGCTGTTTGCAAAAAGAAATCCTCGCAGCCTAAATGCAACAGTACTTGACACGATGTGTGTAGGTAATTTTTTCAACAGTGTGCCGTCGTCGCCGGGATAACAGAAAAAGAAATGAAGTTAAGGCAATGAAAAAATCACTATTTTTACTCGGTAATTGTTAAGTCTCAAGTCTCAACGAAATCTTTATAGGAAAAAATAATCTAAGGTGTAAATATTTTTCTGTTCGATAGTGTGTACATTTTAACGTTGGCGTCGTAACATTCGTTATTGATCAATGACGCCGAACCCTACTTAGTTGAACTTAGTTGAAGATGGCAAAGGACCTATCTTTCGTCGGGAACTTGAATTCGTGGACTTACCTACCCACGAAATCAACGAAAATTAGTACTCAACGAATATTAATGGTTTCACAGTATGTTTTAACCCTTTACCAAACTACAAATTTTAGACTCTTCCAAATTGAAAGAGTTTGCAGATGACAATTTTGAATTTGATGAAAATGGCAGAAAATTCTCCGAATGGGTAGAAAAACACTGTGGGAAAAGGAGAAATTGCTCGTTACGAGCAATTTCTCCTTTTCCAACAGTGTTTTCAAAAGACTTGTACTGCAGACACGTAAAAACCAGGGCTTGTCTGGAAAAGGGTTAACTCTTTACCAGATGACAAAATTTTAGATTATTCCAAATTGAAAGCGTTAGCATACAACAAAATTAAGATGACTCAAAAGTTGAAATTGGTCTTGGGAAGGGTAGACAAAAATTTTGTGAAAAGGAGAAAATGCTGGTAATCAGCAGTTCCTCCTTTTCTCATGTTTTTCTCAGGGCTGTGAAAACCTGGGATTGTTCGGTAAAGGGTTATACACCATACAAAAAAATCCCCTCCCTATGTTCTACTGCTAAACATTGTATGGAATATTTATGTGGAAAAGTAGCCACAGTTTTGGAAAAGGTGTATTTTTGTACTATTCATGTACATGTATTGTATTTTCAATGCAACTGAAGGAACTTTTGTATAGGTGCACTGACAGCATCAGAATTATTTACCCTTCATCAAAAAATCCTCTGTACAAGCTCTTAAAAAACATTATGGGAAAGGGAGAAAATTTAACCAGCATTTTCTCCTTTTCTCACAATGTTTTCTAAAGGCTTCTTTCTCAGGGTCGTTAAAAGTAGGGATTGTGTGGTGGTAATGGGTTAAACTGTGGTTAACTCATTACCAAAGAACAAAATTTTAGACTGGTCCAAATCGAAAGCATTTGCAGACGACAAAATAAAAGTGGCTGAAAAATTGAATTTTGTTTTGTGAAGGGTAGAAAACATTGTGAGAAAAGGAGAAAATGCTGGTCACCAGCATTATCTCCTTTTCCAGCAATGTTTTCTAAAGGCTTCTTTCTCAGGGGCGTCAAAAATAGGGATTGTGTGGTTATGGGTTAAGAGGAAATAAATATGTATGAATCACAAAGAAATTGTATTCAAGGTATGGCTGTATCTGTTCACGCTCACAGATTTTAATTTCAAATTACACCTAAATTGCCTTCAGAGAGTTGGAGAATAACTGCACTCAGCAGATTTAAAAGAATCCTTTGTATGAATAGGGCCATCCAGTGTAAACCCTTTGCAGCATGCACAATCCTGCATTTTGTACAACGTACAGTGAAAAAAAAATGTTTGAAAAGGAAACAGTGAAGGAAAAAAATGTTTTTATTCTCTTTTTCTACCATGATTATTTAAAAATGATAGATAAATTCTATCATTTTAGCTTCATTAAATTCCTTTCAAAAGACATACCCAGTATTCCACATCTTCGCGAGCCAAGGTTACAATCACTATGTGGAACTAACCTTGGCTGATTGAGCCCGATTTCAAGATTTCTGCGTTGCGCCCTCTATTGGATGCTGGTTATTAACCCCCTTTACATCATATTTCTAAAAGCCAATGAAACATCATTTTACAAACCGCTTACGAATACACATGAAGCGATAGGCAGACATCCACATGGGTTTTCATGTTTACCTTCTATTCGAAAGGTAACAGACTTGTTCTATTTTTTATCAAAGATGAAATGCTACAAGCGATTTCAATCATTGCAGTAAGAGCTGGCTGCATCCAATGAAAAAGCGTATTGGGGGATGTAAAAATCAAGCTCGATCCGCCAAGGCTAGATTAGGGAAGTGAATTGCAGCCTTGGCTTGCGAAGATGAGTATTCCATAATTATTTTAGACACATTTGACTGGTTGGCTGCAAATGCTTTAGCTCTTTACCAAACGACAATATTTTAGACTAGTCCAAATTGAAAGCATTTGCAGACGACAAAATAAAAGTGACTGAAAATTGGAAATTTGTTTAGTGAAGGGTAGAAAACATTGTGGGAAAAGGAGAAAATGCTGATTACCAGCATTTTCTCCTTTTCCCACAATGTTTTCTACAGGCTTCATTCTCAGGGTCGTGAAAAGTAGGGATTATGTGGTAAAGAGTTAACTCTTGAACAAACAATCCCAGGTTTTCATGATCATGAGAAAAAAGCATTCTGAAAACATAGTGGGAAAAGGAGAAAATGCTGGTAACCAGCATTTTCTCCTTCTCCCACAATGTTTTCTAGCCTTCCGAAACCAAACTTTAATCTTTGAGTCACACTTATTTGTTGTCTGCAAATGCTTTCAATTTGGACTGGTCCAAAATTTTATTGTTTGTTAAAGAGTTAAACAGGGACAAGACTAGAATTTTTGCGGTCTTCCAGTTAAGTCTTTCCCATACAGTTTTAATGACCCTTGGGAAACAGCCATTTTGAAAACTATGTGAGAAAAGGAGAAAATGCTGGTGACCAGCATTTTCTCCCTTTTGAACAAAATTTCCTACACTTTCGTTGACTTTTTAAGCTTCATTTTATTTCTTGTCTGTAAATGCTTTCAATTTCAACGAGTCTAATATTTTACCATTTTGTAGAGTTTAGAATTAAGTCTGAAAATTTTGAAGGAAAGGTAAGTGCCTTCATATATTTTGTACAGTGTGAAAAAAATTTGCTGGTGGTAGGGGGAGGGGCATTATTATGTTGGTAACAAGCAATTGTTCCTCTGTCCACAATGGATTTGTAAGCAGTCATTTTTATGTCCTAACTACTTTTGTTGTTGTGATGGATTTAAAAAATATCACCAGTCTAATTGAATGAATAATTAATATTGTGGACTCAGCAAGTTTGTACTTAACGCTTAATTAATATTGTCGACTCATGCAAGTTTGTAGTCATGAGTTTTCAAAATCCTGAAGAAGAAATACTTTTGATAACTGTATCAGTTTGTATGGGATTAGGACAAATTGCTGATGACCAGCATTTTCTCCTTTTTGCCACAATTTTTTCATGATTTTAATATTTTCGCTACTAAATAAATTGTTTTCTCACAAAAGTTAAAAAATACATTAATTTTCTTCTTTAAGATCAAGAGACACTTTGGACGTAATTCAGAATAAAGCTGTGAACAGTGCAGAACTGAGATCAGACTGCTTATTCTGTGCAGCCTGATCTTGATCTACACTGTCCTCGAAAGCTTTAAGTTTTTCGCAACTAAATAAATTGTTTTCTCTCAAAAGGTAAAAATACATTTCTTCCTCAAGATCAAGAGACACTTTGTTATTCAGAATATAGCTGTGAACAGTGCAGATCTGAGATCAGACTGCTTATTCTGTGCAGTCTGATCTTGATCTACACTGTCATTGAAAGCTTCTGGTGTTGTCTATGGTATAGAAAGCATTACAAAGAAAAATCCAACCATCTCTGCCACGTCATTAACTCGCCATCTGGTAATAAGTTTCTTCTAATGGGACAAAAAGATGTTGTGGTTGCCTTAACCCATTACCACAGAATCCCTACTTTTGACAACCCTCAGAAAGAAGCCTTTAGAAAACACTGTGGTAAAAGGAGAAAATGCTGGTAACCAGCATTTTCTCCTTATTATACGCCCGTCGAAGACGGGACGTATTATGGGATCACCCGTGGCGGGCGGGCGGCGTCCAGTTCTTTGTCCGGAGCATATCTCCAAAACTATACAAGCTAGGGTTATGAAATTTCATGGGTGGATAGATCTCATCGAGGCGGAGTGCAGTGCACAGGAATCATAACTCTTGCTTGCTTAATTTTTGAGTTATTGCCCTTTGTTGTTTTTCATACTTGAATTTTGTCCGGAGCATATCTCCAAAAGTATACTAGCTAGGGTTATGAAATTTCATGGGTGGATAGATCTCATTCAGGGGGAGTGCAGTGCACAAGAATCATAACTCTTGCTTGCTTAATTTTTGAGTTATTGCCCTTTGTTGTTTTTCATACTTGAATTTTGTCCGGAGAATATCTCCAAAACTATAGTAGCTAGGATTATGAAATTTCATGGGTGGATAGATCTCACTGAGGGGGAGTGCAGTGCACAAGAATCATAACTCTTGCTTGCTTAATTTTTGAGTTATTGCCCTTTGTTGTTTTTTATACTTGAATTTTGTCCGGTGAATATCTCCAAAACTATACTAGCTAGGGTTATGAAATTTCATGGGTGGATAGATCTCACCGAGGCAGAGTGCAGTGCACAGGAATCATAACTCTTGCTTGCTTAATTTTTCAGTTATTGCCCTTTGTCGTTTTTCATACTTGATTTTTGTCCGAAGCATATCTCCAATACTATACTACCTAGGGTTATGAAATTTCATGGGTGGATAGATCTCATCAAGGGGGAGTGCAGTGCACAGATATCACAACTCTTGCTTGCTTAATTTTTGAGTTATTGCCCTTTGTTGTTTTTCATTCTTGAATTTTGTCCGGAGCATATCTTCAGAACTATAGTAGCTAGGGTTATGAAATTTCATGGGTGGATAGATCTCACTGAGGGGGAGTGCAGTGCACAAGAATCATAACTCTTGCTTTCTTAATTTTTCAGTTATTGCCCTTTGTCATTTTTGATACTTGAATTTTGTCTGGTGAATATCTCCAAAACTATACTAGCTAGGGTTATGAAATTTCATGGGTGGATAGATCTCACCGAGGCGGAGTGCAGTGCACAGGAATCATAACTCTTGCTTGCTTAATTTTTGAGTTATTGCCCTTTGTCGTTTTTCATACTTGATTTTTGTCCGAAGCATATCTCTAAAACTATACTAGCTAGGGTTATGAAATTTCATGGGTGGATAGATCTCATCAAGGGGGAGTGCAGTGCACAGAAATCACAACTCTTGCTTGCTTAATTTTTGAGTTATTGCCCTTTGTTGTTTTTCATACTTGAATTTTGTCCGGTGCATGCCCCAGCTTTACAACTTGGGGTAAGACGGGCGTATCTTGCGACAATTTGCCGCTCTTGTTCTACAATGTTTTCTACT
The DNA here is from genome assembly GCA_943736015.1 of Tridacna crocea. Lineage (NCBI taxonomy): Eukaryota > Metazoa > Mollusca > Bivalvia > Cardiida > Cardiidae > Tridacna > Tridacna crocea. Next base: position 18,020,246 of record OX031068.1, on the reverse strand, counting down.
CTTTACAAAACAAATTTCAAGTTTTCAGTCACTTTTAGTTTGACATCTGCAAATGTTTTCGATATAGACAAGCCTAAATTTAAATATCGTCGATCGGTAATGAGTTTTAAAACCTTTTCCCAAACAAAACCTGATGTTTTGACTTTTCTGCAGTACAAGTCTTTTGAAAACACTGGGAAAAGGAGAAATTGCTTATTACACACAATGTTTTCTACCTTTCTGGAAAACTTTCTATTTTTGTCAAATTTACCTACATCCACATCAGACTCTTTGAGTTTGGAAGAGTCTAAAATTTGTGGCATTGTGAAGGGTTTTACCCTTTCCCAAACTATCCCTGGTTTTTACGGGTCTGGAATAGGAGCCTTGTGAAAACATTGTGGGAAAAGGAGAAAATGCTGATAACCAGCATTTTCTCCTTTTCCCACAATGTTTCCTACCCTTTCATAGACAGAAATCATCTTTTCAGCACGAGTTGGGTTGTCGTCTGCAAATGCTTTCAATTTGGTCTAGTCCAAAAGTTTGTCGTTTGGGAAAGGGTTAAGGAAGAGTTAGAGAAATAACAAGCTCAGAAAGTTTGTATAGACTGAGTCATACTACATTTTTAAACACATTACATGTGGACATCTCTGTCATTTTGCAATAAACCACTATTGAAAACAGGGAAGGTAGAGAATTACCAGGCATAAATATACAATTAGTATGCCCTGTGCAAAGCAGGATTCATACAATTACAAAAATTAGCAACCCATGCCAGACAGTCAGACTACTCGGATTGAGTGGAAACATTCATCTTCGCAAGCCAAGGTTACAATCACTACATGGATCTTACCTTGGCTGATTGAGCCCGATTTCGAGATTCCTGCAATGTGCCCTCTCTTGGATGCTTGTTATTACCCCCCTTTACATCATATTTCTAAAAGCCAATGAAATATCTTATTACAAACTGCTTACGAATACACATGAAGCGATAAGCATCCACATGGGTTTCCATGTTTACCTTCTATTCGATAGGTAGCAACTTTGTTCTATTTTTATCAAAGATGAAATGCTATGAGTGATTTCATTCGTTGCAGTTTGAGCTGGCTGCATCCAATGAAAAGGCGTATCGGGGGAATGTAAAAATCAAGTTTGATCTGCCAAGGGTAGAGTAGCGTAGTGAATCATCAGCCTTGGCTTGCAAAGATGGGAAACATTATGCTACGATAAATTTCTGAATGTAAGACCTCTTTGTCTCAAGATTCATTTAGTTGCTAGACTGAAATAATGATGTTAACCCATTCCCACTCAATCCCTACTTTTGATGCCCCTGAGAAAGAAGCCTTTAGAAAACATTGTGGGAAAAGAAGAAAATGCTGGTAACCACCAGCATTTTCTCCTTTTCCCACAATGTTTTCTACCCTTCACAATACAAATTTCAAATTTTCAGTCACTTTTATTTTTGTGATCTGCAAATGCTTTTGATTTGGACAAGCCTAAAATATTGTTGTTTGGTAATGGGTAAAATATCCATAATTATGGGATAATTTGCTTGTTACAATGCATCACAGAGATGCAGTAAACCCAGTGTTTCCCTTGGTGGTGCTTAACTCTTTACCACACGAGAACATTTTTAGACTGGCTCAAATTGAAAGCATTTGCAGACGACAAAATAAAGGTGAGTAAAAAAACAAATTTGTTCTAGGAAGGGTAGAAAACACTGTTGGAAAAGGAGAAAATGCTGGTTACCAGCATTTTCTCCTTTTCCCGTAGTGTTTTCAAAAGGCTTCTTTCTTAGGGGCGTCAAAAGTAGTGATTGTGTGGTAATGGGTTAATATTGCACCTATCCATGCTTTCCTGGAGTTGCTTCTACCAGTACCCCACACAATATTCTATCCAAGCCACCGACCATTTTCCAAAATAACATCCTGTTCCAATGACTATCATCAGTCCTTGGAAAGGAATTGGCTTAGCTGGAGTGACCCCCACTTTTAAAGTCTTGTATGCTACTGGCTGAGCTACTGGGACAATGCTTTTTGCTTAAAGATGCCCGTCTACAGCCGGTGAGCAGAATTGCTGTTAAATTTAACAAGAAATTAGAATGGTACAGAGATGTGTCCTTTGTATAGACAAGAATGAAATACTGACATATATCGTGTAACTGAAAAAAAAGAAACATGGAGGTTTTTGTTAGAAACCTAAAATTGGTCAGAAGAAAACTGGCCGACTATCGAAGCTGTAAACAATGGCGGTGGGTCACGGAAATTTATCGTTGGTTTCTGCTTAGAGTCGGATACGGTGTAACTTGCATATAGGCTGTGACCTCAATCTGAAAATCGAGGCTGCAACAGAGAAGCCTACATTTTCCATTGTTTTCCTCAGTATACGCAGGGAGAAGTAATCTGACAGAATGTATGATCATCATACGAATCTACCCAAGTGTATAACGGATATCGAAAATCTTCGAATCAAAAACCGGAAATGACAAGTCTGTTTACATGGAAACCGCAATTCAGCGAAATGCATTTTCTATCAACCATAATCTAAGCAACCTTGCAACCGCCAGGTGCAATATCTGGCATAAAGATATAAGAATAATTATATTTTGATAAAAAAGAAACAAAATGAGTTAAAACTGGCTTAAAATGAGTATAAAGGCCTCTGTAAGGAAGAATCAAGTTAACACATTCAGTTCAGACCCCTCTCCTTAACAAATTCTGCTAAGCTCTGCCCCCACTTATGTAAATGATTTGAGCAAAATTGTCACATTTTGACCATGATTTTGGTATAATTAGATGGGGAAGGTCATCCATTCATCAGTGGCGACAATAAATCGGCATTTTTGCGGCAAAATTTTCAAAAATTCTGTTAACATCTTTACAGTAACCTAAATAGCACCAAGTTCCCTCATGTCAACACAATTTGATCCCACAATCCAACACACCATGCTTTTCTCAGATCTTGGGCATAGTAGCTTATGTAATCAAAGCGTTGAGAACGCTGAAGTGGTATTTGTCAAGGAAACCCATTGTGTGGAATTAATAGTTTGAAAGAAAAAGAGACACATTGTTCAAATATTGGCTTAGAAGTCAACCCACTAAGCAAATGAATACTTTTTCGATTGAAGGGAGAGTGCTCATGCACCTTTAAACTATAATTTTGAAATATCTTTAGCCATTTACATTTAATTTCCAACATTACAATCAATTACTTCGATCTATAAATATTCATGAGCAATCACATGGAGAAGCGCTCAATCATAGGACGAACAAGCCATGGAACAAATTGGTTTGGAACGAAAAAGCAGACAAATTTGTATCATTGCGCCAATAAAAGGCTATGAGCGATAGAAGCTATTTTCGATAAAAAAATAAGTATCTCAATGATCGATGGCCTCGCCCAATGTATTTTGATATGCCATTTCAAATTACATATCTGAGTGCTAACGAAAAACTCATTTGCTTGAGAAAAAATGAGTTTAACTGGGTTTATTTCCTTCCGCTTTGCACAAAATAAGATACATGGTAATCAAAATTCAATCTTGAACTCATAGTGGTATTGTCTTCGACAAATACCACAAAAACAGCATAAAGGGCTGAGATGTCATGTGAAATTCATTGGTTTACTAAGCACAAGCTCTAACTGCAAAGGCATTATCCCTCTCTGAGTACAAAAAAATCTTGCACCATCTTCAAAAGTTTTATTCGTTAACATTGTTAAACGTCAGGATTGTTTACTGAAGGTTTAAGCTTTAAGAGTCCTGGGATAGGACAAATTAAACTGTTTACTGGTACCAAAATGGCAGATGACAAAATTTCACGCTTGTCAAAACTTACTAGCCATTCCAGGACTAGCTCCAATGCTATTTTTATAGGCCCAAAGGGTCGTATTATGTTATACCCCCGGTTGTCTGTCTGTCAGTCAGTCTGTCTGTCTGTCTGTCAGTCAGCAATTTCTTGTGTGTGCAACTCCTCCTACAGTTTCCATCAGAATTATTTCAGACTTGCCACAATGAATCTCCATGATGTCTAGTAGTGCACCTGACTCTTAGATTTGGATCGCTGTTTGCGTTCTAAATTATCTGCCCTTCATTTCTGAAATAACAAACTTTTCTCTTTGAATATTTGTTCAGGCCATAACTTCTATACTATAAAAGTTATCAACTTGAAATTACATACACTGATAGAATGCATCATGGAGAAAAGCAGTACACAAGAATCATAACTCTGCTGCTCTTATCCTTTGAGTTATTGCCCTTTGTTAATTTGCAGTTTAAACTTCCAAACTATAAAAGCTATTAACTTGGAACTTTATACGCAGATAGAACATGTTATGGAGAAGTGCAGCGCACATAGACCATAACTCTGTCACCTTTATTTTTTAGTTATTGCACTTTGTTAATTTTCAGTTTGAAGTTTTGTTAAGACCATAAGTTCCCAGACGGCCCATCCTTCAACTCATTTCACTGACAGGCCCCTTTGGGCGTATATGCGCTGCTCTGTGAAGCTCTTGTTTTTTTATTGTTTTTCTGTTACAAAAAGTTCTTAATTACAAAAATAACATCGGACTGAATTTTAAATAGAAATTGCTTTTAATTTACTGGACTCACAGAAAAAATTTTAGGTAGTTTGTTTTCTCTGGATCTGTGTAGGAGATGCAGAAAATAGTGCAGGCATCAAAACTCAGTTCTAAGCAGAACAAATCTTATGTGGCCTGTTATTATTGATGACAAATTGCTCAATTTTAGTGTTATCTACTGGCATCTATTGGTGGTACTATTATTTATCAGTGTAGAATTATGTTTTTAAATTTGATCCTAGATACAAAAATATTTTTTCAGTGTTGAAGGGAATTTCATGAAGATACATGTATTTTAATATTACCATATTTTCCCCCATGAAATCACCCAACCTCTTATTAATGCTTCCCTGTTCAGTCAGATTCTAACTGACAGTGGACTAACTGAAGACAAATTCTTCCATCAAGACTAACCGAATTGAATCGGCAGAAATAAATCAATCACATTTTCATGATTCAAATTGCTTCACAAGTTGATGCTGTTAACACCAGGTCTGACTTGTTTATTATACATACAAGTAACATAATACTCTTCAACTGCATGTATCAACTATATCGGAAGAATTTTTTGAAAAAAAAAAGTTGAAGAAAAGTATCACTGATAATACTGATTAATGTCCCAAAACAATCACAATCGGGTAAAAAAAGATAAATTGCAGTAACTATAGATGGTCTCCATGTATGCTACAGCTTTGACAACTAAATCTTGAACAGCTATGTTACTCTCACCATCTGAAGCTTTTTTATCCTATCTAGTACTTATTTAGTGTCCCAACTTGAGTAACACCCCAGGGTAAATAGAGGAAATACGGTGTCAGTCATGTGGTTTTTTGTGGAGTTTAAATACAAATATTTCAGTCTACCATCCAAATTCAGACTTTTATATCCTATGTAGTATATTAGGCTGGTCCAAATCTCAAGGGTCCTACAGACAATGAAAATGGGTCATGTTTGGTCTCTAGGTCTCCATGTAAAGTCTTAACCCTTTATCCCATAAAGCCAACTTTTCATGACCTTGGGAAAGAAACCTTTCAAAAACTATGACTGTGGTCATCGGAGGAAATGCTGGTAACCAGCATTTTCTCCTTTTCATATGATGTTTTCTGATCCATCAAAGAGAAATTGCACCATTTGAACCGCGTTGAAATTTTGTTTGCAAATGCTTTCAGTTTGGACAAGCATATTATTGTCTTCTTGTGGTAAAGGGTTGACGAATGATGAACTTTTGAGTGCTTTAAAGGCTACATTTTCAGTCCAGTTAACATGGATCTAGGTTAGTATGTTTGGCTTGATAATATCTTACGAGGGTGTGCTCATTAAACTTTGTCTTGATAAGTCTGTCAGATATATTTCGTGAATTTTGTTACTATTGGTGAAAAATAAGGTCCATAGTTCAATTCTCAGGCCTTGTGTGTACAAAATAGAGGCTTTACTAAGTAAATTTTTTCAGTGTTAAAAAATGACCCTGACATTAAAATTTCAAGATTGGATTATTTCCCTCCAGAATATTTGTGAAAGAACAAAGATCTAGACGCAGGTTTATGCATTCTGATCTTGATCCGCATTCCCCGAAAAAAGCAACAGAAAGACTAGTGTATTTGTACTTTAGTCATACAAAGCCCTCCTTAAGGGCGACCATCAGTCATTGTGATGAATATTTTTTCGTGTCTCGCCTCTGAATGTTTGCTATTCATGTATGCAGGAAAGATGCCAATAAATTTGAAAAATTGGTGTTGCATAGTTAACTCATCACCAAGTCTGAAATTTTGTACTTGTTTTAGTTCAAAGCAATTGCAAATGACGGTAAAAAATTTCACTTGTATTAACCCATTTGCACACAATCCCTACTTTTGATGCCCTTGAGAAAGAAGCCTTGGGAAAACATTGTGAGAAAAGGAGAAAATGCTGGTAACCAGCATTTTCTCCTTTTCCCACAATGTTTTCTACCCATCACAAAACAAAATTCAAGTTTTCAGTCTCTTTTATTTTGCCATCTGCAAATGCTTTCGATTTGGACAAACCTAAAATTTTGTCATTTGGTAATGAGTTAAGTGAATTATGTCTTTAACCCTTCTAAAGACAATCACGACTTTGAAAGACCCTGACAAAGAAAACTTTTGAAAACAATGTGGAAAAAAGGAGAAAGTGATGGTAACCATCATTTTCTCCTTATCCCACAATGTTTCCAACCCTTTCCAAATCAAATTTCAATTTTTGATTCACATTTTTATGTTGTCGACTGCAAATGCTTTCAATTTGGACTAGTTCAAAACTTTGTCATTTGGGAAAGAGTTAGCCCTTTTACACTTGACAAAGAAAGCTTTCGAAAACATTGTGGGAAAAAGGAGAAAATGCTGGTAACCAGCATTTTCTCCTCTTCCCACAATGTTTTCTACCCAATGGAGCGCAATTTTGTCAATTGGGCCACCTTAAATTTGTTGTCTGCAAATTCTTCCAATTTGGACCAGTCTAAAATTTTGTCATTTGGTAAAGAGTTTATGCAGCATTTTCTCCTTTTCCCACAATGTTTTCAAGAGCTGTCTTTCTCAGCATCTTTAAAAGTCGGGATTGTGTGGTACATGATTAAAAGGGTTTAAAAATTCTTGGTAAAAGAGAATATTCTGGTACCTAGATTTTATTTCCTTTCACTCTCTGTTTTCAAAAGCTTTTCCATTGCGCAGTTATCAGAATAGATGTTTGTTACATGTAAAGGGTGTACACTTGATGGAAATGTTCATTTCAGATCTCTTTCCAAACAAACCCAAGATAACTAAGGAGATCTGCTTTGAAAACATTGTGGGAAAAGGAGAAAATGCTGAAACTCTCATTTTCTCCCTTTCCCACAATGTTTTCTATCCTATTCATATAGGTTATCAAATTATTTCGGCCATATTTGATTCTTCATCTGCAAAATGCAGACAATCTGGACCAGTCTTAACTCTTTACCACACAGCGCCGACTTTTTTAATGACCCTTAGACAGAAGCCTTTTGAAAACATTGTTGGAAAAGGAGACAGTGCTGGTAACCAGCATTGCCTCGTTTTCCCACAATGATTTCTACCAAAAACAAATTTCAGTCTTTTGACTCATTACCAAACGGGAATATTTTAAATTGGTCCAAATCGAAAGCATTTGCAGATGACAAAATAAAAGTGACAAAATTTGAAATTGTTTTGTGAAGGGTAGAAACATTGTGGGAAAAGGAGAAAATGCTGGTAACCAGCATTTTCTCCTTTTCCCACAATGTTTTCTAAAGGCTTCTTTTTCAGGGTCTTCTAAAGTTGGGATTGTGTGGTAATGGGTTAACCATTTATATTTTGTTGTCTGCAAATGCTTTCAATTTGGACTAGGCTACAATTTCGTCGTTTGGAAAAAGAGTAATACATGTATAATTATTGGTCGCCCGGCAGAAGCCGGCGACCTTATATTTAATATAGTTCAGAAGAGATGTTCATGGAGAGTGTAGGTACTTCCGGTTGAAATCTTTCATCATATTCGCCAGGTTTAATTTGGTAAAATAGGTGTGAATGTTTGTGAAATTGTTGTAGGGTTTTCTTCACCTTTTTTGAGGTTGTTTACTTGTTTTTAAACCGATAAAGAATCGTGAAAGAATTGTTAACGGTCTGCTGCGCAACATTTTGTGAAACAATTAATGTTCTTGCGCAGAATGCATCTATTTTTAACGCAAATGAACTCGTCCAGTCACATGATCTTAGGAACCAATGAAAATGCAGAACTGCTCCTACTCCGTTGTCTGCGCTTCGATGATTCGAGTATTTATAGAATGTCATCTATAGCGGGAGATAATGACTCTTTACCGGTAGGCCTAAAGAGCGGAATGGAAATATTTTAGAGCAATGGACGGAATGGAAAAGAAAATACGCATGGAAATATATCATGCCTGTTTATTAAATAGAATAACAATAATGATTTGAAACATGTTTTTTTTCTACCCATTAAAGGTAATTTACAAGAAAAAACCAAAAATTATGTTTTTGTACCGGTGAAAAAAATGTACTTGCAGTGATATTTTTCCTTTATGCACGTATTCCTAGATGGCGAAATGAAAAATTTACCAACAGTATATTGTACCTAAAGTGTTACAGGTCTTTAATGTATTTTCTTATGGGTAGTTAATTGAAGAAAATGATTAGAATTTCTTTATGCTTATAAGTACAAATGTTAAAACCTTTAAACCCTTTCCAAACGACAAACTTTTGGACTAGACCAAATTGAAAGCATTAGCAAACAAAATTTCAACTCTTGCTGAAAAGATGATTTCTGTCTATGATAGGGTAGAAAACATTGTGGGAAAAGCAGAAAATGCTGGTTACCACTGGTTAGGATCAGACTTCAATTTTGGTAAGTCTGATCTTGATCTACACCCTCTTCAGATATTTCACTGATCGGCTTTGGTTACATGTATCATCTTATATACATTAGATTGCGTGAATCTAGGATCAGATTGTAATTTTGGTAAGTCTGATCTTGATCTACACCGTCCTCAGATATTTCACTGACTGGCTATATTAATCAGTTTACATGCCAGCTTACACGTTTAGCAATATCCGTAATTATTACTTATTTTGTCAGGTTATATATGAATTCAAGCCCGCCCGGGTGGCTCAGTGGTGAGCGTGTCGGACTCATGACCTGGTGGTTGTGAGTTCGATACCCGGTTGAGGCGAACTTTCTTTCCGGCGTATTTTGGCCTCTCACCTCTGCTGAAACATGTGAGAAAAGTAGTCGGTGGCTTTGGAAAGAAAGTAGTGTAAGTACCGGTGTGAGAAAGCCAGGAAACACATGTGCGTCACCGACCGCCATGATATGACCTTAGCTGTTAAAGTGCGTTAAACCCCAATACAACCAACAACATATATATGAATTCATATACATGTACGTAGTTCAGCGTGTTGATCAGTGTATTGGACTGCGTAGATCTAGGATCAGAGAGCATTTCTTGTAAGACTGATCTTAATCTACACTGTCCTCAGAAACTTCACCTACAGAATTTGGTTGCAATTATCAGTATACATGTATGTTTTATCATTCGCAGTTGATTATTTGTATAAATGTACATTGTACATGAAATCTTTTTTTTTTTAATTTCAGATATTCGAAATGTTATCAGACTTTCCTCGTATTTATGAATGTAATTGAAAATTTTTCAGCAAAGAAAAGCTGAAGATTGAGTAGTTCGAACCGTTAATTTTCAGACTTTGTGGATAAGCGATCAGAATGCACATTGCGTGCTGTCTGGTCCTGATGCACAACATTTGCAATACCATATTTAGGCGCGCTCAGCAGCAGATAGTTTTGGTGATGTTTGAATTCTTGTATGTCAACGGTTTTTGGTTTTTCAACGTAAACAACGTAATTTGTAATTATCTTTTCCATTATTCCTTCGGAAAACATGAAGTATTTCATGTAATGCCGACACACACTTATTTTTTCCAAATTATACTGATATACATGCATTTTTGTCTTTTCTCATGTCTTGCATATCTTGTTAAACTGTATTTTGTATTGGCTATACATAGATAATACAAGAAATAAATGTGAAAAGGATCGGGACGAAAACATATTGCTTATATAGTTCCCCTCCCCAAGCTAAATCACATGATTCGCCAATACTATCAAATAATATCAAGAAGAGAAAAAGATTATCATAAAAAACAGAAAGTAATGAATGTAAAGAACAAAAAGGCTTCATTATCTGAAAAAGTAAAAAGAAAAAAGGAATGGTGATTGGTGATTGAGTGATTGAGCAGAGTGGCAACAAAAGATACAAAATTATACTTGTACATGTATATAATTTATATGTTCTCGACAGTAACGTGTTACATTGTCAAAAAAGAGGACTTTTAATGTATTGGATTAAAACTAAGAGAATCTCTTGCTTTCATCAATGTATTCATGAACTGCATTGAAGATCTGTTTGTTTTCGACAAGGGAGGGTTCATTGTCTCCAAAAAGAACTGTATCAATATTAAAAGCAGATTTTGCACTAATATGTTGTCCGAGTGTTGTTCGAATGATAAAATCTGCATTCAAAGAAGTAGTGTGTATTAGATTCAACTTCCCCGCAACGACAAAGAGGAGAAGCCACAATATTTTTCCAGAAGAGATGTTGTTTTAGATCGCTACATTTACATGTATTTCTAAGTCGAGTATGAATAATTTGCATTTTTCTTTCCCCATAAAAATACAGTTTACAAGGAGTGGGTTTGTCTATGTTCAGCAAACGTTTAAACGACGAGAGAGAGTCAGTTTCTCTTGTAGCTTGTGGCAAAGAGTTCCATGCGTTTACACCTGATTGCAGAAAGGAATTCATATAAACGCTAGTTCTACAAATTATGTTTGCCAAGTCATTAGAATTACGAAGATTATACGTCGTGTTACTTCCAATAGTGGGTGGGACAAGAGAGCATAGGTAGTTTGGAACTAGACCATTGACCATTTTGAAAAAAAGAATGAGTTTATGGTTGATAATATATATAATAAAGATGATATTACTTGATAAGTTACAAGTTAAATAAGCTGAAACTTTTTCCCCCATACCTATTGAGTACCCGGATCATTAAACTTCTTCTAAATTACCATTGCACGGGACCGGCGCAATGGAAAAAGAAACTTCACAAGGGAAATATAACTTGAATGTAAGTTGTAAAATAAAGTATTTAGTAACCACATGTATATTTTGTAATAAGGTATACATGTATCTCCAATTATAAACGAAATACAATATTTTTGTACTCATGGCTGAAAAAAATGTATTTGTAGCATTTTTTTTAATTATGCAGTTATTCTCAGATGGCGAAGTTGAATACTGGCATAAGTAGAATAAAATGTAAATCGGGCATTTGAACGTTTTGCAGTGCGAAAGCCCATACTTTATTTTGACAGTTGGTCATATGGCAAATTTATGACATTGTAGGTCATTATTGTCATGTCAATTTCATTGGAAAACAATAGATCTAGCTATTTTTATCACAAATGAAAAATAACTGAAAAAATTGGAGTCGGATCAATTCTGTTGTCTACATATTTCTCAGTTTAATAATGGAAAAAAAAATCATTTTCGGGCAACCTTGACGCCCTTGCGTCTTCTTTTTCTCTTGTTGTTGTCTAGTGGTGTTACTAGTAATTCAATTACCTGACATGATATATGTAATGCTCAAAATAAGCCATGGCGTAATTCTTCAGAAGACCTTCCTTTTGTGGTTAAAGAAATTGTACAATTTATTTTGCAATCGTACTTCCTTGTTCAGTTATAAATGTTATTACATGTATTGAACCTTTTATCACAAAAAGTTTTAGAGACCCTTTGAAGACCTTTTAACAAATTAGCATGCTTGTGCCAAACTCTTACTTCCCTGTTCAGTTATAAAGGTAATTACATGTTTTGAACTCTTTATCAGAAATCCCTTTAACGACCCTTTGAAAACATTGTTGGAAAAGGAGAAAATGCAGGTTACCAGCATGTTCTCCTTTTCCTACAATGTTTTCTTTTGTTTTACAAAGTGATAAATCACCTTTCTTGTGCCACACTCATTCTCCCCTGTTCAGTTTTAAAGGTAATTACATGTATTGAACCCTTTATCACAAATCCAGACCTTTAAGGACCCTTTCAAAATATTGTAGGACAGGGAGAAAATGCTGTTTACCAGCATTTTCTCCTTTTCCTACAATATGTTCTTATGTTTTACAAAGTGACAAATCACCTTTCTTGTGCCACACCCATACTTCCCTGTTCAGTTATAAAGGTAATTACATGTATTGAACCCTTCATCACAAATCCCGAGTTTGAACCACCCTTTAAAAACATTAAAGGAAAAGGAGAAAATGCTGGTTACCAGCATTTTCTCCTATTCCTACAATGTTTTCTTATGTTTTACAAAGTGATAAATCACCTTTTTTGTGCCACATCCATACTTCCCTGTTCAGTTATAATAAAGGTAATTACATGTATCAAACCCTTTACTACAAATCCCGAGTTTTAACGACCCTTTGAAAACATTGTAGGAAAAGGAGAAAATGCTGGTAACAAGCATTTTCTCCTTTTCCTACAATGTTTTCTTATGTTTTACAAAGTTAAAAATCCCCTTACTTATGCCACATTTACTATGTCGTTTGGATATGCCTCTAATTTGGATCTGTCTGAAATTTTGTCTTGTGGGAAAGTCAGTTAACTCTTTACAAATGACAAAATTTTAGGCTGGTACGAATTGAAATCATTTGCAGATGACAAATTAAAAGTGTTTCGACTAATGAAATTTGTCCCTTAATTAAAGGGTATAAAACCTTGTTGGAAAAGGAGAAAATGGTGGTTACCAGCATTATCTCCTTTTCCCACAAGGTTTTCAAAAGCTTTTCTTCCCAGGGTCGAGAAAACCAGGGCTCGTTTGGTAAAGTTTTAAAGGTGGCCCTTCACATTTAGGGACAAAAATTTTACAAAAATGCAAATATACATCCTTATACTTCCAAAGCCTTTTAATTTGCGGTCATAAAACCCTAGTAGTTGAAAACCATCAGATAACACGAGAAATTAGAGATTTACTACTGCCCAGATAGACACCAACGGGAGACATGTTCTATTTTTAGCTCTACTGGCTGAAAGCCAGCAGAGCTTATGTCATGGCGGGGTTTCCGTCGTAAGTCCGTCTGTACGTCTATTGTTAGTTGAGTTTTTAGCTCCACTAGCCGAAGGCCAGCGGGCTAATGTCATGGCCCGTTGTCCGTCATGCGTCCGTCCGTCCATCCGTGCGTCCGTGCGTCCGTCCGTGCGTTAACTTTTTCTTTAAACATCTTCTTCTCTGAAACTACCCATCCAATTTTGATGAAACTTCACAGAAATGATCCTGCCATGGTCCTCTTCAGAATTTCTTGAAAGAATTTAATTCCTTCAAAAACTCTGGTTGCCATGGCAACAAAACTGAAAAATTTTGAAAATCTTTGAAAATCTTCTTGTCTGAAACCATAAGGCCTAGAGCTACCAAATTTGGCATGTAGCTTTATCTAGTGGACCTCTACCAAGTTTCTTCAAATTATAGCCCTGTGGTCAAAATTGGCCCCGCCCCGGGGGTCACAAGTTTTACATGGGCTTATTTAGGGAGAACTTTAAAACTCCTTTTCTACCTAGGCATAGGGCCTAGGGCTACCAAATTTGGGATGTTGTTTTATTTAGTGGACCTCTACCAAGAATGTCTAAACTATAGCCCTGGGGTCAGAATTGACCCCGCCCCGGGGGTAACAAGTTTTACATGGGCTTATATAGGGAGAACTTCAAAATTCTTCTTCCACCTAGCCATAGGGCCTAGGGCTACCAAATTTGGCATGTAGCTTTATCTAGTGGACCTCTACCAAGGGTTTCCAACTTATAGCCCAGGGGTCAAATTTGGCCCCGCCCCGGGGGGTAACAAAGTGTTATTCATTTTTTTTTATGGTAATAGTTATGCTCACATGAGGTGAATAATAAATTCAGAGTAAGGTTTCTATCATTCAGCTTATTTTTCCAAGGATTTTACCTTTCATGCTGATGAATTAACCTGCTTGTACTGCCTGACAGCATTCATTGTTTTTGAAGGCCTTCTTTTTCATGGTCATGAACACTTCAATTTGTGTGGTAAAGGGTTAAAAAGCCAGTGGAGCGATACAGGGCCATCATGGCCCTCTTGTTCTCAGAATCAATAGGGTTGAAGCTATTGATAAGATAAAGAATCTGTGCAAGTTTCACAAGCTCTACTGGCTTTCAGCCAGTAGAGCTAAAAAAGAACATGTCTCCCATTGGTGTCTTTCTGGGCCGTAGAAAATCTCTAATTTCTCGTGTTATTGGATGGTTTGCGACTACTGGGGTTTTATGAAAATCACACAGTTTGTTTATCACATCATAGCTTCAACCCTATATATTTAAAAAAAAAATCCAATAAACAATATGGGAAAAGTAGCCATCTCAAATTGAAAATTTCAAATTCTTATTTACGCGATAAATGTGCATTTGTAATCAGATTTTTGTGAAACTTGCACAGTTTGTTTATCTCAACAATAGCTTCAACCCTATGGATTTTGAAAAAAATCCAACAAACAGTATGGGAAAAGTAGCCATTTTAAGTTGACTGCCAGTAGAGCATATTCAGGCTATTTAGGGACTTCTAGTAAAATTATCATTTCTCTCATTTACATACAGGAATACACAGACGAAGTTTGAAACATACCTTCAGAAGACATTATGGAAAGTAATTATTACATGTTTGTTATGTAATGGAATTTAAGCGTTAATATTGCATAAAACGTGTCTTTTCGGGCCGTTATAAGCATGTATTAACGGGTAAAAATCGGGCGGTTAACGGGAGAAAACGTGTATTAATCAGTAAATTCACACGCCATTAACGCCCAAGTTTGTACTATCAATATCCTCGATTCGGGCCTACCTTGTAAACAAGGTTTGTCCTTGTCAGATTTACCTTAGACCCCGACCATCAAACTGTAGGAATTTGTACCATATTCAATCCTTTTCATGGCATGTCTTTGATGATATTAGTACACCACAAACAAACCTTTGCACAGAATCTCAGTTTAATCGAGATCTGAACAAAAATTCACCCGTGAAATATACTCTAAACCAGCCACATCCCACCCACTTTTTAATGTGACCGGTCCTCCTCGCTTGATGTAGATCGAACCCTCTGTTGCCTTCAGTTACTGAAATTTATATCCACGCTTTCATCCTAGTTGTAGTCTTTCAAACGTGTGCAAGTTTATTCCACATAAGTCCAGTGTGTATTAAAAATCAATAGAATTGTATTTACAACGAGAGAATCAAAACTGGCATACAGGACCAACGGCCCTTTCCTAATCGTAACAAAAACTTCTTCGCCGACTTCCGGTTTTGACTCATTCATGTACAGTACATTTGAAGTTCGCTTATTTGCATTTCTATGGAAATATTTTTGCTATCTGTGCAAATTATTGTTAAAATACCTTTACTTTATGCAATAATAGCGTTAATTCACGTCTTTTTCGGTCGTTAACATTCGCAGAGGCCCTCAAAATACTTAAACACCCTTGTGCTTCGCACTCGGGCGTTAAAGCATTTTTCGGGCCTCTGCGAACGTTAACACCCTCAAAAACGTGAATTAACCCTATATTAGTCACATGCCAGTCACTTTACATTCCCACAATGCTTTATTGATTTTTGGCGCGAAATCTAAAAATACTTTAAGAGGCTATGTAGCCTTTTAAGGGAACACCATCAAAAAAAAAATTTTATGTAATTTTATGAGTCTTAATTATTGATGATTTGTATTATTTTTTCATATAGATTTTAGTGATATATCTATTTCTTAATGTGATGAGATGAAAAAATTCTAAATACCCACCTTCAAATGAGAAGTTTTTCAGTCTGGAATAACAAAGTAACCTTTTCTGAGCTCCCATTAGCAGGAAGTGCTCAAGATAAGCCATTGTCGTGGCTAATTCTTGGGCCATGCTCTGTGAAATGGGGGCTTATCGTAACAGCAAAAAGATTCGCCTGGCATGGGTTGAAACTATTTGCTGCCCATGGACCAATTTTCTGCAGTTTATCCCGTTACCATACAATCCCCACTTTTGACGCCTATAAGAATGAAGCCTTCAGAAAACATTATTGTAGGAAAAGGAGAAAATGCTGGTAACCAGCATTTTCTCCTTTTCCCACAATGTTTTCTACCCTTCACAAATCAAATTTCAAATTTTCAGTCACTTTTATTTTGTCGTCTGCAAATGCTTTCAATTTGGACCAGTCTAAAATATTGTCATTTGGACTAATCTATGTCTTGATTGAATTGATTGTGTGACTAAATGGATTTATATATGGATTTGTAAATATATGATAACTTGCCAGAGCTTGGTTTACTTTATTTGTCCTAGAAAGGTGTAAACATGTAACAAATAATTTGACTTGACGCTGGCAAGCCAGTTACATGCTTACTTGAACAGGAAAACCTGGCAGTCGGAGTTCATGTTTTATACTGTACAGCTTACTGCCAAAAAGTTACATAATATTCAATATTATCAGATATGATCATTCTTTGGAGACCCTTCCCTTCCTTCCTCTTGACTTTGTTTCCAGAATGTACTTTGAAGGCCAACTCTTTTCTTTTTCCAATTTTTCTGCCCGCCCGGTTGGCTCAGTGGTGAGCGTGTCGGACTCATGACCTGGTGTTTGTGAGTTCGATACGTGGTTGAGGCGAACTTTCTTTCTGGTGTATTTTCACCTCTCACCTCTGCTGAAGCATGTGAGAAAAGTAGTCGGTGGCTTTAGTAAGAAAGTTGTGTTAGTACCGGTGTGAGAAAGCCAGGAAACACCTGTGCGGACCGCAATGATAGGACCTTAGCTGTTAACCCATTACCACTCAATCCCTACTTTTGACGCCCCTGAGAAAGAAGCCTTTTGAAAACACTGTGGGAAAAGGAGAAAATGCTGGTAACCAGCATTTTCTCCTTTTCCCACAGTGTTTTCTACCCTTCCCAGAACAAA
Organism: Tridacna crocea; assembly: GCA_943736015.1. Classification (NCBI taxonomy): domain Eukaryota; kingdom Metazoa; phylum Mollusca; class Bivalvia; order Cardiida; family Cardiidae; genus Tridacna; species Tridacna crocea. Next base: position 18,003,175 of record OX031068.1, on the reverse strand, counting down.
TTTCTATTTTTCATTCACCTTTATTTTGTCGTCTGCAAATGCTTTCAATTTGGACCAGTCCAAAATTTTCTCGTGTGGTAATGAGTTAAGGTGGCTCTAAACCCCAATACAACCAACCAACCAATCCTATTTTTCTGTGTGTGTTCCTCAGAAAACAGGCCGTTACAAGCATTTAGGGAATGAGGGAAACACTGCTGGTATGCTGGTACCAGTATTCCCTCCTTTGATTACAATATTTCCTACCCTACAAGATACATTTTTATTCTATTTTGTAACTACCTTAACTCATTACCAAACAACAAAATTGTAAGTTTGCCCAAATTGAAAGCATTTGCAGATGACAAAATAAAAGTGACTGAAAATTTGGAATTTGATTTGTGAAGGGTAGAAAATACTGTGGGAAAAGGAGAAAATGGTTACCAGCATTTTCTCCTTTTTCCACAATGTTTTCTTAAGGCTTCTTTCTTAGGGGCATCAAAAGTATGGATTGTGTGGTAAATGGTTAACTCTTCACCACATAATTCTGACTGTTAACGACCTTGAGAAAGAAGCCTTTTGAAAACATTGTGATTTTTGGTTTGGCAAAGGTAGAAAACATTGTGGGAAAAGGAGAAAATGTTGCTGAAAAAGATTATTTTTTCTCCTTTTCCCCGGATCATTTCTACCCAGCTAAAGTAAAGTGCCATATTTTTATCAACTTTATTTTGTCTTTGGCATAATTATGCTTTTAATTTGGACTAGTCTTAAATTTTGATGTCGGGCAAAGAGTTAGACAAATTCAAGTTTTTGCTGAAGTCCTCACTTGAAAGTCATCGGTCCATTGTGTGGTGGGGAGAAAGGCTGAAAAGGAAAGCTGTGAGAATTCCCACAGTGTTGAATAAGTGTAATTATTCTATGGAAAAAGGAAAAAGGTTTTTTTTTACTCTGGAGAGCCGCTGTCTGGCTTTTGATGAATGTAGACTGAAGGTTATTTATGATCGATGAAGTGTTCTTGTGCATTCTCTATCAATGCCTCTCTAGGCCGAAATATTAAATTTTCTTTGTGCCGTAAAATGCACCAGCATGGGTGGTAGATACAGTGACTCAGTAACTTCTTGCCCAGTTTTAATCCTTTACAAGACAACAAAATATAAGCCTAGTCCAAATTGAAAGCATCTGCAGACGACAATTTCATTGTGGCTCAAACAGCTCAATAATTTTTTGATGGAGTAGAAAACATTTTGGGGAAAGGAGAAAATGCTGGTTACCAGCATTTTCTGCTTTTCCCAAAATGTTTTCAAAAGGCTTCTTTCCCAGGGTTGTTAAAAGACATCATTGTGTGGTAAAGAGTTGAAATTCATTCTTGTTTCGTCAGCAACCAACACTAGGACTGGTTGCACAATAGCAGTAACATTAATATTATGAAATAATTTTAACTCTTCACCAAACGACAAAGTTTTAGACTGGTCTGAATTGAAAGCGTTTGCAGACGACAAAATGAATGTGAAATTTGTTTTAGGAAGGGAAGAAAAAATTGATGGTAAAGGAGAAAATGCTGGTCACCAGCATTTTTTCCTTTTCCTACAATGTTTTGAAAGAGCTACTTTCACAGAGGTGTTAAAAGTCCGTATTGTGTGGTAAAGATTTAAATGAATTTTGAAATTAAGCAAAAAGTTTCTAAGGCACTCTATCCTTTGTTTACTTTTTGCCTGACTCATTTTTTCTGCCCGTGAGCAACACACATCTTTGCAAGCCAAGCGTTACGATCTACTACGCTACTCCACCCTTGGCAGATTGAGCTTGATTTCAACAATCAGTCGATAAGCGTTTTCATCAGTTGCAGCTAGCTTTAACTGCATCAAATCAAATTGCTCTTAGCATTTCATCTTTGATAAAAATAGTGTCAATTTAAATGCATGGTATCACACATTGTTTACTTTTGGCCACTACTGACCCTTTAAATCTTTACTAGACAAGAAAATTTTGAACCTGTCAATTTTGAAAACTTTGGCAGACAACCAATTTATCCTTTATTTCACCATCTCTGGTTGTAATAAACCTTAGAAAACAGTTTTTGAAAACATTTTGGAAATTAGAAGAAAATGTTGGTTAATATTAGCATTTTCTTCTTTATCCACAATGGCATTTTCTTCTTTATCCACATTATGTTTTTCCTTTCCATACAGAATTTTCAATATTTGGGTCACATTTATTTCATTCTCTGCAAAAGGCTAACAACTTGGAAGAGACTAGGATTTCGTCATTGGGTAAAGTTAATTTGGCTCATGGGATAGAATTTGTTTTAAATTCCTCACTACTACACAGAATTTTAGACCTGTCTGAATGTGCAGCATATCATGCAAATGACAAATCAAGTCTGGCTCGAAAAATAGGATTTGTCAGAAAGGTTAGCTCAGTCAGTAGCGTGCAGGACTTGAGAACAGGGAGTAGTGGGTTTGATCCCTGCGTCGGCCAATCTCTTTCCGAGGATTGAAATTAGTCATTGCGACAGGATTCATTCCTCTTCCTCTGCTGACCATTGTTTCAACGATGGTTATGTGGGAAAGCAGCCAGTGGCTTGGAAATAAAAGTGAGCAGAGCACTGTAGAGTATAACTGAAATAATGTTGAAAATGGCATTAAACACAATACAATCAATTCATTTTGATCTTTGACCTATACTGTATGCTTTGCTGAAACAGTAGAGACAGAAGGCTGCCATGCAATTTGCCATAGATCTGTGTTTCATTCTATAATGGAAATATCCACAGGATTATTTGGGGCTCTAAGGGTTAATCCTTTACCAAACAATCCCAAATTTGACGACCCTGAGGAAGAAGCCTTCTGAAAACATTGTGGAAAAAGGATTTTCTCCTTTTTCCCCAATGTTTTTCTACTCTTCTGGAGTCAAGTTCCCTTTTTTGAGTCAAGTTCATTTCGTCGTCTGCAAATGCTTTCAATTTGGAGCAGTCTAAAATTTTGTCGTTTGGTGAAGAGTTAACTTCTTCTCTTTACTTTCAGCTCCCATTTGAGACAGAGGTCTACTTTATACAACATATACTTATGATGATAATTCCATACTACTTGATAAGAATAGGGGGTAAGTATGAGTTTAACTTAAATTTTATTTGTATTATGTTTAGCCTTTTACCACACAATCCTAACTTTCAATGACCCTGCAGCGACGTAGGAAGCATTTCAAGATTGGGGGGACTAACTCGGAAATACTGAGATTTTTTGCGTGGTTGTTTCATTGCGCTAAGAACTCACATTTTAGTTACTATGATTTTCAAAATTATTGGGGGGGGGGGGGGGGCTGAGCTCCCCCCCCCCCAGCCCCCCCTGTTCCTACAGGCCTGCCCTGAGAAAGAAGCCTATTGAAAACATTGTGGGAAAAGGATAAAATGCTGATTACCAGCATTTTCTCCTTTTTCAACAATGTTTTCTACCTTTCCCAAGTCAAATTTCAATTTTACAGTCGCAGTCAATAAAAGTGACTGAAAATTTGAAATTTGTTTTGTGAAGGATTGAAAAACAGTGGGAAAAGGAGAAAATGCTAGTTACTAGCATTTTGTCCCTTTCCCTAATGTTTTCTAAAGGCTTCTTTCTCATGATTGTCAAAAATAGGGAATGTGTGGTAATGGGTTAACCTGTCATTTGTTAGACTTGGAATTTAGATTTTTTTGTGGGAATGCCTTAGGGCAAGACTCTTTAGAGCCCAGCTGGCCTAGTATTGACAAAACCTATGACATAATGAATATGTAAGCTGTCACTGTGATACAACTAATATTATGTTGAAGGTGGCATAAAACACTTTTCGGTTGAATTGAGAATCATATATTCATATAAATAGAACATGATCTATACCCTGTTATTTCTACCATGATGGGTGAAACAAAAATCAATTCTTGGCAAACTGACCTGCCAATTTCTCTGGTGCTGTCGAGAGAAAACATAATCAAATTGTGCCTTTACATAATAAAACCTGAGGAAAAAGGGCTGTATAAAACAATGTGGCAAAAGGAGAAAATGCTGGTAACCAGCATTTTCTCCTTTTTCCACAATGTTTTGTACTTTCCCAAAGACAAATTCTATCAGTTAAGCTTTTCATAATTTGTCATCTGCACATTCTTTCTTTGTGAACAAGGCCAAGCTTTGTTCGCTAGTAAAGAGTTCCATGTAACTGTTATGGCACCAAATCAATGAAATTGTCTTTTTTGTTCAGTAAAACAGTTTGGGGGAATAAGAAGGAGTTTAGAAGCGTTATGCTCTCCAAGGCAAGAATGCTGTTTCTTCCTCAGTGAGCTGTTTCAAACAGTGTAAATCAAGATTAGACCCCACACATTCTAATCTTGATTTGCTTTGTTAACTTCATTAAAAACAGTGAGATTTTCTTTGAAAAAGAAAAAACATGATGAAATCGCAATATTTGGCTGTTTGCACATAATATTTTTTTAGACGTGTCGGAAATATTACATCTTTGCGAGCCAAGGTTATGATCACTATGTGAATCTTACCTTGGCTGATTGAGCCTGATTTCGAGATTCCTGTGATGTGCCCTCTATTGGATGCTGGTTATTACCCCCCTTTACTTCATATTTCTGAAAGCCAATGAAATATCGTTTTCAAACTGCTTATGAATACAATTATTCAACATGAATTGATAAGCAGACATCCATGTGGGTTTCCATGTTAACCTTTTATTCGAAAGGTCGCGACCTTATTGTATTTTTATCAAAGATGAAATGCTATGATCGATTTCATTCGTTGCAGCTAGAGCTGGCTGCATCCAATGAAAAAGTGTATTGGGAATGTAAAAATCAAGCTTGATCTGCCAAGGGTAGAGTAGCATAGTGAATCATAAGCCTTGGCTTGCGAAGATGGGAGTATTAGTATTTGTAAGATGGAGTTGTTCCGAAAAGTGATAGAAGAATACTTCCCTTGTCTTGTTCACTTTATGTCCTTGCATAATATGCATTGTCCCTTAACCAGACGACAGAATTGTAGCGAACATAATTTTTAAACAAAAATTTCAATGTGGCTCACACGGTGCAAAATTTGTTTGATCGAATAGAAAACATTGTTGGAAAAGGAGAAAGTGCTGGTTACCAGCACTTTCTCCTTTTCCCACAATGTATTCAAAAACCCTCTTTCCTCGTGTTGTTAAAAGGCAGCATTGTGCAGTAAAGGGTTAAGGACACTCCACTTTTGCAGATAATGGTGGCTTGGTACACTATCAGATATTTTCTTTTTCAAGAGCCCAGCTGGGTAGCTCAGTGGTTAGCGTATGTACCTCATGATCTCGTGGTTGTGGGTTTGATACCCCGATGAGGCAAAATTTCCTTCTTTTATTTGAGTTTTCGTCTCTTACCTGGTACTTCTCATGTATGTGATGAGAGTACTTAATGGACTTGGAAAGAGAGTTGTGTCAGCATTGGTGTGAGAAAGCCAGGAAACATGCGTAGGTGCTCTGACTGCTATGAAATGGCCAAAGATGTTAAAAATGTGTAAATCCTTTATCAAATGACAAAATTTCAGACTGGTCCAAGTGGAAAGCAATTGCAGATAACAAAATTAAAGTAGTTAAAAAATGGAAATTTTTTTCCAGCAGGGAAGAAAACATTGTAGGAAAAGGAGAAGATGCTGGTTACCAGCATTTTCTCCTTTTCCACAATGCTTTAACTCATTACCACACAAGAAAATTTTGGACTGGTCCAAATTGAAAGCATTTGCAGACAACAAGATAAAGGTGACTGAAAAATAGAAATTTGTTCTGAAAAGGGTAGAAAACACTGTGGGAAAAGGAGAAAATGCTGGTTACCAGCATTTTCTCCTTTTCCCACAGTGTTTTCAAAAGGCTTCTTTCTCAGGGGCGTCAAACGTAGGGATTGAGTGGTAATGGGTTAAAGAGCCCTTCTTTCTGTAGTTTCTAAATTTTTGGTAATGCCTTCAATTTGGAACAGTCTAAGATGGTTGTCGTCTGGAAGAGTTAACCCTTTACCACACAATGACGACTTTTAATGCCCCTGAGGAAGAAGCCTTTTGAAAACAATGTGGGAAAAGGAGAAAATGCTGGTAACCAGCATTTTCTCCTTTTCCCACAAAGTTTTCTACCATATCAAAGTAAAATTGCACCATTTCAGCCACTTTGAAATTATCGTCTGCAAATGCTTTCAATTTAGGGCTAAAATTTTGCTGTGTGGTAGTTGGTTAATCCATTACCACACAACCCCTACTTTTGACGCCCTGAAGATAGAAGCCTTTAGAAAACATTGTGGGAAAAAGGAGAAAATGGTGGTAACCAGAATTTTCTCCTTTCTCCCACAATATTTTCTATCCTTCACAAAACAAATTTCAAATGTTCAGTCACTTTTAATTTGTCGTCTGCAAATGCTTTCGATTTGGACAAGGCTAAAATTTTGTCGTTTGGTAATGAGTTAAAGCTCTTTTAACAATTGTACCTGTAGTTGCTTTTGAAGCCAGTGTAGATTAAGATCAGACTGCACAATAAGTACAGACAAATTTCATTCTTATTTGATGATTCTAACCCCTTCTTTGTGGGGAGTTTATGAAAAAACTAGCACAGTTGTTTTAGGTAATTCTCTGTGGCATCCCTAATATTGCGCCAGAAATGTAGAGTAAATATGGGTAAATTACGTCATATTTGTGGCTTGCTGAATGGCACACACTGTTTATTTAGCTAACTAGTGCGTGGGAACTACTGTTTCAGCCCTTCATTGTATAGATAGAAAATATAAAATCAGTTTCAATGCTCCCCGAAGGGCAAGCATATAGTGGCTGCTTTTTCTGTCAGTCTGCCCTTCTGTACGTCTGTCCGAAGCCATTTCTCCACGACCCCTAGACCAAATTGGATGAAACTTCATACATGAACTCTTTAGGATATTGCACCAATGCTTTTTTTTTTTTACCAGTTTTCTAAATTGACAGTGTGACATGGAAAAAGGGTGTTTCATGTAAAATTCTAGTTTTTACTAAAAGTAGACCTGTTCAGGGGTGGTGGGGGGGAGGGGGGCATGGGGCATTATCCTTCTACAAAAGGCTTTTTTTTTTTCATTTGTTGTTACCTTGAGATACCAATCCATATACCACCATCATTTTGAGATAATATACCAAAAATCATGGAATAAGTTGGTTTCTTTTTCAGGTGTTTACACTCCAGAAAAACTGTCAGAGAAAAGCTGGGCAATTCTGTCTGTGGGATTTTTATACTTCCTCTACTTTGTTCCTCTCAACTATTTAGCAGTTGTAAGTAGATATTCAGTTGTTTACAGTCCTTTTAGTAGTCAAGTTGTTTAGTTTTGAACAAATCTATATTAGCTTTGCTCTGTGAAAGGAGGCTTAATTTTTTTACAACTGCAAAAGGATTGACACAGGTCAAATTTCAAAGATTGTTTTGGGAAGGGTAGAAAACATTGTGGGAAAATGAGAAAATGCTGGTTACCAGCATTTTCTCCTTTTCCCACAAAGTTTACAAAAGGCTTCTACCTCATGCAGGGTCATAAAAACAGGGATTGTTTGGTAAATGGTTAATTGGCTTCTGCAGAGCCTTTCCATTGTACAAGTTAACTCTATTCCACACAATCCTGACTTTTAATCACCCTGAAAAAAAGGGGCCTTTTTTAAAACACTGCAGGAAAAGGGAAAAAATGCTGGTAACCAGCATTTTCTTGTTTTCCTACAATGTCTTCTATCCTGCCCAAAACAATCTTTGAAATTTGAGTGCCATTTAATTGTCATCTGCAAATGCTTTCAATTTGGACATCCCTAAAATATTGTCGTTTGGTAATGAGTCAAGAGTGAACTCTTTACCAAACGACAAAACTTTAGACTTGTCCAAATTCAAAGCATTTGCAGACAACAAATAAAACATGACATAAAAATAAAAATCTGTTTTAGGAAGGGTAGAAAACATTGTGGGAAAAGGAGAAAATGCAGGTTACCATTCCCCACAATGTTTTCTAAAGGCTTCATTCTCAGGGTCGTCAAAAGTAGGGATTTTGTGGTAATGGATTAAAAGTCTTCTTGTCTTGTTGGAGAGTTAATTTTACTCTGTGTACACTCCTGTTTTTGGAGGCCACATTTCAATAGGCAAGTGCAACACTATTCTAAGTGCCTGTACATTGTACAGGCACTTAGAATTGTGTTGCACTCACTTAACCATTTACAATCAAACTCTTATCAAATTGGGACATACTGTTATAGATGGTCCCTATCAAAATCTTGTATTCATTATTTTCATCTAGGCATTAACCCTTTCCCTAACGAGAAATTTTAGACTCTTCCGAATCAATAGCATCTGCAGATGACAAATTCAGAGTTGGTACAAAGTAGCTTTAGGTCTCTGATAGGGTAGAAAGCATTGTTGGAAAAGGAGAAAATGCTGGTTACCAGCATTTTCTCCTTTTCCCACAAAGTTTTCGAAAACCTTCTTTCACTGGGTTTTAAAAACCAGAGATTGTTTGGTAAAGGGTTAAGAAAAAAAAACAACATGAATTGAATCCAGGCCTCTGTTGAACACTTTGCCATGCAAAACTTTTTCTCCCTTTCCTTCAATGTTTTTTTTTTACCTTTCCTGAAAGGAATTTCAATTTTTGGGTCATGTTTATTTTGTCTTCTGCAGAATGCTTTGTATTTGAGAAATAAACAATGTTGGAAAAGGAGAAAATGCTGGTCATGCACACATTCTCGTATTTCCAAGATGTTTTCAGAAGCATTTTTTTTAGGGTGATTAAAACGTAGATTTAGTTGGTAATTGGTTAGTGTCTCAGTCCTTGAGGATTACATGTGGGGCAGACTTATTGATAAACCAGGTTCGGTATTCACCAACCATTCTTAAGAATATTCCTAGTCTTATTCTTCAAATTATTGTCAATTGGAAAGTAACAGAATTTCTGATTGGCTAAACCATTTGGTTTAGCCAATCAGAAGTTCTGTTACTTTCACAGTTAGAAAATCCTGAAGAACAAGACAAACAATGCTCTAAAGAATGGTTGATAAATATGGACCCAGAGGAGCAATACAGGGCCATTATGGCCCTCTGTGTATAAATCAATACCTCTGTATAAAATATAAATGTTTATTTTAGACTCATGAATTATTTGCAACCATTAGAGCTCCAGATATGAGGGAGTGATGGTACTGTAAATCTGTTATTATTCTTCCAAACCCTGTGTTTTGGGTACTCATTAGAATCGTCTTAATGAGACGATTCTAATGAGCAGCTGTAACACAGGGTTTAGTGGAGAAAAATTGATATTTTCAATTTTAAAATCAAAATCACTTCCTGTATCTGGAGCTCTGAACTATTTGTCATTTTTCAGGGATCCCATGTAAATATAAACAACATGTTATGTCCAGCCATCTCAGACCCGTTCTATGGACGTCTCTACAGAATATGTGCAATGCTCCATCAATTAATATTGCTACCAGCAGTTGGAAAACTTATTCCTGTTTCTGCAAAATATCTAAAAATAACTCCCGATGAAGACATCAGAGAAACATTGGTATTTATAAAAGAGACTAAAACAGAAGACTCAACAAATTCAGAGAGCGAGAAAGTCACCTCAAGTATAAATTCATACTCCGACAGCGAAATTTCACAGACAATAACTGATAGAAACAGTACAGAGAATGGTTTTAAGACCAAATTTGGGGACAAGAATGGTGTCGTACATAACGAAGGACATTGCGGCGATTCTGTAAAACAACGACTGATTGGAAACGGTCACCTGAAAGAGGCGAAAATAGCAGGATAATAATTCTATGACGTTTTATCTTTTTTTTCTCTCTCTCTTTTCATTGTTGTGTTGTTTCTTAAAGTTCACTCCTTTAACCCATTACCACACGAAAAAAAGTTAGACTGGTCCAAATTCAAAGCAATTGCAGACGACAAAATAAATGTGACTGAAAAATTGAAATTTGTTCTGAGAAGGGTAGAAAACACTGTGGGAAAAGGAGAAAATGCTGGTTACCAGCATTTTCTCCTTTTCCAACAGGGTTTTCAAAAGGCTTCTTTCTCAGGGGCGTCAAAAGTAGGGATTGTGTGGTAATGGGTTAAAGTTTCTAATATTTCACTCCAGGTACTTTTCATGTTACAGAATTTTCTTCCTTTTCTTCTACATCTTTTTGCATGTATTTTTGAAAACAGATTCAGGACATAGTTTTAAGTCTTAGAGCACTAGATCAGCCTATAGCTTTTTTTGTAGACAAAGTAGATCAAGATCAGGCTGCACAGAATTGTCTGATCAGAGATCTACATTGTCCGCTATTTTGCTTCATCTTCTGGCCGAGACGGTATTAAAATAGCACTTTTTTATATTATTTTATTGATTGAAAAGGGCAATTCTTTTTCATTAACTCTTTACCACACGATCCGAACTTTTAACGACCCTGAGAAGGAAACCTTTTGAAAACATTGTGGAAAAGGAGAAAATGCTGGTAACCAGCATTTTCTCATTTTCCCACGATGTTTTCTACCCTACCAAAATCACAATTGAGATTTTGATTCACATTTATTTTGTTGTCTGCATATGCTTTCAGTTTGGACTAGTCCAAAATATTTCGTTTGGTAAACTCTTTACCAAACGACAAAATTTTCATTCCAAATTCAAAGCATTTGCAGACGACAAAATAGATGTGACTCAAACACTGAAATTTGTTTCGGGAAGAACAGAAAACATTGTGGGAAAAGGAGAAAATGCTGGTTACCAGCATTTTCTCCTTTTCCAACAATGTTTTCAAAAGGCCTCTTTCTTTGGGTCGTTAAAAGTCGGGATTGTTTGGCAAAGCGTTAATTAATCAGATCTTAGATGTACAACTTACAAATTTGTAATATGTACCATGCGCTAGCAAAAGGAGGCTGAATGCACCTCTTATGCATGATAGACGCAAGATACCATGCAAATCATTTCACAATAACGAATCCATAAAATCCATTTTCTCTAATGTCCAACTGAATCTTGTGGTAGAATGGCCCTTTGGTATGCAGAAAATTTACCTGCAGCTAAAAGTTTTGGATCCAGGTCAGTCTGCGCGGACTGTGCAGGCTGACCTGAGTCGATACTTTTTGCAAATGTGTTGAGCCCTCTTTTCACAGTGCAAGTCTTAGATATTTGGGCAAAGATAAATTCGAAGTAGAAATATTTCTAGTTTTTTTCCATATAAAATGTCCATGGAAGAAGTGCAGTGCTCTAAGGGTTATTACTTCGTTACGTTTATTATGCTGTATTACATGGCATTAAAAAATTGACCTTGTTGTGGTATTGTTGATGAAATTGAAAACTTGTTTTAATTCTCTAAGTCATTGCTAAATGATGAGATTTTAGACAAAGTCCAAATTGAAAGCATTTGAAGACGACAGTTTAATTAAATGGTAATTATTATGGTTATTATGATATGGTAATTATGGTAATTGTATGTGAAAGTTCAGAAAACCTTGTGGGAGAAGGAGAAAATGCTGGTAAGCAGCATTTTCTCCTTTTCCCACAAGGTTTTCAGAAGTTATTCCCGCTGGGTAGTTAAAATGCTGGATTGTCTGGTAAAGGGTTAAATCTCAGGAGCATTGACGTTAGGATATGTTTTATGTTGTAAGTTTCCATGTCGATATTTATGTACATTTTAAGCAAATAGTGTACGCTGAAGTCACAATCAAGTCAGTATGCATTAATTGAAACATATCACTTTATTTGAATCAATAACTTCTACAGATGTCTTGCATTAACCCATTACCACACAATCCATACTTTTGACGACCCTGAGAAAGTAGTCTTCAGAAAACAATACAGGAAAAGGAGAAAATGCTGGTAACCAGCATTTTCTCCTTTTCCCATATTGTTTTCTACCCTTCAAAAACAAATTTCAAATTTTCAATCACTTTTATTGTGTTGTCTGCAAATGCTTTCAATTTGGACAAGCCCAGACTATCGTCGTTTGGTAATGAGTTAAACATTTCTGATTGTTATGATGGAATGCTGATAAATTTGCAAAAGAAGAAAACCTGTAGAGTGTTTGGCGATTGCTAAGGACTTGATAGATACATTTTGTGCATTAATGAATTAATCAACCTCATTTTTAAAACCCGTAGACAAAACGGCTTTTTGAAGCATTGTGAGAAAATATAATTCTTGTTATTTAAAAAAACAACAAAAAAAAAACCTGTACATCTGAAGTACCGGTAAAACAAATATTTCCTCCTTGTAGCTCAAAGTTTTCTGAAAATTTAATGGTCTGATTCATTTTGTAATAAGAAAAGTATTGTCTGAAGCTGGTTACATATTGATGTTGTTTAGTTTTTACCTTCTAGACTACCAAATAATGCCATACTTTAACAATGTTTTGTACTCAGCCAAAGTCAAGTTTTAATTTTTGATTCATGTTTATTTGATCATCTGCAAATGCTTTCAATTTGGATACGTCCAATATTTTGTCATTTGGTCAAGGGTAAAGACTTTCCTTGTATAAATGATGGATTTGCAATGCATTCTTTCAAATTATCATGTTGTATTTACAATTTTCCTTATTTTTGATTTTGCATGTTTAGGTTTTAATGAAATATACTTCCAAGAAGTCAAAGATATTTGTGTGAAACATCTATGTGAAATGTGAAGTTTATTCACATGTATTTTATCTGTATTATGCTAAGAGACAAAGAACATTTTGGTTTGTTATATCAGCACAGTATAGATCAGTTAACTCATTACCAAATGACAAAATTTTGGACTTGTCCAAATTGAAAGCATTTGCAGACGACAAAGTAAATGTGAATCAAAAATTGAATTTTGACTTTGGAAGGGTTGAAAACATTGTGAGAAAAGGAGAAAATGCTTGTTACCAGCATTTTCTCCTTTTCCCACAATGTTTTCAAAAGATTTCCTTCTCAGGGTTGTTAAAAGTCGGGATTGGTGGTAAAGAGTTAATGCAGAGTGAAAACTACATGCAAAATATGGTTCTTTTGCATTGAGTGTAGATCAAGATTAGGCTGCACAGAATCGGCTTTTTAACCCGTAACTCATCTTCGCGAGCCAAGGTTACGATCACTGTGCGATGCGCCTTCTATTGGATGCTGGTTGTTACCCCCCTTTACACCATGTTTCTAAAAGCCAATGAAATATTGTTTTACAAACCACTTACGAATACACATGAAGCAATAAGCAGACATCCACGGGGGTGGGGTGGGGGGGGGTGTAAAAATCAAGCTTGATCTGCCAAGGGTAGAGTAGCGTAGTGAATTGTCAGCCTTGGCTTGCGAAGATGCCTGATACTACCCAAAGAAAATGTAGACATGTAAAAGATAAACCTTTGTCAGACAATCATGTGTTTTCATGGTGATAAATAAGAAGACTTTTAAGAAACATTGTAGTAAAGGAGAGAATGCTGGTACAAGCATTTTCTCCTTTTCCCACAGTGTTTTTCGACTCTGTTCATAAGTCATACTAACACTGGCTTGTTTGATAAATGGTTTAGATTTAGGTTGGATGTGCCAAAGGTTTTTGGGAGGAAAAAAACTTAAAAAAACAAACCAAAGAAAATGTGTACTTATAGACTTAGGCACTAGTGTCTGAAAGTAATTAGTAGGTTAACTTGATACCAAAGAGTTCTTTTGTTTTGTTTATATTGTTGACAATTTTTTTTCCTTATCTTGTTTCTTGATTTGGGAAAAATATTCGGTACCTAATTCTGTTTTAAACAATCTCCTCTGGATTTGCAGAGGGGATCTTTTTTGCTTTAGTGGTAAAGTATCCTTTTACCACACAATCCCTACTTTTGTCGACCCTGAGAAAGAAGCCTCTAGAAAACATTGTGAGAAAAGTAGCAAATGATTGAGTTGAAAACATTGTGGAAAAAGGAGAAATTGCTGGTCACGAGCAATTTCTCCTTTTCCCACAATATTTTCAAAAGCTGTCTGTTGTTGATACGTCAAAATGAGTATCTATGGACTAAAGGGTTAAATAAAGTCACAGGATAGGATGAAATGTTTGTGGCCCATATAAAGAAATGTTGGAAAAAAAGTTGTATCACTCGATTCCGGGTTTTGATCCAGAACTTTGACAAAATGGCGGCAAATAGAAAATGAATTTGTTCTCTGATAAAGGTCACAAGTTATATAAATGAAGTAAGTAATGATGAAATGGTTTTTTAATATCTTATAAAGTTGTAAAGTATGTATTTAATTGATTTGTCTATGTGATGAGACATGAACTATTTGATTAAACCTTTACCACACAATGAGGACTTTTAACACATTGAGAAGGCTTTGTGGAAAAAGGAGAAAAAGCTGGTTACCAGCATTTTCTGCCTTTTCCACAATGTTTTCTTCCCTATCAAAGAAAAATCACTTCATGTGAGCACATTGCAACTGTCATCAGCTGATGCTTTCAATTCGGACAGGTCTACAATTTTACCATGTGGTAACGGGTTGATTTACAGATAAAAAGCCAGCCTCATTGGGAATTGGTTCAGAGGGTGTGTTTATGAAAAATTAGTCGGATGATGTCAATGTCATACTTTAGACATTCATAGGCACAAAACTTAGCTAAAGTTACTCTCTGAAGGTTGTTTTCTTATTCCAAATTCTTTTGCTGTTGGAAACACTGCAGAAATAGGTACAATTGATCAAACAAAGTTGCGGAAAAGGACTTTACCGAAGTGTGCACGATTATCAGACACGCAAGGTTATTGAACACAGCAGCACTTGTTTGATTTTGACTGGCATCAAAATGAAAGTTTCGCACAATTCAATTTTTGTACATGTGTAGGTTTAGATTATTTTCCTTTCAGTGATAGATATAATTTGTGTTGATCTCACATTCGTTCAAGATATATTTAACTTTTATTTGCATAACCTACCTTTTTCCAGAGAAACAAAGCTGTTTTAAATTTTCATATCGTACATACATTTAACTTATTACCAAACAACAATATTTTAGGCTTGTCCAAATGGAAAGCATTTGCAGACAACAAAATAAAAGTGACTGAAAGTTTGAAATTTGTTTTGTGAAGGGTAGAAAACTATGTGTGAAAATGCTGGTTATCAGCATTTTCTCCTTTACCCACAATGTTTTCTAAAGGATTCTATCTCGGGGTTGTCGAAAGTAGGGATTGTGTGGTAATGAATTAACCATTTACCAAACAACAAATTTTAGGCATGTTTAAATTGAAAGCATTTGCAGACAAATTAAAGCTAGCTCTAATAAAGACAGTAGTCGTTGATAGGGTAGAAAAAATTGTGGGAGAAGGAGAAAATGCTGGTCATCAGCATTTTCTCCTTTTCCAACAGTGTTTTCAAAAGCCTTCTTCCTCGGGGTTGTTTAAAGTCATGATTGTTTGGTAAGGGATTAACCCTTTACCAAACAATCCCTGGTTTTTATGACCCTGAGATATAAGCCCATTGAAAACATTGTGGGAAAAGGAGAAAATGCTGGTTACCAGCATTTTCTCCTTTCTCACAATGTTTTCTACCCTTCACAAAACAAATTTCAATTTTTGAGTTATGTTTATTTTGTCGTCTGCAAGAGCTTTCAATTTGGACCAGTCTAAAATTTTGTCGTTAGGTAAAGAGTTAATAATTATAAGCATTATGTGACATCATAATTTATGTGACATCATCATATACTTCTTTCTGAGAAGTGAATCAGGTTTTATTTATAGAAACAACAATATATAAATGTATGGTTTTGTAATTTCTTACTTGCAATTTAAGAGATTTTGTGATAAAAAGAATCTGACATCCTTTTGCCCTCAGAATAGAGTTTCTGTTAAATTTGTTTAAAGACATGTATACTATTAACTCTTTACCAAACAACAAAATTTTAGGCTTATCCAAATTAAGGAATTTGCATACAATAAATTTGTAAAAAGATGGTAATTGTCGTTGAAAGTGCAGAAAACCTTGTGTGATAAAGAGAAAATGTGGGTTACCAGCATTTTCTCACTTTCCCATAAGGCTTCAAAAGGCTATTCTCTCAGTGTTGTAAAACTTGGGATTATGTGGTAAAGTTAACCCTTTACCTCACAATCCCAGCTTTTAACGAAGCTGAAAGAGAAGACTTGGGTAAACACCTTTGGAGAAGGAGAAAATCCTAATGTGTAGCATTTTTAGCTCACCTGAGCACAACGTGCTCAAGGGGAGCTTTTAGGATCACCGGGTGTCCGTCGTCCGTCGTGCGTCAGTGCGTCATGCGTTGTCAACAATTCTTTAAACATCAACTCCTCCTAAACCGCTGGGCGGATTTGGACCAAACTTGGCTGGAATGTTCCTTGGGAGGTCCTCTTGAAAAATTGTTCACAGAATTTGATTCCATCAAAAACTTTGGTTGCCATGGCAACGAAATAGAATTTTTTAGGAAATTCTTTAAAAATCTTCTTCTCTGAAACCGCTGGCCAGATTTTAAAATAATTTCACACAGATGTTCCTTGGGTGACCCTTTTCAAAAGTTGTTCGCGAAATTTTGATCCATCAAGAAACGTGGCTCTGGTGAATGGGGGCTTCTTGCACTATACAGAAATGAAGAAATTCTTAAAAATTCTTCTTCTCTGAAACCGCTGGCCAGATTTTAAAATAATTTCACACAAATGTTCCTTTGGTGACCCTTTTCAAAAAGTGTTCGCGAAATTTTGATCCGTCAAGAAACGTGGCTCTGGTGAATGGGGGCTTCTTGCACTATACAGAAATGAAGAAGTTCTTAAAAATTCTTCTTCTCTGAAACCGCTGGCCAGATTTTAAAATAATTTCACAAAGATGTTCCTTGGGTGACCCTTTTCAAAAATTGTTCGCAAAATTTTGATTGGTCAAGAAACATGGCTCTGGCGAATGGGGGCTTCTTGCACTATACAGAAAAGAAGAAATTCTTAAAAATTCTTCTTCTCAGAAACCGCTGGCCAGATTTTAAAATAATTTCACAGAGAGGTTCCTTGGGTGACCCTTTTCAAAAAGTGTTTGCGAAATTTTGATTCGTCAAGAAAATGGCTCTGGTGAATGGGGGCTACTTGCGCTATACAGAAATGAAGAAATTCTTAAAAATTCTTCTTCTCTTGAACGGCTGGTCAGATTTTAAAATAATTTCACAGAGATGTTCCTTGGGTGACCCTTTTCAAAAATTGTTCGCGAAATTTTGATTCATCAAGAAACATGGCTCTGGTGAATGGGGGCTACTTGCACTGTAGGGCAATGAAGAAATTCTTTAAAATTCTTCTTCTCTGAAATTGCTGGTCAGATTTTGGAAAATTTTCACAGAGATATTCCTTGGGTGACCCTTTTGGAAAATTGTTCATGAAAGTTTGATTAGTTGAGAAACATTGCTCTGGTGAATGGGGGCTACTTGCACTATATGGAAATGAAGAAATTCTTGAAAATTCTTCTTCTCTGAAACGGCTGGTCAGATTTGAAAATTGTTTCACGGAAATATTCCTTGAATGGCCTTTTTCAAAATGTGTTCGCGAAATTTTGATAGGTCAAGAAACATGGGTCTAGTGAATGGGGGCTACTTGCACTGTACGGAAATTAAGAAACTCCTAAAAAATCCTTCTTTTTTGAAACTGCTGGTCAGATTTTGAGAGGACTTTTACAGGTGACCTTTTAAAAATTGCTTGGCAAAATAATGATTTTGTTTCCAGTGTTTCAATACCTTCAAAAAAATAAAAGGCTATGGTCCTCTTAAAAATTCAGGTGAGCGATCCAGGGCCATCTTGGCCCTCTTGTTTGCTTTTCTCGCAATGTTTTTCTTCCCTTTCAAGGACAAGTTTCCTCATTTAACTCTTTACCAAACGACAAAATTTTAGGCTGGTCCAAACTGAAAGCACCTGCAGACGACAAAATAAAGACATCTCAAAAATTGAAATTCGTTTCCATACGTAGTAGGGTAGAAAACATTGTGGGAAAAGGAGAAAATGCTGGTAATTTTCTCTTTTTCCCACAATGTTTTTTTAAGGCTTCTTTCTCAGTGTCGATAAAAGTAGGGATTGTGTTGTAATGAGTTAACTCTTTACCATACAATCCCGACTTTTAGTGACCCTGAAAAAGAAAGCCTTCGAAAACATTGTGAGAAAAGGAGAAAATGCTGGTAACCAGCATTTTCTCCTTTTCCCACAATGTTTTGTACCCTTTCCAAATCAAATTTCATTTTATGATTCACATTTATTTTGTCGTCTGCAAGTGCTTTCAATTTGGACTGGTCCAAAATTTTGTCGTTTGGTAAAGAGTTAATGACCCTGACCGAGAGGACTTTTGAAATCACTTTTGGAAAAGGAGAAAATCTGAAATGTAACATTTTCTCCTTTTCCCACAATGTTTTTCACCCCTTTGAAGGACAAATCTCCTCATTTAAGCTACCTTTCATCTGTCATCTGCAAATGCTTTGAATTTGGACCATTCTAAAATTTGCCTGTGTGGTAAACAGATATATGTATTGGATCAGTCTAGTGTCTCAGTATGTGAGTTCAGATTCTGACACAAAATATCTACGGACATTATAAATTAGGAGAAAGCTTGTATAAATCCTTTACTCAATGTCAGTATTGATATGCTTGACTGTACCAAAGTAGTCTATCTAGTCACAAAAACAGTTTTATATACTGTCAGTGTGAACAATAAATTTTCTTTTGATTATCTTCAGTAGTTATTGCAAGAAAATAAATAGAACAGAGAGAAAAGGAAAGTCTTTGTACAAGATATTCCAGGGAAAGATGTTTAACTCTTTCCCACAGGAGGCAATTTTAGACTCAGGTCTAAATTGATAGCAGCTGCAGATGACTTTTCCAGTAGGATAGAAAATATTGTGGAAAAAGGAGAAAATGTTGGTTACCAGCATTTTCTCCTTTTCCCACAATGTTTTCAAAAGGCTTCTTGCATAGGGTCTTCAAAAGTAGGGATTGTGTGGTAATGGGTTAACTCTTTAGCACACAATCCCGACTTTTAACGACCCTTAGAAAGAAGGCTTTTGAAAACATTGTGGGAAAAGGAGAAAATGTTGGTTACCAACTTATCAGCATTTTCTCCTTTTCCCACAGTGTTTTCTAATCTTCTCAATTCGATTTTCAATTTTTGATTCACATTCATTTCCTCGTCTGCAAATGCTTTCAATATGGACAAGATCAAAATTTTGTCGTTTGGTAAAGAGTTAACTCTTTAACAACCGATAAAATTTTAGACTGGTCCAAATATAAACCACTTTCAGACAACAAAATGAACGTTACTCAAAAATTGAAATTTGTTTCCAGCGGGGTAGTAAAGATTGTTGGAAAAGGAGAAAATGCTGTTTACCAGCATTTTCTCCTTTTTCCACAATAATTTCAAAAGCCTTCTATCTCAGGGTCCTAAAAAACAGGGATTGTTTGGTAAAGGGTTAAGATCTGTTATGTACCCCATGATCAACCTCATGAACCCTTTGCATGGCACATATGATTGGATTTGTCAGTAAAAGGGTAGAAAACATTGCAAGAAAAGAAGATGCTGGATACTAACATTTACTCCTCTTCCCATTAATATAAATGTTATTCAAATGCCTTTTATTATACCCTCCCCCCAAAACATGATGGAGGGGGATATACTGGAATCACCATGGCTGTCAGTCCATCCATCTTTCTGTCTGTCCGTAGACACTTATTTGTCTGGAGCAATACTCCAATAGTTTTTCTTGTGCTGAACTCAAATTTACACACAGGGTTCCTATTTAATATGAAGTTGTGCATGTGCAATTTTCATGACTCTGCTGCGATTTTTTTTGTGGAATTATCTCCCCTTGAACTTTTTTCAACTCTTATTTTTGTACTAAACCATTCTGCATTCTATGACAAAGACCTGTTTTTGTGACAAGGAGCTGGTGGGGGGTATAATCACTCATTACCAAACGACAATATTTTAGCCTTGTTCAGATTGAAAGCATTTGCTGATGATGAAATAAAAGTGACTGAAAATTTGAAATTTGTTTTTTGAAGAGTAGAAAACATTGTTGGAAAAGGAGAAAATGCTGGTTACCAGCATTTTCTCCTTTTCCCACAATGTTTTCTACAGGCTTCTTTCTCAGGGTTGTCAAAAGTCGGGATTGTGTGGTGATGGGTTAAACCTTTGTTAGCCCTTTATTAACTGTCCCTGGATTTTATGACTCCAAGATAGAAGCCTTTTGAAAACACTGTGGGAAAAGGAGAAAATGCTGGTATCTAGCATTTTCTCCTTTGCTCACAATGTTTTCTACCCTGCTGAAAACAATTTTCAATTTTTTCAAGGGTTGTTAATCTTTTACCACACAACCACATGTTTCAATTACCTTTTAGGGGGTAGCATTTGAAAACATTATGGGAACAAAGAAAAGATTTTAGCATCTGGCATTTTCTCATTATTCCATAATAGTGTCTACCTTTTAATTGACAAATTCACTCATTTGAGCAACATTTGATGATTGTCTGCAACAACTTTCAATTTAGATCATTCTACGTTTTTGTTAAGTAAAGATTAAAGACAATGGGCTGTTTTGTAAAGGTTTGATGCAGATAGAACTACTTGGCATAATTTTGTGTTACTCTGTATGGTCTATGTGCAATATTATGTTTTATTCTGTATATAGCATTTGATTTTTCCACAGAGGGGGGGACTAGATTTTTTTCCCCCTCATTTTTGATTGTTTTTTTCTCCCATTTACAGAATACACTAAGTAAGATGTACATGTATATGCATAATTTAGTTCTGATGTCACAAACTTTTGAATATGCATGAGCCTACTGTTGGCCCAGAATGAGAGTGATTTTTATGTTAACCCATTACCAAATAGAGTCGTAAAAACCAGGGATTGTTTGGTAAATGGTTAATGTTTCGCCTCCATCCAACAGACCGAGCAAGTCATCTCATAGTTATGGACCCATGCATCTTTGTCTATCATGAGATACACTGGGCCTTTGACAGTCAAAAAAATTTATTCATAGCAAAACAACGTTTTTACTCGGTCGGCTTGTGTGGACTGCGCAGACTGACCTAGGTTATTACTTTTTGCAGACGCATTAACCCTTTTCCATACAGTCCCGATTTTTAACGACCCTAAAGGAAAGGTCTTTTGAAAACATTTTGGTTACCAGCACTTTTCTCCTTTTCCCAAATTGTTTTCTACCCAGTCAAAGATCAGTTTCATAATTTGTGTTACATCGACATTGTTGTCTGCTAATTTTTCCAGTTCAAAGCCGTCTGAAATTTTCTTGTTTGGTAAAGAGTTAACCCTTTACCACACAACCCTGACTTTTAACAACCCCTGAGAAAGAAGCCTTTTGAAAACATTGTGGGAAAAGGAGAAATTGGTGGTAACCAGCATTTTCTCCTTTTCCCACAACGTTTTCTGCCCTTCACAAAACAGATTTCAAATTTTCAGTCACTTTTATTTTGTCGTCTGCAAATGCTTTCAGTTTGGACAAGCCTAAAATATTGTCGTTTGGTAATGAGTTAAACCTCCATTCCAGAAAGTACAGCTAATATATTGTGAGCCAAAAATAGTTTGTGCATGTTTTGGGGTTTTTTTGACAGTCTTTACCACTATGAAATTGTACATGTCAATATTTATTTAAACATTTTATTTCATTAATAGGAGTGATTGAATACAAAGTAGGGACCATAATAATTGATGTTCACCCATTTTGCCCAAAATGATGTGTGCATGTAATCCTTTCGTTAGTGTTGTTTGAAAACTCTGATGGGACAAAATGAAATTTTGCCCATTTTTAACATGGCCGTTTTCGAAAACAATGTTGAGGTTTTGCCCGAGCCCTGGTGTTTCTGTCATTGTGTATACTGTCTTAGTTGGCTCACAAAAACTTGGACATTTTCAAAAACTTGGACCATTTGTAATAACACTGTTGTTACAGAAGATATCTACTTACATCTTTGCGAGCCAAGGTTAGGATCACTACAGGGATCTTACCTTGGCTGATTGAGCCTGGTTTCGAGATTCCTGCGATGCACCCTCTATTGGATGCTGGTTATTACCCCCCTTTACATCATATTTCTAAAAGCCAATGAAATATCATTTTACAAACTGCTTACGAATACACATGAAGCGATAAGCAGACATCCATGTGGGTTTCCCATGTTTACCTTCTATTTGAAAGGTAGCGACCTTATTCTATTTTTATCAAAAATGAAATGCTACAAGCAATTTCATTCGTTGCAGCTTGAGCTGGCTGCATCCAATGAAAAAACGTATGGGGGGAATGTAAAAATCAAGCTCGATCCGCCAAGGGTAGAGTAGCGTAGTGAATCGTCAGCCTTGGCTTGCGAAGATGACCTACTTAAGATTTGTACTAGTTGGTCACTATTAAAATGGGAACCTGTGTAGCAAGGGCAGGTAACCATGAAAATATTTTTGACACAGTTATGCACCTTTCTCCATATAGAACTTTCACTGAAGTTCATGCAACTGCAGCGCAGCATTGGCACAAGCACTGCGAAGTATTGGCATTGACATGCAGTGCTCTTGTTTAATACTGAATTATCAAATTATCTTTTACTATGGATAGCCTTAGAAACACTTAACTCTTTACCAAATGACAAATTTATAGACTGGTCCAAATTGAAAGCATTTGCAGATGACAAAATAAATGACTAAAGAATCAAAATTTGATTTGGGAAGAGAAGAAAACATTGTTGGAAAAGGAGAAAATGCTGGTTGCCAGCATTTTCTCCTTTTCCCACAATCTTTTCAAAAGGCTTTTACGTCAGGGTCGTCAAAAGTTGTCATTGTGTAATGAAGGGTTAAGCATAATTTTAGCTGACCAAATTGTTTGTTAAACTTCTGGAACTGTTGTTTTGATTCTTGGGTAAACTCTTTACTATTAGACAACATGTTTGAAAGACTATACAGGATCTGTGTAATTTGCTGTTAAGGTGTGGGCCTTTAGGTTGATCTTTGGTCTAAGCTGTAGGGTTTTTTTTAGCTCACCTGAGCATGAGGTGCTCAGAGTGAGCTATTGTGATAATGCTGAGCCCGGTGAGCTCATGAAAATTGGTCAGAATGTTTGCCTCTATTATATCTCAGACGAGTTCGAAAATGGGTCATGTCGGTTCAAAAACTAGGTCACTAGGTCGAATCTTAGAAAAACCTTGTGTATGCTCTAGAGGCCACATTTCAGTCCGATACTCATGAAACTTGGTCAGATTGTTTGCCTTGTCTCGGCGAGTTCAAAAATGGGTCATGTTGGGTTAAAAACTAGGTCACTAGGTCAAATCTTAGAAAAATCTTGCATACGCTATAGAGGCCACATTTTCAGTCCAAAACTCTTGTTAGTTGGTCAGAATGTTTGTCTTGATGATATCTCAGATGAGTTCGAAAATGGGTCATGTTGGATCAAAAACTAGGTTACCAGGTCAAATGTTATAAAAACTTTGTGTATGCTCTGGAGTACACATTTTCAGTCTGATACTCCTGAAACTTGTATACGCTCTGGATGCCACATTTTCAGTCCAACACTCTTGAAAATTGGTCAGAATGTTTGCCTTGATAATATCGTGGATTAGTTCGAAAATGGTTCATGTTGGTTAAGAAACTAGGTCAATAGGTCAAATGTTATAAAAACATTGTGTATGCTCCTGAAACTTGTTCATAATATTTGTCTTGGT
The DNA here is from genome assembly GCA_943736015.1 of Tridacna crocea. Taxonomy (NCBI): domain Eukaryota; kingdom Metazoa; phylum Mollusca; class Bivalvia; order Cardiida; family Cardiidae; genus Tridacna; species Tridacna crocea. The sequence continues at coordinate 17,979,589 of OX031068.1, read as the reverse complement.
GATACCTTGAATGAGTTTGAAAATGGGTCATGTAGAGTCAAAAACTTGGTCACTGGGTCAAATATTTGAAAAACCTTGTGTACACTCTAGAGGCCACATTTTCTGCCTGATACTGTTCAAACTTGGTCAGAATGTCTGTTTTGGTGATGTCTCAAAAGAGTTCAATAATGGGTAATTGTTGGGTCAAAAACTAGGTCACTTGGTCAAATCTTAGAAAAACCTTTTGTACGCTGTAGAGGCCCATTTTCAGTCCAATACTCATGAAACTTGGTCAGAATGTTTGTCTTATTGATATCTCAAAAGTGTTTGATAATGAGTAATGTCTGATAAAAAAACTAGGTCACTGGGAAACTAGATTGAAAATGGTTCATGTTTGGTCAGTACACTCAGGTGAGTGATTTCAGGGCCATCATGGCCCTCTTGTGTGATGTGTCCTTGGGCAAGACACTTCACAGTCCAGGCCTAGAACTGGTGAAACCCAGGACATGCATAAATAAGTGAGCTGTTGCAGTAATATTACTGAAATTATGTTGAAAGCTTGGTCAGATATAATTTAGTCAACATTTTTTAACTCTGAAAGTAAACATCAAGGAAGATACATAACCCGGTCATTGTCTTCGTGATTGTTGTTGTGTGAAAGTCGCATTTTCTCATATCTGTCTTACATGTGTTTCTAAGATGTTCACTTCATATTGAGATATTGGGGTTAGTTGTCTATTCGACTTCTCCATTATGAAATGGGGAAGCCAAACAACAAAGGCAGGTAGCTATCAAAATAATTTTGACACAGTTTGCTCCCTTCAAGTTTTAGTTTTTACTTTAAATTAACCATAGCTGTGGCATTTGTATGTGGTGATCCTGTTGATTCTGTACCTGTATTTGATGCCGTCAATTTTGGCCAGCCTGGAATTTTGTTGGTTGGTAAAGAATTAACCCTTTACCAAATGATCCCTGGTTTTTACGACCCTGAGGTAGAAGCCTTTTCAAAACATTGTGGGAAAAGAAGAAAATGCTGGTAACCAGCATTTTCTCCTTTTCCCACAATGTTTATGACCGTGCTTGAAAAAAAATTCAATTTTTGAGTTACGTTTATTTTGTTGTCTGCAAGTGCTCTCAATTTGGACCAGTGTAAAATTTTGTTGTTTGGTAAAGACTTTAACACAAAATTTTTTTGTTGTTTAGATTTAGTTGTACTTCCTTACAAAGGCACCAGAATCTTGTGTTGGTATTCAGATAGTTTTAGCTATTACCTATAATGTACTTTCAGTAAAAAATGGTTGGTTGTTCCTTATTCTTTACAGTGCAAAAAAAAATACGAAAATGCTATGGCTGTAGACAACACAAAAATTCCAATGATTGCTTGACACTTTGCTACATAACAAAAATCAGATCTGTTCTAATTGACGGGATTATGGGTTATGCAAATAAAAGAGTAGAATATATTTTGGGAAAAAGCTTGATGCAGATATTTTCTCCTTTTTCCGCAATATTTTCAGAAGTCATCCTCCGGAAAGTTTTTATAACATGAAGATGCAGGGATGAAGAAATTTGGATGCATGTGCTTGTTCTTCCTAGTTGGCTAATTTGGGGGAAAGGAATTATGCGGTAATCAACTATTGCAAGTTGGACTCTGTTTGTCTTGGTTTTCATTTTGTCTGAAATTCTGTTGTCATGACATTACTAATTTGTTTTTCTCTTTCAAATCATTCTAACAAAACTTTTGCAGTATTGTCCTACCAAAAGACAAAATTTTAGACTAGTTCAAATTGAAAATACTTGCAGACAAAATAAACATAACTAGAAAATTGAAATGTTACAAGTAGGGTAGAAAACATTGTTGGAAAAGGAGAAAATGCTGGAAAGCAGTATTTTCTCCCTTTCCCACAATGTTTTCTAAAGGCTGTCTATCTCAGGATCGTAAAAACCAGGGATAGTTTGGTAAAGGGTTAACCCTTTACCACACAACCCTGACTTCTAACGACCCGGAAAAAGAAGCCTTTTGAAAACATTGTAGGAAAAGGAGAAAATGCTGATAACCAGCATTTTCTCCTTTTCCTACAATGTTTTCTACCCTTCCCAAAACAAATTTTAATTTTTCTGTCATGTTTATTTTGTCGTCTGCAAATGCTTTCAATTTGGACTTGTCTATAAATCTATTGTTTTGGTAAAGAGTTAACTCTTTACCAAACGACAAATTTTTGGTTTGTCAAAATCGAAAGCATTTGCAGACGACAAAATAAAAGTGACTGAAAATTTGAAATTTGTTTTGTGATGGGTAGAAAACATTGTGGGAAAAGGAGAAAATGCTGGTTACCAGCATTTTCTCCTTTTACCACAATGCTTTCCAAAGGCTTTTTTACTCAAGGTCGTCGAAAGTAGGGATTGTGTGGTAATGGGTTAGATTGCAATTGTCTGAGTGTTGGTCTAGAATGACAATGTCCATTGGGTCCTCTTGGTGATTTTATAGTTGAAATACTAAGTTGTGGTTCTTATAGACTGTACATTTCTGTAAGGCTGTACCAAACTATCCCATTTTTGACATCTTAACTCTTTCACCAAATGCCAAAATTTTAGACTGGTCCAAATTGAAAGCATTTGCAGACAACCAAATGGATATAACTTAAGAATTGAAATCTGTTTTAGGAAGGTAGGAAAACATAGTGGGAAAAAGAGAAAATGCTGTTTACCAGCATTTTCTTCTTTTCCCACAATGTTTAAAAAGGCTTCTTACACAGGGGTGTTAAAAGTAGGGATTGTATGGTAAAGGGTTAAAGGGAAGAAGGATTTGAAAACATCATGAGGAAAAGATACAATTATTGGTAACAAGATTTCTAAGGATTAGATCTTTACCAAACAATCTTGGATTTTCATGTATCTGAGAAAGAAGCTTTTTGAAAATATTATGGGAAAAGAAGAAAATGTGGGTAACCAGCATTTTCTCCTTTTCGCACAATGTTTTCTATATCTGCCAAAACAAATTTTAATTTTTTGAGTCACGTTAATTTTGTAATCTGCATCACTATGCTTTCAATTTCGACCACTCCTAAATTTTGTCGTTTGGTAAAGAGTTTACTAGCATACTTCCGATACAAGAGGCCTTTCAGATTTTTGGTCATATCATTAAATTAATACATACATGTTTTATCATACGCACTCAGGTGAGCTATAATGGATCGACTTAGCCCTCCTTAAATCGGATTGATTTGCAAACTTGATAACAATTTTGTAAAGATGTTTTTTATGTAATCTTCAGAATGTGCATCGACAGATCAAAATTGTTTTTCACAAATGGGCTTTTTTTTATGTCCAAAATGATATAATGTCAGTTTCAATTTTTTTCCCACCATTTTTCTTTCTTACATGTGTTTTAAAAAGTTATGTGTATTAAAATTCACAAAGAATATGATTTTGTTGAACTTAGTTATTCATAACCCTTAACTCATTACCAAACAACAAAATTTTAGGTTTGTCCAAATTGAAAGCATTTGCAGACGACAAAATAAAAGTGACTGAAAATTTGAAATTTGTTTTGTGAAGAGTAGAAAAAATTGTTGGAAAAGGAGAAAATGCTGGTTACCAGCATTTTCTCCTTTCTCACAGTGTTTTATACAGGCTTCTTTCTCAGGGTCGTCAAAAGTCGGGATTGTGTGGTAATGGGTTAAATAAAACCTTTGTTAGCCCTTTATTAACCGTTTACCAAACAATTCCAGGATTTTATGACCCTGAGATAGAAGCCTTTTGAAAACATTGTGGGAAAAGGAGAAAATGCTTGTAACCAGCATTTTCTCCTTTGCTCACAATGTTTTCTACCAGCTGAAAACAATTTTCAATTTTTCAGTTACGTTTATTTTGTTGTCTGCAAGTGCTATCAATTTGGACCAGTCTAGAATTTTGTCGTTTGATAGATTTAATCCATTGTTAGCCCTTTATTAACCCATTACGACAAAATCCCTACTTTTGACGACCCTGAGAAAGCAGCTTGTAGAAAACATTGAGGGAAAAATAGAAAATGCTAATTACCAGCATTTTCTCCTTCTCCCACAATGTTTTCTACTCTTCACAAAACGAATTTCAAATATTCGATCACTTTTAATATGTTGTCTACAAAAGCTTTCGATTTGGAAAAGGCTAAAATATTGTTGTTTGGTAAAGGGTTAAACAATCAAGGATTAACTTGACTGAATCACTTACCATCTGGGAAAAGACTAGAAAATATTGTGGGAAAAGGTGATTTACAGGCATTTTCTCCTTTTCCCACAACATTTTCTACCCATCCGTAGGCAGATCTGTCCTGTCATGTGACCCATAAATGCCTATAAATGCCGTTCTGTATGAACAAATCCCAGGAAAAAACCAAGAGCCGTCAGAGACGGGTTATGCTCCCGGAACATAGTTTCCTGGTTTCTCAATTAAGGCTGCATCACGGAAAAAGGGGACTTCATGGAAAGAGTTGTTTTTCACTAGGTTCTCCTTTATCAGTGCTCAAAACTTTGTGAAATTTCAAATCTGAACTTGTGGGATTGTTGCCCAGGTACCTCTCTTCCTTTTTCTCAATTTCAGGCTGCGTCTCGGAAAAAGGGGGCTTCATGTAAAAAATTGTTTTATGTAATATTTGATACATGACTGCTCAAAATTTTATGAAATTTCGAATTTTGAAACTTGTAAAACAAGATATAACCATGAAATGTTGAAAACAAGAGGGCCATGATGGCCCTGTATCGCTCCACTGGCTAATTCGTAAAAACACTACAAACAAAACATTACATTATTTGGCCAACTGGTTTCAAATTTGAGGACAAACAATTTTTTTCCATAAAAACCTACAAAAAAGTTGTGACCCCTGGGCAAATCCAATTTTGACCACAAAGCTATAATTACTTGAATCCTGGTGGAGGTCTACAAGATTAAGCCCCATACCAAATAATATAGGTCTAGAATGTGTGGTTATAAACAAGAAGATTTTCAAATTTTTCTCAATAAAAGGCCCTGTAAAACATAAAATCCATGAGACAGGGCTAAATTTAGTGGTCGTAGTCTTTATTATGGTTAGTAATAAGATGACTTAGAAAGTTTTCATCACAAAAACCCATGTAAAACTTGTGACCCCTGGTGTGGGGACAAACTTGACCCTAAGGCTATATTTGACCACTGGGCTATCATTTGGGCACTCTGGGTAGAGGTCTACTAGATAAAGCTACATGCCAAATTTGGTAGCCCTAGGCCCTATGGCTAGGTACCAGAAGGATTTTAAAGTTTTCCCTATGTAAGCCCATATAAAAATTGTGACCCCCGGGGTGGGGCCAATTTTGACCCTAGGCCTATTATTTGAAGGAACTTGGTAGAGGTCCACTAGATAAAGCTACATGCTGAAATTGGTAGCCCTAGGCCTTATGGTTTCAGAGAAGAAGATTTTTAAAAATTTTCAATATTTTTCAGTTTTGTGGCCATGAGTTTTTGAAGGAATAAAATTCTTTCAAGGAATTCTGAAAAGGACCATGGCAGGATCATTTCTGTGAAGTTTCATCAAAATTGGATGGGTAATTTCAGAGAAGAAGATGTTTGAAATAAAAGTTAACGCACGCACACACGGACGGACGGACGCACAGACGGAAGGACGGACGGATGCCCTTCGGGGAGCATAATAAAAGTGCAGAGGTTCTCTTGTTTTTATTTGAAAAGGACTATGGATTATGTAAAGCAACCCTCTTTAACCCTTTACCAAACAACAAAATTTGGGATGTGACCAAATTGAAAGCATTTGCAAACTACAAATTAAACATTGATGAAATGATGATTTCTCTCTTTCATAGAGTAGAAAACACTGAGGGAAAAGGAGAGAATGCTGATTACCAGTGTTTTCCAAAGACTTCTGGTCTTTGGTTGATTATGAGTAATTTCACCTTTTCCCACAGTGAAAACAACAATGAAATCCAATGAATGGTTTGAGAGAAGAAATTTTTCAAAGATTTTACTTTATACCATAAAAGGAAAATGAAACTCCCATAAAAGCCATGTTTTTTGACGGATCATTTTTTTTTTTAAAGGAATTCTATAAACCTCTACCTAAGAAACATTCCTGCAAAATAATAATGCTATCCAATTAGCGGTTGGGGAGGAGAAGATTTTTAAAGGTTTTTACTTTGGTTGCCATGGCAACCAGAATTCTTCATGGAACACAATTATTTGAAGGAATTTGAAAGAGGATCACCTAAGGAACATTCCTGTGAAATTTAGTAAAAATCCAGTCAGTAGTTTCTGAGAGGAAGTTTTTTAAAGAAAAAGTTTACAGACGAACGAACAGACGGACGGACTGACAGACGGACGCACAACGGACACAACGCCATGACAATAGCTTGCTTTCGGCCAGTGGAGCTAAAAACCAAAATTTGGCTATTTCAAAGGTTTTTTTTTTTATCAGGATTAGACATCCCCTTATTGGACAGTGTAGATAAAAAATCAGACTATATGTTCTGTGCAATCTGATCTTGATCAACACTGTCTGTAAAAGGTCCTTGAGTTGCACTTAACCCTTTACCTCATCAGGCATTTCTATTGTATCTCTAATTAACCCTAAATAACAGTAAGGAAGAAGCTGTTTCTTATTTGTATATGACACCTTTTGATAGTGTAGAAAACATTGTGGCAAAAGGTGAAATTCCCCGTCATGAGTAATGTGTAGAAATGTGTATCTATGGTGTAAAGGGTTAACAGCCTATGAATTAACCCTTTACTCCATAGATACTCATTTCTACGCATTGCTTGAAGGAGACTTTGAAAAACATTGTGGCAAAAGGTGAAATTGCTTCAAATCTACGAAGAATATGACATGCGCAGACAACGAGTCGCGCTTCTGCGAAGCGACTAATGACATGCGCAGACAACGTCTACCGGAGAGCTGAATGCGATCACGTGATTTGGTCATGTGACGGACAAAATGGACGTTGTAATATAGCCAAACTGAAACCGTATGGCCTTGCAAAATTTAGCGGTTTTACCTCATCTTCTCACCGAATATTATCGTAAGGTGATCAAGTCAAGATTACACAATTCATATGAATTGCATGATAGGGTGTCAGTTGACACACTTACATTTTCAGCAATCCCGGAATTGAATTCGTCAGACTCAGTTGCTGGATTCGCTACCTTCAATCTGAAAGTTTGCTCCGAAGCTATTTTTGTTATTTCCCCGCAAACCTTCAAAGCAGACCTCTTTTAACCCTTTACTCCATAGATACTCATTTCGATGCATTGATACTCATTTCTATGCATTGCCTTTGAAAAACGTTGTGGCAAAACGTGAAATTGCTCGTGACGAGCAATTTCACCTTTTGCCACAATGTTTTCTATGCTATAAAAGAGTGTCATATACACATAAGAAACAGTTTTCATCCTTGCTGTTATTAAGGGTGAAATAGAGATACCATTGAAATGCCTTGTGCGGTAATGGGGTTAAGACATCTTGAATTGATACGATCTTACCAGCATCTTTTCAAACCGCTCTGTGCGACAGAATTTCCAATGACAGCTAATAAAATGAGCATGAGACAAAATAGCTTCAAAGCAAACTTTCAGACTGAAGGTAGAGGATTTGCCACCTTGCAAGTTAGCTAAAATGGTTTAACCACTTTCAGGAAAAAGGTATCATAAGTGGCAAATTTTTCATATTTTTTTTTTTGTTGGCAGGATTTCTTTATGTGTAGACTGGAGTGGGATACAGAACTTCTCTACTACATTATTTAGACTTTGTGTTGTCCGTATATGTAGACCCTATGGATAAAGATTTAGTCATGACAATATTTTGTACCGTTTTAATCCTTTACCCCATGAGGCATTTCTATGGTATCTCTACTTGACCCTAAGTAATAGCAAGGATGAAGCTGTTTCTTATGTGTAGATGACACCGTTTGATTTGATAGTGTAGAAAACATTGTGGCAAAAGATGAAATTGCTCGTCATGAGCGATTTCACCTTTTGTCTCAATGTTTTCCAAAGTCTCCTACAAGCAATGCATAGAAATGCGTATCTACGGAGTAAAGAGTTTTAACACCTACCATGCTATATTAATATAATGGATCACTTCAAATAGGAAAAGAATCGATAGTACCCAATTTTCATTGTTGTTATGGCCAGAATATGGAACAAAGTATGGGACAGTTTAGATCCAAGATCAGACCACATGTTCTATGCAATCAGATCTTGATCTACACTGTCTCAAAAACAACTTAACCCATTCCAGTACTTTATGGATAAAAAAGATATCATTTTGAATATGCTTAAAAAAATGTTGTGTTTGAGAGATAAAGAAAATGTATGTTTACACACATTACCCAATGTTGGTAACTAACATGAAAAAGGTTCATACATGTAGCAATGTAACAATATGTATAATTATCCTCATTGTGTCAAAAGAAGAAACTGTGTATTGTGAGCAACTACTTTTTGACTTTTTTCAAAATTTGCTTGAATAGAATAAGGTAAGCACAATCAATCAACAGATCAATCATTCTGTATTTCAGCAGACCTAAACTAGAAAAATGTATGAAAGTGGTGAAGAGGCCCATGAAAATATCCATGTTGAACCATACATTGTTGCAGTTGATATTGGTTCGTCAAGTCTTCGAAGTCACATATATACAAAACATGGAGCAATTAAGGGCACAAGCTCTAAAAAGGTAAGTGGATAAAATATTGATCTGTATTGCAGATGTTACAGGGTTTATTTTCAGAAAAAATTCTTCATATAACAATCTGCAGTTTAGGCACATTTTGTACAGCTGCATCTTGATCAGCACCTGCCTGGCAAATAAAGGGTTAACTCATTACCAAACGACAATATTTTAGGCTTGGTCCAAGTCGAAAGCTTTTGCAGACGACAAAATAAAATTGACTGAAAATTTGAAATTTGTTTTGTGAAGTAGAAAACATTTTGGGAAAAGGAGAAAATGCTTTTCCCACAATGTTTTCTAAAGGCTTCTTTCTCAGGGTTGTCAAAAGTAGAGATGGTGTGGTAATGGGTTAACTGTTTACTCCACAAGTATTATTTTTGTGCATTAACAGTTGATAGGTGTAGAATTTACCTTTCTTATACAAACAATTTATTGTTGCATTTATCTTGATGTTTTTCTGACAGAATAAGCAATGTGTATTGTTTTTCCATTAAAGATGGCCTTTCAGATTTTGGGATGAAAATTTTACAGAAATACAAAAAAAATCATCCATATACTCCCAAAGCCTTATAATTTTATTTTATAAAACCCCAGTAGTCGAAAACTATCCGACAACAAGAGAAATTAGAGATTTACTACAGCCCAGGTCGACAATGAAGGAAAACACCGTCTATTTTTACATCAGCAACTCGCTCATTTACATACCGGAAATACACAGACGGAGCTTCAAACATAGTGTCTGAAATACTAGACATTATGGAAAATAATTACATGTTTGTTATGCTATGGAATTTAAGAGTCATCAGTCACATGCCAGTCACTTAACATTCCCACTATGCTTTTTTGATTTTTGGCGGGAAATCTAAAAATAGCTTAAGAGGCTACGTAGCCTACATAAGGGAATACCGTCAGAAGAAATTTTTCTTGGTAATTTTATGATTCTTACTTATTGATGATTTGTATTGTTTTTTAATATGAATTTCAGTGATATATATATTTTTTGATTTGGTGAGATGTGAAAATTCTAAGTTCCCACCTTTAACATACAACCTTTCTGATCTTTCTTTCTGTACCAAATTTACCCATGTTTCAGATACCCTGTCCCGAAGGAAATGCTTTTGAAAAAATTGTTGGAAAAGGAGAGATGGATTTTCCCATTACATTTTTTCATATCAAATGCAAATGTTTTCAGTATGCTTTTATAAGGCCTGCAACACACAAAAAGGGGCATTTGGACATTTGCGCAAAGTGTTGTCTCAGATCAGCCTGCACAGTTTGCGCAGGCTTATCCGAAACAACACTTTCTGTTTTTATATAATTTTCTGTTTTGTACAAGTCTACTTTAGCACAAAATCTAATGTGGTAAAATGCCGCCCTGGATTAGCCTGTGCTGACAGTGCAGGCTGATCTGAGACGACACTTTAGGCAAATAACTGAATGCCCCTTTTTGCGTGTTTCAAGCCATTTGGAAATTTCAAAATCTTTGTTGTCTTATAATGAGTTAATTCCATCATGACCTTTGTTTCTGAATAGATTACAGTGCTACACCCTAAGCCAGGTTGGGTGGAAATGGATGCTCAAGTTTTGTATCAGCAAACAGTTGACTGTATTGCAGAATCAGTGAAAGGTATTTATTTAATCCTTCCCTTTACTCCATAGATACTCATTTCTACGCATTGCTTGTTAGAGCCTTTGGAAAACATTGTGGCAAAAGGTGAAATTGCTCGTCACGAGCAATTTCACCTTTTGCCACAATGTTTTCTATGCTATCAAAAGGTATCATATACACATAAAAAATGGCGTCATCCTTGCTGTTATTTAGGGTCAATTAGAGATACCATAGAAATGCCTTATGGGGTAAAGGGTTAAAACATTAAGGATAAAGGATAAAATACTGGTGACCAGCATTTTCTCATTTTCCCACAATGTTTTCTATCCTCCTAGAACAAATTGCAGTTTTTGAGTCATGTTAATTTTGTTGTCTGCAAATGCTTTCAATTTGGACCAGTCTAAAATTTTGTCGTTTAGTAAAGTGTTAACAGCATTTGCAGAGGACAATAATTATTGAAACATGTTTTGTATAATAAGACATGTCTTGTAATGGACAAAAAACTTTTGGAAATAGGATGAGATGGCTTGTTATCAAAACTTTTTTTCTCAGGGTCATTAAAACATGGAATTACCGTGTATGTGGTATTCGGGTAAAGTCTAACAGATAACTGTTCATTCGGCTTTTTAACTCTTTACCACACAATCCCGACTTTTAACGACTCTGATAAAGACACCTTTCGAAAACATTGTGGGAAAAGGAGAAAAATGCTGGTAACCAGCATTTTCTCCTTTTCCCACAATGTTTTCTACCCTTTATTTTGTCATCTGCAAAATTTAATGCTTTCAGTTTGGAACAGTCTAAAGTTTTGTCATTTGGTAAAGAGTTAAAACATTGTGACTTACAGAGAAATTGCACAAAATATCTTGTTTTAAATAAATTTATAAGTACATAAAGTTGCAGGGTAGCAATCCAGGGTTACAATGGTCCCCTTGTTTTTTTGATTAAAGGTAAAAATCACTTAAGGAAAAGGAGAAATAACCTGTAACGAGGAAACCTTTCATGCTTGTCCAGATTGAATGTAATCGCAGATAACATATACTTAACCATTTTCCTGATGACAAACTTTTGGGCGTGTCTGAATTAAAAGCAATTGCAGATGACAATTTCGATGGGGTTCAAATAGTGCAATTTTTCTTTGATAGGGCAGAAAACATTGTGGGAAACGGTGAAAATGCTAGTTACCAGCATTTCTCCTTTTCCCACAAGGTTTTCAAAAGGCTTCTTTCCTTGGGGTGTCAAAAGTCAGCATGGTGTGGTAAAGTGTAAAATTATGGGATAGTTTCTGAAAGAGCAGATCACATTGTTCGAAAAGGAGAAAGCACTGGTTACAAAAACTTTTTCCTGTTCCCATAATGTTTTCAAAACCTTCTCTCTCTTTGTCTTTAAACCTTTACCATACAATCCCGACTCTTAACCACCCTGTGAAAGAAGCCCTTTGAAAACATTGTGGGTAAAAAAGGAGAAAATGCTGGTGACCAGCATTTTTTCCTTCTCCCACAATGTTTTCTACCCTTTCAAAAAACAAATTTCAATTTTTCAGCCACCATTGTATTGTCATCTGCAAATGCTTTCAATTTGGACCAGTCTAAAATTTTATTATACCCAGTCTTTTTTTGTGAAAGGATTAAATAGGAACATGAAATGATGAGAATTTTCCTACAATTATGTATTTTGCTTTTTTTTTTTGTCAATTTTCAGCAGCAGGAATTCGAATGAAAGATGTGACATGTTTAGGTATTGCTACTCAGAGGAATACATTTCTTACATGGGATAGGTATAAGATTGCAGACTTCTTTTAACTTTAAATTCTTTACCACACAATGATGCCTTTTAACGACCTTGAGAGAGCAGCCCAATAAATACATTGTTGGAATAGGAGAAAATGCTGGTAACCAGCATTTTCTCCTTTTATCACAAAATTGTCTACTCATCAACGAAAACTTGCATTACATGACCCACTATAAAATTGTCTTACGCAAATGCTTTTAATTTGGATAGGTCAAAATTTCGTTGGTTAATCTATTACCACACAATCCCTACTTTTGACGCCCCTAAAAAGGAAAGAAGCTTTTAGAAAACATTGTGGGAAAAGGAGAAAATGCTGGTAACAAGCATTTTCTCCTTTTCCTACAATGTTTTCTTCCCGTCACAAAATAAATTTAAAATTTTCTGTCACTTTTATTTTGTCGTCTGCAAATGCTTTCAACTTGGTCAAAATGAAAGCAGTGGGAGGCAACAAATCAAATGGAACTCAAAATTGATGGCTTTTTGTTTAGAATGGTAGGAAACATTGTGGGGAAAGAAGAAAAGACTGGGTACCAGCATTTTTTTCTTTTTTCTATATAATTTTCAATGGCCTTGTTTGTCAGGGTCATTAAACCTTTACCAAACGACAAAATTTTAGACTTGTCCAAATTGAAAAGACTTGCAGAAGACAAATGTAACTAAAAAACTGAAATTTATTTCCAGCAGCAAAGAAACATTGCTCGAAAGTGAGAAAATGCTGGTTACCAGCATTTTCTCCTTTTCCAACAATGTTTTCAAATGGCTTCTATTCCAGGGTCGTAAAAACCAGGGATTGTTTGGTAAAGGGTTAAAAGTTGAATTATTAAGTAAAAGGTATATGATACTACCTCAGCAAAAGAATCGGACCAATTCAGTGAAGAAAAACAGCCAAAAATGTTCGAAATTCTGACTGACGTAAAAAGTCCCCATTATGCAATAATGGCTTCATGAATATGGAGATCCTGTTACTTGATATACATGTATATTATAACTTTGTGATTGCCAAAAAGTGATACTTCTATAAGTGGCATACTGAAGTGTCCCAAAGGACCAAGATTATATCAAAAATCCGATTTAACATGAAAAGGCAAAAACAAAACATTTGGAAAACACAGAGACAGATAGACAGAGTGGAAAAGAGATAAATATTTACCTTGAGAGAGAGAGAGAGAGAGAGAGAGAGAGAGAGAGAGAGAGAGAGGAGTGGAGGGGCAGGCAAAGGCAGAGAGGCACAGAGATGGGAGAGAAAGAGTGTTTTAAATTTTGTTTAAACTTTTTTAATTTCCCAGTGAGACTGGTGAACCATTCCACAACTTTATCAGTTGGCAGGACATGAGAGCAAGAGATTATGTAAAGACCTGGAATCATTCTTATACTCTGAAGGTAAATGAGTTTGTAGACCTCAAGGTGTGCTTTTGTGACCAGACACTGTCTGTCTTTCACCAGAAGTATGTGGTCTGCTGTCAACCTTTAACCCTTTACCAAACAGTCCCAGGTTTTCAAGACTCTTGAGTCTTGAGACAGGAGCCTTCTGAAAACATGGTGGGAAAAGGAGAAAATGCTGGTAACCAGCATTTTCTCCTTTTCCCACAATGTTTTCTACTCTGTGAAAGTCAAGTTTCATTTATTGAGTTATGTTTATTTTGTCACCTGCAAGAGTCTTCAATTTGGACAAGTCTAGAATTTGTTGTTTTGTAAAGAGTTAATATAAAATTTCAGCTAAAATCTTCAAAAATGTGTAGATGTCTGAAACCAGAAACCAGCATTGAAACTTGGTATGAATAAGCAGTGTCACACAAAAAAGATTTTTGAACTGTCGACTGAATGACAAATTTGTGGACCACTCTGAATATAATTCTTTATTAAACAGCCGCTGGATTTCGTGTCTCTTTGAAAGTAGCCTTTCGAAAACATTTTGGATAAAAGAGTAAATACTTGTTACCAGCCTTTCTTCTTTTTCCACAATATTTTCTTCCCAAAGCGAATTTCTCTTTTTTTTTGTTTTAGTCACTTTAATTTTGTCATATGTTAACCCATTACCACACAATCCCTACTTTTGACGCCCCTGAGAAAGAAGCCTTTTGAAAACACTGTAGGAAAAGGAGAAAATGCTGGTAACCAGCATTTTCTCCTTTTCCCACAGTGTTTTCTACCCTTCCCACAACAAATTTCATTTTTTTAGTCACTTTTATTTTGTCGTCTGCAAATGCTTTCAATTTGGACCAGTCTAAAATTTTCTCGTGTGGTAAAGAGTTAATGCTTTCAGTTTGGAACAGTCTAAAATTTGATTGTTTGGTAAAGAGTTAAATAAAAAAGCTAGGTTGAGTTTTGACTTATTTTTGGGTGGGGGCATATTTTCTGCTGCTTTGTGCTATTGATTTATTGCTGGTAAAACTTGAGAGATCTTCTTGACTAGAATGAAATGGACTAGAGTTTTATATTTTGCATTTAGCATGTTATGGGAATAGCAATCTTGTCGGATTTCTCATATTGTTTCCTGGTCAAAGATTAAACATCCCGGGTGATTATAATAATTTGAGTCATATACCCATAAAAGGACATTTAAACTAGAGCACAGGTCTGGCACATGGGGTTTAGCCCTTTCCCAAATGTTTAATTTTGGACCCTTCAAACTCAAAAGAGTCTGCATACAACAATTTTAGATTTGGGGTAAATTGCAGAAAGTTCTCAAAAACGGTAGAAAACACTTTGGGAAAAGGAGAAACTGCTCATTACGAGCAATTTCTCCTTTTCCCACAGTGTTTTCAAAAGACTTTTAGTGCAGACACATAGAAACCAGGGCTTGTTTGGGACAGGGTTAACTCATTACCAAACAACAACATTTCGGGCTTGTCCAAATCGAAATCGAAAGCATTTGCAGATGACAGTACAAAGTAACTGAAAATTTGAAATTTGTTTTGTGAAAAGTAGAAAACATTGTGGGAAAAGGAGAAAATGCTGGTTATCAGCATTTTCCCCTTTTCCCACAATGTTTTCTAAAGGCTTCTTTCTCAGGGTCGTCAAAAGTAGGGATTGTGTGGTAATCGGTTAAAGCATGTTCATGGCACATGGTACAAAGTAAGTTATTGCAGCATATTTATAGAAGATATTTCCCGAAGATCTAATTTATTGAACAGCCCAAGTGAATCAAGAAGCAGAATAGCCCTTTGGCATGCAGAAAATTGACAGATAGCTTTTGACCCACGTCAGCCCTTGCAGATTGTGTGAGCTGACCTGATTCATTAGTTTTTTGCAAATGCATCAATCCTTCGCCACACTACCCAAACTTTAACAACCCTGGGAAAGAAACTCATTTGAAAACTTTGTGCGAAAAGGAGAGGAGAAAATGCTGGTAAGCAGCATTTTTTCCTTTTTCCGAAACGTTTTCTACCCATCAAAAAAAAAAGAAATCACCATTTTAGCAACATTTAATTTATTGTCTGCAAATGCTTTTAATTTGGACCAGTGTGAAATTTTGACGTTTGGTAAAGAGTTAACCCATTACCACACAATCCCTACTTTTGACAACCCTGAGAAAGAAGCCTTTAGAAAACATTGTGGGAAAAGGAGAAAATGCTGGTAACCAGCATTTTCTCCTTTTCCCACAATGTTTTCTACCCTTCGCAAAACAAATTTCAAATTTTAAGCCACCTTTATTTTGTCGTCTGCAAATGCTTTTGATTTGGACAAGTTTAAAATTTTGTGGTTTGGTAAAGAGTTAAACCCCCCCCTTTTTATAGAGTGTTTAATAATTAGATTTATTTGTTTACATATTACCTTTCATTGCAGCTTTATGAATGCTTGTATTATCATTGGCTTTTATACTCCTTCCATCACTTCCATGTTTTCATTTCAGTTTTTACATGGTGGCTCCAAATTCCTTCATACCTTGACAGGAAAGACAAGGTACTTATCTGCCAGTGTTTTAAAGTTTATGTCTGGTCAGGTAATGGTCATTTTGTTCTTGTCATAACCCCTTCCCCATCCCCAACCCCCCACCCACACATAACAAAGATCACTGCTGGGAAGATGTGTTATGCACTTAAGTCAGGTTGTCCATTTGGTTGGTTATTTGCATTTATTTATTGTCGCTACCGGTTGCCCATCTGAGCGATGCCCCCAGAAGATGGTTAGTTGTTACGAGGGATAGTGCAGGGATACAGTTCGAAACTACTGAGTGCTTTGCCTGGTTCTTTAACGTGCTGGGCGTATAGCACTGTCACACAGGACCTTTGTTTAATGTCTCATCTGAAAGACTATTAGTAATTTTAGTTAGCGGGGATTCAAACCCACAACCTGTAGTGACCCGAAACATTATGTTCATAGGTCCTACGCTCTACCTACTGAGCGATATCGGCTGGTAGGTTGTCCATTTGTCTACCTATCAGTTAGTATATCTGAAATTTATGGCTTTGTCATTCAGCCAATTTAGCTAAAATCTCAATAAAAATCCTCCCAGCCTGTGAACTCGGATTATTTTGTAAATTTCATCATGCTTGGTCAACTGTTATCTTATATCAGGTGGTGGCGACATCCATCAACCAGATATTGTTCTTGTTTATTCAACGCTTTCAACCCTGTGAAGAAAACCTTTTGAAAACAGGAAACACTGTTGGAAAAGGAGAAAATGCTGGTAACCATTTTGTCATTTGGTAAAGAGTTAACTCTTTACCATACAAGAAAAGTTTTAGACTGGTCCAAATTGAAAGCATTTGCAGACGACAAAATAAAGGTGACTAAAAAATTGAAATTTATTCTGGGAAGGGTAGAAAACACTGTGGGAAAGGGAGAAAATGCTGGTTACCAGCATTTTCTCCCTTTCCTACAGTGTTTTCAAAAGGCTTCTTTCTCAGGGGCGTCAAAAGTAGGGATTGTGTGGTAATGGGTTAAGTAGAAATCATGCAAGTTTTCTCTTCTAGCTGGCAGGTCCAAGTAGTTACAGTAAATAGGTGCCATGTTCTGACAATATAGTGTGTGATGTAATTTTGTGATGTATCATCTCATTCAAGTCATCACATGATAATGGATCCTTATCATCCATTTCCGCTGACAGCTAAATTGTGTGGTAGAATGGTTCTTTGACATACAGAAACGTTTTACTAAAACCAAAAAAAGATTTCTTGACTCAAGTCTGCCCACGCAAACTGCACAGGCTTGCCTTACAGGATACTTTTTGCATTGAATGGCCTTTTTCACAGAGCATTGCCCATATATGGCTTGCATCGTGTGAAAAGGAGCATTTTGACGTATAGCATCATCTGCATGTGTTGGCAGATCTGTGATTTCAAAACTGTGATTTCAAAATGAGGAGGGGGAATGTTATGTTAAGGATATTTTATTGAAAATTGAAAGAAAATTACCAGTTTTGACTAAATTAGAAAATTAGGTAATAATGAAAATATGTGTACTTATGTATTGAAAGGATTAAACTGCAATCACTATCCTAAAGTAATTCAATTAAAAATACCTGTATACAGCCGGTGAGCAAAAACGCTGTTAAATTTCAAACAATTTAGAATGGTACAGAAATCAATCCTTTGTATAAACATGGATAAATTACCGACACATGTGGTGTAATTGATAAGAAGTAACACTTTGTATTAGAAACCGAACATTGCTCAACAGAAAAATTTATCATTGGTGTCCGCGGAGGGTCGGATACAATGTAATTTGCATATGGGCCGAAACCTCCGTCTGAAAATTGAGGCTGCAACAGAGAAGCATCCATTTTCCTTTATTTACCATATCAGGACGAAGGTCAAATATAGTCACGTGACAGAATGTATGATTATCATACAAATCTACCTGAGTGTATAATGGTTATCAAAAATCTTCGATTCAAAAACCGGAAAAGACAAGTCTGTTTACATTGAAGGTCGCAACTCAGCGAAATGCATTTTCTGTCGACCGTAATCTAAGCAATCTTGCAACCGTCAGGCGCAACATTTGGCATGAAGTTATAAGAATGACAAAATTTTGATAAAATATAGACAAAAAAAGTTAAAATAGGCTGAAAATGAGTATTAGGGCCTTCTTAATAGACTGTTCCCCTTTCCCTGAAAAAAGTTCAACAGGTAGACTGTAACAATGCCAATGGGTTGTGAAATGAGAGTGCCCTGTCAGCTTTTTTTATGGCACCCTGTATGTTTATTAGATGAATAAATTATTAAATAGTGTAATATCACACTATGCTCATATCAGAGGTGTTTAACCCTCGCCCAAGCAAGCCCTGGTTTTAACGTATCTGCAGTAAAAGTCTTGGAAACACTGTGGGAAAAGGACAAATTGCTCATAACGAGTAATTTCTCCTTTTTCCACAGTGTTTTCTACCCCTTTTGAGAACTTTCTGCAATTTTCTCCAAATATAAAATTGTCATCTGCAAACTCTTTCGGTTTGGAAGGGTCCAATATTCGTTGTTTGGGAAAGGGTTAATACTAGAACATTCCGTCGGTTTACTTCAAAAACCTCATAACTACAGCTTATTTCAAGTTGTAGATAGGAGGTTTTTGAAGTAAACTGACGATTTGTAGTTTGTATATTACACTGAAAACAAGAGAAATTATGTGATACAGAAATGTCACACATTAGACAAAGATTATACTACATGTTCCATGCAGTCTGATCTTGATTTATACTGTCTGTAAAAGTGTGCCAAGTAAGGCTCAGCAGCCTCAGTGAGGATAAAGTAACTATGGAAGTCTCCCTGCATCATTTCAGGTTACTTTGAGATTACTATGGTTACTGGATAATATACCAAATGTGAGTATTCAAAGTTTTATGAACTCTTTATCATGCAAGCCCTAGTTTTCACAACCTTAGGAGGGAAATCTTTTGAAAACCATGTGGGAAAAGGAGAAAATGCTGGTAACCAGCATTTTCTCCCTTTCCCACAAGGTTTTCTACAGTTTTAGAGACAAATTTCCTAAATGGAATCACTTTTAATATGTCATCAGCAAATGCTTTCAGTATAGACCAATCTAAAGTTTTGTCGTTTGGTAAAGTGTTAATTGTTCACCAAAATTTTAGACCAGTCCAAACTGAAAGCATTTGCAGACAACAGTAAAATTGTAGATACAATTGATGGCTTTTGTCTTAAAAAAGGTTAAAAAAAAAAATGTAAGGAAAGGTGACAGCCCTGGTTACCATTTTCTTCTGTCTTAAAAAAAGTACATGCATTAACCCATTACCACACAATCCCTGCTTTTGACACCCCTGAGAAAGAAGCCTTTTGAAAACACTGTTGGAAAAGGAGAAAATGCTGGTAACCAGCATTTTCTCCTTTTCCCCCAGTGTTTTCTACCCTTCCCAGAACAAATTTCAATTTTTCAGTCACCTTTATTTTGTCGTCTGCAAATGCTTTCAGTTTGGACCAGTCTGAATTTTTCTCGTGTGGTAAAGAGTTAACCCTTTACCCCATAAGGCATTTCTAAGGTATCTCTAGTTGACCCTAAATAACAGCAAGGATGACGCTGTTTCTTATGTGCATATGACACCTTTTGATAGCATAGAAAACATTGTGGCTAGAGGTGAAATTGCTCGTCATGAGCAATTTCACCTTTTGCCACAGTGTTTTCCAAAGGCTCCTACAAGCAATGTGTAGAAATTAGTATCTATGGAGTAAAGAGTTAAACATTGTGGGGGGAAAAAGGCAAAAAGGCTGCTGGTTACCAACATTTTAGCACAATGAGTTTCAAAAGCCTTCATTCTTAAGGTTGTGAAAACTTGCCATTGTGGTGGTAAAGGGTTATTACTTATCCCTTTACCTCACACTCTGGTGTTTTAACAGCCCCTTCTGAAAATGGCTTTTGAAAACATTGTGGGAAAATGAGAAAATGCTGGAAATCGGCATTTTCTCCTTTTCCCACGATGTTTTCAAAAGCCTTCTTTCCCTGGGACATTAAAAGTCAACATTGTGTAGCAAATTTATGGGTAGAATAAAATTTTCAAATACTTAAAACTCAGAAAGGGTTTTTGGGATAAACTGCTATTTTTTTTTTTACTGATTTTTGTTTTTAATATCATTGAATACAGTTACGACCCAGAGCCAATGATGGTCTAGTGAAGTTTGGTTGTATCGATACTTGGTTGCTATGGAAACTGACAGGTGGAATGGTTCATGCCACAGACTACTCATGTGCAAGCAGCACAGGGTTATATGATCCTTTCCAGGTAAGAGGTGTTTGAAAATGTACATGATTTACAGGTCAACACGTCTGCTTTGCATGATTAACTCTTTACCACACAACAAAATTTTAGACTGGTTCAAATTGAAAGCATTTGCAGACAACAAAATAAAGGTGACTGAAAAATTGAAATTTATTCTGGGAAGGGTAGAAAACACTGTGTGGAAAGGAGAAAATGCTGGTTACCAGCATTTTCTCCTTTTCCTACAGTGTTTTCAAAAGGCTTCTTTCTCAGGGGTGTGAAAAATAGGGATTGTGTGGTAATGGGTTAATGCCCCTGAGGAAGAAGACTTTTGAAAACAGTGTAGGAAAAGGAGAAAATGTAGCCAGTATTTTCCCCTTTTTTCACCCTATCTAAGCAAAATTGCACCATTTGAGCTATTTTGAAATTATCGTCTGCAAATGCTTTTAATTTAGATAAGGTCTAAAATTTTGCTGTGTGGTAATGGGTTAACTGTTTAGCAGACAACCCTTCTTTTCTTTTTAAAAATCCAAAGTAGGAAGGCTTATAAAAACATTGTGGGAAAAGAAGAAAAGGCTGCTTCCCCACTATGTTTTCTATCCTATCCTAAGTTAACTCTTTACCACACAATCCCGACTTTTAATGACCCTGATGAAGAAAGCCTTTGAAAACATTGTGGGAAAAGGAGAAAATGCTGGAAACCAGCATTTTCTCCTTTTCCCACAATGTTTTCCACTCTTTCCAAATCCAATTTCAGTCTTTGATTCACATTTATTTTGTCATCTGCAAATGCTTCCAATTTGGACTACCGGTAGTCCAAAATTTTGTCATTTAGAAAAGAGTTAACACTTCACCAGATGACAAAATTTCAGACCAGTTCAAACTAAAAGCATTTCAAAGGTGACTTTATCATTTTTAATCAAATGGTGGGCTGTGTCTTGAAAATGGAAGAAAACAGTGGGTACAGGAGAAAATGCTGGTAACGTTAACCAGCCTTTCCTCCTTTTCTGACAATGCTTTCTATCTTACCAAAGGCAAATTTTACTTTTCTTTGTCTGATGCTTAGCATGTTTTTGTCCACATCATACGAATCATTGGCCATGTTCAATTAGTGAAAGGACTCAACTTTCCACGGTATCTTCTATCAGTTTATTCCACAGTGTATTGGACTGCATAGTTCAAAGATCAGACTTTAATTTTTGCATGATCTTTGTCTAGATTGTCCAATAAATAAGAAATAAATTTGATGTTATCTTAAACATTTCCCTAATGACAAAATTTTAGATTGGTCCAAATTGAAAGCATTTGCAAACAACAAAACTGATGTGACTCAAAAATTGAAAATTGTATTGGGAAAATTAGAAATGATTGTGGGAAAAGGAGAAAATGCTGGTAACCAGCATTTTCTCCTTTTCCCACCATGTTTTAAAATGCTTCTTTTTCAATGCTTCTTTTTTAGGGTCATAAAACCCAGTGATTGTGTAGGAACAGGTTAAGCATGCAGAGAATAAAATGTTTTCTTGTACAGTATACATGTATATTGATATATTTTTTTTGTCTTTCCTTTCAGGTAGAATGGAGCACTATTGTTTGTGGGCTTGTAAATATACCAATGTCCATTTTTCCTGATGTCAAACCAACAAGGTAGCTGAGAGTAGTTGAATCTTACTGGTCATGCTCACTGGTATCCAGCATTTTCTCCTTTTCCCTTAATGTTTTCAAAAGGCTTTTTTCATAGTGATGTTAAAGTCGGGATTGTTTGGTAAAGGGTTACTGTGTACAGAAATCCTATTAAATTTGGCTGGATTCCAAAAAATCGGTTATGAGAAACTGTACTTCAATTTTTTTTTTTTCAGTATTTATTCAATTCACCATGCACACTTACGATGTTATGATGTCTGAGTGGTTTCAAGCCCAGTTGCAAGAACATCCTCCCACTCCAACCCCGAGTTCATAATACATGCTTGGAAAAATGCAAAATTGGATAAATGATAAGAATCAGGTCTCTTGGAGGAGATTCCATATTAATCATTATCCTGGTAGAAAACTAAAATGAAATTTTCATTTCCATAGTATAAATCTAAATATTGCTATCCCAAAGTTATGTTTAGAGGAATAATAACTTCTTATCGGACAGTTTAGATCCAAGATCAGACTTCAGGCTATTTACAGTCTGATCTTGATCTACACTGTCTGAAAAGAGTCAGTGAGTCGCACTCAGCAGCCTAGGGGTTAATATAGAGTCAAATAATTTATAGTCTGCAGACAAACAAGGTGCTGGAGACTTAATGACAATGTTTCGTGCTACCTGAGATAATTTTTAGCCGGGATGTTTCCAAAGAAACATCAGGTTATTGTCACAGCCCTGTTGTCATCTGGGTTTCTGATATCTCTTTTATTAGCTCACCTGAGCACAACGTGCTCCGGGGGAGCTTGTAGGATCACCCGGTGATCCACGAGCAATTTCACCTTTTGCCACAATGTTTTCTAAAGGCTCCTACAAGCATTGCAAAGAAATGAGTATCTATGGAGTAAAGGGTTAACCCATTACCACACAATCCCTACTTTTGACGCCCCTGAGAAAGAAGCCTTTTGAAAACACTGTGGGAAAAGGAGAAAATGCTGGTAACCAGCATTTTCTCCTTTTCCCACGATGTTTTCTACCCTTCACAAAACAAAGTTCAAATTTTCAGTCACTTTTATTTTGTTGTCTGCAAATGCTTTCAATTTGGACCAGTCTAAAATTTTCTTGTATGGTAAAGAGCTAAGACATTTTACTTTAGACTTACACCATTTGTTAACTATGTGGTGTCTGTGGCTTTGAGGTAGAGCGTCGGCCTAATAACCATGAGGTCTTGAGTTGGCTAATCAGCAGCGCTAGGCAACTTTGGGATTTTTCATTGGCCCACACAGTAGGCATGAGTACTGGTATAGTTCCCAGGAAGCAGAATTGAGAGAGATTTGTTTAAGTTGTTGGAATTTGTTTCTTAATCAATGTAAATTAAAATGTTTAAACTAAATGAAGGGTAGAAAACATTGTAGGAAAAGGAGAAAATGCTGGTTTATCAGCATTTTCTCCTTTTCCCACAATTTTTTTTCTTCAAAAGCCCTCTTTCTCAGAGTCATTAAAAGTTGGGTTTGTGTGCTAAAGAGTCAATTATATCATGCAACAAAAATCAAAATATTACCTTTTGTACGAGCATAACCTATTACCACACAATCCCTACTTTTAACGCCCCTGAGAAAGAAGCCTTTATAAAACATTGTGGGAAAAGGAGAAAATGCTGGTAACCAGCATTTTCTCCTTTTCCCACAATGTTTTCTACCCTTCACAAAACTTTTTTCAAATTTTCAGTCACTTTTATTTTGTCGTCTGCAAATGCTTTTGATTTGGACAAGTTTAAAATATTGTCATTTGGTAATGGGTTTAAGCAAGGAAATGATGACTTACTTCTGTTCCAGTTGTGTATTTGGGCATACCGATGTAGCAATATTTGGGACAGCCATACCTATTACTTGTCTGGTGAGTACATTCCGGCCTTAATTTTCACCTTTATTTGTTTGTGGTTTCAGCTGAAAATGACGTCAAACTATCCTAATATTACCTCTCTGTCACAAGCCAAAATTTTAGACGGGTCTAAATTGAAAGCATTTGGAGATGACGAAATACACATGGCAGCAAAGAAAAAGGATTTTTCTTCTAGATTGTTAAAACTTAGTGATACATAACTGATAGATGATAAAGTTTCTGATTCCTGGAAACTATACCAGTACTTGGGTCAGATGTGTGAGCCATTTAACTGTTCCAAAGTTGATACTGGTAGAGTGGCAAAACACAGAGCTATTAGTTTGAAGGTCCAAGGTTTAAACCATAACCTTGCAGAAAAATTGAATTTTCTGTCATACTAGAGGTGAATTGATTAGAAACACAGAGGCACCTTTGTATGTACTAGTATGTTTCATCAGCTTTGTACCTAAAACAACCAATGAGTCTCTTTGCTCTCTCAATGGCGCCAAGTGGTTAATACACTCTCCTGCAGAGTGAGAGGTCAAAAGTTAGAAACATGGTGACAAGATGGGTTTAACTCTTTACCAAATGCCAAAATTTTAGACTGGTCCAAATTGAAAGCATGTGCAGACTACAAAATGAATAAACTAAAGAATAGAAATTTGTTTAACCCTTTACCAAACGACAATATTTTAGACTGGTTCAAATTGAAAGCATTTGCAGATGACAAAATAAAAGTGACTGAAAATTTGAAATTTGTGTTGTGACGGGAAGAAAACATTGTAGGAAAAGGAGAAAATGCTGGTTACCAGCATTTTCTCCTTTTCCCACAATGCTTTCAAAAGGCTTCTTTGGCAGGGGTGTTAAAAGTCGGGATTGTGTGGTAATGGGTTAAATGATACAGCATGTTGTTGAAGCACTAGCTTAGTTATAAATTTACTACAGGTTGGTGACCAATCAGCGTCCATGTTTGGTGAGTGCTGTTTTGAAGTGGGAGACATGAAATGTACGATTGGTACTGGGATGTTTCTGTCATTGAACACTGGCTCCAAACCACACGGGTCAATAGCTGGTAATAAATTGTGTCTTTTTTGACTCATTACCTTTAGCTGAGGACTTTTTACATCCATATCAGACGGCTTTTGAAATAATTGTGGCAAAAGTAGCATCGGCTTATTACAGGCAATAGCTCCTTGTGCTGCAGTGTTTTGGTTATATTCTTGTATTATTGAGTTTTCCCTGGATTTTCTTTTTTGGGGGTCTATTGACTCATTTCAAATTTGGGGTCATTTAGAAAATTGGGGGATCCAAATTCAAAGAAACAGGGGATCCAGGAAAACCCTAAGAAGCCTTTTGAAAACACTATGGGAAAAGGAGAAAATGCTGGTTACCAGCATTTTCTCCTTTTCCCACAGTTTTTTCTACCATTCCCAGAACAAATTCCTATTTTTTAGTCACCTTTATTTTGTCGTCTGAAAATGCTTTCAATTTGGACCAGTCTGAAATTTTCTTGTATGGTAAAGAGTTAACTCTTTACCACACAACAAAATCTTCACACTTGGTCAAATTGAAGCATTTGCAGACAACCTAAATGTCGCTCAAAGGATGAAATTTATTTTTGAATGGGCAGAAAACATTGTGGGTAAAGGAGAAAATGCTGGTTATCAGCATTTTCTCCTTTCCCCACAATGTTTTCAAAAGCCTCCTTCCTCTAGGTCATCAAAACTTAGAACTGTGTGGTGTAACTTTAACCTTATACCAAACAAAACTAGCTGGGGGTACACTATGGGTAAGAGGTCATTGCATTGGAATTGTTACATAGAAAGTTTGGTTTGATCCCCAATGGCAGGGCTTGTTTTGCTAGACAGTCCTTTGGCAAAACACTTCTAAATCCTAGCCTTTTTAGACTGCAACCCTGGATATACAATTCATAAGTGGTTGAGTCCAGTTTAACATAAAAAAAATATATAGAGGATATTTGTTTTTTTCAGTGAAAGATTGAAATTTATTTCATCGAGTGAACACCATCGGTAATATTTTCAACAGCCTTTTAGACTGCAACCCTGGATATACAGTTCATAAGTTGTAGAGACCAGTTTAACAATAGAAAAAAAAGATATAGAGGATAATTATTTTTTTCAGTCAAAGAACTCGAAATTTATATCATTGAGTGAACACCACCGTTAATATTTTCATGAGTGATGCAGCCACAGGTGAAAATATTACCGATGGTGTTCAGTAGATGAAATAAATTTCGATCTTTCATTGAAAAACACAAAAATTCTATTTATGTCATGCTTTTAACCTTTTTTCTTGAAGGAGCTTTATCAAAAGCCAGTACAGTTATTTTCCATTATTCCCCATGCCGAACCCCTCCCGCATAGCAACTCATTACAATATCACATCAAGCGCAAGAAATGTAAGGTAAATGACATCATATTTCCATCTGGTTGTGAGGCGCATGCAATTTACCTAGGCAACAAGAACGTGAAAATCAGTATTTTCACTGGTGGTACCAGTGTAAGATCAAAAAATATTTTCACCGCTTTTTCTCGATATTCCTACCAGAAAGCATGAAATAACATTGGATAGCTATGCTAGTTTTCTTACACCAATTTCAATAACACTATGCATATAATTTCAGGCTTATATCCTTTGGTTGGATGGAAGCTTGGTGATGAACCATTGACATATGTAGCAGAAGGAATTTGTTCTGACTCCGGATCTGTGATAGACTGGGCTCAGTCTATGGGTGAATTTAGTTCTTTAGCATCTGATCTCTGGGTAGCTTCTAGCTATCTGTATTAAAGATAGGGCTGCTTAACCCATTACCTCGCAATCCCTGCTTTTGACGCCCCTGAGAAAGAAGGCTTGTGAAAACATTGTGGGAAAAGAAGAAAATGCTGGTAACCAGCATTTTCTCCTTTTCCCACAATGTTTTCTACCCTTCACAAAACAAATTTCAAATTTTCGGTCACTTTTATTTTGTTGTCTGCAAATACTTTCGGTTTGGACAAACCAACATTTTTGTCGTTTTGTAATGAGTTGATGGGATTCGTGTAACATGGTCTTTAATCACCGAAAAAGCACACAGATTCAGTTAAAGATGTCCGTCTACAGCCGGTGATCAGAAACGCTGTTAAATTTAAAAAGATTTAGATTGGTGCAGAAATCAGTCCTTTGTACACACAATGAAAAATTACTGACATATATTATGATGTAACTGAAAAAAAGAAACACAGAGGTTTATGTTAGGAACCGAACATTGGTTAGAAGAAAACTGGCTGGCGATCGAAGCTACAAACAAGGGCGGTGCATCTGGGAAATTTATTGTAGGTTTCTGCCTAGAGTCGGGTACGGTATAACTTGCATACAGGCTGCGACCTCCGTCTGAAAATCGAGGCTGCAACAGAGAAGCCTGCACTTTCCTTTGTTTTCCTCAGTATACGCTGTGCGAAGGTCAAATATAGTAACGTGACAGAATGCATGATCATCATGCAAATGTACCCGAGTGTCTATCGGATATCGAAAATCTTTGATTCAAAAACCGGAAACAACGAGTCTGGTCACATGGAAGACCGCAATTCTGCGAAATGCATTTTCTATCGACTGTAATCTAAGCAAACTTGCAATCGTTGGGTGCAATATTTGGCATAAAGATAGAAGAATGGCTATTTTTGATAAAATAAAACAAAATGAGTTGAAACTTGCTTAACTCTTTACCACACGAGAAAATTTTAGAC
The DNA here is from genome assembly GCA_943736015.1 of Tridacna crocea. Classification (NCBI taxonomy): domain Eukaryota; kingdom Metazoa; phylum Mollusca; class Bivalvia; order Cardiida; family Cardiidae; genus Tridacna; species Tridacna crocea. The sequence goes on along the minus strand of OX031068.1, from coordinate 17,952,129 downwards.
TGGTCCAAATTGAAAGCATTTGCAGACGACAAAATAAAGGTGACTGAAAAATAGAAATTTGTTCTGGAAAGGGTAGAAAACACTGTGGGAAAAGGAGAAAATGCTGGTTACCAGCATTTTCTCCTTTTCCCACAGTGTTTTCAAAAGGTTTCTTTCTCAGGGGCATCAAAAGTAGGGATTGAGTGGTAATGGGTTAAATGAGTATAAGGGCCTCTTTAACCCTTTACTAAACAATCCCTGGATTTTACGACCCTGAGATATAAGCCTTTTGAAAACACTGTGGGAAAAGGAGAAAATGCTGGTAACCAGCATTTTCTCCTTTTCCCACAGTGTTTTCTACCTTTTCCAGAACAAATTTCAATTTTTCAGTCAACTTTATTTTGTCGTCTGCAAATGCTTTCAATTTGAACCAGTCTAAAACTTTGTCGTGTGGTAATGGGTTAAGACTCGGGTTATCCGTAATTGATTGTAATTTAGGCTGCTTCCTTGAATCAATTACAGATTACCCAAATATGTAGGATTTTACCAATGAAAGGCAGTGTTCCACAAATCTCATTAGGGTGCAGTATCCTTAATTATATAACCATTTTGTATTTTAACCCTTTACCACACAATCCCGACTTTTAACAACCCTGGTAAAGAAAGCTTTTGAAAACATTGAGAGAAAAGGAGAAAATGCTGGTAACCCAGCATTTCCTCCTTTTCCCACTAAGTTTTCTAACCTTCTTAACACAAATTTAAAATTTTCAGTTTCTTATGTTTTGTCGTCTGCAAATGCTTTCAATTTTGACAAGCTTAAAATTTTGTAGTTTGGTAATGAGTTAACCCTTTACCACACAATCCCGACTTTTAACAACCCTGGTAAAGAAAGCTTTTGAAAACATTGAGAGAAAAGGAGAAAATGCTGGGTTACCAGCATTTTCTCCTTTTCTCTCAAGGTTTTCTACCCTTCCAAAATCAAATCTCAAATTTTGAGTCACATTTACTTGTCATCTGCAAATGCTTTTGATTTGGACTAGTCCAAAATTTGGTAGTTCAGTAAAGAGTTAACATTGTTTACCAGAAGCATTTTTCTCTTTTTTCCAAGAATGATTTCTACCCCTTTAGACAAATTCCAATTTCTCAATTGCTCTTTGCAAATTGACTCTAACTTGTACAAATCTAAGAGGACGGTGTCTTGTATAGAATTATTTGATAAATCCGTTAAATTTAACAGGTTTCTTTGATGATGTGACAGACACAGCTAACATGGCAGAATCTGTTGAAGGTTTGTGGGTTTTGACATGGAAACTTTGTATATAATGCTTCAGATTGTGTTTGTTTGTTTGTTTGTTTGTTTGTTTAACTCTTTACCAAACGACAAAGTTTTAGACTGGCCCAAATTGAAAGCATTTACAGAAGATAAATAAATGTGACTGAAAATTTAAAATTCGTTTCCTGCAGGGTAGAAAACATTGTGGGAAAAGGAGAAAATGCTGGTTACCAGCATTTTCTGCTTTTCCCACAATGTTTTCAAAAGGCTTCTATCTCAAGGTCTTAAAAACCAGGGATTGTTTGGTAAAGGGTTAACTGGTGTTTGATTCGACTTTCCGACAGTATTTCATTCCAGTGTTGTATCAAAGATTTCAACATTACTAGGCTTAGGATTTGCTGTGAATTGCCCGAGAAAACTCTCAAGTGACGAGCCATCACTAGGGTGAATGCAAAACTTAACCCATTACCAGACAATCCCTACCTTTGACGACCCTGAAAAAGAAGTCTTAAGAAAACATTGTGGGAAAAGGCGAAAATGCTGGTAACCAGCATTTTCTTCTTATTCCACAATGTTTTCTACTCTTCACAACAAATTTCAAATTTTCAATCACTTTTATTTTGTTGTCTGAAAATGCTTTCCATTTGCACAAGCCTAAATTTTGTCGTTTGGTAATGAGTTAACTGATCACAGATCTGGGGCCTGATCCAAATAAGGAAACTTAAGACCCATTCATATTAGAAACTCTTGCAAAAACAAAATTTCACTGAAGTAGGTTTATTTTTATTTGAAAGAGTGAAAAATGTCCAATTGTAAGGAAAAGATGCTGGTTAGCAGCATTTTCTTATTTGTTCGATCATGCCTTTTTCCTCAGGATATTAAGATGTGGATCGTTCATTTTATCAAAGGGTTAAACTTAGAACCAATGAAGACTCTAGATAAGTAATGGAAGCAATTTATGGGAAAAAATGCTGGTTTTGACGCTGTGTTCAATTCACAATCTAGGTCTGTATTCACCAACAGTTCTTATGAATATACTCTGTCTTGCTCTTCAAGCTTGTCTAAATTTGAAAGTAACACAACTTTTGATAGCCGATCCGAAGTTATGATACCTTAAAATTGACAAAATTTTGGAGAATAAGATTCAGAACATTCTTTGAAATGGTAGGTGCTTAGGGACCCTGAATTTTGAACAAGAAGCCCTATGTCTTGTTGGAATTTCAGTTTAGAATTAGAAAAAAATCTAGTATACTTGGCGAATATAGCCACTGTTTTCAACTTTTATTTTTAATTATATTAAATCAGATGACAAAATTTTACACTATTCCAAATTGAAAGAATTTTTACAAAAAATTCAAAATTTCAAAAAATTCATTTGTTTCCGGCGATGACTATAATGCCACGGCAGACAATCTTCACTTGTCAAACATGAATTATCGTCATGTAGAGCAGATGTAATGATTTTCAAAACATGGAGGAAAACTGTGCTTTTTTATCGTAATTTGTGAATATTGAAAGTATCCTGTTATAAATGAAGTTATATGTATTAATTTTAACCGATCCAATTCAATAACCGCTCTGTTTTTGATTTGATAGAGTAAACAACGGCTAGGTGGTGCTATTTATGTATATTAGGTATTTTTCAGGATTACCAGCAAGACGACTATAATATTATTACGAATCATTTTGTGTTTCAGATACGGATGGTGTGTACTTTGTCTCAGCCTTCAGCGGCTTACAGGTATGTTTGGTCGCTATTTTATCCTTTTCTCGTTCAATGAAGAGAATTACTAGATGTGAAGAAGGCTTTTGAAAACATAATGAGAAAAGGAGAAAAAAGTAATTCACAGCTTTCTCTCCTTTTCCTACAATTTTTTTATCGTTGAATCTACACAACCTATCATCTGAGCCAAATTTAGTTGGGCCTGTATTCACCAGCCATTCTTAAGAATGTTCTTAGTCTTATTCTCCTAGGTTCTCTACAATTAGAAGTAACACAACTTCTGATTGGCTAAACTAAATGGTTTAGCCAATCAGAAGTAGTGTTACTTACAAATGTAGAAAATCCTGGAGAATAAGACAAAGAACCTTCTTAAGAATGGTTGGTGAATATGGGCCTTGTCCTCTGGTTATTCTTTCAAATTTTACAGCTCGAAAATTATTTTGTTTGATAAAAATTGATTCAGTATTGCACAACAAACCTCAAGTAATACAGTATCAAATACACTCTGAAGTTTAGGAACTCCTAGATTTGTTTAACCCTTTACCACATGGCAAAATTTAAGGTCTATCCAAATTGAAATCATTTGCAGACAACAATTTCATAGTGGCTAGAATTATGCAATTTTTCTTTGATATGATAGAAAACTTCGTGGGAAAAGGAGAAAATGCTGATTACCAGCATTTTCTCTGTTTGAAAAGGCTTCTTCCTCAGGGGTGTTAAAAGTCGTCATTGTGTGGTAAAGGGTTGAAATACAAATGAGCCATGCTTTGTAGAAAAGGAGCTTATTGCTTTTTCAAAAAGTATCAACCTATTTCAGCATGCACAACTTATGCAGGCTGTCATGGGTCGAAAGTTTTTGCCTTTGGTGAATTTTCTGGATGATAAAGAACCATTCTACCTTCAGATCTAGTCAGTTGTTTGACAAAATGGATTCAGTTGTCAAAGATTCAGTTGTTTAACAGAATGGATTCAGTTGTCAAAGATTCAGTTGTTTAACAGAATGGATTCAGTTGTTAAAGATTCAGTTGTTTAACAGAATGGTTTCAGTTGTTATGGATTCAGTTGTTTAACAAAATGAATTCAGTTGTTAAAGATTCAGTTGTTTAACAAAATGGATTCAGTTGTTAAAGATTCAGTTGTTTAACAAAATGGATTCAGTTGTTTAACAAAATGGATTCAGTTGTTAAAGATTCAGTTGTTTAACAAAATGGATTCAGTTGTTATGGATTCAGTTGTTTAACAAAATGGATTCGGTTGTGAAAGATTCAGTTGTTTGACAAAATGGATTCAGTTGTTAAAGATTCAGTTGTTTGACAAAATGGATTCAGTTGTTTAACAAAATGGATTCAGTTGTTAAAGATTCAGTTGTTTAACAAAATGGATTCAGTTGTTATGGATTCAGTTGTTTAACAAAATGGATTCGGTTGTGAAAGATTCAGTTGTTTAACAAAATGGATTCAGTTGTTTAACAAAATGGATTCAGTTGTTAAAGATTCAGTTGTTTAACAAAATGGATTCAGTTATGTAACAAAATGGATTCAGGTGTTAAAGATTCAGTTGTTTGACAAAATGGATTCAGTTGTTTAACAAAATGGATTCAGTAGTGTTACAAAATGGATTCAGTTGTTAAAGATTCAATTGTTTGACAAAATGGATTCGGTTGTGTAACAAAATGGATTCAGTTGTTTGACAAAATGGATTCAGTTGTTTGACAAAATTGATTCAGTTGTTTGACAAAATGGATTCAGTTGTTTGACAAAATGTATTCTACAGATCCAGTATCATGTGATGACTTTCATCACTGAGATGTGTTAACCCATTACCATACAATTCCCATTTTTGACGCCTCTGAGAAAGAAGTCTTTGGAAAACATTGTGGGAAAAGGAGAAAATGTTGATTACCAGCATTTTCTCTTTTTTCCACAATGTTTTTTAACTTTCACAAAACACATTTCAAAATTTCAGTTACTTTTGTTTTGTCATCTGCAAATGCTTTCAATTTAGACAAGCCTAAAATTTTGTCGTTTGGTAATGAGTTAAGAGCCCTTTTGCCAGAGTATGGCTGATTGATATTTGTTTGTTCATATTGTCTTTCTTTCTACTGACTCATTAAATTTCATATAAATAAGATTACACAAGCACTACATTCATACTGATGTTGACTACTACTCATTTGAAATACAAATATACAAGCCCTATTAATAATGGTGAGTTTTTAAGGGTTGAGTGCGGATTTTTATGTTTTCATCGAGATATAAAATGCAATTGCCTTATTACATGGCAAATAACGTCCAAAGGGACCTGGTTCTTACCAATCAAAAAACAATCTTACACAATGAGTGCAATTATTGCTGGATATTCAACTGTCAACCTCAAAAGCCCGTGGGATATTTTTGAGTCAATCTGGTTTTACAGGCCTCTGTTCATGATGACAGGGCCTGCTGTCTATTTTTGGAAAATACAGGCTATTTTTGAGTCAGTCTGATTTTTCAGGCCCCTGTTTGTGATGAGGGGGCTCACTGTCTACTACTCTGTATGCAATCATTCATCTCTCAAGCCTATTTTGTATGAGCCATAACAAAGTCATGTGCATTACATACTCCAGTTTATGATTTTCAGGCTTTCTTGTAATTCAGTTGTCTACATTTAAAGCAGATGTTTTATTGGCCATAATTAAATTCAGTCTGTTTTTGCATGCCCCTATTTTTTATAATAAAGGTTTCTGTCTTTTACTTGTTATGCAGTGGTCCACCTCTTATCTCTTTACCAAACAACAAAATTTTAGACTGGTCCAAAATGAAAGCATTTGCAGAAGACAAAATAATCCTGACTCAAAACTTGAAACTTGACTTTAGAAAAGTAGAAAACATTGTGGGAAATAGAGAAAATGCTGGTTACCAGCCTTTTCTCCTTTTTTCACAGTGTTTTGAGAAGGCTTCTTCCACTGGGTCGTAAAAAATCAGGGATTGTTTGGCCACACTTGTGTCATTTGTTTAGCCTGTTTTATAGGCCCCTAATTGTGATGACAAAGCTTGCTGTCTATTATTTGGTACGCAACTGTCCCCCTCTGAAGAGTATGTTGTTAGGACCATACTTTTGTAGATTTGTTTTACAGGCCCCTATATGTGATGACAAAGCTTGCTGTCTATTATTTGGTATGCAACTGTCCCCCTCTGAAGAGTGTGTTGTTAGGACCATACTTTTGTAGATTTGTTTTACAGGCCCCTATATGTGATGACAAAGCTTGCTGTTTATTACTTGGTATGCAGCCATCCACCTCAAAAGCTCATGTTGTACGAGCTATACTAGAGTCAATCTGTTTTAGATATAAACTACTCTATGAGGCTTTCCTGGAGGAAACTAAGATGCCTTTATCCTATGTCAGGTCAGTTTATACACATATTTAATCAAATCTGTCTAAGAGACTGTCTGTACAAAGCAATCAATTGCTTTAACACATTACCACACGACAATATTTTTGGCTTGTCCAAATCGAAAGCATTTGCAGACGACAAAATAAAAGTGATTGAAAATTTGAAATTTGTTTTGTGAAGGGTAGAAAACATTGTGAGAAAAGGAGAAAATGCTGGTTACCAGCATTTTCTCCTTTTCCCACAATGTGTTCTAAAGACTTCTTTCTCAGAGGCGTCAAAAGTAGGGATTGTATGGTAATGGGTTAAGTGATCACTATTTAGATTCTCAATCCTTTTTTGTATTAGTTGCACTTGCATTTAGATACCTACTTACTTTCTTTTGGTGGTCTCTGAATTCAGGTTCAACCCTTTGTCACACAAAACCTAGTTTTAAATACCCTGCCGGGCCCTGGTAGCTCAGTCGGTAGCGTACTGGACTTGAGAGTAGGAGGCCGTGGGTTCAATCCCCAGCTCGCCCAATTTCTTTCCGAGGATTGATGATAGTCATTGTGACAGGATTCATTCCTCTCTTACCGCTGACCATTGTTTCGAAGCTGGTTATGTGAGAAAGCAGCCAGTGGCTTTGAAAGAAAATTGTGCGTAGTACTGGTAAAAGAGTCCCAAGGAAAGCATAGATAGGTGCACTGGCCACCACGATATAACTGAAATAATGTTGAAAATGGTGTTAAACACTATGCAATCAATTAAATACCCTGGGAAACTGGACATTTGAAAACAAGGTGGGAAAGGGCGAAAATGCTGGTAACCAGCATTTTCTCCTTTTTCCACCATCATTTCTTACCTTTCAGGAACAAATCAAATCAAAATTTGAATCATGTTTAGATCGTCGTCTGAAGATCTTTTCAGTTTGGACCTGTCTAGGCCCAGCCGGGTAGCTCAGTGGTTAGCATGTGTTACTTGTGACCTGGAGGTTGCATGTTCAATACTCGGTTGAGGCAAACTTTCTTTCTGGCGATTTTTTTGCCTCTCACATCTGATGCATGTGAGAAAAGTAAAAAGTAATCAGTGGCTTTGGGAAGGAAGTTGTGACAGTACTTGTTTGAGGAAGGCAGGAAATAGATGGCGTGTCACTAACATTATATAACCTATGCTGTAAAAATGGTGTTAAACTCCAATTCAAACCAAATTCAAATTTGACAAGTCTAAAATATTTACTGTGGTTTGGTAAAAGATTTAAATTTATTTTTGCAATTATCTTGCTACTTTTTATACGCCCGTCGAAGACGGGACGTATTATGGGATCACCCGTGGCGGGCGGGCGGGCGGGCGTCCGGGCGGGCGGGCGGCGTCCAGTTCTTTGTCCGGAGCATATCTCCAAAACTATACAAGCTAGGGTTATGAAATTTCATGGGTGGATAGATCTCATCGAGGCGGAGTGCAGTGCACAGGAATCATAACTCTTGCTCGCTTAATTTTTGAGTTATTGCCCTTTGTTGTTTTTCATACTTCAATTTTGTCCGGAGCATATCTCCAAAACTATACTAGCTAGGGTTATGAAATTTCATGGGTGGAGAGATCTCATCGAGGGGGAGTGCAGTGCATAAGAATCATAACTCTTGCTTGCTTAATTTTTGAGTTATTGCCCTTTGTTGTTTTTCATACTTGAATTTTGTCCGGAGCATATCTCCAAAACTATACTACCTAGGGTTATGAAATTTCATGGGTGAATAGATCTTATTGAGGGGGAGTGCAGTGCACAGGAATCATAACTCTTGCTTGCTTAATTTTTGAGTTATTGCCCTTTGTTGTTTTTCATACTTGAATTTTGTCCGGAGCATATCTCCAAAACTATACTAGCTACGGTTATGAAATTTTATGGGTGGATAGATCTCATCGAGGGAGAGTGCAGTACACAAGAATCATAACTCTTGCTTGCTTAAATTTTGAGTTATTGCCCTTTGTTTTTTTTTCATACTTGAATTTTGTCCAGAGCATATCTTCAGAACTATAGTAGCTAGGGTTATGAAATTTCATGGGTGGATAGATCTCACTGAGGGGGAGTGCAGTGCACAAGAATCATAACTCTTGCTCGCTTAATTTTTGAGTTATTGCCCTTTGTCATTTTTTATACTTGAATTTTGTCCGGTGAATATCTCCAAAACTATACTAGCTAGGGTTATGAAATTTCATGGGTGGATAGATCTCACCGAGGCAGAGTGCAGTGCACAGGAATCATAACTCTTGCTTGCTTAATTTTTGAGTTATTGCCCTTTGTTGTTTTTCATACTTGATTTTTGTCCGAAGCATATCTCCAATACTATACTACCTAGGGTTATGAAATTTCATGGGTAAATAGATCTCATCACTGGGGAGTGCAGTGCACACAAATCACAACTCTTGCTTGCTTAATTTTTGAGTTATTGCCTTTTGTTGTTTTTCATACTTGAATTTTGTCCGGAGCATATCTTCAGAACTATAGTAGCTAGGGTTATGAAATTTCATGGGTGGATAGATCTCACTGAGGGCGAGTGCAGTGCACAAGAATCATAACTCTTGCTTTCTTAATTTTTCAGTTATTGCCCTTTGTCATTTTTTATACTTGAATTTTGTCCGGTGAATATCTCCAAAACTATACTAGCTAGGGTTATGAAATTTCATGGGTGGATAGATCTCATCAAGGGGGAGTGCAGTGCATAGGAATCATAACTCTTGCTTGCTTAACTTTTGAGTTATTGCCCTTTGTTGTTTTTCATACTTGAATTTTGTCCGGAGCATATCTCTAAAACTATACTAGCTAGGGTTATGAAATTTCATGGGTGGATAGATCTCATCGAGAGGGAGTGCAGTGCACAGAAATCACAACTCTTGCTTGCTTAATTTTTGAGTTATTGCCCTTTATTGTTTTTCATACTTGAATTTTGTCTGGTGCATGCCCCAGCTTTACAACTTGGGGTAAGACGGGCGTATCTTGCGACAATTTGCCGCTCTTGTTTACAATTATCTTGCTACTTATTTTGACAACTTTTTACACCTTGCAGGGAATGACTTTTGGAAAAGAAAGGAGAAGTTGTACATAATTAGCAGTTTTTTTTTTCACCATATTTTCACATATTTATGTTCCAGACCAGCTATTTACAAAAGCAATTTTGTATTTTTATTACCCTGAATAAAGGCTTTTTGTAAACTCATTACCAAATGACAAAATTTTAGGTTTGTCAAAATCGAAAGCATTTGCAGACGACAAAATAAAAGTGACCGAAAATTTTAAATTTGTTTTGTGAAAGGTAAAAAACATTGAGGGAAAAGGAGAAAATGCTGGTTACCAGCATTTTCTCCTTTTCCCACAATGTTTTCTAAAGGCTTCTTTCTCGGGGTCGTCAAAAGTAGGGATTGTGTGGTAATGGGTTAAAATTGCTAGAAAAACACACATCTATTAGGCGCTGTAGTAATGGATGAGGTATTCTTAGACCACTGTCATTTAAAAAAAAAAAAAAGTGTTAACTGATATTTTGACAAGAACTTTTAAATTTCGTGTTGTGTATTACTAGATTCATCACAGCTAGCAACTAGATCACAACATCACAAGTAGATTCATCACAATTTTTGAATACAAAATTATGTATTTACAACAGGCAAATCATAAGGTCAAACTTTGTCCATTACTATGTTGAACTACAGTACTATCATCTACATTTACCTATGTTCAACTATGTTCAGTGTGTTCAACTCTGGCCAGCTACTGTCATTCCCCACTACGGTCAACTACGTAAGGTGTGACCATTGTTCTAAGGTCAATTGTTCAAAGTCGAGGACACAGTTACTTTCACAATACTAATTCTAGATAACAAGAAGACACCAGAGTGTCCAAGGCTTTCATACTTGGCACATATAGTCACCTCTATTAATTTCTAAATGAAGGGTCATTAACATCATATGCCTTATTTTCATTAGCCCGTTACAACACAATCCCTACTTTTGATGACCCTGAGAAGGAAGTCTTTAGAAAACATTATGGAAAAAGGAGAAAATGCTGGTTAACAACATTTTCTACTTTTCCCACAATGTTTTCTAACCTTCAGAAAACAAATTTCAAATTTTCATTCACTTTTATTTTGTCATCTGCAATTGCTTTCGATTTGGACAAGCCTAAAATTTTATCGTTTGGTAATGAGTTAAAGTCACATGCATGTACATTTATCTATAGACAACACATGTAAGACAAAGCACATATTTATTTTTGGAAGCATGTTTGATTGATTACAGGGTGGATGGAGGAGTTGGAAATAACGAATTTGTGGTACAACTAATGGCCGATCTCACAAATCAAAGTATCAATAGGGCAAAACAGGCAGAGTACATGACCAGTCTTGGCACGGCTTTCTTTGCAGGACTTGCCATGGGTATGAAATCGAATATTTTTTTTTTTTTGGTTTACCACTTTCCTGTGAGGCTTTTTTCCCCAGGGTTTTTCCGACGATGTTTGTGGTGAATTGAGTGAAATTTGGACTGAAATAATTTCAATGTTTATGGAGCTATAGAGGCGTTGATCACCATAGGATTTGAAAATATTGAGAAGAAATGTAAAATTGCCCATCTGAAACAAAATACACCTTAGTGTTTTCTACTGATTAAAAAATATTGGTACATGTGACTCAAAAATCAAAATTGTTTTGTTAAAGGTGGAAACATTGCTGAAGAGGTAGATGGTAAACAGTCTTTTCTCTTTTTATCCACAGTGCTATTAAAAGCCTTTCTAGCCAGTTTCATTTAACTCTTTACCAAACGACAAAATTTTAGACTTGTCCAAATTGAAAGAATTTGCAGACGACCAAATAGAAATGGCTCAAAAATTAAAATTTGTTTTGGAATGGGCAGAAAACATTTTGGGAAAAGGAGAAAATGCTGGTTACCAGCATTTTCTCCTTTTCCCTCAATGTTTTTAATGTTTTCAAATAGCTTCTTTCTGAGGGTAGTTAAACCTTTACTCCATAGATACTAATTTCTAAGCATTGCTTGCAGGAGCCTTTTGAAAACATTGTGGCAAAAGGTGAAATTGCTCATGACGAGCAATTTCACCTTTTGTCACAATGTTTTCTATGCTGTCGAACGGTGTCATATACACATAAGAAACGGCTTCATCCTTGCTTTTTTTTCAGGTCAATTTGAGATACCTTAGAAATGCCTAATGGAGTAAAGAGTTAAGGGATTGTGTGGTAAAGAGTTAAGGTGGGATTTTTGGGTTCTTGTACTTATCTCTCTCGATTCTGGCTGCTGCAAGAAAACTGAAGTAGTGTTGAGAATGGCAGTAAACACCATATCAGCAAACAAACAGAATGAGCCATGCATTGGCTGTAGGGGGATCTATGCATATGAGAGTTGCATCATACCAGACAAGTCATCACATGATCATGGATTGACACAATCTATTTTGTCTTACTGAATCCTGATACAGAACGGTCCTTGGACATGCATAGAATTAACCCTTTACTCCACAGATACTCATTTCTACGCATTGCTGGTACGAGCCTTTGGAAAACACTGTGACAAAAGGTGAAATTGCTCGTGACGAGCAATTTCACCTTTTGCCACAATGTTTTCTACCCTATCAAAAGGTGTCATATACACATAAGAAACGGCTTTTAATCCTTGCTCTTATTTAGGGTCAATTAGGGATACCATAGAAATGCCTTATGGGGTAAAGGGTTAACTGTAAGCAAATAGTATCGGCCAAAGTAAGCCTGCGCGGACTGTGCAGGCTGACCTTGGTTGATACCCTTTGCAGATGTATGAAACCACCTCTTCATAGGCCTGCCCGGGTGGCTCAGTGGTGAGTGTGCCAGACTCATGACCTGGTGGATTTGAGTTCAATATCCAGTTGAGGCGAACTTTCTTTCCGGCATATTTTTGCCATTCACGTCTGTTGAAGCATGTGAGAAAAGTAGTCAGTGGCTTTGGAAAGAAAGTTGTGTAAGTAGCGGTGTGAGAAAGCCAGGAAACACATGTGTGTCACCGACCGCCATGATATGACCTTAGCAAACCCCAATACAACCAACCAACCAACATCTTTTCACAGAGTATCATTCATATTTAATATTATCAGGTGTATGGAAAGATAAGGTAGAACTACAGAAAATGCGGACAACAGAGAAAATTTTTGAACCACGTCAAAACTGGTCGTCCTACAAAAAGGTGTTTCATGAGTGGGAGAGAGCTGTTCGAAGATCTCGACAATGGTATCCTGACTCGCAGTAAAGCCATCTCTTAGTTTGTGCAACTTGAAGAATGATATGTAGCAGATAACTTTATTACAATCTTGAGAAATAACTTTTACCACTAAATGCTGACTTTTGACGACCCTGAAAAAGAAGCCTTTTGAAAACATTGTGGGAAAAGGAGAAAATGCTGGATACCAGCATTTTCTCCTTTTTCCAAGCGTTGTCTCACCTTTTTGATACAAATTGCAAACTTTCAGTCAGTTATTTTTTTTTTTGTCATCTGCAAATACTTTCAATTTGGACCAATTGAAAATTTTGCCGTTTGGTAAAGAGTTAATACAAGTGCAGGTAATACAAGTAAAGGTGATATTATTATGACACAAGGAGAAGTGGACAGGTTTGAGCCATTTTGCCATTTTCTTTTTTAAGGTAGTCTTCTGCCAAAAAAAATAAATTAATAATAAATAACACTTACTTAAAGGGCAAATCCTAAGATTTTTTGACCATACTGTTTTTTTGCTCTAATCAGCTGCAAATGATGTTAGTAAACACGTGTCCATCAGTTTTCATAAATACCACTCTGTAACATGCCATAAATCACGCTCGAATTGTCACGCTGATATACGGCCCCAAAAATGGTGCATGGCTTACTTCCCCTGATTCGCTTATCTTCCGTACCTGTGTGACGTCATAGTCGCGTAAGCCCTGTGTTTACAGTCAGTAGAAATAAGGAGGAACGCTGATGATTATACGCAGATATCTGAGTATTAACATAGAATTCAGCCGAAAAAATGGTAAACTGTGCAGTCTATGGCTTCAACGTCGAATCAGGAACACATAGAATCAGTATGTTCAAATTTCCGAAGGAATTAAAAAGGAGGAAACTATGGATTCAACGTTTAAACCGGGGCTAGACAGTAACGGAGGATTTTGTGCCATCAGTTCATTCCAAATTGTGTTTGAAACACTTCGAGGACAGTCAGTTCTTAATAAGTCCAAAACTCGTAAAAGAAGTTGGTTATAGGAATATTAGGCTGCGATTAAAACCTGATGCTGTGCCGACATTGTTCGAAACTCCGAGTCGAAATAAAATAGGCCATAAGACAAACATTCCGCAATGGCAATCTCCAAAAGGAAAAACAAACATAAGGTCGGTAATTCCTTTAATTGTTTTTCGTAATATTTTATCCTTTTCTAGATCTACATTCTGGACAAAGTAGAAATTGGTGCCGTTTTCTCCCTTTTTTTCCCCAAATGTTTTCAACATTTAACCCTTTACCAAGAGACAAAATTTTAGAATGGTCCAAATTAAAAGCACTTGCAAACAAAGTAAACCTAACTGAAATATTGAAATTTGCTTCCACCAGGATAGAAAACATTGTAGGATAAGAAGAAAATGTTGGTTACCAGCATTCTCTCCTTTTCCCTCAATGTTTTAAAAAGGCTTCCATTTCAGGCTTGTAAAAACCAGGGAGTGTTTGGTAAAGGGTTAATTTGCACATGACAAAAGATGGTAATCAAAAAGTTGAAATGAAATTTGATTTGGAAAGGATGGAAAACATTATGGGAAAAGGAGAAAATCTTAGCATTTTCTCTTTTCCTCACAATGTTTTCAAAGGCAACAACATAGCATATTCATCCAAATTCATAACATAGCTTTCGGAAGTACCAAAGTCTGGATTGTTCAAATAATGTTAACTTTCAAGTGTTTCAGCTTTTTCTTCCTTTTCCACAATGTTTTCAAAAGGCTTCTGTCTCAGGGTTGTAAAAAACAAAGGGTCAAGTGACCATTCACCAAACACAAAAATTTTAGACTGGTTCAAATTGAAAGCATTTGCAGACAACAAAAGAATTGTGAACCAAAAATATTTGCAGCTGATTGGAGTAAAAAACAGTATGGTCAAAATATATTAGGATTTGCCCTTAAACAGTAAACATCTTTTTCTTCCCACACTGTTTTTCAAACACTCTTTCTTTGGGTATTGGAAACTAGACCTAGGGTTTGCATGGTAAAGGGTGAAGTCAGTATCTGGCTACCCCTAGTCATGGTCATAAATGTTAATCCATCACCGGCCAGTTGAAACAATACAGGAAATGGTTACATAACATTTGCATATCTCACCCCTTTACCCTGTAATGTTTGTTTGTGACAGTAAACCCATGTTACAGCTTTTATCCTGTACACTTCTTCTCTTGGACATTTCACTCTTAAACATGATTTGACAACTTACTATCATTTTGAACAAATTTTGAATTGTATCTTTACATTTCTGATTTGTGGATATTTCCCTGTTCCTCTCCATACTCTGTCTTCTAGACAGGCTACTGAGAGAAATCTTTTGTTTTTACGACCCTTGTAAAGATAGAAAAAACTTTCGAAAACATTATAGGTAAAAGAGAAATGTTGCTGACCAGCATTTTCTCCTTTTTCTGCAATGTTTTTTACCCATCAATAACAAGTCCAAACATGCAAGTTAAATTTAATTTGTTGACTCTAATTGCTTTCAATTCGGTTGAGTCAATAAATTTGATGTTTAGTAACAATTTAACCCTTTCCCAGACGGCAAATTTTGGACCAGACCAAATTCAAAGCAAAATTCAAATTCGGATACTGCTCCCTGTGAACTTAACCAGAACTTGTGCCCAATGTGTGGGATTTATATTTAACCCTTTACCAATAAATCCATAATTTTTACGACCCCGAAGACAGCAGACTTTTAAAAACATTGTAAGAAAGTAACCAGCTACCTAGTAGAAAGTAACATAGTAACCAGCATATTCTCCTGTTAACACAGTGTTTTACACTCTGCTGGAAAAAAATTTCAATTTTTGAAATATATAACTTTATTTTGTCGTCTGCAAGCTATTTCAGTTTGGATCTGTTTAATATTTTGTCGTATGGTAAAGAGTTAAAAGTAGAAAATATTGTGGATAAAGGATGAATTGATACAAACGTGGTTACCCAGAATATAAAATAATTTTGATGATTGTCTTAATGATCTTGGAACATATTATTTTCTCAAATTTCACGCTCGTTAACAGCATTTCAAACTATTCTTATTCTCACGAAAATCGCGATTTATTGTGTATAATATAACCCTTCACCCATGAGAGAACAAATTTTGTACCTGTCAATGTTTACAGAATTCTTTACAAGGTACAAATATAGAATCCGGTAAACGGTCAAAAGCCCCTCCGGTCATTATCCCCTACCCCTAAAACAGGTAAGGCGGTCAAAAGCCCCTTCGCAAATTTGCAAGGGTGGTCATTATCCCCTTCATCAAATTTTTAAGGCGGTCAAAAGCCCCTTCGCGATTTCGCAAGGGCGGTCATTATCCCCTTTATCAAATTTTGATGGCGGTCAAAGGCCCCTTTATCAGTAGCAGACAAAAGTCCTTATGAATGGTAACCATGCCGACAATATCCCCTCCGTAGACATGAAGTCTGATAATTGCTTTGAAATAGAACACTTGTAAAACACACTAATGTGTGAAATTATCGGATGTGGATCTATAACTGATGATTGTTGATTAATTGTAATGTTCCCAGGCCACTGGCTGCTTACTCACATAACCATTTAAGTGCCAATGGTCAACGGGTGGCTCAGTGGTGAGCGTGTCGGACTCATGACCTAGTGGTTATGAGTTCGATACCCGTTTGAGGCGAACTTTCTTTCCGACGTAATTTCGCCTCTCATCTCTGCTGAAGCATTTGAGAAAAGTAGTTGGTGGCTTTGGAAAGAAAGTTGTGTAAGTACTGGTGTGAGAAAGCCAGGAAACACATGTTCGTCACCAACTGCCATGATATGACCTTAGCTGTTAAAGTGCCGTAAACCCCCAATACAACCAACCAACATCTATTGAAATGAATAAGATAAACTGAGGACGGATTAAGATAATTATCTGTTATGGTACAAAGTGATCACTCGTTTACATGTTGAATGTATATATATAAGACCGACAGCAAAAAATTTTTATAACTAAATCACCATCAAGCAAAAAAAAAGGGGGGGCAGGGGATAGGGATGCACGGCACAGGTACGACACTGAAATTATTTTATTTCTTCGTTAGAAATCACAAAGGGAAACGCTAGCCCATGTAAAGGGGCTTTTGTCCGCCCGAAAGATTGGATCAAGGGGATAATGACCACCCATGCGAAATCGCAAAGGGGCTTTTGACAGCCTTTAAAATTTGATGAAGGGGATAATGACTGCCCTTGTAAAATTGTGAAGGGGCTTTTGACCGCCATACCTGTTTTGGGGAAGGGGATTATGACCGGAGGGGCTTTTGACCGCCATTCATAGAATCCATCAACAAATAGTTAGAACTAACATCTCACGATTATCAATCGTAAAAGTCAAGAAATCGGTTATTTGACATGAAACTTAAGTGTAGGAGAAATGTCTGTAAAAGTGTCGGGGAACTGTGTAGTTGTGGAACTGTCTTGAAACCGTCTTTTTTATTATTATCATTATTAATGCCACCCGTAAATCTACTGAAAATCCTTCAAGTGAAACAAAGCTTATGCCGTACACTTAATTTTATCATGTATCGAATAATATTTCTGTAAGCGACGTTCGCCCCGTAGCCTAATACATGTAGGCGTGATACTCATCACGCTGTTCAAAAGTCCGGCATAACATCGTTATTTTCGCCATTGGTGGGCGAATTTTTACTTTTATCCTCATCATCAGAAACTATTAAGTTTCATTAAAAACTTGGTGGTACATGTACGGCCTTACCGGCCTAGAATCGTGTATTCCTTCGTCTTAAATATCGCTCATTTCACTATCTGAAACAAGGTCCATATTGAAACAAACGCTCCTATGATGTCACAGATCAAGGTGCGCTACAATAAGTAAGGGAGGTAAGCGATGCAAGAAAAACTAATAAGCAAAAATATAAATTGAAAAAAAGTACTTTTACTAATTTTTTTTTTCAAATTACAATATTACCAGGCTGCCATTTGATAGATGTAGATTTGAAAATTAATCATATCACAAACTTGTTGATTTGCCTTTTAAATTGTGGAGAGCTTTACATGACTCAGAAAAATGCCGATGACTACCTTTTTCTCCTTTTCCCACAATGTTTTAGAGGTAAAATTCTATCATTCCAGCCTGATTTAACTCTTTATCACATGACAAAACTATAGACTGGTCCAAAGTCAATATGTTTGCAGATGACAAATTTTATTTAGCTCGGATGATTTAGATTTGTTTCTTGAAGGTTAGAAAACAGTGTTGGAAAATGAGAAAATGTTGGTTACCAGCATTTTCTCCTTTTCCAACAATGTTTTCAAGAGTTCTTTTTTTTCTGGGAGTCACTAGTAGTTAAAAATTTTCTGATAAAGTGTTAATTTCATATTTTTTCTTAATGTCGAAAGTCATTATTGGCAATGTTTTGCTGTCTAAATTTGTGAGTATATAAAAGGTTTTATTTTGTTAGGTTCAAGTTGGTTGTATTTATTTTGTTTTTGAAAATACAGCTTAACTCATTACCAAACAACAAAATTTTTCCAAGTCAATAGCATTTGCAGGCGACAAGGTGAAAGTGACTGAAAATTTGAAATTTGTTTTCTGAAGGGTAGAAAACATTGTGGGAAAAGGAGGAAATGCTGGTTACCAGCATTTTCTCCTTTTCCCACAATGTTTTCTAAAGGCTTCTGTCTCAGGGTCGTCAAAAGTAGGGATCTCGTGGCAATGGGTTAAAACCTAGAACGGTAATGAGATAATATAACATTATTGTATTCAGTATTTAGATTATCTTGTCACAGTACATGATTTTAAACTTATTATCCCAAACACAAACAATAATGTAAACTGATAATGAAACATTTATCTAGTAAGAGTAATGGAGGGTGTATTCCTTTCACCTGTTCTGGCACAATTTTCTGTGTTCTGGAATGCTGTTTTGAAATATGCAAAGGGAATATTTCAGAACACAATACACTGTTCCGGAAGTGTGTTCTGAATGGAGCATTTCCAAAACACTGTTGTAAACCATATCGAAATGAAAGCACATTGGCAT
The DNA here is from genome assembly GCA_943736015.1 of Tridacna crocea. Taxonomy (NCBI): domain Eukaryota; kingdom Metazoa; phylum Mollusca; class Bivalvia; order Cardiida; family Cardiidae; genus Tridacna; species Tridacna crocea. The sequence goes on along the minus strand of OX031068.1, from coordinate 17,933,535 downwards.
GGTGGCTGTTGCAAGAGCTATTCTCAATGCTGTGTTAGTTAAGAAAATGATTAGCTGCAGAGAAAGAGACGAGTCTACTATGCCCCTATTTATGGTATTCATGTCGTAAAATAGAAAAATTGCAAATTTTGCCATGACAAATTTGTCAGTCATTCAGCCATCTTGTATTACCTAGCAACCGTTCAGCAGGTGTGCTACACCTTGATTGGATTAGAACAGTTAAAACATTTTATGAAGAACACGGCATAGTGTTTGGAAATACTCCATTGACCTAGAACATGTTCAGAGTGTTCGGAGTAACGAAAGGAATACGCCCACAATGTATGGTTCAGTACATATTTATTTTACAGTCATTAGAATATCACATGTAAAATTATAACCTCACCATAAAATTTTATGATTAGATTTCCAGGGTAATATTTGTAATTCACCACTATAGCTTGTAACCTAAGTTTGTAACTCTTCGTGGAATAATCTCAAAGTAGACCCACCGGATAAGAAAAGGGCTCATGAAAACACTGTGGGAAAGGGAGAAAATGCTGATAACCAGCGTTTTGTTCATTTTCCACCATGTTTTCTACCTCTTTTGACACAAAATTCAATTTTGAGGAAATTTAATTTTTTGGCTGGGTTTCTTGTAAACCTTTTACCTCACGAAAGAATTTTAGACTGGTCCAAATTGAAAGCACTTGCAGACAATATAAACCTAACTCAAAAACTGAAATTTGTTTAAAGCAAGGTAGAAAACATTGTGGGAAAAGTAGAAAATGCTGGTTACCAGCATTTTCTCCTTTTCCCACAATGTTTTCTAAAGGCTTCTATCTCAGGGGCATCAAAAGTAGGGATTGTGTGTTAATGGGTTAATTTTAAAAAACCTAAAATTATTTTCATTTTTAGCTCCACTGGCCGAAGGCCAGCGAGCTATTGTCATGGTGTCGTGTCCGTCTTGCGTCCATCCGTTTGTCGGTGCATGCGTCCGTAAACTTTTTCTTTAAAAATCTTCTCCTCAGAAACTATTGACTGGATTTTTACCAAATTTCACAGGAATGTTCCTTAGGTGGTCCTCTTTCAAATTCCTTCAAATAATTGTGTTCCATGAATAATTCTGGTTGCCATGGCAACCAAAGTAAAAAACCTTTAAAAATCTTCTCCTCTCAAACCGCTAATTGGATAGCATTATTTTTTTGCAGGAATGTTCCTTAGATAGAGGTCTACAGAATTCCTTAAAAAAAAAAGATCCGTCAAAAAACATGGCTTTTATGGGAGACTCATTTTCCTTTTATGGTATAAAGTAAAATCTTTGAAAAATTTCTTCTCTCAAACTACTCATTTTGATTTCATTGCTGTATTGCAGGTTAGTGCCAATGGTGGTAAGTCTTTACCATACAATCCTGACTTTTAACGACCCTAAAGAAGTCTTTGGAAAACACTCTTGGAAAAGGAGAAAATGCTGGTAATCAGCATTTTCTCCTTTTCCCTCAGTGTTTTCTACTCTATCAAAGTGAGAAATCATCATTTCATCAATGTTTAATTTGTTGTCTGCAAATGCTTTCAGTTTGGTCACATCCCAAATTTTGTCGTTTGGTAAAGAGTTAAAGATGGTTGCTTTACATAATCTATAATCCTTTTCATAAAAAACAAGAGAACCTCTTCACTTTGATTAGTTCTGGTAAAGGTTTGTTGACCTACTGGTGACCTAGCACAAAGAGGGACAGGGCTTTACTGTTGTGATAAGGCATTTTCTTATCCAATCAAACTGATCCCTGACAAAGAAGACTTTAGAAAACATTGTGGGAAAAGGAGAAAATGCTGGTAACCTTTTCCCACAATGTTATCTACCCTTCACAAAACAACTTTCAAATTTTCAGTCACTTTTATTTTTTCATCTACAATTGCTTTCAATTTGGACAACCCTAAAATGTTGTCGTTTGGTAATGAGTTAACTATAACCAGAAGACAAGATTTTTATAACTGGCCATAATTGAAAGATGTTACAGACAACATAATAAATCTTCAAATTAGTAAAACTTGTATCAAAAAGGGTAGAAATTATTAGTAAAACTAAGAAAATGCAGGTCACTTTTATTTTCTTCTTTTCTCACTATGTTTTTCATAGCTTTTTTTCTTTAGTGACCTTAAATGCAGGAATGAATGGTAATTGTTAAAAACTTCTCTTCACCGTTACAGAAAAATCAGGCCTGTGGAGCGATACAGGCACTCAAGCGCCTCTAGTTTTTACTTCCATTCTGCAGCTATTCTTCACATTAGAATACTCAATCTCTGTAAGTGCGAATGTCACAAGTGCTTCAAAAGGGGTATATTTATTTTTTTATAATCAAACAAAACATTTAGTATGGCAATAGCTTGCTCGCAAACCATCAATTAAGAAGAGAGGGAAATATATATATTAAACAAACACCAAATTTTAGACCTGTCCAAATTGAAATTATTTTCAGACAACAAATTAACCCTTAACTCCATAAGGCATTTCTATGGTATCTCTAATTGACCCTAAATAACAGCAAGGATGAAGCCATTTTTTTTATGTGTATAGGACACCTTTTGATAGCATAGAAAACATTGTGACAAAAGATGAAATTGCTCATCATGAGCAATTTCACTTTTTGCCACAATGTTTTCCAAAGGCTCCTACAAGCCTGCATAGAAACAAGTATCTATGGAGTAAATGATTAAATGTGCCTAAAAAGCTGAAATTTCTTTTTGAAAGTGTAGAAAACATTGTGGTAAAATAATTATAAAAAGATAAAATCCACTTTGTCTATAAATGGACTGAGTCCATAGATAGGATTGTTCCACTTTGTCTATAAATGGACTGAGTCCATAGATGGGATTCTCAACAGACATTCAGAAAATTGACCGATTGCAAAATTGTTTACCCAGGTCAATTGATTTTGAAACTTTGTAACAGGCTTGTATTCGATTGTGTTCCATGCTAAATTTCTGCCCCACCCCCCCTCCCCCGCTGTGTTCAGAGTAATTTAATCAAAATTATTATTAAATTATTATTTATTATTAACATTATTTGTTTGTATACGAGTTTTATGCTGTTTTAATAGCCAAGATCTCATTATTACAACCAGTGCACCTGTACATGTGTGTCTTGGCTCTCTAACAGCAGTACTGACACAATTTTCTTTCCAAGCAACTGACAAGTTTCTCAATTCAGAAGAGAGAGGCAAAAATTGTGGAAAGTTTGCCACAACCAAGCATCAGACTGGCAACTAACAGGTCACAAGTCAGATACACTGAGCTACTAGGCAGGGCAGATTATTATTTAATTAACTTTTCATACTCTCTGTCTTCCATTGCCTGTTTGACATTTTTTCATGCTGCATTTTTTTAAACATTATGGCAAAGGAGAAATTGCTTGCAATAAGCAGTTACACCTTTTGCCATATTTATGTCTCATCCGTTAGGGTCGTGAGACATACTGTTTTTTCCCTGTGCGTCTGTATGTCTGTCACATATTAAGAATGTTAAGTGACTGGAACGTGACTAATGATGCTGAAATTCCATAACATAACAAACATGTAAATATTTTCCATAATATCTTCTTTGGGCTTTGTCTGTATATTTCTGGTGTGTAAATTGCAAGTTGCTCATGTAAAAATAGACCGGATTTCCCTTCGGGGTCGACCTGGGCTGTAGTAAATCTGTAATTTCTCTTGTTGTTGAATGGTTTTCGACTCCTGTGGTTTTATAAATGAAAATTAGAAGGCTTTTGGAGTATAAGGATGATTCTTTTGTATTATTGTCAAATTTTCGTCCCAAAATCTGAAGGGCCACCTTTAAGCAACAAAGGTAGAATTCCAAGTAGGGAACTGAGATACAGTTCAAGGTTCATTCTACAGCCTCTACTAAGTATAAATACCCCAAATTATGTAAACTGTTTTTGTAGTATATCTTAAATATAGAAATTATTATTTTTACATTACTTGTATCTATGCAAAGTTATTTTAATTATTTTTGAGATATAAATGATTATTTTGACAAATTAATGTTCTGTTTTGAATTTTTCTTTCATGTTTGATGATGTTTCACCATTCGTTCCATCATATCACAGCTGCCAGTTGGCTAATTATTGTGTTCCAAGGCTGCCTTTTACAAGTGCAATGTACAACATTTTTCCAACTCACTTGCTATTGTCCAAAATGAACATCATAGAAAAATGTCCACTAGTGAGATATCAATAATTATTTCATGCTTTCCGTTAGGATATCGAGGAATAGCAGTGAAAATATTTTTTCGATCTTACACTGGTACCACCAGTGAAAATACCGATTTTCATGTTCTTGTTGCCTAGGTAAATTACGCGTGCCTAACAACCAGATGAAAAATATGACGTCATATACCTTACATTTCTCGCTCTTGACGTTATATTGTAATGCGTTGCTATGTGGGAGGGGTACGCCATGGGGAATAACGGAAAAGAACAGTACTTGATTTTGATAAAGCTCCCCACAGAAAGGGTTAACAGCATGAAATAAATAGAATATTTGTTTTTTAAGGCAAAAGATCGAAATTTATTTCATCTCGTGAACACCATCGGCAATATTTTCATGAGTGGCACAGCCACTTGTGAGAATATTACCGATGGTGTTCACTGGATGAAATAAATTTTGATCTTTCACCGAAAAAAAAAAAATATCCTCTATTTAAAAAATGGAGCTCTGGATAAACATCTCGTGCTAACATTACATCTATATCTTTTTGCAATGACTATCATCAATCCAGAGATGAGATTCACAAAGCTTGAATTTAGTTTCATGACTTGTTTATATTGATATGACAAATATTGCTCACAAAATGGGATGTGTGAGGATGGGCAGGAAACATTGTGGGTAAATGAGAAACAGCTGGTTCAAAGCACTTTCTTGCATTCGCATAATATTTTCCTTTTTTATGCTCCCCGAAGGGCGAGCATATAGTCGCCGCTTCGTCTGTCCGTCCATCTGTCCGTCTGTCCGTCCGTCCGTCCGTCCAAAGCCGTTTCTCCACAACCCTTAGACCAAATTGGATGAAACTTCATATATGAACTCCTTAGGGTAAAGTGCCCATGCCTTTTTCCCGGTTTTTCTGTTTGACCCCATGTCATGGAAAAAGGGGGCTTAATGCAAAATTGCAATTTTTTACTAATAACTCATTCAGTTTTTGTCAAAATATCATGAAACTTCATGGTTATATTGTTTATGGAAGGTTTCAGCATGTGCCCTTGCTATTTTTAATCTAGGCGTTTTTTAAGTTGACGTTCTGTCATGGAAAAAGGGGGTTTCTTGCAAAATTCCAATTTTTACTAATATCTCAATCAGTGTTGGTCAAAATTTCATTAAACTTCATGGTTATATTGTTTTTTCAAAGTTTCACCATGTGCTCTTGTTTCTTTATCTATGTGTTTTTCAATTTGACCCTCTGTCATGGAAAAAGGGGGTTTCTTGTAAAATGCCAAGGAAAAAGGGACCTTAATGCAAAATTGCAATTTTTACTAATATCTCTTTCAGTTTTTGTCAAACTTTCATGAAACTTCATGGTTATATCTTGTTTTACAAGTTTCAGCATGTGCCCTTGTTATTTTCAATCTATGAATTATTAATGCGCAAATACCTCTATCCTGGTTTCTCAATTTGAGGCTGCATCACGGAAAAGGGGGACTTCATGGAAAAAATTGTTTTTCACTAGCATCTCCTACATCAGTGCTCAAGACTTTATGAAATTTCAAATCTGAACTTGTTTGAACGTTGCCCAGGTACCTCTCTTTCGGTTTCTGAATTTCAGGCTGTGTCACAGAAAAAGGTGGCTTCATGTAAAAAATGGTTTTATGTAATATTTACTACATGACTGCTCAAAATTTTATGAAATTTTGAATTTTGATTTATTATTAAAAAATGCCACAAACCACACACCTGTTGTATTTAATTCAATGATGCAATATTGTCTTATGGGAAAAGGGGACTTGAAGGGGGCTTAGTGGGCTTATTGTCCTCTACAAGTTCGTGTTGGCTATCTCTAAGACAGTAATTGCCTTTTCACTTCAATTTTTTGGGGGGCATGAACAAGTCCTTTTAGGATAAAAGAGTGAATTTATATCAATTTCATATATTTTATGACAAGCACTTTTGCGGGGAGCATAACCCGTCTCTGACGGCTCTTGTTATTCTGGTAAAGTTTTGTTGACATACTGTTGACTAAGTGCAAAGTGAACAGAAGGGGTATTAATCCTGGTGACCTAGTTTTCTATATTTAGATGTTTCCCGAGCCAAAATGGTTTGTGACAAGACCCTCTTTAACTAAAATCAGATGACAAAATTTTGTAACTGCTCATAATTGAAAGATGTTGCAGATAATATGATATAGCTTCAGATTAGTAAAACTGTATAGAATAGGGTAGAAATTATTGTGGAAAACAAGAACATGCTGGTTACCATTATTTTCTTCTTTTCTCACAATCTCTTTTTTGGCGTTTTCTCTTCAGTTGGTAGCTAAAATGCAGGATTGAATGGTAATTGTTAAAAACTTCTTTTCACTGTTACAGAAAAATCAGGCCTGTGGAGCGATACAGGCAATCAAGCGCCTCTAGTTACTATCAGTTTGAAGGTTTTTATCTCAGTTACATAGTAGGATAAGGGTTAAATTCTTAACCAACAAATCTACCAAACTATAAATTTAAAGTTTTGTAGTATTTGGTTTTAAATAGCATCTGCAGATGGGATCTACTGTTTGATCAAAAGTTTCTCAAAAGAAGGACTTTGCGAAGGATATGAAATCGTTGTGGCAGAAGGAAAATTGCTTGTAACCAGCATTTTTCCTCAGGATTCCCAAAATGTTTTCCAAAAGCCTAAGTAGTGTCCCTAAATATCCGGACTGTCACGTGAAGGGTTAAATTGCATGAGAATTATTCGATAAAAAATGTTTAAGAAATATAATCATATACAAGCATACTATTGATTTAAAGCTACGGCATAATCTACATAATTATGTGTAAATATGATTTTCCTTGATTCACATATGACAAAAAAAATGGATTAATAGTCATTTTTCTCAATTAGATGCAGTTTATTTACGATATCGAATTATATCCTTTACCAATCGACCCAATAAATGAAGCCTATAGACCCGTAATGCAAAACTATCGCAGTTGGGATTTTTTAAAAAAATTGTGGTCTAGGGGAGAAAACTCGTACTGCCTAAGAGTAAGAGAAAACCAAGAGTAATCTCCCTTATAATGATCTGCCACTCCCCCCTTTCATCATTTCTCCTAGACGCTTGACGGATCAAAGTACTAAACAAAACACTGGGGGAAAGGTGACATGCATGTATCGGTTTTAATCTGTTTTTAATGACGATTTCAATCAATTTTAACAAGAGAGTTTCATTGACTTTGATTTTGATACAATAACGCTAGAATCTAATTTTTAAGAAAGAACATTTCCTGCTTTATTTCTTGAAATTCGAATGGAATCATCGAGAAAGTTTTGAATCCTGGAAAATCGCCATTTGCAAACTTGTGAGATTTGCGGACGGCATTCAGTACCATACTCCATAGAATGTACGATCTGATTCTCTGCTTACATAGTCCGCTTGTTTTGTTGAATCTATGTAGTGTTAAAATCTCTACAAGATACATTTAATGGACTGTAGAGTCTATATATTTAAACCGTCGAAAGAGGTCCACATGTAGGCGCGAAAAAACTTCAAAGCCCCATATGCAATAATAGTTGTCTTTGCAACCAGTGTAGATAAGATCAGACTGCACAGAAAGTTCAGTCTGGTCTTGATCTACACTGTCCGCTTTGCTTAGACATTCTTCACTTGTAAAAGCAACCTTGATAATGTAACTATTTGGGAGAAGATTCTAGACTGAACATTTCTGTTGGGTTTATTTGACGCCCTAAATAGTTGTCAGTATAGGGGACAGCTTTAGGGCTCAATTTTGAATCTACCTCATATATTTCTACAAACCAAAGTTTTGTTTTGAACTAGTTTATAAGATAACGTTTCAATATTAAGCGGTATCTGTCGACATTGTCCGTAAATGAAAACATATTTTTGTTGGTAAGTGTGCGTTTATTTATCATTGTGATATCATATACTCTCTAATTTGATTTATTAATATCTGTTACCTCAGAGATATGTTACCAAATGATGCATTGTTATTCTAGTGAAATCTTACCTTAATTCCAAATTCACATATTGGCGTAATAATTGTCATAAAATAAAAGGGAGACTACCTACCGCCTGTTTTGACAAATAATATGTCTTACTGAATTATTTCTGTCGGGTGGCATGTCGTTTTTAGAATAATTAAAATTAACAATTTTACCATACGAACTGATTCAAAGTCGTTACAGCTACATGAAAAATTATCGCTTGTCAAACCGATCGTCTCTACAGACGTTACCGTGTTTATTCGTCCTCGGTTTTACGCTTGCTCTTTGCTGGCATTTTTTGTAAGGTGCACAGGCATATAAGGACCACAGGCATGAGGAGGAGGTTCCATGTCCCGCCTACTACTTCTACCGTTCAGGTACTGTAGCCGCAGTCATTTAGCACTACCGGAAAAAGCCAAAGCGAGGCTTTGGGTGGAGCCTGTCTTTTGTAGACCTATCTTCAAAGGTAACGACGTGAAGCAGTCAGAAATAAGCCCTTTCCTCTTCAATAAGGGAAGCAACTCTGACATTACTAATAACAAAATTGTATATGAGTTGTCTCCCATTAACCATTGGTAGTTCATCATTCTATCGCAATGGCCTTAAATTGTGAAAAAAAAGTGAGTCTAGAACAAAACACCAAGCACAAGCGCAGGTAAAATGGAATGAATAAGCGAAGGAAGGGAGCTAGAAAGTAAATAAAACAATGAACAAAAAATATATGATAATTTTTTAAGGTTCATGTAAAGTGTTTATTTTGCTTAATTTCATACGTCAATAATTCTGTAATTATTAAAATTTGTCCGGGAAAACCATATATCAAATTAAAGCTCTGGATGAGTACAAGCTGTTTTACATAATTATACCTACTGGCCTTGCATAATAAAACTAAAACATTGCAGAAAAAGATGACATCGTTTAAAACCTACAAAATAATAATGACATAACAAAATTGCTTAAGTTTTGGAGAAAACATAGGCTATGGTACATACCAGGTACTGCTACTACCAAAAATCCTATAGTTTCTTTAAAAAGGCACATATTTAAGTCAGAAAGTTTGACATTTTTCCCTTATTGAATTGTCAACCATGTTTGACCTACTTTGTTTTAGTAACAGGTATGGTGTCTCCACAGGATCAAAATGTACAAGTGGTTGTGCATGATAAACTTTCATTAGTAATTTTAGATAATAAAACAAATAAAAATGACCTGTACAAGTGAAATGTCCATGTCTACGTCCAAACCCTTTCTCAAAAACAGCAGTTACAAAAGGTGTCACCAGTCTGGTAGATAGGATTTAGAATCAATTTTTGACATAAGCATTTTTTTCATTGTTGTTTTTGTGTGTGTGATGGGGTAGTGGGGTGCTGTTTTTGAGAAAGGGTTTGTAAGTGGACATGGAAATTTCACTTGTACAGGTCATTTTTATTCTAAAATTATTACTGGAATAAATTGACCTGAAATTGACCTTTATGCAAAGAGTAATTAAAACGTGAATATTTAAACCATCTGGTATAATCGGACTGTACGGAAACTGTTATCGGTAAATGTCGGGTTTGACCCTTACTGCGCCTTAGTCAAAATAAAACGGTTTTGCGGATGGCATAGATTAAGATCAGGCTGCATAGAAAGTGCATCATAGATCTAAGTCACCCACCATGTATTACCAATTTAAACCAACAATATAATGGTTATTTCAGGTATTTCAAGTATTCTTTGAAAACACTATAAATCTATTAGCAGCATAAAGAGTTTAGAAACATGCACATAGTTCTGCATGCAGACGACATTAGCCGGAGCCAAGTTAGAACAATAAATCAAGCGTGTAATATATGGTAATTGAGGTCATTTATTTCATGTCAATTTGTTCAGGTAATACTAATGAAAGTTTATTACACACAACCACTTGTACATTTTGATCCTGTGGAGACACCATACCTGTTACTAAAACAAAGTAGGTCAAACATGGTTGACAATTCAATAAGGGAAAAATGTCAAACTTTCTGACTTAAATATGTGCCTTTTTAAAGAAACTATAGGATTTTTGGTAGTAGCAGTACCTGGTATGTACCATAGCCTATGTTTTCTCCAAAACTTAAGCAATTTTGTTATGTCATTATTATTTTGTAGGTTTTAAACGATGTCATCTTTTTCTGCAATGTTTTAGTTTTATTATGCAAGGCCAGTAGGTATAATTATGTAAAACAGCTTGTACTCATCCAGAGCTTTAATTTGATATATGGTTTTCCTGGACAAATTTTAATAATTACAGAATTATTGACGTATGAAATTAAGCAAAATAAACACTTTACATGAACCTTAACAAATATCAGTTGAAACGACATGAAGGAACCGGAAGTAAACAAACACAAGGAGACGAGATAGTTTTCCTCGATTTCTTGTGATTTAACGGGTGCCTCTTGTTGTTAGTCGTACATTTCATAATCTAACACAAAAAAATCGCGTATATCTTTCACATATAAACCGTAAAACAATCCACAAAATACTGGAATCATTGATGAGTTTTATTTTCACAGTGTCCGGTTGTACATATTTTCGGATAAAAGTTTGGCTTTGTAGAATAAGCGTAAAACTTCTGTTCTTAAAACACTTCATTTAAGTTTTGAAAAATAAGTAACACAAAAAATGGAGGAAAAGTTTGGTAAACATTTAACTATTTAGAAGATGACAAACTTTAGGCCTGCATCAAATTGGAAGCAATTTAGCAGACAACAAATCTAAAAGTTGGTCAAAAGATGACTTCTGTCCTTGATAGGATAGGAAAAATGAAATGATAGGAAAAACCAGAAAATGCTGGATAATATTATTTCATCCTATTTCTATAGTGGTTTCAAAAGAACATAGAGTTTTCAAGGATATATTTTGAAGCTGGGGACTGTGTACCTTCAGTCAGACTCTGAAGGCTTGCTCCAATGCTATTGTTGTTATTTAGTCTCTGCTGAGGAGACCAAATAACAAAAACAGCTTTGGGGCAAGCATGCAACCACTAGGCTTTGTATATACCTGTAGACTGAAGGATTTCCCAGGTATCATTTAGTAATTGGGTCTCGGAGAGGAGAAACATTTAAAAAATGGCATCGAAGCTCCCCTTTGGATCGAATGTAGGCTTTGTACATAGGTCCTTTTCTTATTGACCAACAAATCTAAAGTCGGTTCTATAACATGATATCAAACCATACTTTCGGACTGAAGAAAACATTTTGTATGTTTTGTTTTGGCCACAGGGTTCTGAAGCATTGTCAGCCCATGGATTCATGTAGATGATTTCTTTATGTGTAAAATACAATGTGGTTGGAATGATTAAATTTGCCATAAAAAGGGTAGAAAAACCTTGTTGGAAAAGGAGAAAATGCCATTTATTATGGTGGTTTGAAAACAATGAATTTCTTCAAAAAAGATGGCTTGTTGCATACAAGATACTTAACCCATTACCACACAATCCCTACTTTTGACGACCCTGAGAAAGAAGCCTTTAAAAAACATTGTGGGAAAAGGAGAAAATGCTGATAATTTCTCCTTTTCCCACAATGTTTTATACCCCTCACAAAGCAAATTTCAAATTTTAAGTCACTTTTATCTTGTCGTCTTCAAATGCTTTTGATTTGGACAAGCCTAATACATTGTCGTATAGTAATAAGTTAAATAGAAACATTGAAATTCTTTTATGGCTCAAAATGAAGTAAGATAATGAAAAGTAACCTAGCAAGCAATTACCTTTTTATCATCACCATTGTTTTGTTTTGTTGAAAAGCAGTTTATCTGTTGGGTTATTGGGTGATGCACAGTGCTTGTAAATAATGGTTTCATAAATGTTCAAGAAAATATGGCGGCAAGGGCCTGCCAATAAGCGTGTGAATATTTTTTACATATCGCAAATTAAAATCTATTTGTTTTATCTGAGTATGTACAAAGAAGTAAGTCAAATGCCAGTGCATTCAGCTACCTTCCAAAAAAACCCTCTACCTCATGGGTGTTTTTTTTTACAGATACAGTGTGTGAAAGGTTTGAAAATTTCTTTTTTCATTTCAGATTTTCAGTACAGAATTGCTTGGGGAGTAAATGGTTGTCCAGTAATTTTTGCAGCACTTAAACTTCACGAACATTCAATAAGACACATGTGGAACACTGAAGAAACAGAATTCAGATGTCTACTATATTATAGAACCATTGTGAAGTCATTTATAAAGAAACAGAACTAGCTAGTGGTATGTCCCTCTCATAAGAAGATAACTACCATGTGTTGAAACTAAGTATTTTGATTCTGTAACAAAAGAACAAAATGCCTAACCCTTTACCAAACAATCCCTGGTTTGTACTACCCTGAGATAGAAGCCTTTTGAACACATTATGGGAAAAGGAGAAAAGGCTGGTTACCAGCATTTTCTCCTATTTTCACCATGTCTTCTGCCCTGCTGGAAACATATTTCAGTTTTTCAATTAGGTTTTTATTTTGTCGTCTGCAAGTGCTTTCAATTTGGACCAGTCTAAAATTTTGTCGTTTGGAATAGGGTTAACTCATTACCAAACGACAATATTTTAGGCTTGTCCAAATCGAAAGCCTTTGCAGACGACAAAATGAAATTGACTGAAAATTTGAAATTTGTTTTGTAAAGGGTAGAAAACATGGTGGGAAAAGGAGAAAATGCTGGTTACCAGCATTTTCTCCTTTTCCCACCATGTTTTCTAAAGGCTTCTTTCTCAGGGTCGTTAAAAGTAGTGATTGTGTGGTAATGGGTTAACTCATCATAACTGAGACTACAAAATTGTCCAGGTTAACCCTTTAACACAAAATGCCGACTTTTGATCCTCCTGGAAAAGAAGCCTTTGGAAGACGTGGGAAAAGGAGAAAATGCTGGTAACCACATATTTTCTCCTTTTCCCACAAAGTTTTCTACCCTGTCAAAGAAAATTTGCACAATTGTAACCACTTTGAAATTGTCGTTTGCAAATGCTTTCAATTTGGACAAAGGCTAAAATTTTTTTGTCTGGTAAAGGGTTAAAAGGTTTTGCATTCTGTAAATTACATATAGCTTAAGTTATGAGATTCATGATTTAAAAAAGCAGAAAACACTGATGGAAAAGGAGGAAATGCCGGTATCTAAGGTTTTTCTCCTTTTCATCGTTCAGTATTTTCAAATCTCAAAACCTGAAGCTAAATTCAAACTTTCCTCTTCCCTATACCAAGCCATCCGGACTTTGAACAATTCTGATAAAGAAGGCTTCTGAAAAGGTGGGAAAAGAAGAAAATGCTGGTAACCAGCATGTTCTCTTTTTCCCACAGTGTTTCCTACCCTGCTGAAAACAAATTTCAATTTTTGAGTTTTGTTTATTTTGTTATCTGCAAATGCTTTCAGTTTGGACAAGTCTAGAATTTTGTTGTTTGGTGAAGAATTAAATTAGGGATGACTGACATGGATTAATTCTTTACCACACAATCCCGACTTTTGACGACCCGAAGAAAGAAAACCTTTAAAAACCTTGTGGGAAAAGGAGAAAATGCCGGTAACCAACATTTTCTCCTTTTCCCACAATGTTTTCTACCCTTTCCAAATGAAATTTCAGTTTTTGAGTCATGCTTAATATGTCGTCTGCAAATACTTTCAAGTTGGACTAGTCCAAAATTTTGTCGTCTGGTAAAGACTTAAGATATATTGCAAATTAACAATTTGTGGCTAAAGGAATATTTGAGTAGGGAAAAGGCAAATAATGACTGAAAGGAAAACAGGAAAAGTATTAGAGTAGGTATTCACTGAGGTTAATACCGGTAGTGTCTTTTAGCTCTTTACAATGGAAAAAAAAAGGATGGTCAAAACTGAAAGCATTTGCAGAAGACAAATCACATGGTGCACAGAGTAGAAAAGTTTTCTTTGAAAGGATAGAAAACATTGTGGGAAAATGAGAGAATGCTGCCTTTTAGACCAGTACATACTGAAATCATTTGCAGACAACAAATTAAATGTCAACCAGATGTTGAGATATGTCTTGGAATGGATAGAAAAGATTGTGAGAAAAGCAGAAAATGCTAATTGCCAGTGTTTCTCTCCCTTTTCCTCATTATTTTCTAAAGCCTTCATCCTCAGGGTTAATAAAACAGGATTATGTGGTAAAAGTTTCATACCTGCTGGTACAATTGATTGTTTTGATTGTATTTCAGTATTATTTCATTTATGTCACAGTGGCCAGTTCACCTATTCATGTTTTCCCGGAGTCTCTTTTATCAGTATTCCAAACAGTTTTCTTTTCCAAACCACTGGCTGCTTTCCCACATAACCATTGCCAGAACAATAGCCAGTGTTGGGAGAATGATGATTCCTGTGTTAATAACTATCAGCAATTTATGTCACAGTGGCCAGTTCACCTATTCATGTTTTCCCGGAGTCTCTTTTATCAGTATTCCAAACAGTTTTCTTTTCCAAACCACTGGCTGCTTTCCCACATAACCATTGCCAGAACAATAGCCAGTGTTGGGAGAATGATGATTCCTGTGTTAATAACTATCAGCAATCTCCTAAAAGAAATTGGTCGAACCAGAGATCGAGCCCACGACCTTTTGTTCCCAAGTCCTGCGTGCTACCAAATGAGCTACCAGGGCTTGGCTTCCCTTAGGTATAAAGCTTTTGAAAAGATTATGGGTAAAGAGGAAAATGTAGATGACCTACATGTTGTTTTTCCCCAAGTTTTTTTTTTAACAGCTCAAAACAGTAACCATCCCTTGACCTATATTTGTCAGTTGCAAATGCTTTCAGTATTGTTTGTTAAAGTATTAGCTTCAGGTACAGGAAATAGTGAGAATGTAAACACCGATCCAAATTTTTTAAACTTTACCAAACTACATAATTTTAGACTTGTCCAAAATGAAAGCTTTTGCAGACAAGAAAATAAATGTAACTCAAAAATTGAAATTTGTTTATAGCAGGGTAGCAAACATTGTGGGAAAAGGAGAAAATACTGGTTATCAGCATTTTCTCCTTTTCTTATAACGTTTTAAAACTGCTTCTTTCACAGGGTTGTTAAAAGTTGGGATTTTGTGGTAAAGGTTTAAACAGGAATATGAATTAACTGACTTCACTTTGTTTTATTGATAATTCTTAACCCTTTACTGTACAATCCCTGGTTTTTATGACCCTGAGGAAGAAGCCTTTTGAAAACATTGTGGGAAAAGGAAAATATGCTGATAACCAGCATTTTCTCCTTTTCCCACAATGTTTTTTACCCTGCTGGAAACAAATTTCAAATTTCCAGTTACAGTTATATTGTCGTCTGCAAGTGCTTTCAATTTGGACCAGTCTAAAATTCTGTTGTTGGTAAAGAGTAATTACACCCAGAGAACTGAATATTTTTGTAAAATACATGTATATATACATGTATATGCACAGAACTGCATTGTGAAATAAATAAGGTTTGTTTTATGAATTTCTATCTTTTTATCTTGTCATTCCTTTTACCCCATTCCTCACAATCTTGAGTTTTAACAACCCCAAGTAGAGAAGGCTTTTGAAAACACTGTAGGCTTTCTAAAACATTGTAGGAAAAGAAAAAAATGTTAGTAACCAGACAGGATGCCTTTGAAGAAGAAGAAGGCTTTTTAACCCTTTACCACTCAATAACGACTTTTAACACCCCTTGAGGAAGAAGCTGTTTGAAAGCACTGTGGGAAAAGGAGAAAATGCTGGTAACCAGCGTTTTCTCTTTTTCCCACAGTGCTTTCTACCCTATCAGGATCAAATTTCATTATTTGAGTCGCATTTAAATTGTTGTCTGCAAATACTTTCAAGTTGGGCAAGGTCAAAACTTTGCCGTCTGGTAAAGAGTTGAAAAATTGGAGGTTTTTGAAAACATTGTGGGGAAAAGAAGAAAATGCTGGTGACCAGAAGAGAAGTCTTTCAGATAAAGAGATGGCTTTTGAAAACATTGTTGGAAAAGAAGAAAACGCTTGTGACCAGAAAAGGAGAATTCTTCTGAGAAATTGACAGCATTTGAAAACATTGTGGCAAAAGATGAAAATGCTCTGTAGCTCAGCTGGTAACAACATTTGAGCAAGCATGTTGCTGGTACAAAATTCCAGCTTGCCAATTTCTCTCAGAGAATTTATGATAGTCATTGCAACAGGATACATTCCTATCTTGCTTCTGAATAACCTGTGTATGATGCCCTAGATGGTTATGTGGGAAAGCAGCCAATGACTTAGGAACACCATAGTGAGAAGTGCTGGAAAAGAAATGATGGGAGAGCATGTATAGGTGAAGTGGTTGCAGCTGTGATATTGAAAATATTTGAATAGTATCAACTCTTAGGCTGTTAAGCGCAAATCAAGGACCTTTTGCAGACAGTGTTGATCAAGATCAGACTGCACAGAACAAATAGTCTGATCTTTGATCTACACTGTCCTATAAGGGGATGTCTGATCCTGAAAAAAATACCTTTCAAATAGCCAAATTTTGGTTTTTACTTTCAGTTTGTAGGTTTCATCTGTTACTTAGTAGGATAAGGGTTGAATTTTTAACAAACAAATCGACTAGAACTATAAAAGTTCTGTACTATTTAGTATTAATAACATTTACAGATAGTGTTTGATCAAAAGTTTCTCAAAAGAAGGACTTTGCGAAGGATATGAAATTATTGTGGCAAAAGGAAAATAGCATAAGATTCTCATTATGTTTTCCAAAAGCCTAAACAGTGTCCCTAAGTATCGGGACTGTCTTGTAAAGGGTTAAATTGCACGATAATTATTTGATTAAAATGTATAAGAAAGAGTCATATACAAGCATACTGTTTGACAAAATTTTTCATTGATTTGAATAAGCAATGGTGTAGTCTACATAATTATGTGCAAATATGATTTTCCTTGATTCATATATGACGAAATAGCCATTTTTCTCAATTAGATACAGTTTAATTACAATATCGAATGATATATTTTATCAATCAACCCAATAAATGATGCCCATAGACTCGTACAGCAAAACTATCGCCGCTGGGATTTTTTAAAAAAAATTATGGTCTAGGGGAGAAAACTCGTACTGTCTAAGAGTAAGAGTAAAGCAAGAGTAATCTCCCTTATAATGATCCGCCCTTCATCATTTCTCCTAGACGCTTGACGGATCAAAGTACTAAACACAACACTAGGAAAAAGGTGACGTGCATGTAACGTTTTTAATCTGTTTTTGATGAAGATTTCAATTAATTTTAACAAAAGAGTGTCATTGACAGGCCCGTAGGAACAGAGGGGGCTAGGGGGGGCTAAGCTTCCCCAATAATTTTGACAGTCATGGTGATTGAAATTACCCTTTTTCACGGAGAGTTTCAGTCAACGCAAAATTTTCCTAAAAATGTGAGTTAGCCCCCCCAGTCTTGAATTGCTTCCTACGTGCCTGATTGATATTGATTTTAATACTAAACACTAGAATCTGAGTTTTAAATAAGATTATTTCCTGCTTTTTCTACTTGAAATCAGAATGGAATCACCAAGAAAGGTTTTAATCTTTGAAAATCGCCATTTGCAAAGGTATGAGGTTTGCGGACGGCATAGTTTAAAATGACCCTTCACAGAATGTACGATCTGATTCCGAGTCTACATAGTTTACTTGTTTCGTAAACCTTTCAGTGCAAAATAAATAGATTCAAATTCCAGCGGACGGCTATAATTACAATCTGTTGAAACTCACAAAGATTTTGTTTGTATAGGCTTGACTACACCAGCGGATGACATAGATCAAAGATCAGACTGCACGTTCTGTGCAGTCTGATCTTGATTTATGCCGTCCGCAAAAATCTCTGCTTTCGCCTATGGCACCGAAAGGGTTAAAAGCCTATTTGGATAGAGTTAAAATCTTTATCAGATAGATATAGTTCCGGTACACTGTTCAAATCGTCGACAAAGGTTCGATGTCTTAGGTGCGTAAAAACGAAAACTTCAAAGTGCCATATACAGTAAAAGTTGCCTTTGCAGTCTTTGTAGATCATGATCAGACTGCACAGAACGTGCACTCTGATCTTTGATCTACACCGTCCACTTTCCTCAGACGTTCTGTTCAATTTTATGCAACTTTAAAACTTTTTTGTTCGGAAAGGTTTTTTTAGACTGAAGTTATCTCTTGTTTATTTGGCGCTCTATGGGTTTGTAACGGGAATGGTTTGATATTCATTGGGATTTATTTTAACTAGACATTATCTTCCTACCGTGATAAGCCAATTTATGTTTTAAAGTTGAGCTATAAAATGACCTTCCATATTTAGCGATATATGTCGATATCGCCATTGAATGAAAACATAGCTTTGTTTGTAAGTTTGCGTTAAGTTATCGTAGTGGTGATCATTAACTCATTAATTTCATGTACTGAACGTCTATAACCTCAATGATATCTGTTACAAAATATTGCATTTTATTTATTGTAGCGCGATCTTACAATGAATTCCAAATTCAAATATTGGCGGTTATAATTAACATGAAATAAACGGGAGACTACCTGCCGCCTGTTAAGAAAAATAATAAGTTTGACCGATTTCTTTTTTGTCTGGTGGCATGTCGTTTTTAGAACGGTTAAAATTAAC
The DNA here is from genome assembly GCA_943736015.1 of Tridacna crocea. NCBI lineage: Eukaryota > Metazoa > Mollusca > Bivalvia > Cardiida > Cardiidae > Tridacna > Tridacna crocea. The sequence goes on along the minus strand of OX031068.1, from coordinate 17,914,798 downwards.
AAGTTGACCACATGAACTGGTTGATATCCGTTACACCTAGATGAAAATTTATCGTTTGTCCAACGGATCGTCTCTACAGACGTTACCGTGTTTATTCGTCCTCGGTTTTATGCTTGCTCTTGGCTGGCATTTTTTGTAAGGTGCACAGGCATACAAGGACCAGAGACAGGAAGAGGAGGTTCCATGTCCCGCCTACAGCACTTACTATGCACATACTATAGCCGCAGTAATTTAGCACCTCCGGAAGTAGCCAAAGCGAGGTTTTGGGCGGAGTCTTTGTTTTGTAGGCGTACAATTCAACGGTATGCACGTACTCACAACGCGAAGCAGTCAGAAATAAGCCTTTTCCTCTCCAATAAGGGAGGTAACTGTAGCATTACTAATTCCAAAATTTTGTACGAGTTGTTTCCCTTTGACCATTAGTCGTTCATTATTCTCTTGCAAGACCCATATATTTTGAATGAATATCAGCCCGGAATAAAAAGCAAAGCAAAAGCGCGGATAAAATGGACGGAAATAAGAGATAGTAGCAATAAATTAAACAAACTGAGGAGAAAAAGCAATGTAAATTGGTGTTACAAACAAAATTTGATGCGAAAGGAACAAACCGGAAATAGCAAATAAGCTTGGTAGAGAAGATATGACACTAGTTCCATGATTTCTTTACGATTCTACGGTTGCCGATGGTTGTAAGTCGGATGTTTCTTTTTTTAAAGTAAACACGTGTATATCTTTGCATATGACCCATATCAAACTCAAAGGCAATAAAACAGTAAACATGAACGAGATTCATCTGTTCAGTATCCGGATTGTAGATATATTCGGATAAAAGTTTGAATTGTGAGAAAAATTTGAAATTTACTAAAAACAACACTTTACGCTAGTTGAAAAGAAAATAAAGAAAATAGCATAATTGAGAGAGGTTAGTATAAATACAGTTGTAAAAACTTATTTCTATCGAATGGCAGTCATTTGAACACCCGGTAATTTCGACACCCAGTCATTTCGACACATTTTAGTCATTTCAATCCCCGGTGGAAAAATGTTTGCAAACTTTGGTCATATCGACTTCTTACTTTTTAGAGCACTTTTCAAACTCAACTTTTTATTATCAAGTTACTTTAATTTCTTTTAAAGATGTCATATCAGTGTAATTTTGTGTTGGTGTGTGACCAAAACATGTTTTTAAATAACTTTATTCAAGGGGAATTACTCCGAGTATGGGTATATTTGTACAATTTTATGTATTCTACTCAGCCTTCTTAATAAAGAGATTAATATGCAGTATAATATTTATAATATTTATCACACCTTCACCTGTCTTTAACTGTGTTTGACTTCAAGTTTTTATCAATCAGAATAAATCATAATTAATGAAAATCCTACAAAATATAACAAATGCCCAGACTAGACCACCTAAAAACAGATTAACTCATTACCACATGAGGCAATTTTGGACTGGTCCAAATTGAAAGCATTTGCCGACGACAAAATAAAGGTGACTGAAAAATAGAAATTTGTTCTGGGAAAGATAGAAAACATTGTGTGAAAAGGAGAAAATGCTGGTTACCAGCATTTTCTCCTTTTCCCACAATGTTTTCTAAAGGCTTCATTCTGAGGGGCGTCAAAAGTAGGGATTGTGTGGTAATGAGTTAAGAAAACATACATGTATATCCTTCACACATTCAAGATAAAAATGTATCTACATACAGTACATCCATTTTACCGAATCTGTAATTTACAGAAACCCTTCTACATCCAGCACAGCTGAGTTTTTTTGTCATGCAGTGAGGTAACCTTTGAAAGCATTGTGTCAGTGAGCATCCTTGGATACCCCGGGGTCTCCCTATTTGCTACGCTACATCGACCCCTGGGACAATTAATTGAATTTCTCTCACTTTACCGCTGGCGGAATGCTGGCTTTTCATTGGTTCCATAATCATTTTGTGATGGGCGAGTGGACTGTACGCTATGATGTTTCATATCAATTTTCGGCGGCTGATTCAAAGTTTTATTGGTCAATCGTCCCAGGGGTCGATGTAGCGTAGCAAATAGGGAGAACCCGGGGTATCCGAGGATGGTCAGTGAGAGTTTTTAATAAGAGCAAACCACAATGCAGACTTTTTGAGCCATTTGGACTACATGGCAAATGATAAGTTAAAGAATGTTTGATTTAATAATTGAGTTCTTCTTTAACCCTTTACCACACAATCCCAACTTTTGACAACCCTGAAAAAGAAGCATTTTGAAAACATTTTGGGAAAAGGAGAAAATGCTGGTAACTACAAAGTACTTCTATATAAACTACCAAAAAAATTAGAAATTTTTGTACCCCCCACAAAATGAATGTTTTCGGGGTTGTACTTGAATCATCCACTTTGTCTGTGTTTCTGTCTGTGTGTCTGTCCATCTATGTACAAAATACCAGTAATTTTGTGTCCCAAACTCCTCCTACAGTTTTCCTTCAACTGTATTGAAACTTTGCACATATGTTAATCATAATTATATCGAAGATTTGCAAGATGCACTTTTCAAGTGTCAACTCTTCCTGGTTGAACAATTATCTCCCCTTGAATTTGACACTTTTTTTTTGTAAAAGGGTTGGCAGGGGTATTAAGTCACATTAAGTCACAGCTCTAGTTCAACTTGCTGAAATAAAAAGGAATTGCAGACAACAAATGAAATGTAGTTCAAGCAATGAGATTTGTCTCTGACAGAGTTGAAACCATACTGGGAATGTAGTTCAAAAATGGGTTTAGTGTTTGATAGAAAAAAAAACATTTGTCACAGTCAGAAAAGGAAAGCATGCTAGTTTCCAATATTTTCTTGTTTCCACATTATTTTCAAAATACATTTTCCTGGAGGTAATCAAGGGTTAATGAACTTTTCTTTCCATCTTTGTAGTGTAAATATGGAAGGGAGGTGCAAAACGCAGAAACTAGTTTACCTCGTTGGAGAAGAGAGAAATCAAAAACCATAATATTTTTCGAGAAGAAGTTGTGAAGTATTTAACGAAAAAGTGGGGCAAGAGTCTTCCACTATCCACACTCAGTGGTTTTTTTTTAAAAACAAAGAGAAATGGACCAGTGGTTTGGAAGATTACAGGGTTCAGACTAGCACACCAAAACACATGAACCTGGATGAGAGTCTTTATCGTTGGTACTCAGACTTAAGTTCAAGAAATATTGTTGTAAGTAGTAATATGCTTGTCAAAAAGTCGAAGAAACTTGGCTGTGAGCTGGGGATTCAGGATTTATCTTATTCAAATGGATGGCCGATGTAATGCAGAAAAATGACCCCCATTACAAAATGACCCCCAGGTCATGTCTCAACGTAGAGGAATGACCCATGGGTCATTTTTCGAAGTAGAAAAATGACCCGGGTCATTATTCTACATCGAGAAATGACTGTATGTCATTTTGTAATGGGGGTAATTTCTCTGCATTACACCTGTAAATGACCGTAGGTCATTTTGTAATAGGGGTCATTTCTCTGCATTACACCAGCACATATTCTAAAATTATATCATCATCAGTGATTATACAATATCATCACTTGTGATTTTATTCACTCTGAAATGAATCATATACTGAGAAATCTCAGTCATTCACTGATAGGATATATAATGAATTTATATTTTTTTCTTTTTCTGAAACAGACCAATCATGAACCCAAATTAGATATTAGTTCTATAGATCTGTCTTTGACCTCTTCCTCAACAGATCTCAGGTCGGTATTCTTCTATGTTTACCGATTTTTCATTGTTATGACAAGAATGATACAGCTATAAAAGTGGCGGCGGACGGTGTAGATCCAAGATTATACTGTATGTTCTCTGCAGACTGATCTTGATCTACAATTCGCGAGGTCTGACCAGATATTTTGCAGCTCCTAGAAAGTCCCTTTTTGCTTGACGAGTTACATTTTCTTATTATTGATTGAGTACTACTCTGTGTTCGTGGACTAGAATGTAATGTATTTAAGTTTAAGCCACATTCTCAGTCTGGCAGTTTGCGAATCATTCCAAGGCCTGTCCTGTTTGGTCTCGAGAGGCAACATGAAATACTACACATGAAATTGATTTATCATACTTCTCACGAAAACACTATGTAGAATAGCAAGAAAAATAACTATAATAAAGAACAAAAAAGAATGAGTTGGATTCTAAAGGGGTCATAAATTAACTCTTTCCCAAACAAGCCCTGGTTTTTACGTGTCTGGAGTACAAGCTATTAGAAAACACAGTGGGAAAAGGAGAAATTGCTCGTAACGAGCAATTTCTCCTTTTCCCACAGTGTTTTCTACCCATTTGGAGAACTTTCTGCCATTTTTATCAAATTTAAAATTGTCGTCTGCAAACTCTTTGAATTTGGAAGAGTCTAAAATTTATCGTTTGGGAAAGGGTTAATTTAAGTTTTTTTTGGGGGGGGGGGGCGGGGGCGGGGGCGGGGTGAATGAGTGAAAAAGCCACACGGTCATGTAAAGGTGAGGGCATCGTGCCTGTTTTATTCAAAACGAAATTGCCTTAGGCTAACAAAAAAATAAGCATTAAAATTATCTTGTTTGTGATGTGAATTTCAGCCGCATTCACCGTATTAACCCATTACCACACAATCCCTACTTTTGACGCCCCTGAGAATGAAGCCTTTAGAAAACATTGTGGGAAAAGGAGAAAATCCTGGTAACCAGCATTTTCTTCTTTTCCCACAATGTTTTTTTTTTACCCTTCACAACACAAATTTCAAATCTTCAGTCACTTTTATTTTGTCGTCTGCAAATGCTTTCAATTTGGACCAGTCTAAAATACTGTTGTTTGGTAATGAGTTAATAAATTTCGACAATGGGGTGAGATTTGTTGTTGCGAAACATATGGCGCGGATTTTCTTTGGGCGAATCGCCCTGACTCTGTTGAGCATTTGAGTGACTCGGATGACGTGAAGAATCTGAAATAAAGCAAGAGAAAATTCCCATGTTTTCTGGTATTTAACACAAAAGAAGACAGAGATTATGTCAGGAAACACAAATGATGACAAAACGAGTCAGGCGAGAGAGATTGATCTTTCAACTGCTGGCCGAGGCGTATGGTTAGTTAAGGTAATGTCTATCCGGTGGTGAATTCGACCCCTGCAGAAATCGTGGTCAAATCGTGTCCCGGAAGATTCTTGACTAGAAATGTAGACATCACAATTAAATGTTTATTTATCTTCATATGCAAGTCTTAGGAGCACATAACTCGGGATAGAAAAATTAAGATTAGTATAATTAGTATAAACATTACATAGGGGGGATTTTTTTTCCATATTTTATCATTTATTTTGGTTATAGAATGTCAGATTCCTGTGGTATAATTTTCAATTCGGAGTTCCTGATCATGTAAAATGGTGCGTGAAACATGTATTTCCTCTTAGGTTAATGGAGAAACAGTATAAATGAAATAAAACACATACAAAATGACAAACCTGTATGTGATCACGCACAAAAAAATAAAGAAGAAAGTCAAACAAAAAAATAGAATGGCTCGCATAATTTTTAGCGATTTTCAGAAAAGGTAATTCATCAGAAAACTTTTGCATTTCCAGATTTCGATTTCTAGAACATTTACATGGCAGGCATTCTCGGTCTGTATTATCTCGATCAATAATTGCAGACTGGGACTCTTTTGTTTCCAAAAAAATCCTAAATTAAGCTCTCCTTTGTTTAGCACAGTCTATAGAAAAATCGTTTTGTTGATGTCAATGTCTTTTGTCTGTAAACCTATCTCTAAAAGGTACTTTAGAAGCTTCGGATTTCAGAATTCGGGTCCCCGTGAGCAAGCAAGGTACACTTGTTGTAGAAATATTCAAAATCTAGAAACTAGAATTCATATCATTGTTGCCACTCGTGCAAATTACTGAGTAAATCACGTTTCAGAATAAACATTCACATAGCAATTTTTGGTTACACATGATACCTCACGATAAAATGTAACAAAAAAAGCTGTTGTCCGCTTATCTTGTGTAAAATGGCAGGTTTTGAAGTTACTTGTTACCCGTATTTACAACCTTTAGTCAAATCATGCAGAAATACTTATCCATAATTAATCTTTACCACACAATCCCGAGTTTTAACGACCCTGAGGATGAAGTCCTTTGTAAACATAGTAGGAAAAGGAGAAAATGCTGGTAACCAGCATTTTCTCCTTTTCCCACAATGTTTTCTAATCTATTACATACAGAAATCGTCTGTTTAGCTACATTCAATAATTATGTTGTCTGCAAATGCTTTGAATTTGGTCTAGGCCTGAATTTTGTCATTTGGTAAAGAGTGAAAGGTGGCCCTTCAGAATTTGGGACGAAAAGTTTACAAAAATACAAAAATATCATCCTTATACTCCAAAAGCCTTATAATCGTCATTCATAAAACCTCAGTGGTCAAAAACCATCCGACAACATGAGAAATTACAGATTTACAGTCATTTACTACGGCCAAGGTCGACATCGACAGGAAACACGTTCTATTTTTACATGAACAACTCGCTCATTTATATACTGGAAATATACAGACAAAGCTTCAAACATAGCGTTCGAAGAAGATGCTATGAAAAATAATTACATGTTTGTTATGTAATGGAATTCAAGCGTCATTAGTCACGTGACAGTCATTTAACGTTCCCACAATGCATTTTTTTATTTTTGGCGTGAAATCTAAAAATAGCTTAAAGGTGGACCTTTAGATTTTGGCACGAAAATTTTACAAAAATGCAAAAAAATCATCCTTATACTCCCAAAGCATTTTAATTTTCATTCATAAAACCCCAGTAGTTGAAAACCATCCGACAACACGAGAAATTAGAGATTTACTAAGGCTCAGGTTGACACCAACGGGAGACACGTTCTATTTTTAGATGATCATTTCGCTCATTTACATACAGGAATACACAGACGAAGTTTCAAACATAGCATCTGAAGAAGACATTATGGAAAATAATTATTACATGTTTGTTATGTAATGGAATTTGAGCATTATGAGTCACGTGCCAGTCACTTGACATTCCCACAATGCTTTATTGATTTTTGGCGCGAAATCTAAAAATACCTTAAGAGGCTACGTAGCCTTTTAAGGGAATACCATCCGAAAAAATTTTTTTTGCAATTTTATGAATCTTTATTATTTATGATTTGTATTATTTTTTCATATGAATTTCCGTGATATATATATTTTTTAATTTGATGAGATGTAAAAATTCTAAATACCCACCTTTAAGAGGCTATGTAGCCTTTTAAGGGAATACCATCAATAAATTTTTTTGGGTAATTTTATGATTCTTAATTATTGATGATTTGTATTGTTTTTTCATATAAATTTCAGTGATATATATATTTTTTGATTTGGCGTGATGTGAAAATTCTAAGTACCCACCTTTAAACAGACATGAAAAATTGGTCGGTCAAAATAATGCGGAAACCCATGACTTATAAACAAAATGCTCCTTTTTACATTGTCTGATTACAGTCTGTTCATACTGTCATACTCTTAAATATGAAAACTAAACCCCATACAAGATTTACAGATGCAAGTTTTTGAAATTTGAAAACACAGGAAAACGGGGGGAAAAAAAGTACTTGTAATAATCAATTTGTCTGTTTCTCACTGTGTCCGATTCAACAGGAGGTTTGTTGTTTACTGCAAAAAAAACAAAGACAGAGGAAAACAAGAAGAATAGAGGAAGTGAATGTGTGTGATACTCTAGTATTAACCTCTTCTTTCACGGTTTCATTTCTCCCATTCAAACCACATTTTGTTTCTTGTCTGCAAAATTAATGCTAAATGGATTTGTACAATTTAACTCTTTACCACATTATCCTGACTTTTAACGACCCTGTGAAAGAAAGCTTTTGAAAATATTGTAGGAAAAGGAGAAAATGCTGGTAACCAGCATTTTCTCCTTTTCCCACAATGTTTTCTACTCTTCCAAAATCAAATTTCAATTTTTGAGTCAAATTTATTTTGTTGTCTGCAAATGCTTTCAACTTTGACTAGCCCAAACTTTTGTCATTTGGTAAAGAGTTTTTAAGACAACAATTTTGTTGTCTGGACAGAGGTAAAGGTTCTTATTTTTCTGTCTTTACAGGTTCCAAAGTATTTATCAGAAAAATGGAAAGGTGCCACAGGAAATTGTGATGTAGGGAAAATGAGGATCACACGGTCAAAGTAAGATTTTGTTTGAGAATCATCGAGTCAGATCCTTTTTCGTAGAAAATCTAACTATTTTATAACCAGGTTGTAGGATTTTGTAAACACTGATAAAAACAGCCAGATAAAAACGGCCAGAATACATAATTTCTCATAATAGCAGATGACAAAATTAATGTGGCTGAAATAATGATAACTACATGAATATATAAATGAAAGGTTAGAAAAAATTGTGCCAAGAGGAGAAAATAGTTGTCCCTTTTTTTTTCTATGTTGTTTTCTACAGCTTTTTTGTCAGGACCCTGAAAACATATCTTTTTGGAAGACTATTTATCTCTTTACCACACAGTCATAAGTTTTAACGACCATGAGGAAACAGCCTGTCGAAAACCTTGTTGGAAAAGGAGAAAATGCTGGTAAACTCTACCACTTAACTCTTTACCAAACGACAAAATTTTAGACTGGTCCAAATTGAAAGCATTTGTAGACAACAAAATAAAGGTGATTGAAAAATTGAAATTTGTTCTGGGAGGGGAAGAAAACACTGTGGGAAAAGGAGAAAATGCTGGTTACCAGCATTTTCTCCTTTTCCTACAGTGTTTTCAAAAGGCTTCTTTATCAGGGGCGTCAAAAGTAGGAATTGTGTGGTAATGGGTTAAGCTGGTAAACATCATTTTCTCCTTTTTCGACAAGGGTTATTATTCAGCTTCACCTTATTTGCCATCTGCAAAGACTTTGAATTTGGACTAGTCTAAAATATTGTTATGTGATAAAAAGTATACATTTTTGTTTAACTGAAGTGCATTTTATCAGTGTGTCATATTGAATGTATGGAACAGGTTGCCTGGTTTGAAACCTGAAGTGACGTTCACAATGAGTGATGAACAACAGAAAGTAGAAATTCCAGGAAAACCTACAGCTACACCAAAAGAACACCAGTTACTCCTTACAGGAGTTGGTAGTCAGAATTTAGTTGTGTTTTCTGAAGAGAAAGGTATTGAACATTAGATTTACTTTTGTCTGGTATGTTGACATTGATCAGTATTTGCAGTCATGTGACATCTGTCCTATAAACATACCTTGATTGGATGAAAACCTGTCATGTGTTATAGAGAAAGAATATATTTTGTGTTTATCAACTAATTCATCTCAAACCAATCCATGTAGCTCAAGTGGTAGAGTTTAGGACTTTTACATTTCAAGTGAGGGTGTGGGTTTGATACCCATGGTTGGCCAGGATTCATTCCTCTTCTAGCACTCTTCTAGGAGGATAGTTATAAGGGAAAGCAGGCTGTGACTTGTGAAACATGCTCAAGAAAAGAATGGATAGGTGCTCTGGCTTTGGCTTGGGAAGAATATTGTTAAAATTACTTTTAAAAGATACTTAACAGTTTATCAAACAACAAAATTTTAGACTGGTTCAAATTGAAAGCATTTGCAGATCACAAAATGAAGGTGACCGAAAAATTGAAATTTGATCTGGGAAGGGTAGAAAACACTGTGGGAAAAGGAGAAAATGCTGGTTACCAGCATTTTCTCCTTTTCCTGCAGTGTTTTCAAAAGGCTCCTTTCTCAGGGGCGTCAAAAGTAGGGATTGTGTGGTAATGGGTTAACCGTTTATCAAATGACAAAATTTTAGACCTGTCTAAATTGAAAGCGCTTGCAGATCTATGGCTAAATAAACGTAACTCAAAAATTTAGATTTGTTTCCAGTGGGGTAGAAAACATTGTGGAAAAAGGATAAAATGCTGGTTACCAGCATTTTATCCTTTTCCCACAATATTTTAAAAAGGCTTCTATCTCAGGGTCTTAAAAACCAGGGATTGTTTTTGTAAAGGGTTAGGAAAGCTTGGATAAGAACACTGGTTGTGGCAAAGTATCTTGATAGGTGAGTGCAACACTATTCTAAGTGCCTGTACATTGTACAGGCACTTAGAATAGTGTTGCACTCACCTATCGATCTGAACTACCAATGAAAGCAGCAGATGACAAAGACAAAACGGACAAAATATTGGGCAAGGTAAGGCCAGAATCAGAATAGTGCATTTTTTTGCAGCCTGATATTCATGTCTTTTTGTCTGCCAATGCAACTATAGTTTGAATTTCACTGTCAGGGTCAAGTTTTTAAATTCTTTAATTCTTGAAAAAAAATTATTTCAGAGAAATCAGCCAGTGCTACAGCTCAGGAAATAACAGGTGTGTACTTTTATATTGACTATTTTGCAGAGATTTCTTTACAACACAATCCAGAGCTTTAAGGGCCCTAAGAAAAAGGCCCTTTAAAAACATTTCAGGAAAAAGAAAAGAAAAACCTTTGGTAACCAGCATATTTTTCTTTTTTTCAGCAATGTTTTCTACCCTTCCAAAGGCATGTAATCTGTTTCTATTTTTTGTCACAATTATTTAATTTTCTGCAAAAACCTTTCAATTTGCACAAGTCTAAAAGTTGTTTGGAAAAGAGTTAATGTTGTATTTCCTTAACATATCAATGTGATAGTAATTCATAATGTACAGTCAAACCTGCCCGATCGGCCACCTGTATAAGAGCGCCACCTGCTTAAGTGAGACACTTCCGTGCATCCCCAGTGCAATTTACTCTAAAATGAACCTTGATAAGAGCGCCACCTGCATGACCCGGCCAACGGCCAGTACTTTTGGGTCCGAAAATCGGCCGAAACCTGCATAAACGCGCCACCAAAATTTTATGATGGCCAGTTTTCAGACTCGAGTAAAAAGATCGAAAACGCCGCCGCCATTTTTGTTTACCAATCAGGTAACCCGGCATACATAGTCCTGTGTTAAGGGTTTAATGTCACTGACTTGGCTTGATTAGACAATGAAATCAATAATTGGTCATTTGTTAATCGTTTTATGACCACCAAATACTATAAAGAAGATGATTAGCTGGAAACAAACACCCTTCAGCCTTAAAATGGGTCAGAGATTGTCACAGTTTGACAGGTGTCATTATTCAATTATCGATCATTGTAGAACAATATGATGAATTTGAAAACCGATACAGACCAGATTTTAACACATAAATGCGTAATTTTGATAATCCATTTCACACTTATTATGGCTGACACGTATGAATGATTTTGTAGAGGCAAATTTGATTCAATTTCAATTCAATAAGCTTTATTTTATCCACGTATGTACAACATACAGTATGGAAATGTAATAAATAAATAAATGACATAGAAATAATAATGTGATTGGACCTTGAGAGTTTAAAAAAAGAGAAAGAGTAGAAAGTTTAAAGAAAGATTAACATAAATTGTCTAAATTGGGAAAATCAGTAATTTTAAGCTTGTAACAGGTACATAACTGTTTACCAAACGTCACAATTTTCAACTAGTCCAAACTGAAGGCATTTGCAGACGACAAAATAAATGTAAATCACAACTTGAAATCAGGCTGCACTGCATATGATGTATAAATAAATAAATAAAGTGCATTCTGATCTGGAATAGAGCTAAAAATAGCAAAAATAATCATGGAAAGAAGTACAGTTACAACAAATTTGCTAACTATAACGTATGTAGTGTGTACAGCCAGTCAAAAAAAAACATACTAAGCTTGAGACAATAGCTCTCTCAATCTTCGTAAAGCATTTCTACCAGACTGTGACATAAATTGTAGATTATAAAATAAGGACTGTACCGTATCTTCCTGAATAAATTAAATATGTTTTTAGATTTTTTTTCTTTAACCCATTACCACACAATAGCTACATTTGACGACTCTGGAGAAGAAACTCTCTAAAAACATTGTGGGAAAAGGAGAAAATGCTGGTAACTAGCTTTTTTTCCTTTTCCCACAATGTTTTCTACCCATCCCAAAACAAATTTCAATGTTTGACTCACTCTAATTTTGTCATCTGCTTATGCTTTGAATTTGGACCAGTCTAAAATTTTGTAGTCTGGTAAAGAGTTAATCAGGAAATGTCCAATAATTTAATAATTTTGGTGGATTGTCAAGTCATTCAGATGGGTTATTAGCTCTTGTCCAAACAATCCCGAAAAAAATGTAAAAGTTACATGATTTTTGGCTACATCAAATCTATTGCCTGTAGCATCTTTCAAGTTGGGTCAGTCCAAAATTTTGGACATAATGAGTCACCTCGGTTATAGAACCTGGATAAGACAGCCACCTGTATAAGACAGCCACTTTGAGTCAGTCCCAGAGCTGGCTGTCTTATACAGGTTTGACTGTAATAAATCTATTGTATAGTCAGATCATGATCCTCATTGGCCACAACGGCTTCATTCCTTTACCAGATGGCAAATTTTTAGACTTGAATATGTGAAATGTGTTTGCAGATAACATATTAAATGCGACTCAGATGATGCAATTTGAACTTAATCCTTTACCCCAGAAAGCATTTCTGTGACATCTCTAATTGACCTTAAATGACAGCAAGGATGAAGCTGTTTCTTATGTGTAAATGACACCTTTTGATGGCATAGAAAACATTTTGACAAAAGGTGAAATTACTCGTGACGAGCTATTTCACCTTTTTGCCACAGTGTTTTCCAAAGGCTCCTACAAGCAATGTGTAGAAATGAGTATCTATGGAGTAAAGGGTTAAAAGGGTGAAAAACAATGAGGAGAAAAAGAAAAAAAAGATGCTTGTTATTAACATTTACTCCTTTATCCAAGATGTTTCAAGGTAAATTTAAGCTACCTTTAACCCTTTACACACAATACCGACTTTTGAGGACCCAGAGAAAAAAGCCTTCTGAAAACATTGTGGTAACCAGCATTTTCTCCTTTTCTCACAATGTTTTCTAACCTCCCAGAACAAATTTCAATTTTTGAACCACATTAATTTTGTTGTCTGCAAATGTTTTCAATTTGGACCAGTCTAAAATTTTGTAATTTGGTAAAGAGTTGTCCTCTTTTATAAGAGCAAATCTAATTTTGTTTTACTATTGTTTCAGACAGAATTGCTATTGAAGGCAAAGTTATACAGAGAGCAGAGTGCAGACCTGTTGTTGATACAAACTATATGAGGTTGAAAAAGTAAGCTATATGTACTTAACTTGATCAGCCTTGGAATGTTAACTCATTACCAAACAACAATAATTTAGGCTTGTCCAAATGGAAAGCATTTGCAGACGACAAAATAAAAGAGACTAAAAATTTGAAATTTGTTTTGTGAAGAGTAGAAAACATTGTGAGAAAAGGAGAAAATGCTGGTCACCAGCATTTTCTCCTTTTCCCACAATGTTTTCTAAAGGCTTCTTTCTAAGGGTCGTCAAAAGTAGGAATTGTGTGGTAATGAGTTAAATCCTTTGATAGGCAGGCTAGATCAGGATGGATGAACACAAACAATTTACAGTTTGCAGGGGTGTAGCTAGCCCACTCTTGATTTAGCATGAAGTGGGAGGGGAGATACTTGTGACATGCCCTTAGAAAACATGGAAAGCAAATGCAGATTATATCGTACCCTGAGTGTTTTCAATGAGTAAATTAAAGTGTTTTTTAGTACGGAGGAATAATACCGGTAATTATAGAAGCATGAATCAACAAATGAATGCTTTATCTGGCAGATTTTTCACTTATGTACAACCATGTTTTTGGCTTGACTTGGAAAAGATTTACACTGTCTGCTATTTTTTCAGCTTCTTTGAACACTGTAAAAATTTTAAACATTATTTTTTTCCCCTTTTCAATTTCTCTTTAAATAACATTTGCTAGCAGGATTGTCATTGATAAACTTTCTACGACAGAATCCCATGTTTGAATAACTGTTAGGAGGAATGCCATGGAAACATTGCAGTTAAAGGGAGAAAATTCTGGTTACTAGCATTTTCTCCTTTTCCCACAATGTTTTTCTGACCTTTCAGTAGAGCTGGGTATCGCCAAGAAAAATGTATCGCGATACTATCGCGATACCAGGCAGGCGATACGATACAATATCACGATACTTAATTGATCCAGATATACTTAATGACAGCCTATTAAAAGAGAGACTGTTTTCATGCCATATGCGCAAACAAGATTTTATAGATAGATCTACATGTTCACACTTACATGTATATCAAGCTCTTCAGAAACTTTAGGAACCTTTCCTTAAACTGTGCAAACATTTTTGGCAAAATCAATCCAAATGTTTGCTAAAACAAGCAGGTATGACAATTTGTCTACATGATTTTAAGTTTATGAGGATGCTGTGTTTTGTACTTCAAAAATCAACGGCAATGCAATACCATTTAGAGTTTTTGCTTTATTTAATATCATTCAATTTGGTCCTCTAATTTTAATTTCCAAGTCAGTTTAAAAAAAATATACCTATTTCAAGCATTCGCAGAACCCCCCCCCCCCCCCCCCCCCGTAGATATTTATATTTTCATTTCCTAAAACAACAATTTTTTTTCACTCATGAACAGAATTTTAGCCCCCAACTTATTGTTTTATTCATAGTTTTTTGTAAATTCACTGTTTAACTTCATTATTAAAAATGAGAAGATAGTTTGAAGTCCCTCTGATCGGCCGATGCCACGCTGATCATTGTAGTGTCATGGGTTTTCACGGCTTTTTGGCGATCTATTTTTTCGTGACAATTAACTTTTGGAGAAGTATTACTACATTATTTGACATCTGTTTGCCATTTCAAATAGCAGGTAACTTTAAAATCTGTCACTTTACTCTAGATAAGAGTATTAACACCTTTATTACGTTGTCATAAATGACTCGCCAGCTTCCTAATCATGCGCGTGTCCTTTGCATTTTATACTGATCGTGTTTAGCACATATTTCTGCCGGATGCATGAAAGCTAGGTTATATGAAGCTCTAGGTAATAACTTAGTTAATACGTCAGATTGACAATTAGGCAGATACTTTCAGCGTCAAAGACGTCATTTCAAATTTCCCAGCGTCAAAACTCGCGCTATTGTCAACTTCGGAAGACGGTTGCAGATCCGCACCTGATTCATTTGTTATTTAGAAAGAACAAAGACATTTCAAACTGAGCTATCTTTCGCTAGCAAGTAATCAAATTGCAGCTTATATTCTTCCGGTAAATCAAATTACCTTGTTAATTAATGCTTTATTTTATCTTACAGTCCTTGTGACAAAAATGTTAAGGAGGCAAACCGATCAAAGCAGCCGCAACTTTTTGGGCACGAACAAAATATGATAACCTTAAAGTGTTCCGAATTAGCATCTATATTTAAAAAAGGGAAACCCTAGGCAAGAGCGAGTGACTAAACATTTCGCTGCAAATTATTCCCCGAATTGCAAAGTTATATGAATTTCATTGTTTCCAGGGCGAGTTGTTTGTACGTTCTTGTATGTATAGCAGAGACAAATTGTGCTTATTTTTTTCTATTTCATACACGAAGCATGATCACACACTCTGCACACAACACGACGTAAATGTATCGCCAAGTATCGATACAATGAGTTAGTATCGCGATATACTATCGCCAGCAAAAATATCACGATGCACCGATGCATCGATGATATCGCCCCAGCTCTACCTTTCAGAATGAGATTTCTTTATTTTAGCCTCATTTGTTGTTTTGAAATGTTTTCAAATGGCGCTTAATTCTTTACCAAACGGCAAAAGTTTAGGCATGTCTAAATGGAAAGCATTTGCAGATGACGAAATAAAAGTGGCTGAAAATTTGAAATTTGTTTTGTGAAGGGTAGAAAACATTGTGGGAAAAGGAGAAAATGCTGGTTACCAGCATTTTCTTCTTTTCCCTCAATTTTTTCAAAGACTTCTCCCTCAGGGTCGTTAAAAGTCACCATTGTGTGGTAAAGGGTTAACCCTTTACCCAACAACAAAACTTTAGACTGGTCTAAAGTGAAAGCATTTGCAGATGCAGGGTTTTCCCTCGGCCACAAAAATAGGGGGTCATTGTGACCCGCTAGTCAAAAATAATGGGGGTCATTTTGGAATTTGTGGGGGTCACAATAAAATGTAATTCGCTAAATCGCTTAAACAAAAGCTACTATTTGTGTAAGTATGTTATTTTTCTTGATGAAGATTATCCGTTTCGACCGAAAATAAACTATTTTCAGTTTTTTTCACCTATTAGATAAATGACCGATTCTTGTGTTTTGACACGCGGGTCGGGTTCATGCCGCTGTTTTCAACGAAAAACAAAGTGTATCTCTAGCTAATTTACAGTAAACCTTCGAGACCTTGAAATATTGTTCTGGGTGCTCTTACCTGCCGCAGTATCGTCTGATCTTTAAGGGCTCTTCTTCTTAGCAGACAGCAAGAATGACGTAGATTTTGACAGAGCCATATTGTTTTCATTTGAGATCGACTGGTTTAGTTTAGACCCGTTTAAAGACCGACGTTATTTTAGTAAAATCGATACACAGTCCAGTGTTTCGTCCCTTCTCCTTTCGTACTCCAGATTTTTTTATCTGCTCACGATGTAATCGGGTCAGAAGTATATACGATCATTATCACGTCTTATTGTATTTGTGCGTCCACCATGACGCTTTACTGAAAAAAATGGGGTCATTTTCCTTGAAAGTGCGTCAAAACGCACAAAATCGTGCGTCAAGGAAAACCCTGCAGACAAAATAAGCATGACCCTATATCTGAAATTTGCTTTTGGAAGGGTAGAAAACATTGCGGGAAAAGGAGAAAATGCTGATTACCAGTATTTTCTCCTTTTCCCACAAGGTTTTCAAAAGGTCATTTCCTCAGGGTCATAAAAAGTTGGGATTGTTTGGTTAAGGGTCAAATGATGGTCAAATGATGAGATTTACGAAAGAGTAAAAAACATTGTCAGAAAAGGTTGCTCAAATGATGAAATGTACCTTTTAGAGAAAAATAATTGTGAGAAAAGGGATATATGCAGGAGAGCAGCATTTTCTCCTTTTCCCACAATGCCTTTAAAAGGCTTTTCCACAGGGTCATAATATCACAAGATTAATTGTTTACCATATTTTCTCTTTTGTGACAAGGGCATCAATGGATGCGTCCAATAAACCTCGTCGTGAAATCAAACAGATATCTGGGGTTGTGAATATCTACAAGCCTGTCTCAGAACATGCAAATGTAAGTCCTTCAAAGTGCTTTGTAATGTAAAGAAAAATCCACTCTGCTACCTAATTTGTTTGTTTGTTTATACAGTTATGCTGTTCTTAACCTATTACCAAATGACAATATTTTAGAGTGGTACAAATTGAAAGCATAATTTGCAGACAGCAAAATAAAAGTGACTGAAAAATTTGAAATTTGTTTCATGAAGGGTAGAAAAACATTGTGGGAAAAGGAGAAAATGCTGGTTACCAGCATTTTCTCCTTTTTCCACAATGTTTTCTTAAGGCTTCTTAATTGAGAGAGATTAGTGTAAGTTGTAAGAACTTGTTTCTCAATCGATGTAAAATAAATATGTTTAAACTAAACTAAGGCTTCTTTCTCAGGGGCTTCAAAAGTAGGGATTGTGTGGTAATGGGTTAACATTATTTGTATTGTGTCACAGTGACTGATGCATATATCTATGATCTCCTGGAGCTTGCTGCATATTCACCAGTACTTTGTACAATATCCTTCCAAAGCTATTGGCTGTTCTCCTTTACAACTTGTCTCAAAATGTTGTCAAAAGAACGGTCAATTGTGAGAGTAAAATGAATCCACTTGCAATGACCATCAGTTCTTGGAAAGAAGTTGGCTAGGCTAGGATATCAAACAAGTGACCCCTTGTTTCAAGCTTCAAATATTATGAACCCCTTTTATAACTCTATATATTCTAAGTCTAAGATAAAAAGTCTTATTCACTTTGTAGTGCAGTTTTAATGCTATTTATGTTTACCTGCTTATCTCACTAAATATAGGACAAGATAGATCCAAGATCCTATTGCAAATTGTTTGCAGCCAGATCTTAATCTACCAATACAATACAATACTTTTTATTAGCTTACCTGAGCACGAAGTGCTCAGAGTGAGCTATTGTGATAGTGCTGTGTCCAGCGTCCGGCCTCCGTTGTCCGTTGTCAATTTTTACCTTGTGTACGCTCTAGAGGCCACAGTTTCAGTCAGCTACTCATGAAATTTGGTCAGAATGTTTGCCTCAATGAAATCTCGGATGAGTTTGAAAGTGGGTCATGTCGGGTCAAAAACAAGGTCACTACGTCAAATCTTAGAAAAACCTTGTGTATGCTCTAGAGGCCACAGTTTTAGTCCGATACTCATGAAAGTTGGTCAGAATGTTTGCTTCGATGATACCTTGGACGAGTTTGAAAATGGGTCATGTCAGGTCAAAAACTAGGTCACTAGGTCAAATCTTAGAAAAAACTTGTGTACGCTCTAGAGGCCACATTTTCTGTCCAAAACTCTTGAAAGTTGGTCAGAATGTTTGTCTTGATGATATCTTGGATGAGTTTGAAAATGGGTTATGTTGAGTCAAAAACTAGATCACCAGGTTAAATGTTGGAAAAACCTTTTGTACACTCTAGAGGCCACATTTTCAGTCTAATACTCCTGAAACTTGTTCATAATATTTGTCTTGGTGATACCTTGAATGAGTTTGAAAATGGGTCCTATGGAGTCAGAAACCAGGTCACTGGGTCAAATATTAGAAAAACCTTGTGTACACTCTAGAGGCCACATTTTCGACTTGATACTGTTCAAACTTGGTCAGAATGCCTTTTTTTTTTGGTGATGTCTCGAAAGAGTTTGATAATGGGTGATTGTCAGGTCAAATCTTAGAAATACCTTTTGTACACTGTAGAGGCCACATTTTCAGTCCAATACTCATGAAACTTGGTCAGAATGTTTGTCTTATTGATATCTCAAAAGTGTTTGATAATGGGTAATGTCTGATATAAAAACTAGGTCACTGGGCAACTAGATTGAAAATGGCTCATGTTTGGTCAATAGACTCAGGTAAGCGATTTCAGGGCCATCATGGCCCTCTTGTTGTAACCGAAGGCCAGTGGCCCAAAATACAGCATTATTGAAAATATGTATATAACTTGTTACATGTATATGTCCCCTTAGTTATTGTCAGTACATAGAATTTTTCACTGACATATTGAAATAAATACCCTGTCCTTGTAAGTCCTAGGTGGTTTGTGTTACGGTAGAAAGATTTTGGCATTCCATTAACTCTTTACCACACAATCCAGAATTTTAACAACACTGAGATAGAAACCTTTTGAAAAAATTGTGGAAAAAGGAGAAACCAGCATTTTCAATGGTCCAAATTGAAAACACTTGCAGACAACAAAATAAACATAACCCAAAAATTGAAATTTCTTTCTAGCAGTGTAGAAAACATTGTGGGAAAAGGAGAAAATGCTGGTTACCAGCATTTTCTCCTTTTCCCACAATGTTTTCATTAGGCTTCTATCTCAGAGCAGTGAAAACCAGGGATCATTTGGTAAAAGGTTAATTAAGATTAGTCTGACATGTTGTCATCTTTTAAAGAGTTTAATACCCACTTTTTCGCTTGATCATCTATTTTTAGCAAGCAAAGAAGCCAAAAGATGTTGTTAAAAGAATACGACAAGATAAGGAGGTGGTTACCAACAAACTCTTTGAAATATTTGAAAAACACCAGTACTATAATATACAAGATCTTGTTCGACTTACAGATCAGCCAATTGTAAGTAGACCTTAATCTGTTCTGCCTTGAGCTGACCCTGGTGCATCTTCGCAAGCCAAGGGTCATGATCCACCACACTACTCTACCCTTGGCAGATTGAACTCGATTTCGACAATCACCGGATACGCATTTTCATTGGTTGCAGCTTGCTATCGAATTGCTCGTAGCATTTCATCTTTGATAAAATAGAACAGGATCGCGATAAAAATAGAAGGTAAAAATGAATACCTCAGTGGATGTGTGAAGGATCTGTTATGTGTTATTACCGAAGAAAACATAGACAAACAATATTTACATAAAGTTTCAATTTGACCAATCAATTATCAGATGTTTTAGGTTATATCCCTGCACCTGACCATGGAATGTAGAAGTATTATGCTTCATGTTGAATTATTGTATTCGTAAGTGGTTTGTAAAATGACATTTCATTGGCTATAGGAAATATGATGTAAAGGGAGATAATAAGCAGCATCCAATGGGGGCAGGGGCGTGTCGCGGGAATCTCGAAATCAGGCTTAATCCCCCAAGGTAAGATCCACGTAGTGATGGTAACCTTGGCTCGCGAAGATGACCCTGGTATTGTAGTCAGTAAATTGTAAGATTTGAAACCAGGTGAATTAGAATTGGTGATAGTCATTGCGATATTCATTCCACTCTCACTGCCAATTACTGTTTCTAAGATAGTTAGTTATGTGTGGAGGCAGCAAGTGGCGTAGTAAAAGTTTTAGATAAGCACTGTGAATTACCACAATAGTGTTGATAAATGAGATCCTTTCATTCTACATTTATCAAACTTAAAAATACTTAAACAACTTTCTGTGCTTGATAATCACAGTTTTCCATTATTATTATTATATTCCATCCAACAGTCTTGAATTGAGAAGTGTGGAGGTTAAATTGAAATCTGTTGACCCAAGTTACTGTCTGTCTTTCTATCCACAGACGACTTTGTGTCGTATTTGTTTCATTCAGTTTTCAGCTAATTTGGCTGAAATTTAATCGAAATCCTTCTGACCATATAAAACTTTAGCAATTTTCAGTATGATTGGCAAATTATTACAGGATATGAATTTTGCAATAGCAATTTTAATTTTGACTGATGAACTATGATGGGATAGGAATTTTTGCACCTGCAATTTTCATTATGATTGGCAAATTATTACAGGATATGAACTTTTGTACATTATGATTGGAAAACTGTTATAGGATAGAAACTTTTCCACCTGCAATTTTCATTATGACTAGCAAACTATGACCAGATTGGAATCTGTGTAGCTGCAATATCAAATTTGATTTTCAAACTGTAAGAGGAGAGGAGGGCTTAGTCAGACAGAGCAGTTGGCTATTTTTCTTTCAGAGGACGATTATCATTATGACAGGATTCATTCATCATTGACCACATATTTGTTTCGACAATGATTTTATTGGAAAGCAGCCAATCGCTTGGAAAGACTATATATGTGGTGTGTGAAATACTGGTGAGGAAAACTCCCGGAAAGCTTTGATAGATGTAATGGTCACAGCTGTGTAACTGATAAAGTACTAAAAACCATAAAAACAAACATACTTTATGATTGGAGACACTTTGCAAAACTAATGGCAAATGACCCTTTAATTCTTTTCCACACAATCCTGACTTTCAATGACCCTGAGAAACAAGGCTTTTGAAAACATTGTAGGAAAAGGAGAAAATGCTTGTAACCTGCATTTTCTCTTTTTCCCAAAATGTTTTCTGCTGGTACCACACCAAATTTCAATTGATCAGTCACATTTATTTTGTCGCCTGCAAATGCTTTCAATTTGGACCAGTCTGTAATTTTGTCGTGTGGTAAAGAGTTAAGATATTTTCCTGGACCAGTAAGATGGCAGCTAGAGAAAAAAGATATTTGTGTGGTAGTGGACACTTCTTATTGTTATTTAAAACAGGAATAAAATTATGCTTTTTTTTCCTTTTTTACAGACATATTTGAAGGAAATTTTGAAAGAGATCTGCACCTACAATGTAAAAGCCCCTCATAAGAACATGTGGGAATTGAAACCTGAGTACAGACACTATAAAGAACAGAAATAGAATCAGTGGCCATGTCTTCAACCCTTAACCATACAATAACGAGTTGAAACAACCCAGTGGTTAAAGGCTTTTAATCCTTTCCCAAACAACAAATTTTAGACTCTTCCAAACTGAAGGAGTTTGCAGACGACAATTTCAACTTTCATAACAATGGCAAAAAATTATCTAAATGGGCAGAAAACACTGTGGGAAAAGGAGAAATTGCTTGTTACGAGCAATTTCTCCTTTTCCCCCAGTGTTTTCAAAAGACTTGTATTGCAGACACGTAAAATCAAGGGCTTGTTTGGGAAAGGGTTAAATATCTTTTGGGAAAAGGAGGAAATGCTATTCGTCAGCATTTCCTCCATTTCACTCAATTTTTTTTCTACCAATTTGTAGACAAATCAGTTATTTTGGCTACATTTGATGTGTTTTCTGCAAATGCTTTCAATGTTGACTAAGCTAAGATCTTGTTGTTTGATAACGAGTTGACTTTTTTCCAGATCACAAATTTTAGATTCATCCGTATTGAAAGGATTTGCAGATGATATATTTTAACTCTTTACCACACAATCCGGACTTTTAACGACTCTGGGATAGAAGCCTTTTGAAAACATTGTTGGTAAAGGAAAAAATGCTGGTAACCAGCATTTTATCCTTTTCCAACAATGTTTTCTACCCTGCTGGAAACAAATTCCAATTTTTAAGTTACATATAATTTGTCGTCTGCAAGTGCTTTCAATTTGGACCTGTCTACAATTTTGTTGTTTGGTAAAGGGTTAAATGGCTTATAAATGGTGGTATTTGTTTTCCTGAAGGGTAGAAACTATTTTGGGATAAAGGAGAAAATGCTGGTTCCTAGCATTTTCTCCTTTTTTTCCCACAATGTTTTCAGAAGCCATTGTAGTAAGAATTGTTAAAACAAGGGATTGTGTGGTAAAGGGTTAAAGACTCATCGAGGAAATGAAGAGATTCAGGGAAAATTAAGCTTGAAATGGTTGAAGGAAGGAGGAAGGAATTTCATATCCAGTGAGAAAGAAGTGCTGTTGGAAATGCACCTGGTGTTGTAAACAGGCATGAAGTGGTTGGACCTTAGAGGAAGAGATATTTCAAAGAATTTTCTACAGTAAACAGTTGCATTTGAAAGGTCCAATGTCTGCCCAAATTAAACAGGTGGGGAGCCAAAATGCAGGCAGATTTAGATCAGATCATTCAAAAGCATGGATATTATTACAAGTCTGACAGCGTGTTAGGGGTGTGTCAAATTACCAGTGGTTGGCACGAAAAATGAGATTTAAAGTTAATAAGTTCAGTTCCAGTTCAAAGATTCATCTGGCAGCAAATGGAACTGTGGCAAAATATACTGCAACACATCGTCAGACTCACAAGATATCCAATCTTTAAACCCTTTCCCAAACAATCCTTGGTTTTTACTGGCCAGGATTAGTAGTCTTTTGAAAACATTGTGGCAAAAGGAGAAAATGCTGGTAACCAGCATTTTCTCCTTTTCGCACGTACAGCTAGCTGAGGCACAATCAAACCTGTCTTTGAAAACCAAAGTTCTACCTCAGAAGAGGCTCGAAATCGTTCTACAGTCATCTTGAATATCGAAACCCTCCAACGACAGGGGGAGACCCCCTCTCGTGCTGTACACACCCCCCCCCCCCCCCCCCCAACCCGTGCCTACAACGCTCGAGAATGCCTACGTGCGTTTAATTAACTTTTTCTTTGTTACACCCCTGCATAGGGACAGTGTCAAAGTATTTATTATTGAACTTGTTTATTGATCCCATTCCTGTGGTGCAGGACCATCATGGTTCTGTTGTAGACGGAGGTATGAACTGTTGTGATAGACACAGTATATTGTAACATTTTTACTAATTGACATGTAAACATGCTGGATAATAAAAATTTTCTTTTTCTTTTGTTCTATTCATTTTTCGTTTATCCCAAATTTTGTTGAATTTCCTTACTTGTATTTTCCATTAACTCTCAACCAAACGACAAATTTTAGACTCGTCTGAAATGAAAACATTAGCAGGTGACAAATTCAAAATTGTTTCAAACAACCTTGACCCTTTACCGTGCAATGCCAACTTTTAACAACCCTGGGAAAGGAACCTGTTAAAAACATTGTAGATAAAGGAGGAATGCTGGTAACCAGCATTTCCCTTTTTCCCACAATGCTTTTTACCCTATCAAAGGATGGTCTTGATTGTTTATTATGCAGGCTAATAGTAGACTTGTTCCCCCTTCACCAAACAATCTTAAGTTTTAACTTCCTAAGGAAAAAGGAAACAATGTTATCAACCAGCATTTTCTCCTCATTCCACAATATTTTCTATCTTTTTTCAAATTCAAAAATAATCATTTGAGCTATATTTGGTTTGTTCCATGCAAATGCTTTGAATTTGGTCAAGCGGGTATTCTCCTGGAATGAAAAGGTTAAGATTTTCTGATGTAATTTCTGCCCTTTAACCCATTACCACACAATCCCTACTTTTGGCGCCCCTGAGAGAGAAGCCTTTTGAAAACCCTGTGGAAAAAGGAGAAAATGCTGGTAACCAGCATTTTCTCCTTTTCCCAGTGTTTTCTACCCTTCGCAGAACAAATTTCAATTTTTCAGTCACCTTTATTTTGTCGTCTGCAAATGCTTTCAATTTGGACCAGTCTAAATTTTTCTCCTGTGTGGTAATGGGTTAAAGGACAAATCTCATCACTGTGATACTAGTATGTCAAAAATGCCATCTGCAAAACTTCGCATGAAGACTAGCCCAAAATGTTTTCATCTGGAGAGTTAACACTTTACCAAACAATTTTGAGTTTTTAACAACCTTGAAAAAAAAGGTTTTTGAAAACATTGTGGGGAAAGAACAAAGGGCTGGTAACTACCATTTTCTCCTTTCACACAATGTTTTCTACTGTTCACTGAAGTCAGTCATTGATATTGGAAAAGAAAAAAAAAAGTGAGAGCAGGAGGGCCAAAATGGCCCTATATTGCTGCACTGGCAAACAAAGCATGATGATAAAAATTTATATTGGCATGAATGTAACAATTTTCTCAGCCCACGTTTCATGTGACTTTTTTATTGAGAAATTAACTTAATTCCAAAGCAGACATGTACTTTACAAGCCTAAATGGAGATTCTAAAAAAAGATAATTATAAAAAGCATTTTGTGCCTAATAAGAATGGATTCATGCAAACATCTTGAAACAACAACAACCAAGAAAAAATCCACTCTCGAACTAAAAGACGGTGCAACTGAAAAGGTATTTTATTCTTTGTATCCACCCCATCAACAAATGGAAACGGTATAGGTCTAAGCCCCTTCATGGAAACTTGCTCTAATCATCAACGAAACGATCCTAATTTTAAAAATGACCCATGAGAAAGAAGGCTTTTGAAAGCAAAGTGGGAAAATGATATATGCTGGTGAACAGCACTCTGTACATTTTCCACATAGTTTTCTATCTTTTCAGTGACCACATTCATTATTAGGAACATGAATCAGTTGTCGTCTGCCATTGCCTCAAATTTGGACAGGCCCAAAACTTGGGTGTTTTGTAAGAGTTACTTCCCTTGGATAATTACGCAAAGCATTTCGATTTATGTTTCACATACAAATTATAGTTTACAGATATATCCTAGTTCCATATTTATTGGCTATGTATTTAGCGCAATGGCACAGATTCCAATATGATCTACATTACAAGTGGGTGAGCATTTTAATTGGATAGCAGACGAACTCGCATCTAGATACGTATATATGTAGGCCTTATACCGTGGCATTTTTAGGCCAGAGAATCCCTCTCAAGGGATTCCCTTGCCTATAGGGATCGTAAGCTGCCTATTCAGACAAAAATGTTGGACGGTGTGTCCACTCTATATCGCTAAGTCCGCCAAAACAACTATTTTCCCAAGTATATACAGAGATTGCTTATCACACGGTGTGAATGCTTTCCTTTCCTCAAAGCTTTCATCTGCACAACGCCATGGAATTGCAAGGGTATTACAATCCTTTAGTAACTGACGAGTGTGTGTTTTTTATCCCGTTTTTGTCATTAATACTGACCTAATAAAGGCGTAACCTAATGAACTTGGCTTTATCCGGCAGTTGTGTATTCCTACGCGCTGTATACGGTTAATATCTATAACGCTCTCTCTTGCACTCCGGATCATTCACATTCAGGTATGGTGAGATTAACGAATGACGACTCTGCTCGGAGTTTGTCTATAACGTTGTGTTGACATTTGAACATGTGTGTCACAAAACGCGTCTCCGCTAAAATGCGATTGTAAATAAAGCAAACTACATATAGAATATTGGCCTGTGTTATGTTTATCACTTTTTCTTATGTATATCGGCTAAATCTAGGGTACTTCAGCGGAATGCTGGAGAAATCGGCCCCTGGAGAAATCGTCCCCAAACTGCTTGGCCCTTGTTATGTTTATCACTCCGGAGAAATCGTCCCCTGGGGACGATTTCTTTGGTGAAATCGTCCCCAAATAAAATTTTAGAAAAATCGACCCCAACATCAAATTTCATCCATATCGTTAATCAAGTTGTCTATAAAAATATTTTTGAAATTTCGTTGTCTTTAGTATGTACATTATGTGTATTAGTTACCTTTATCCAAGAGATATTTGGTAGTTTTGTCATTGTTTATACTGCCTATTTCACACTGATAGGATGTATTTCACACCTTTTACACCTGTCACAAATAGATTACACCTGTGTGATTCTTAAAAATGTCTTTGATAGACTTTGATTTGAAACCAAATAAATGCTTATAATTTTTTTTCTGTAGTCGTTCGCTTGTCATTTAATGTATTTTTTTTTTATCTCTCTCTCTCTCTACGAGTGTCATATGTATGACATACCTGTGACCAATACCATTTAGCAGGAGCATCAGTGTCTCTGACACACATATTTCTAGTGTTCACTGGGGCTTGTGTGCATCCGAATATTTCCGGTCCATAACTTCTAAGTTGTGGATGGATTTCAAAATAATTTGGCACAATTGACCTCCATCACGGTTAGATGTGCCATTTGAAACATCTGTTCAAGTAGGTTCAAGATCAAGGCCCCATTGAAGGCCAATTTTTCGTCCGAACCATAACTCCTACATTTTTGGATAGATTCCGATATAAATTAGCATAATGCATTGTTCTCCATCATGAGTAGAAGTTCCCTTTGAAACATTTATTCAGGTCCAGGGTCTAGGTCAAGCTTGCGAGTCAAGTGTTCGCGGGCTTGACACAAGTTGTCCTTGGACAACGATTATGAATTAGGATTAACGTCTTTTTTATATTATGTAGATATAAGTATCGAAGCTCAAGTCACTGTGACTTGTCCGTAAAATAGGCAAGTAAAATAGGAAAACCGAGCCTAATCGTTTTCCCAAAACAATCCAACCTTTTCACAGTATTTTATTGAGAAAATATTCTGGCTAAAAGAGAATTTGCCTGTAACAAGCAATTCCTCCAAATTTCCCCGAAATCTTACTTTTCAATATACACGAAGAACTACTTTGGATTTTCATCTACAACTTCCTTCAAATATGATCAGTTCAAAATTTCGTCGACTTGTGGAAGGTAGAGACAACATGACCAACTGCCGTATCACTCCAATCTTTATTATTCATTACATTTTACCTTGATATCTATCTTACATGTATTTTCATTGAAATCAATAAAAATAAATATGTTCTTGCGTCATAAATGTAAAAAATAGCGTCATTCAGGACTACTAGACATCACATGTCTCAGAAAATTTAGATAACCAAAGTCGGTATTGCACCGATTGAATACGGTTCAATTTTGACTTGGGACTGTTTAAAAGCACGACAAATTACTAAGTATTCTAAGCCATTATCAAGCACCGCATAACTGTGAGCACATGCCTAGCTCTGGCTTAATTATTTTCTGGCTGGTGCTTTCTAGTATCAGTTCAAAATTTCCTGATAAAACCAAGAATTCCAGGGGATTAGTGGAATCCGCTTGAATCCCTGTCCGTTACCTGTTTGTATTAATTAAAATTGACCTCATGTGTTGTTTCGTATCCTCAATTTCCTGGCCTTCAGTACTATCAGTACTTTGATTTTAAAGTCCTTCTAAGACGATGAATCTTACATTTTACCAAAATTAAAGCATTTGCAGAAGATAAATTCGGGTCAGATGATGGAATTTTACCTTTTTGTGGAATAGGAAAGGCTTGGGGAAAGGAGAAAATGACGTTTACCAGCATTTTCTCCTTTGCCAATAATGGTTTAAAACAAGCTTCCCTGTGGATACTAAAATCCGAACATGTTTGGTATACGAAAAAAAGCTCTGAAAGCACCATGAAATATGGAAAAGGGCAAGAAATCAGTACTTTGTATTGTTCCATCGTTTTCTGTCATTTTCTTGGAAAATTCCATGTTTTGAGCCACAAGTAATTTCCCATATAGATCTATGCAAATTCTTTCAGTATGGAAGTCCAACATTTCATCATCTGGTAGACCCAGATATCATAGA
Source organism: Tridacna crocea (assembly GCA_943736015.1). Taxonomy (NCBI): domain Eukaryota; kingdom Metazoa; phylum Mollusca; class Bivalvia; order Cardiida; family Cardiidae; genus Tridacna; species Tridacna crocea. The sequence continues at coordinate 17,886,475 of OX031068.1, read as the reverse complement.
TCTAAGTCCAGTCCTTAAGTTGTTTTAGAGCGCTACGAATAACTACTTGCAAAGAAACCTTTCTTTGTCAAATAGAGAGAAAGGTTTATATATCTAGTCTTTATTCTTTTTTCAAATCTTTTGTTTTAATTGAGCACTATATTCGGTTGTCCTATACTCTAACATGGTTTCCTGATAAAGTGCTGTCAGTAACGATGGCCATCGCCTTAGATTTAGTTTCAAAAACGGCAAAATTATTCTTTCTACAGATTATCAATTATAGACGATCTAGTCTGATCATGCTATAAATTTCGTAAGCTTTCTCCCATCCCCGCATGAATTCTTGCCAAATCAAACTCATTATAAATGGGTTAAATTTAGGCCTGCAATAACAATGATAATAATAATCAATTTTGATCATGAAACAACACTGATCTTGGAAATCTCATCAATGACGGAAGGTTTAGATCTAGATGTATACTCAGACTATGCATTATTTCAACAGTCTGATCCCGTACACGACCCAAAGCTGTCAAATTTGCACCACAAAGGAATGCGTACTTTGATTATCAGTGCACGATATGCAGTCGACGTGCAAAGTCCCCTCGATTATGATGCCCTTTCTTTTGTATTTTCTGTGTAAGAAAATCTTAACATGATGCCTTCAATTTAATGTTTAATGACATAATGATCTATACAAACACTTATTTTTCCTCAATACCTTATAAGATATAAGAGTTGCCTGCCCTTCCGAAAAGATACACGAGATTCTCCGCCATTTTGCTATACTTTAATGCCTATGACGGAAGAGGACATTTCTTAAAAGAGTTATCAAATCTTAAACTTGGGGAATAGGCCAATTTCTTGGCCGCGAAGAGATGCATGCCTCTCTCAAATGCAAATAAACGGACTCTGCATGAACAGCAGAAGGCAGATGAAGAGAACAGAGTGAAGAAACGTCGCTTAAGTGACACAGTTTCTTCTGTGAGTAAAAGGACAAAACATTCTGACGATTACAAAACCATGACAGATTCACAAAAACGTGCAAATTTTTCCGCGTTGCCAAGTCCCGGTAGTAATGGATTTAATAGACATGCATCGCCAGCGGCTGGCAGCAAACCTGGTGCAACAAAGAAACTGGTCATCAAGAATTTTAAAGGTAGATCAACTTTCATCATGGTGAAAGAAAGGGTTTGATTTCAATAATACTTTAGTGGAAAGTGTATCATGACCTTTACCACACAATGACGACTTTTAACAAGCCTGAGGAAGAGGCCTTCCCCAAATATTTTGGGAAAAGACGAAAATGCTGGTAACCAGCATTTTCTCCTTTTCCCATAATGTGTTCTACCCGTATCACCCGAGTATGCTTTTTCACGCTACACAATAATCAGGCACCGCTGGTCGCCGACGAAATATGTCATCTACACAAATACCCATGATGTCATACAGTAATTTTAGCGTCTCCATTCGATGATCTTTCGCTAGCTGTGATAATGTGGAAAGCAAGGAATCTTCCGATAAGTTCTTGATCAAATTGTATTATCAGTGTCATTTTGGTACATATTTCTTAACCCCAAAAATTTGAAGGTGAAAGTGACATATTTTTTTCGTTTTCAGTCATCCAACTCTACTGACAGTTGTCGTATGTTTTTGTTTACATCTGAGCTACGAGGTCACATGGGTATCAAGTGATTATGAATAAATTATGTAGAAAGTATGGAGGTCCAAACAGACCATACTTCTTATATAAAAGAGAAAAAATGAGAACTGTATGCACTGGACACATTTAGAATTCTGTTGCAGCATCTAGCGACTCAGAGTAAAAGATCTTTTTTATTGCCCTTGCCATAGTGTTCCATGTGCACCTGTTGAAGAGTAAACTATAAAGTATTTAAAAAAGGGAATTTGTAAATATGTTCATTTCTGTAACTCAAAAACTGTTCGCTTTTTTTGAGATATCTTTTTGTTCAATTTTTCAACAGTTTCAAACTTAAAACTTATAGATTTCACGCCTTACAAACTCTGTTTCAAATTGATAAGTAAGTTAGAATTTTGACCCGTTTTGATCTCCATACAGAACTCAATTTTGAAAGTGCGTGACTATTGATGACGTAGAGGGCAAACCGCCATATTTGTATTGAACTTTCGGATTGACAACTACAGTGAATGACAAGCGGCTTCTTAAATTCTAAATGGTAAAAAAGAATAGTTTAAAGTTGATATAGATAAGAATATGGATTTTTTTTGTTCGACCTTCTTGCTTATTAAAAAATAAGCCGCGAAAGGTTAGGTGCGTGATTATTGCTTACACTGGGCTATATAGACAACTTCCATCATTTGAGCCACATCTAAATTGTCGTCTGCAAATGCTTTCAATCTAGATGAGTCTTATGTTTTGCTGTGTGGAAAAGGGTTATGATTCAGGGAAATATTTTATTCAGTTACAAGACCTAAACCTTGAGACTCGTGAATTGACTGAGCTCACTGGAAGCACTGGAAACTCCTCATGTCAGAGTATCATTTGGCAAGACACTTCAGAGCCCAACATTAGAACTGATGAAACCCAGTACATCAGTGAACGTGTGGACAGTCACTGTAATATGACTTGTGTAAAAAAGGTGTAAAACAATTTACCACGTTACTAGGCAAAAATAATTTAGCCTTGTTCAAATTGAAAGCATTTGAAGACGAAAATTTCAGTGTGGCTCAAATGATGCAATGTTTTCTTGATGGGGTTAAGAACATTGTGTAAAAAGGAAAAAATGCTTGTTACCAGTATTTTCTCCTTTTCCAACAATGTTTTCAAAAGGTTTCTTTCCCAGGGGCATTAAAAGTCATTGTGTGGTGAAGGGTTAAACAGTGTTAAAAGAACTCATGACTTTATTCTCTCTGTTGACAAAAGCAATCAATACTTACCATCTCCCACAATGTAGTGGAGGGGGGTATACTGGAATCGCCATGGCTATCTGTCTGTCTGGCTGTCTGTCTGTCTGTTTCTGGAAAGCTCAGAAAAGATGGATATTTTTAAGCCCCTGATTCGAAAAAAACCCTTATCTGCTAAATGTTGGTCTGTCATCAGTCTGTCCATAGACATAAATTTGTCTGCACTCTGCAGTAATACTCCTGCAGTTTTTCATATACTGAACTTAAATTTACACACAGGGCTCCTATATCATGAAGTTGTGCATGTGCAACTTTAATGATCCTGCTGCAAACTGTTACGGAATTGTCTCCCCTTCAACTGTTTACAACACTTACTCAGGGATCTCCTTTGACCCGGGACCTCGGGTTTTGACGCTTGAAAATCGTCAGTGACCCCGATTTGACGCTCGAAAAATATACCATAAACGTCAAATTGACGCACACGAATTCTGGCCTAAGCGTCAACCATATAAGCCGTAGGCGTGATTAAAACGTAATCAGATAATATGGCCGACCGTCAAATTCTTATCAGTGTTGCATATTGAACACTTCCGAAACTGTGAAATCGGCCTACGCCAACTTAATTGTGATATATCGGGTATCCTAAGCTCTTAACCCTTGCATCTCCCTTAACTATCCGATAGACGAAGATCCGATAACGGTGGCGCATTGGCCAGTCACCGGGTACGCCTGTTCTATTAATAGAATACATTCATGAACAATCGCAATTTTTTGGACTCTGTGGTGCAGAACGATTTACATGTAAGCGAAGTTTTACTTTCGTTTATCAAGTAAATTTGACGGCGTCAAACGCGATTTTTCTTTTGAAATAGCTCTACTTGACCTTTTAAATTTAAGTGGCCTTGCAGAATTCTTTTCTCATAAATTTCTTTTTCTTATGAAGAATACTAAGGTCTATATTTCGCCATTTTTTTTTAGGGGAGCTAGACGAAATTGTTGCCTGATAATTTTCGGAAATCGGCATCCTCAAGAAAGGTTAAGTGTGAAACGATATTTCTTAGATCATTTGAAAGACAAAACAGATATTTTGCAATGAATTTAATCAAAATCGTGTCACAAATATTTCTTGCAATGCACGAATTAATGACTGGTATACAGAAATTGAAATAGCACCTTTTCAGATTTGAATAGATTGAAAGAATTTGCAGACAATTTAATTGTTGCCTATGAGAAGGTGTTCAGCCTTTTCAAAGGTAGAAAACACTGTTGGAAAAAGAAAAAAAAATGCTGGTTTCCACTATTTTCACCTCTTTCGCCATTAATAATGGCCTTCTTTCTCAGGATTGTTCAAACTGGGGAGAGTGTGGTCTGGGATCTTACATAAGATCCCTGGTGTTGTAAAAGGTTAAGCCTGATTAATTTTTTTTTATTGAACCTTTAGATCATTCACTAGCCTGCAAGCACAGGAATTCGAAGCTGGCTTTCAATTCTTGGCTCTCTAATGGATGTAATGATACTGTCAAAAATAGTTAAATGAACTGAACAACTTAACAAATTATATCAGTGATGCAAAGCTGTAGATCTAGATTTATATTGATCATACAGGACTCACAGTCATGAAATACTTAGAAAATGACACTAAGACCAAGTGACAGTGACTAGGCTCATTGATTGATCCTGGATTTTGACGGATCTACCTTTTGGCTACTAAAACTCTTTGCCTAGTACCAACCTAGCTCTTGAATTGAAAATTTTGACTCTTGAAAATTTCAATTTGACTCTTGGATTTTGTGGCCCAAGAGTCAATGACTCTTGAGTTTCAGATGCTAGGGAGATCCCTGCTTACTGTTGTACTAAATTATTCTACATTCTGTAACAAAGATCTGTTCTTGTGACAAGCAGCTGGTGGGGGGGGTATAATCACGTTTAGTGATAGCTCTAGTTTTGCAACTGTTGCATCACATAGTAATCCATGAAAACACTGCTCTCTTTCAGGTGATTTTACATGAAAAGAAAAGATATTTACCCTATGAACCCTTTACCCCATAAAGCCTTTCTATGGTATCTGTAATTGACCCTAAATAACGGCAAAGATGAAGCTGTTTCTTGTGAGTATATGATACCTATTGATGGTGTAAAAAACATTGTGGCAAAAGATGAAATTGCTCGTCATCACCTTTTGCCACCATGTTTTCAATAGGCTCCTACAAGCAACATGTAGAAATGAGTATCTATGGAGTAAAGGGTTAACCAAATGACAAAAAGTGACTCAAACATTGAAAATTCTGTTGGAAGGATAGAAAACATTGTACGAAAAGGGGGAAATGCTGGTTACCAGCATCTTCTCCTTTTCCCACATTGTTTTTATAAACAATCCTTGGGTATTGTTTAAACTTTAGTTGTGTGGTAAAGAGTTAAGACCATGTTCATTTGAGACAGTCCAATGTTCCTATGATGGGATACTTCTCTATGTTAATTTCTCTGGTGATTTTTCAGTAAGTAATACATGTACATACATGCTGTGAAATTAAGGAAATAAATTCTTCATTGAAATGACATTATCACAATTGACAAAATGGGCACTTCATATTCATGTAATATTTGATTATGTTTTAGAAAAACCAAAATTGCCAGAAAACTACCAGGAGCAGACATGGGATAAACTTAAAGAAGCAGTTGATGCAATCCACACAAGTCATGCTATACAGTCAAGTCTGGAAGAACTTTATCAAGCGGTGGAAAACATGTGCTCATACAAAATGTCGGCCACTCTGTATGATCAGCTGAAACAAGTGTGTGAAAACCATGTGAAGTCAAACATTAGCGCTTTCTTGGAATATCCTTTTTCTGATGGTGATATGTTTGTTACTAGTTTGTATGTGTTATAGGGCCTTCTAACTCATTACCAAAGAACAAAATTTTAGGTTAGTCCAAATCGAAAGCATTTGCAGATGACAAAATCAAAGTGACTGAAAATTTGAATTTTGTTTAGTGAAGGGTAGAAAATATTGTGGGAAAAGGAGAAAATGCTGGTTACCTGCATTTTCTCCTTTTCCCACAATGTTTTCTAGAGGCTTCTTTCTCAGGGTGTCAAAAGTAGGTATTGTGTGATATTGGTTTAATTTGAAAGTTGCATGTGTTCATGAATAATCATCTATTCTAGAAACTGAAAATGAGAAGGGATTTTCCTCCTCCATCTTAAAATTGAGGAGAATATTTGAAAAATAGGTGGGACAACTTTCAAACAGACAGAAAATCTATAGCTCAGATAGTGGACATGTATTTCTGTCCAAGGCTATGGACTTAATGACTTGCCGTTTTGACCAACTTTCTGTGAAGGGGGATTTTACAATGAGGCCTTTTTTTAAAACAGTGATGTTTTTGATGAGGCAAGAGTAATTTTTTTTAGGGACTTTTTCATTGTTTATTTTCTATCCAGGACTATTGAGTCCATTTCACTGAAAAGCCCCATTCGGGAGTATATACCCGACTTTGCAAAGCTCTTGTTTTCTCATGGTTGACATAAAACAAGATTGTTATAGGGCTGACAGAGAAAATGGATGAATGACTGGATTTAGTTGGGACCATAAACAGAAAATATCATGATTAATACTAGCATCACTGATCATTGTTTTATAGACATTCTTTAACACAGAGTACAGATAATATTGGCTATGAAGAGTTTTTGAAGAAGATAGATAATTGTTGGCAGTCCCATTGTAGACAGATGGTATGTACCTATGTAACAGTTCTGACTAATACCTTTTCAAGGCAGGGATTGAACCCTGGGCCTCCAAGTCCTAGGCAAATCCTTGATCACGTCACTATAAAAGCTAGCTCTATAGCAAGGCAGTATAAGTGTCCCCCTTATACAAACATGTAAGCTATAGATTTATATCTATCTGTGGGACAGACCAGTATTGTACACATAGTATACTTAAGCTCCTGGCTTTTCAGTGATATCTTGAAACATGAATAGGCGAAGTATAACAATGAATGCCAAACTAAGAAATTGAGTCAAAACCTATTTTAAAAACAGCTTGTGTGCAGTAGCCATATACATTTACCTTCTCACCAGATGACAAAATCTGAAACCCAAAACTTCAATTGTATAATTGACTCAGTCTGTGTATACAAGAACTAAATATTCATTTGTAATAGATCAGCTGAAATCTTAACCCTTTCCCAAACGACAAATTTTAGACTCTTCCAAACTGAAAGAGTTTGCAGACAATAATTTCAAATTTGATGAAAATGGTAGAAAGTTCTCTTAACGGGTAGAAAAGAATGTGAGAACAGAAGAAATTTCTTGTTACATGCAATTTCTCCTTGTCCCACAGTGTTTTCAAAAGACTTGTAGTGCAGACACGGAAAAACTAGGGCTTGTTTGGGAAAGGGTTAATTAATGTTTTACTTGATACCTTATCTTTTGTTTACAATAGTTGATTCTCATCCTCCTCTTTCAGATAATGATCAGAAGTATATTTTTGTTCTTGGATAGAACTTATGTCCTTCAGAACTCTGCCATTCTCTCAATATGGTAAGACTTTTACATATCTTTCTTTTATTATAATTTCAATGAGTTTTCATCCTTTATTTATGTAAGCATATAGATCACTAGCAGCTGAACATAGATCACAAGGGTTTTCCTTAACACCCAATTTTGTGAGTTCAGACACATTTTAATCCATTACCACACAATCCCTACTTTTGACGACCTTAAGAAAGAAGCCTTTTGAAAACACTGTGGGAAAAGGAGAAAATGCTGGTAACCAGCATTTTCTCCTTTTTCCACAATGTTTTCTACCCTTAACTAAACAAATTTCAAATTTTCAGTCACTTTTATTTTGTCGTCTGCAAATGCTTTTGATTTGGACAAGCCTAAATTTTGTCGTTTGATAACGAGTTAAAGGAAAGCTACCTGCAATTTTTCAACAATTGGTCTTTGTTGATGCACAAATACAATAAGAGTTATTAATTCTTTACCAAATGACCAAATTTTGGTACTAGTCCAAATTAAAAGCATTTGCAGACAACAAAGTAGATGTGACTCAAAAATTGAAATCTCCTTTGGGAAGGGTAAAAACACTGCAGGAAAAGGAGAAAATGCTGGTTACCAGCATTTTCTCCTTTTCCTACAATGTTTTCAAGAGGCTGGTTTCTTAAAGTCGTTAAAAGTCGGGATTGTGTGGTAAAGGGTTAACTTATTGTATATATTACTGACACTGTTACAGTACAAGTACATGAAAAATCTGGAGTACAAATATGAAATGTGACAAAACTCTAGGCTGTGTATCATTTTTGCTAGAATACCTGTCGTTCTTTAGATAGATGGGTCTAAACTAAACCGGTCAATCTCTAATGAAAAGAATATGGCTCTGTCAAAATTGGCATCATTTCTGCTGTCTGCGAGGAAGAAGATCCGCCATTGAATGCCTGGTAAGAGCCCCCAGAAGCACATTCTGAGGTCTCAAAAATTTACTGTAAATTAGCTAAAGAGATACAATTTTGTCATTTGGTTAAGAGTTCTGCAAATACCTGCCATATCTAGCACATCTTGAATGTCCCTTATGTGCTTACTTCTTATAGGTTTGATGGGATAATTTTTCTCCTTTTGATCAGGGATATGGGGCTAGACTTGTTCAGAAATCACATAGTTGGTCATCATATAGTGCAGTCTAGAACGGTAGACGGCCTATTGCAGCTCATTGAGAAGGAAAGGAATGGTGAAGCTGTGGATAGAGGAAGATTAAAAAGTTTACTACGAATGCTCTCGGATCTTCAGGTATGAAAACTGTTTAACTTGCAGGTTAACCCTTTACCATACAGTCCCGAGCTTTCAGAGACCAAATGAAAGAAGTCTTTTGAAAACATTTTGGGAAAAGGAGAAAATGCTGGTAACCAGCATTTTCTCCTTTTTCCAAAACGTTTATCAGCCTTTTAGTGTCAAATCCTGATGCTTGAGGTACATGTACTATGGGGTCTGCAAATGCTTTCAATTTTGACAAGTTTGAAATCACGTGTTGTGGTAAAGAGTTAACTCATTTCCTTAACCCTTTACCCCATAAGGCATTTCTATGGTATCTCTAATTGACCCTAAATAACGGCAAGGATGAAGCTGCTTCCTATGTGTATATGACACCTTTTGATAGCATAGAAAACATTGTGGCAAAAGGTGAAATTGCTCGTCACGAGCAATTTCACCTTTTGCCACAATGTTTTCCAAAGGCTCCTACAAGCAATGCGTAGAAGTGAGTATCTAAGGAGTAAAGGGTTAAAACGATGAAAAAGATCAGAGGGCATGTAGATCTAAGATCAGCCCACACATTTTGTGATCTCAATCTACACTCTCCGAAAAGGAAAGGTTAGTTTAGATTGACATTTTAAACTCATGAAGAAATGATAAAAAAAATTGCAGTTTATCATTTGGTTTATATGGGATTATATTTCATAAAACTACATGATATTTGATTTATAAACCCTCCCCTTTTAAAGGCAAATAAAGCAAGGAAGATGTTAACAAACAAAAAAAGAAGATTGGAAATATTAAAGGAGTATGCAGTAAATTATGGCTTTATTTTGTTTACATGGCTTGCAACGTGCGAAAAGGGACATTCGGACATTCGGGTAAAATGTCGTCTTGGATCAGCCTGCGCAGTCCACGCAGGCTGATCTGAGACAACACTTTATGACTACATTAGATATTGATTTATTAAGTTCATTGTAAAAATATCAATTTTGTTGTGATTTTGACAGTAATTCTTACAGCTTGTATTAACCCTTGGGCTGCTCATCTTCGCTAGCCAAGGATACTAACTCCGCTGTGTTTGTTATGTACCTTGGCTGCTCGCCTCTTTAAAAATCGAAACTCCCGCTGCGCCACCTAACGAATATCACGAGTTGCATAACCTTTGCTGATGTTATTTCTGACCAATCAAAATGCTTGTAATAAAATTTGGTTGTGCTTTCGGATTCATCACATCAAAAACAAGTCGAACAGACATACGATAATTCACAATCATTTGGCTGTGGAAGCCGTCCTAATACTTCACATTATTGATCGTAAACTATAAGAAACTCATTAAATATCAATTCTCTACTCTTTTTTTGGCAAAATTTCATCACAGACACTACAGCTTTTGTTTTTGATGGGTGCCGCCATTATTGTTTTCTGTTTTGCGAAAGATTTCTTGTTACAGATGGTTTGATTGGATGGGTTTTGATCGCATCCAATGAAATGGCGCAGCGCGAGCTTCGATTTTTAAAGAGGCGAGCGGCCAAGGGTACTACCTTAGTATCCTTTTCTTGCAAAGATGTAGGCTGCTAAGCACAACTGGATACTCTTTCTTGGACTGTGTAGATCAAGATCAAACCACACAAAACGTCCAATGATTTGATCTACACTGTCCAATAATGTTCTGGTGAAATCAACTCGGAAATCACAATATTTGACTTTCTTTTTTGAATGGAAATTTTTGTCACATTTATTTTGCAGTTTAAGGGTATGTACCCCAGATATTTACTGTCTTGAATCTTATCTGGCATTTGCACTATGATGTTGGATGATCCAGCTCATTGTTGGTTTTGAATGTTAACCTTCTGTTATGAAAGGCAGATGATGTATTCCTGCAAAGGTGTGTGAGACTGGTTATCTAGTATGGTTTATGTTTGGATATTTTCAGATTTACCAAGATGCTTTTGAAAAGAAATTTTTGGAAGCATCAGATAGTTTATATAGATCTGAGGGACAGAGATTGATGGAAGAAAAAACAGTGAGTTTTTCAGGTTTTCTTGTTATTTCTCACCAAAATATTGGGCAGGATTAGATATTGTTGTTTCCCCACACAATAGAAAATAAAAAATACCACTGAAAAGCCTACAAAAGCTAGTAGAGAATATGAAGAAGGCAAATGTGTGTAATCTAGTGGCTGTACCAGACTGAAGTTATTATGCTTGTCTACATTTAACCCTTTCCCAAACAACAAATTTTGGACTCTTCCAAACCAAAAGAGTTTGCAGACGACAATTTTGAATTTGGAGAAAATGGCAGAAAGTTCTCAAAAAGGGTAGAAAACACTGTGGAAAAAGGAGAACTTGTTCGTTACAAGCAATTTTTCCTTTTTCCACAGTGTTTTCAACAGACTTGTACTGCAGACACATAAAAACCAGGGCTTGTTTGGGAAAGAGTTAACCCATTACCACACAATCCCTACTTTTGATGTCCCTGGAAAAGAAGCCTTTTGAAAACATTGTGGGAAAAGGAGAAAAGGCTTGTAACCAGCATTTTCCCCTTTTCCCACAATGCTTTCTATCCTTCACAAAACAAATTTCAAATTTTCAGTCACTTTTATTTTGTCGTCTGCAAATGCTTTCAATTTGGACAAACCTAGAATTTTGTCGTGTGGTAATGAGTTAAAGAAGGCAAACACAGCTCAAGTCATGGGATATGACTTTGAAGTGTAGAAAACTTTGTCGGAACCGTGGGGTTGAAATTGGACAAGTTGCAAATTTCCAGCTGAGTCCATGGACTATCTGGAAAGCTTCTACTAGATGACAAGCTTTGAGAGCTGTCCAAAGTCAATGCATTTGTAGACAACAAAATGAAATGTGGCTTGAATCATGGGATTTTCTTTCAAAAGGATAGATAATATGAGAAAGAAAATGCCGGCTAACAGCATTGTTTCCTTTTCCCATAAGGGTTTTTGAAGTTTTTTTCCGTCCTGCATTGTTAAAACCAGGGATTGTTTGGTAAAAGTTTTATTCTCAAGAGTTTGTTTTTTTTTTTTTAATCAAAAGTAAAATCACTGATTAGGTAAACCACCATTTTAATTTCTTTCCAAATCTACAAAGATAGATATACTACTAAAATTGTCAAAAAATATGTGTGCGACATCTTGGTTTATAACTGACAATATATATTATGTTGAGTTAATTCACTTCTTGAAACGGTCCTGTCTAGCTCAACGTTAAAAATGTAGGACTGTTAAGCTGATGGTTGCAGGTTCAAGTTCTTTGGTAGGTTTCTCGTTGGAGTTTCCCTGGGCAAGGTACTTAAGAGCCCTAGCCTAGTACTGGTGAAGCCCAGGACATAAATGAATATGTTAACTGTAGCTGTGATATGACTGAAGTAATGGTGAAAGCAGCATTAAACATCAATCAGTCAATCAAAAAATTAATTTTTTTTATCTTTCAGGTGCCAGAGTATTTATTGCATGTAGAGAAGAGGCTTGAAGAAGAATCTGAAAGGCTCTTGCACTATTTAGATCAATCAACAAAGTATGTTTTCTCTAGATTTAATCTTTTTACTATAGCTGTGAAACAAATTCTTGCTACTGTGAACAATTTTACCCACCATGATTATGGAAACCTTCACCAGTAATTGCCGCTTAACCCTTTACCCCATAAGGCATTGCTATGGTATCTCTAATTGACCCTAAATAACAGCAAGGATGAAGCTGATTCGTATGTGTATATGACGCCTGTTGATAGTGTAGAAAACATTGTGGCAAAAGGTGAAATTGCTCGTCACGAGCAATTTCACCTTTTGCCACAATGTTTTCCAAAGGCTTTTAGAAGCATTGCGTAGAAATGATTATCTATGGAGTAAAGGGTTGATGTAGTTGATTTCATAAGATGGTTATCCTCATTATTTTAACTGTAACTCTATAATTTCTTACAGATCACAAATGAAGCATGGCTAAAACTTCGGTAACTTTCTTTTAAAGGGAAGAAAACATTGTTGGAAAAGGAGAAAATCTTTTTAAATACCTTCTACCTTTGGCCTCTGTTAAAACGCTTTTCTTACCTATTTCTGTACAAGTTTTTGCTAGAAACAAGAAAGGCAAAGCAGGTAACTCATTTCACAGAAGTGAAAGTTATACTAACAGAAATTATTATTGTCTTATATATAATACTCACGGAAGGAGCTTTCAGAAGTTTTTAGCTCACCTGAGCACAACGTGCTCAAGGGGAGCTTTTAGGATCACCCGGTGTCCGTCGTCAGTCGTGCGTCTTCCGTCGTGCTTCGTCAACAATTTTATAAACATCAACTTCTCCCAGACCGCTGGGTCAATTTGGACCAAACTTAGCTGGAATGTTCCTTGGGAGGTCTTCTTTAAAAATTGTTCACAGAATTTGATTTCGTCAAAAACTCTGGTTGTCATGGCAACGAAATGGAATTTTTTAGGAAATTCTTTAAAAATCTTCTTCTCTGAAACCACTGGCCAGATTCTTGCACTATACAGAAATTAAGAAATTCTTAAAAATTCTTCTTCTCTGAAACCGCTGGTCAGATTTTGAAATAATTTCACAGAGATGTTCCTTGGATGACCCTTTTCAAAAGTTGTTCATGAAATTTTGATCTGTCAAGAAACATGGCTCTGGTGAATGGGGGCTACTTGCGCTATAGGGCAATGAAGAAATTCTTAAAATTTCTTCTTCTCTCGAACAGCTGGTCAGATTTTGAAATAATTTTACAGAGATGTTCCTTGGGTGACCCTTTTCAAAGATTGTTCGTGAAATTTTGATTCGTCAAGAACCATGGCTCTGGTGAATTGGGGCTACTTGCACTATAGGGCAATGAAGAAATTCTTAAAAATTCTTCTTCTCTCGAATGGCTGGTCAGATTTTGAAATAATTTCACAGAGATGTTCCTTGGATGACCCTTTTCAAAGATTGTTCGTGAAATTTTGATTCGTCAACAACCATGGCTCTGGTGAATTGGGGCTACTTGCACTATAGGGCAATGAAGAAATTCTTTAAAATTCTTCTTCTCTGAAACGGCTGGTTAGTTTTTGGAAAATTTTCACAGAGATATTCCTTTGGTGACCCTTTTCAAAAATTGTTCGTGAAATTTTGATTCGTCAAGAAACATTGCTCTGGTGAATGGGAGCTACTTGCACTATATGGTAATGAAGAAATTCTTGAAAGTTCTTCTCTGAAACGGCTGGTCAGATTTGAAAGTTATTTCACAGAAATATTCCTTGAATGACCTTTTTTGTTCGCGAAATTTTGATAGGTCAAGAAATATGGCTCTGGTGAAGGGGGGCTACTTGCACTGTACGGAAATTAAGAAACTCCTAAAAATTCTTCTTTTCTGAAACTGCTGGTCAGATTTTGAAAGGACTTTTACAGGTGAACTTTTAAAAGTTGCTTGGCAAAATAATGATTTAGTTTCCAGTGTTTCAATACCTTCAAAAAAAAGAAAAGGCTATGGTTCTCTCAAAAATTCAGGTGAGCGATCCAGGGCCATCTTGGCCCTCTTGTTTAATTTTGGATTCCTTAAATAAAAAATAAGTATTGCTTCCGAGGAGTATTGTTCCAAATTTGTCATGGCCTCTCCACAGATATTTATGCGTTTTCTAATAATACAAAAGATTGATTTTCGTAACATGCAGAAACAGGGTACATTTCTACATACCAGAAACAAATAGACAATTAACTTTATCTTAGGTAACGTCAAAACGGAGAACGTCGTGTAGGATTTTTCCTGACCCCCAGTTTCTGTGTATTTTGTCCCCAAATTTTCTGAATGACCCCCTAAATTTAGATATTTTCTTTCTTTTATTGATTTCAAAGGTGTCAGATGACCTCCGTATAAGTGAGTCAATGGAAAACTCTAGTCCAACCTATTCGTATTTTGACTTGTTATCATGCAATATTACGTGGACTATGTCACAGAATCCAAGCTATGACAGTGCAGTCTATATATGTGAATTTTTTTCTTGTTAATTCTTTTGCATACATTTGATTATAGATATTTATGATTTCAGGAAACCTGTGATATATTGTGTTGAGAAAAATCTTTTAGAACAACATCTGTCCCATATGTTACAAAAAGGTAATATTCAAGCTGTTCGTGAAATTACTCTTAGTAGCTTTTTACTGTACCAAAAGGTTAGCTGCTTGTTAGGACACGGTAGACTATAATAGTGGTATTTCCTGTTATCTAATCTTTTAAGATATCTTTTTTCCCTGGACTTAAAATGTCAATATCAAGTAATTTTCAGATTTTAAATAGAAGTGTAGTAAAATTATTTATGTAGACGTAATTGAAAGTTAATACACAACTTACGCTAACAATATGTTCCTTTTCCTGCTATGCTTTTGTAGCAATGTTTACCTGTTTCTTATTACAAGAGCTAGTTCACCTTTGCAGGCTTTTGTGGAATTTCTCTCACAGTTGTTCAAACATAAACAATGTCAAAATAATGTTTAGTGCTGGAGTGTTTTCTGTTGTAATAAGTTTTATTGGTTCTCCAACAGAACTTTAGCAGAATTTGGACATTCATATTGCAAGTCTTTGATTAACAGACCTCCATTCATTCAATGTTGGAGGTTTGCGCAGTTTCCAGTGGTTTTCACGACCATACTTGGGAACATTCTTAGTCTATGTTTAGCCAGTCAGACATTTGATCACTTTCTGAATTTAGAAGAAGACTAAGAATCCTGTTCAGAGTCGCTGCTGAATACAGGAAAGATCATTTTGACATGCGCAACTATCAACCATAAAAATACTGAAGTAAAAGTATAACCCGTCATGCAAAAAGGGACCTTTTGGGAACTGGTAAACTTGTCAACCCTGGTCAGACTGGGCAAATTGCGCAGGCTGACCAGGGTGGACACCTTTCGCGTTAATGACATTTTCTGTAAGAAAAGTGGTCATGACATTTTCTGTAAGAAAAGTAGTCATTGTACCTTGTTATACAATCATTTTTGATTGTCAGCTTAAAATGACCTGCACTGTTGTCGATCTATTTTCATCTAATTGATGTACAGAATTCCCAGATGGTCCCTTTCTGTGCGATGAGTCACAAATAGTATATCAAACTTTGATATATATAGATGTCAAAATGATGTTTTGAGCTATATTTACATTGTAGGTTTAAATCAACTTTTGAATGAAAACAGAATTAGTGATCTTTCAAGAATATTCAACCTACTCTCCCGAGTTAAAAACGGTCAAAAGGAACTCTGCGGGTCATTTGCTTCATATATTAAAGTGAGTATTTGCTATTTACTAAATATCAAGTTTTTAGACCTGTCTGAATTGAAAACAATGGCAGATAAAGTATAATTGAGCCATGCTCTGTGAAAAGGGGGCTTTATGCATCTGCGAAAAGTATCAACGCAGGTCATCTGTGCAGTCTGCACAGGCTGACCTTAGCCGGAACTTTTTTTAGATCAATTTTCTGCATCGCAATGGACCAGTCTACCTTATTAATCAGTTGCTTGTCAGTTAACTCTTTACCAAACAACAACAAGCCTAGACCGAATTCAAAGCATTTGCAGACAACATAATTATTGAATGTAGATAAACAGACAATTTTTGTATGTGATAGGGTAGAAAACATTGCGGGAAAAGGAGAAAATGCTGGTTACCAGCATTTTCTCCTTTTCCTACAATGTTTTCGAAGGACTTCCTCTCCAGGGTCTTTAAAACTCAGGATTGTGTGGTTAAGAGTTAAAATGGATTTTTATAGATTTATAATTGTGATGTTTTGCATGTTACAATGCATCAAAGCGATTTATTAAGCCCCCTTTTGCCACAGAGTGGCTCATATAATGATGGGATTTGTCTTTGAAGGGTTAGAAAACAGTGTAGTAAAAAGTGAAAATGTTGCCTAGAGCCCTTCATCATCAGGTTCTTAAAACAAGGGATTGTTTGGTAAAGGGTTGAAAAAGTCATTTCTTTGTTTATATTTGCTGATAAGAAAACATTGCTACTGTTTAGATTTTTATTGATGAGCCCCCTCAGTCATCAAAATTTACTTAACTCTTTACCACACAATGCTGACTTTTAACCTTTTACCCCATAAGGCATTTCTATGATATCTCTAATTGACATTAAATAAAAGCAAGGATGATGCTGTTAACAACCCTGAGAGAGGATCCTTTTGAAAACATTGAGGGAAAAGGAGAAAATGCTGGTAACCAGCATTTTCTCCTTTTTCCACAGTGTTTTCTTCCCTTCCTGAAACAAATTTCAAATTTCTGGTCACTTTTGTCTTGTTGTCTGCAAATGCTTTCAGTATGGACCAGTCTAAAATTTTGTCATTTGGTAATGAGTATAAATTATAGCTTATACATACAGCATAAATGCTCTTCAGTGCTAAAGCAATGAAGACTGAAACTTGAATGAATACTAAAGACAAAGCATACTTTGTCTCATATGCAGCCTGTAATACAGCATGATTGAGATTTAGATATTTTACCCTGCAGCAATAGACAGTGAGATGATTTGTGTGTTAATTCTTTCTATCCTAAAACAGTTTTTTAGTTGACTTACAAAACATCTGTGTAAAACTTACACATATATGTAGGATCTGATATGAGTTGGCTTTTGAGATAAGATGTTATTAAAAGGGTCTAGGGAAATGTTATTAAGTGAGCCTTTGGCGAGCTTAATAACATTTTCCTTGACGAGTTTAATAAAATCTAATCTCACAAGTCCACGAATATCAGATTCTTTTTATCACATAACGATATTTCACAAATATAGATCAGATGATGCAAAAACATTCATAAATGCACCGTGGTATTATCCATAAGACCAATTCACTTGTATGAATTACACAGAGCACCAGAGAGAGGGAGAGATTTTGACTTCAAAATTGAAAATATTTTTTATTCGCCTCTAAATCCTATGTTGTGGGTACTCATTAGAATTGTCTCATCGAGATGATTCTAATGAGTACTCACAACATAGGATTTAGAAGAGAAATAATGGAGATAAATTACTGTCACTCCCTCTTATCTGAAGCCCTGATTACATACAAAATGACATCAAAAATGATGTCACACAAACATGATATCAAATTTGTATGAGATCAGAAAATTCGTACTGGGTATATTACACTGAAAAAAAGGGAGTTTATGTGATAAAATTATAATCCTTGAAAAAATGTACACAATGATATGCAACTACACCATCCACTGCACCATGTTGTATCATGACCAAAAAGTCTGTAGACTAGGCAGGCTGACATGTTTTACCATGTTTAATTTTTCTTGCATGTCCAAGGTCCATTCTACCTCATGAATTAGTCAATCATAAGACAAGGTTGACTGTGTGGATCCATTATTATGTGATGTTATAATGCATCACTATTGCCAGCGATTGGGTCATATAATATTACCTACTCCTAGAGCATTGGTTATAAATAAAGTCATCATTTTGTGAAAGAGTGAATACAAAATTGTCAAAAGAAAAGATATTTTATTCCAATATTTACTCCAATTTACTTTTGTTTGTTTCCAGAGTAGTGGAAGACTTGTAGTTTTAAATCCAAATAATGATCCTGAAAAGGATAAAGATATGGTACAACAATTGCTTGGTAAGTATCACTGACTATTGAGAAATTGGAGGCAAGTTACAGTAGAAGCAGTAGTCAGTTCCATTATGAGTGTGATCAACTTTGGTTTGAATCCCATTGTGAATGTGGTAAACCCATTATGAATGTGGTCGACTCTTTGGTTTGAATCCCATTATGAATGTGGTAAACTTTTTTCAACTTCACAAATTGGGGCATGAGTACTGGTCAGGTTTCCAGGAGGCAGTCATGAGAGCGAATGGTATACTTTTTAACCCATTACCACACCATCCCTACTTTTGACACCCTAGAGAAAGAAGCCATTAGAAAACAATGTGGGAAAAGGAGAAAAAACTGGTAACCAGCATTTTCTCCTTTTCCCACAATGTTTTCTACCCATCACAAAACAAATTTCAAATTTTCAGTCTCTTTTATTTTGTCGTCTGCAAATGCTTTCAATTTGAACCAGTCTAAAATTTTGTCGTGTGGTAAAGAGTTTAAACTGTTCTGACGTTCTCTGTGAAATACAATAAAACCTGTCACATTGCTGACTTCTATAGGGAACACAACTGGTTAAGTCTTTAACATGCAACAAATGTTGGGATTCATACCAAATTTGAAGTATTTGCAGAGGAAAAAGTAAAAATGTTTCAATGATGATTTGTATCTTATATGGGGTAGAATTTTTGCCATATCCAACAATATTTTCAAAGCCTTCTTCAGGGTCATTGAAAGTCTTGATTGTGAGGTTAACTCATTACCAAACGATAAAATTTTAAGTTTGTCCAAATAAAATTTTAAGGTGGTCCAAATAAAAAGCATTTGCAGATGACAAAATAAAAGTTACTGAAAATTTGAGATTTGTTTTGGGAAGGATAGAAAAAATTGTGGGAAAAGGAGAAAATGCTGGTTACCAGCATATTCTCCTTTTCCCACAATGTTTTCTAAAGGCTTCTTTCTGAGGGGCATCAAAAATAGGGATTGTGTGGTAATGGGTTAAGAGTTACTTCTTTACCAAACAACAAAATTTTCAGTTGGTCTGATTTGAAAGTAATTGCGGAAGACAAGTTACATGAACCTCAATTGATGATTTCTTTGACAGGATGAAGAACAGGGAAAAGAAGAAAATACTTTTTTTTTCTCCCACAATGTTTTGTTCTCTGTCAGGGTGGTTAAAAATCAGGAATGTATGGTAAAGGGTCAGTCATGTGTGTTTCATTCTCAGAAGAGGCATTCAGGTCCATATGTACCTGTCTTACCAAAGCACTTGTCGTAAGAAGTTTGGGCTTCAAACCAACTGAGCCATGCTCTGGCAAAAGGGTGCTTAATGCATTTCTGTGATGCTTGATACCAAGCCAGTCATTACAGTATACGATATCCCCCAAATCTGTGTTGTGTGACATTTTACTGAATCATGAGGAACACTGGTCCTTTGACATACAGAAAATTGACCAATTATAGAGAAAAGTTTTGGCCCAGGTCACTGTTTTAGGAATATTCACCCTGACCTTGGTCATCTGCCCGCCTGCCTGGGTGGCTCATTCGTGAGCGTGTCAGACTCATGACCTGGTGGTTGTGAGTTTGATACCTTGTTTAGGCGAACTTTCTTCCAGGCATATTTTCGCCTCTCACCTCTGCTGAAACATGTGAGAATAGTAGTCGGTGGCTTTGGAAAGAAAGTTGTGTTAGTACCGGTGTGAGAAAGCCAGGAAACACATGTGCGTCACCGACCGCCATGATATGACCTTAGCTGTTAAAGTGGCGTTAAACCCCAATACAACATGACCTAGGTCGAGAGTTTTCGCAGATGCATTAAGCCCCCTTTTCACGGAGCAGGGCTAAAGTAATTTTTTTTTTCTTGAAGGCATGCAGCATTTTTGTTTTTAAACCTTTCAATTTTGCTTTTAATTTGTGAATGGATGCTTTAAAGAACTTCTGTCGGTGAACTATATGAATTTTGTGTGTTAACCCTTTCCCAAACAAGCACTTGTTTTTACGTGTCTGCAGTACATGTCTATTGAAAACACTGCGGGAAAAGGAGAAATTGCTCATAACGAGCAATTTTTCCTTTTCCCACAGTGTTTTCTACCCATTTGGAGAACTTTCTGCCATTTTTATCGAATTTGAAATTGTCGTCTGCAAACTCTTTGTGTTCAAAATTTGTCGTTTGGGAAAGGGTTAACCCATTACCAAACGACAATACTTTAGACTGGTCCAAATTGAACACGTTTGCAGACGACAAAATAAAAGTGACTGAAAATTTGAAATGTGTTTTGTGAAGGGTAGAAAAGATTGTGGGAAAAGGAGAAAATGCTTGTTACCAGCATTTTCTCCTTTTCCCACAATGTTTTCTAAAGCCTTCTTTATTCAGGGGTGTCAAAAGTAGGGATTGTATGGTAATGGGTTAAATGAACTTCAGGTTGGAGCATCTGTCTCAATTAGAAGAATCACAAGGCAAGATTATTAACCGTCTTTTGTGACAGTTCTAGATTTCATTGTGTAGAGCAAAGTTACTAGAAATTTAAACATTCATTTGCAGATTTCAAGGATAAAGTTGACAACGTGATACAGACATGCTTCATGAGACACGATCAGTTTCTTAATGCAATGAGAGAGAGCTTTGAAAACTTCATTAATGCCAGACAGAATAAACCAGCAGAATACATAGGTAATACAATAATGCCTTTCTGAATCATGGGCAGCTGGGCAGTTTTCAACGAATGAGTCAGGGTATTGTCCTAATCTTGTTGTCGTCTTTGTGTTTAAAGCTCTTGATTTTGTAATATCTTGTTATCACAAAAGATATATGGCTTTCCACAAACATTTAGACATGTGTAAAGTGTCGACTCCAATCAGCCTGCTGCAGTAGACTTGTGCTAAACAGAAAATTATACTACTCAACCTTTGATAGGGATCACTTACATATTTCTTTATGGGTTTATGAGTTATAACAGTTTTGCATAAAACTCTTTACCATACTGTAAAAGATTTGTCCAAATCGAAAGCATATACTGACCAAAAACAAAAACTAAATGCAACGTGCACTATGCTGTCTGTAATAGGGTAGAAAACATTGTTGAAAAAGGAGAAAATGCTGGATAGCAGCATTTTCTCCTTTTCACATGTTGAGACCATATAGGCGGTAACACGCGAAAAGGGGCTTTCGGACATCTGCGTAAAATGTAGTTTTGGATCAGCCCACACAGTCCGCGCAGGATGATCCGAACTGGCACTTTGCATTTTTATGTAATTTTCTGTTTTGCGCCACTCTGCTGTATCACAAAATCTTATGTAGGCATAAAGTGTCGTCTCGGATCAGCCTGTGCGGACTGCACAGGCTGATCCGAGATAACACTTTACGCAAATGTCTGAATGCCCTTTTTCACATGTTGCAGGCCATATTATGTCAAACTTAGACTAGTTCTTAACTATTGAAAGGGGAACCAATATAACAAAAGCAGATAACCATCAAAAGCATGACATAGTTATGCCCCTTTAGAATTTTTACTGACGATCAAATTATTTTCAAAAGCAACTGCAGTTGAGCATTGGCACATGCATGTGGTGCTCTTGTTTCAGTATATGGTCAAGTTTCTTACAAGGAAGATCTTTTACCAGAAAATCGTGATCAAGAAGGATCTTTTGATCGCAAATTTTCAATGAAATAGCCGTTTCTGATAAAAATCACTGAGATTAGAGATAGGGAAGTATGTGAAATATTTATCTTGAAAATTATCTTTGTTTGGCAGACTGTAAGAAAGGGTCGAAGCTGTAATGTTTATTGGTAAAAACATGGAGTCAGAATTTTATGACGGGGTGGATTGGCTTAGTTAAGATATCGTGTTTTTGTTACAGCAACTGTTTATAAGAAATTGTTTATAGATTTAGAGGATATTTTTTTTTTTCCAGTGAAAAGATTGAAATTTATTTCATCGAGTGGACACCATTGGTAATATTTTCATGAGTGGCACAGCCACGAATGAAAATATTACCAATGGTGTTCACGAGATGAAGTAAATTTCAATCCTTCACCGAAAAAAAACAAATATATTACTTATTTCATGCTTTTAACCCTTTCTAGGGAGGAGCTTTATCAAAATCCAGTGCAGTTCTTTTCTGTTATTCCCCGTGGCGTACCCCTCCCGCATAGCAATGCATTACAATATTATGTCAAGCGCGAGAAATGTAAGGTAAATTAGTCATATTTCTGGTTGTGAGGCACGCGCAATTTACCTAGGCAGCAAAAATGTGAAAATCGGTATTTTCACTGGTGGTACCAGTGTAAGATCGAAAAATATTTTCACTGCTATTTCTCGATATTATACTGGAAAGCATGAAATAACATTGACTAGTTGTCAACTAGAAATATGGGAACTAGGGCAGGTAACTAACCATCCATATATTTTTGACACATTATTACCCACATGCAGTGTTCTTGTTATTGTTTGAATATTTTTTTCTCGCTTACAGCAAAATATGTAGATCTTAAGCTCAGAGCAGGAAACAAAGAAGCAACAGAAGAGGAACTGGAACGTTTGTTGGACAAGATAATGGTTTTGTTTAGATTTATACATGGTAAGTGATTAAAACTGATTTTTATGTTACATGGAGCTGGTGAAAGAATTGGTAGATGTAGAAATAAGATTGATTAATCCCTTGCCACTCACTCCTTTCAACAGCCCTAGTGAAGAAGGCTTTTGAAAACATTGTGGGAAAAAGAAAAAAAATGCTGGTAACTAGCATTTTCTCCTTTATCCACAATGTTTCCTACCATAGTGGAATTGTATCATGTGACTTCTTTGGAACTTGTAACTGACGATGCCAGGTTGTAGTCACATGATCTAGCAGACAGTTTACATACATCATCATGTCAATGTGTTAGTAAAATTACATTTCAATGGGTGAGTGCAATACTATTCTTAGTGCCTGTACAACTAAGAATAGTATTGCACTCACCTATCGATTTGTAATAATAGATTTTAGTGGATGGGGTGAACGGACTCAATGAAGTAGGTACAGATTACATTGTTTCCATTTGCGGAATATTTTTAAGTGGTATCTTAGCAATGATTTCATAGGCTTATGAAGCATGATTTCTTAGTCATGGTAAAAAACAAATGCCTGAAAAGCCACCAGACAATGCTGATGAAGAAACAATACATTTTACAAAGCAAAATGTAACATGAACTTACAGAATGTAGATACATGCATAAGTAAGTGGGCTCTTACCGTGAGGTGCCTGAAACAATATTGAAATCAACCAGGGACCATGGCTCAGAAGTTGATTTTCAAATACTGACATGCTTAAAAATTGACTATAAAGTCTATAAAGTTGGACAGACGGACTAAAAAGTCTGACTTGGAAGTTTTGGTACATTGTAGAAAACTCTTTACCGAACAGTTTAGAATTATCTTGAAAACCTAAAAAGGCTTGAAAATTTGTTGGGAAAAGATGAAACTTCTTGTTTTCGTTATTTGCTCCCGTTCCTGCAATGTTCTCAGAAGCAGTCCTCAGGTACATTCGAGGTTTTGATCCTTTGGAAAACAAAAATATTTTTTTGAATATTTAAGGCAAAGATGTGTTTGAAGCTTTCTACAAAAAAGACTTGGCCAAGCGATTACTGGTTGGTAAGAGTGCTTCTGTTGACGCTGAAAAGTCAATGCTATCCAAGTTGAAACAGGGTAAGATATGTTTTATTAACTTTTTAATCCTTAACCAAATGACAAAATTATAGAATGCTTGCAATTGAAAACACCTATGGACAACAAAATAAACGTAACTCAAAAATTGAAATTGGTTTCTAGCAGGATAGAAAACATTGTGGGAAAAGGAGAAAATGCTGGTAACCAGCATTTTCTACTTTTCCCACAGTGTTTTCAAAAGGCTTTTATCTCGGGGTTGTAAAATCCAGGGATTTTTTGACAAGGGTTCACATAGGTATCTTGTATGCCAAAATATTTTGAGACCGTCATATCCCTTTCTTGCCATAGAAGATTTATTGAAAATCAGTGTGTTTCTTAAAAGAAATTGCAGCGGAGTGTTGGCATCTGTATTTGGTGTTGTTGTTCTAGATCTAGAATGTAATAAAACTTCTGATTGGTTCAACCTCTTGCTTTAGCCAATCAAAATTGTGCTACTTTTGAATTCAGAAAATTTTTGAAAATAAGACTTACAAAGAATGGTTGTTGAATAAGGACCCAAGCTACAGAGAATGTGCGGTATGACTTTGGAATTAAAAATTGTTACATCTGTTAAAAACTGCCTGAAAATTGCATGAGTTCAGTTCTGTGTTTCTGAAAGTTTTCCAGTCTGTCAACTTGTATATATTTTAGAATGTGGAAGTGGATTTACAACCAAACTTGAGGGCATGTTTAAGGATATGGAACTTTCTAAAGACATTATGTTAGCTTTCAAACAGGTAATTGACAGTTAGTATATGGTCGGCCATTTCTCCTTACCCCTAAAGGGCCTACAACAGTTTTATTACCTAAACATGGTGTTTAACCCTTTCCCAAACAACAAAGTTATAGACAGGTCCGAAGGGAAAGCACTTGCAGACAACAAAATAAACGCAAGTCAAAAATAATGATTTGTTCCCAGTAGGGTAGAAAACATTGTGGGAAAAGGAGAAAATGCTGGTTACCAGCATTTTCTCCTTTTCCACAATGTATTCCAAAGGCTTCATTCCCAGGGTCGTCAAAAGTAGGGATTGTGTGGTAATGGTTTAAACCCTTTTACTACATGACAATATTTTTGTACTGTGCAAATTGAAGGCACTAGTAGACTTTGAGGTAGATGTTCATCAGAAACATAAATTTTGTCCTTCAGAGCGTAGAGAATATTGTTGGGAAAAGAGGAAATGTTGTTCACCAGCATTCTTCTCTAAAAGCTTTTTTTTTTTGCAGATTCATTGAAAAAATTCAGGATTTTGTGGTGAAGGTTTAACCGTTTACCCCATAAAGCATTTCTATGGTATCTCTAATTGACCTTAAATAACAGCAAGGATGAAGCCATTTCTTATTTGTATTTGACACCTTTTGATAGTGTAGAAAACATTGTGACAAAAGGTGAAATTGCTTGTCACGAGCAATTTCACCTTTTGCCACAATGTTTTCCAAAGGCTCCTACAAGCCATGCGTAGAAATGAGTATCTATGGAGTAAAGGGTTAAATGATCAGCAGCACCCATAATACAGTCTGATCCTTGATATACACTTACACCTGTTGTGAGATATTCTGTCTATTTTTTTTTTTCACTAATCTGACGCTTTAAAGGCCAACTAGCACCTTAAAGTAAACAATGTTGGAGTCAAAATACAGGCTAATTTAATTCATGTTAGTAATGAATGAAAGATCAGATATTATTAGATGTCCGACATTGTATTGCATTATAGTTTTGGTTGCTGGGAGAAAAATGTAAATACTTCACTTCTCTGCCAGCAACTGATCAGTTTGTAGAAAATGTAACTGTACAATTCTCACAAAACTTGAAAAGCTAATTATGAATTTTTTGCAAATTAGAGAAGTAAGCTTTTGTAATTAACAACACCATGTGTCTACCCTTTCACATTTGCATTGTAACAGTGATTGTAGCCGAAAAGAAAACTAATTGTTCAGTTATAGAAATGCTAATGTATATGATGGTCTATAGATGTATTTTTGTTGTTCATTTTAGTTTATTCAGAACTCTCCAGATTCACAGCGAAGTATAGAGTTAACAGTTAATATCCTGACCATGGGTTATTGGCCTACTTATACACCTATGGATGTACATTTACCTACAGAGGTATGCATTAACTTTTAACCCATTTCCACACAATCCCTACTTTTGATGCCCCCTGAGAAAGAAGCCTTTAGAAATCATTGTGGGAAAAGGAGAAAATGCTGGTAACCAGCATTTTCTCGTTTTCCCACAATTTTTTCTACCCTTCATGAAACAAATTTGAAATTTTCAGTCACTTTTATCTTGTCGTCTGCAAATGCTTTCAATTTGGACCAGTCTAAAATATTGTTGTTTGGTAATGGTTTAATCAGAGTGGTCAGATTGTATGCATTTTGATGTTCCTCAAATGAAAGAATGTCCCTTTGAAACAGTAAAAAACTAAGTGGGAGAAAGAAAGAGAACATGTTGATTTCCACCATTTTGACCTTTTCCTCATAATGTTTTCAATAGCTTCCGGTCCTTGCTTGGGGTTGTCGAGGCATGGTATTTTTGGTAAAGAAAAATATACGATGAATTGGATGGATTTGAAAAAGATTTATAGGATTACTGTGAAACCATTAATATTCGTCGAGTACTAATTTTCGTTGATTTTGTGGGTAGGCAAGTCCACGAATTCAAGTTCCCTACGGAAGATAGGACCTTTGCCATCTCAACTAAGTTGGGTTCGGCTTCATTGATCAATAACGAACATGATGACGCCAACGTTAAAATGTACTCACTATCGAACAGAAAGTTATTTACACCTTAGATTTTTTGTTCCTATAAAGATTTCTTTGAGACTAAACAATTACCGAGTAAAAATAACGATATTTTCATTGCCTTAACTTCGTTTCTTTTTCTGTTATCCCGGCGATGACGGCATAAACAATGTTGAAAAATTACCTACATGCATCGAGTCAAGTAATCCATGTTTATCTTTTACTTTTGCATTTCGGCTGTGATGGGTTTTTTTTTTACAAACAGCCATACCAACATTCTGCTGACTACACAAATCATGTGACACGACTGCCCAGGTGTTTTTGAAACAGCCATTTCTAAACGCAATGTGACCATAGATTTGGTGGGGTAAAACAGTCGTAAATTAGTACAACAAACGTTTGTTTTACAACCCTCTTGCTCGAATGACCTACACGTTACGTCATAGATCTACCCCAAATCAAAATTTTACTGCAAACGCGTGTGTACCTGCGACTGGCATAAAAACATGTTGACAGATGGCTTGTTTTATATTTGGGTCGTTCTAATATTGAATTTGGTGATGACAACATGGTGGATTTCAAAGTGTTGTTGGACGGTGTCAGACTAAACAGAACTTGCAGTCTGATCGTCGATCTATCCCATCCTGTTGAACAATGGCTTAGCTCGTATTAGAAAGCAACTTTCGGAAGTCGCGCAAGATTGACTGGAAGCCAAAACTTAGGTCTCCTACAATTTTGACCCTTCACGCGTGTTCTAAATATAGATCTAGACGCAAATTTGTCGGAGTTTACACTTATTATTTCGGACACACTTTTGGAGAAGGAGGTAAAATGTATCATTTCAGTAATGATAAACAAATCAAGCTCTAAACAAAAGATCTCTTTCCTTCTGTCACAATATATCGGTGAATATGTGGTAAGCAGTCTTGTTTTCCTAAGTGACCCAGACATGTGGGAAGGGTAGCTTCGGAAGTCAGCAGTTTCAAAGCAGACGATTCTGAAAACGTCGTCGTATCTTTTACTGCTTAAAATTTGACTGTAAACTCTGACTACAGGATTAAATAATAGCCGTGTAAATTGTAAATAACTACGCATGTCTTAATATTGATAGACTTGAGACCGGCGATCAGATTATCAGATAAGTGTCATAAACTTTACACCCTTTACACCCCCGATACGATACCTGTATACTTGTCATCGATCGTGTCCCGTCTTATGTTATCTTTTTTTCTTTGACACACTTTATTAATGGACAGTTAAGATTTTTTTTTCACTAAAAAAAATTTCTTTTGGAAATGGAAAATCAACGAATTTATGGTCCAACGAAAATGCCGAATTCGAAAAATCCACGAAATTTCATACCAACGAAATTATATGAATCCACAGTATTTTGGTCAGGAGCATTATAAGACAAAAGTAGTTAAATGTATTATGGTTGTTTATCTGTAATACGACAACTGGAATGTTCTAGAGAAAAGTAGTGAGCCCTATCAGTCAGATAGGCAAAAAAAGGCTTTTGCAGATGACACTGATAAAGATCAGGCTACTGAGAATGTTCAGTCTGATCATAGATCTATACTAGCCACTTATGTGTATTCAAGCATGTAACATAATATTTCTGATTTTTATTTGGTTGTATATTTGCAATATTTAGAAAAGGAATGTCTAGTATTATTTCTGTCCTGGTCATGCTACTACATTTACTCCTGCAGTTAAAGGAGTAACAGTGAAACCAATGAAACTTCTAACAAAGTTTCTTTTCGTATTTCAGATGGTAGAGTTACAAGAAGTTTTCAAAAAGTTTTACCTGGCCAAACACAGTGGAAGAAAGTTGCAGTGGCAACCTACATTGGGTCACTGTGTATTGAGGGCTCGCTTTGCTTCTGTAAGTTAGAGCAATGAATCATAGAAGGATAAGAAATATTCTCTGATGTTAGGACTTCATTTATCCAGTATCTCCACATACTCACACTCTTCAGTGTTGAAAGTATTTCCCTTCTGAGGAAAAATTTGATAGCAATGTAATCTTAAGCTGCTTTTAAAATAACACAGCAACCAAGATTAACTGTATTCAAGTTATCCTCTTACATTTTCTCCTAGATGCAGCTGTTGGACATCGTTTATCCATTAAGACAACTGAAATTTGGCTTTTCTAGATTAGAAGGTTTGCACATGAAACTTGAAATATGTCCAAAATATTTAGATATGCCTTTGAAAAGATATAAAGATATGTTGAAATAAGATCAGTTATGGGAGGGAAGGTGATTGTTTTCTTTTTGAGAAAAACCTTGGAGAATAATTTCATGTTTGCTATTTTTAACAAGGTTATTTAGGATGACAAATATCCGTAAAAAATGAATATAGAACATGCATTGTTGCAATGTGCAGAAAGAGTGAAGTATTTATGCTGGTTGGTTGATTCACAAATTGTAAATTGATTTTATTGTACAGTTGAAAGTCGCTAACCCTAGAAATTGTAACGTAAATTAAAAGTTTTGCAGATGAAACTATTTTTATGAATTAGATAATGATCAGTTACTGATATACATCTTTTTGCTGTCACAACATATAGTTTAGTTGACAATTTGTATATAAAATAGCACACATATACTGTTGATTTTTTTCATTGATCAGGGCTGGAAAGAACTACAAGTTTCTTTATTCCAAACACTGTGTCTACTGTTGTACAACGAGGGCAATGATTATTCATTTGAAGACATACAACAAGCAACAGCTATTGGTAAGATTTTGTGATTGAAAATTGCCCACCTAAGTACTTCAGCTGGTAACTTACATAGTTTGTTACCCTAGTCTTTTTCTGTGAATTGGCAGTAGGCTTTGCAACAGGATTTAATCCTATTTCTCTGCTGAGCATCATTTTGATGTTGTTATTATAGGAAAGGAGTGTTACTCTGTTAATGTTTTAGTGGGAAAACACCCAGTAGCCTAGAAAAAGTGTTGTACAGTGTACTGGTAAGAGAAAGTCCTGGAATGCTTAGAGTGGGAAAAAATAGAGAATGGTGGTAACCAGCATTTTCTCCTTTTTACCACTGCTCTCTTTCCTTTCAAAAACAATTTTCAGCATTTAGTAACAGTTATGTTATTGTCAACAAATGATTTTATTTTTGGCAAGCCTAAAATTTTGAATTTTGACAAAAAGTCAAAGAATTTACAAAAAGGTTGTAAAAATCCGTTGAACTTCAATGAGGACAATAAACCAGATTTTGTCCTACATATCTTCTTTTTTTTTTTAATTTTGGAAAAGGTGATATGTTGCTAAGATAAAAGATACGGGCCTGACTATTTACTCCTAGGAGAAGTCTTGTGTGGCTCAGCTGTAAAGTGTGTTAAAGTGTAATGATCTCGGTCCATACTCGCCAGCCATTCTAAAGAACGTTCTTTGTCTTAATCTTCAAGATCTTCTGGCTGTGAAAGTGACAGAATTTCTTAATGGCTAAACCATTTAGTCTAGAAAGGTTGTACCATTTGAGCTACATCAACATTGTCTGCAAATGCTTTCAATTTGGACAAGTCTAGAATATTGTCGTTTGGTAAAGAATTAATAATAGTTGCGGTTTCTTTTATTATATTGCTAATATTCAGGTCTTATATCTTTTTTTTTCTTTTTAATAATGTGTTTAAATATTTTTTTACAGAGGAGAGTGAATTAAGGAGAACATTACAATCTCTTGCATGCGGTAAAGCTAGGGTACTACAGAAAATGCCACGGGTAGGTTGTGATCTGTTCATTGGGGATAAAAAAATGTATAGAGCCATGCTCTGTGGAAATGGGACCTTAATCTATTTGCGAAAAGTATTGACTCAAGTCAGCCTGCGCAGCCCGCGCAGGCTGACCTGAGTCAATACTTTTCGCTGTTGGTCAGTTATCTTCATGTGAAATGACCGATGTGCCTCAGTATGATTCAGTAAGTTGTAAGATAAAACAGATTGAAGCCGTGTATAAAACTGTTATGACTGGTTTGTTGTCAAGCATGGCAGAGGTATGGTCAAACATTAGGCTTCCCTTTGCCAGAGTATGGCTCAAATTCTGGTCTGTGTTTTCTCCCGATGAAGGTTACAAGGGTCATCTTTTGACCCCCATCCTTAAATTAGGGGGACAAAAGTCAAGATTGAGGAGAGTCCAACTTCTTTGTGTGTTTTTCAGATAACTAAGGAACAAACAAATTGAAAGAAAAATCCTTTTTTTGGACTTACTTGACATCAACAAATATTAATATGTACAGTCATACCTGTAAACAATGAACCTGTCGTTTTAACCTTCAATGAAAAGTGGCAGTCTTCATGTAACCATCAAAAGTTGCGCTTTACGTGATGCATAAACATTTGTGCCATGCTAGTCAAGTTTCAGTACACCTTGTTAACCTGTACTGAATTTAGATTTAGGCTCAATAAAGAGGTGAGCTTGTTTGTCATCTGGTACTAAAAATACTATTATAGTGTTTTGACTTTGGACAAATCTAAAATTTTGTCCTTTGGTAAAGAGTTAAAAGTTATCAAGTTGCTCTTTTGATTAGATATACTCCCGCAAAAGGAATTTTTTAGGGGGTATACTGGAATCAGCCTGTCTGTCCATGTGACCGCCTGTGTGTCCATGTGTGCATCCATGTATCCGTCGGTCTGTCTGTCTGTGTGTGTGTCTGTGTACAAAATATAGTAATTGCCTGTTTCTGTGAAAACACTGGTGGAGGTATTAAGTCATATTCAGCTCTACTTTTACCTAGCCGTAAAATATATATTTTAGCAGCTAATAACAGGGGTACAATAATACATTATCATCTTCAGAATAATTTCCCCACAATTAAATGGTGTTACTGAAATTTAAATGCACAATCAACTCAGCTTGTTGCGAAGAAAACGATGAGTTATTGTCATGGACCTGTGGTCATTTTCATCATTGTTGTCATGCAAAATCTTTGACTTTTTTTAGCTCTACTGGCTTTCAGCCAGCAGAGCTTATGTCATGGCGTGGTTTCCGTCGTCCGTCCGTCCGTCCGTTAGTCTTTTTCTTGTTTATGCGATAAAGTCTTCATTTCTGGTCAGATTTTCGTGAAACTTACACAGTTTGTTTATATCATCAATAGCTTTAACCCTATTGATTTTGAAAAAAAATCCGACAAACAGTATGGGAAAAGTAGCCATTTCAAGTTGAAAACTCTCATTTCTTGTTTACGCAATAAAGTCTTCATTTTTGGTCAGATTTTGGTGAAACTTACACAGTTTATTCATCTCATCAATAGCTTTTACCCTATTGATTTTGAAAAAAATCCGACAAACAGTATGGGAAAAGTAGCCATTTCAAGTTTAAAATTTCCATTTCTTGTTTACGCAATAAAGTCTGTAATTTTGGTCAGATTTCCATGAAACTTGCAGAGTTTGTTTATCTTATCAATAGCTTCAACCCTATTGATTTTGAAAAAAATCCAACAAACAGTATGGGAAAAGTAGCCATTTCAAGTTGAAAATTTTCATTTCTTGTTTATGCGATAAAGTATTCATTTTTGGTCAGATTTCTGTGAAACTTACACAGTTTGTTTATCTCATCAATAGCTTTAAGCCTATTGATTTTGAAAAAAATCCGACAAACAGTATGGGAAGAGTAGGCATTTCAAATTGAACAATTTCATTGCCTGTTTACATGATAAAGTATTTATTTGTGATCAGATTTTTATGAATTTTTCAGCTTGTTTATCCCATCAATAGCTTTTTAACCCTTTCGAGTTTGAAAAAATTCAACAAACAGTGATGGAAAAGTAGCCATTTTGTGTTGAAAATGTCAACTTTTTTGTCTTTTTGCGTAATGAATTCCTATGTATGCTTTGTTTAAAAGCAAACTCTCTGCCAGTAGAGCATATTCAGGCCCTTCAGGGCCTTCTAGTCTAAAAAAACTTTGACATTATTTAATCAATTTTGTAATCTCTGTTACTACTAAAGATATTTACTTCAAACTTTGAGTAGTTGTTCACTGTCAAAAGGGAACCACATAGGACAAGGGCAGGTAACCATGAAGGTATTTATGCCCCTTTGACTTTTGAATTTTCACTGAAAGTCAAGCAACTGCAGCTGGGGTTTGGCACCCCAATGCCATGCTTTTGTTACACTTGCATTGTTTTCTTTTGGTAGCTACTGCCTATTGACAGAGCTCTAGATAAGAGGGAGTGATGATATTCTAAATCCATTATCTCTCTTCCGAACCCTATGTTGTGGGTAGTCATTAGAATCATCTCGAGGCAATTCTAATGAGTACCTGCAACATAGGGTTTAGTGGAGAATAACTGATTTCGTCAATATCACTCCTCCTATCTGGAGCTCTGTACTGAGATTTTGAAGAATTTGTCAAATCTGTTATTCTTTAATTTTGCTTATATAGGGCAAAGAAGTGGAGAATGGGGACAAATTTAAATTCCATGAAGAGTTCACACACAAGCTGTTCAGAATAAAGATCAATCAGATACAAATGAAGGAAACTGTAAGTTACTGTTGGCTTTCCATGTTTGTTTAACCCTGAGGCTGTTAAGTGTGGCTTGCTGACCTTTTGCAGGTAGTACAGATTAAGATCAACCTGCACAGAACATGCAATCTGATCTTGGATCTGTACCCTCCAATAATAAAGTATTTAACAAAAATAGGTTCGAAATACAATTTTCAGTTTTTTATGTTCGGTTTGATAGTTTCATTTAATTTATTTAGCAGCTTACGAGTTAATTCTTTCAATTACCATATATCAAGTAATTAACATATCAGGGCGCCATGTAAAACATTGACAGGTCGCTCCTACTTCATAGCCTATTTTCTTGAATTTAAGTGCTCTCTTTTAATATTTTTCCAATAGACAAAATTTAAGACTTTTCCAACTGAAAGCATTTGCAGACAACAAAATAAATGTGACTCAAAAATTGGAACTTCACTTTAGAAGAAAGTAGAAAAACTAGAAAACACGGGGGGGAAAAGGAGAAAATGCTAGTTAGCATCATTTTCTCCCTTTTCCCACTATGTTTTCATAAGGTTTCTTCCTCATGAAAAACTTGACTTTAGAAGAGTAGAAAACATTGTTGGAAAAGGAGAAAATGCTTGTTACCAGCATTTTCTCCTTTTCCCACCATATTTTCAAAAGATTTCTTCTTCAGGCAAAGTGTGGAGAAGGGTGAAGACATTATATTTCTGATTGTTGGTGAACAAGGCCTTGATCTTGCAACTGTAATTCATCATAATATTATAGTTTATACTTTGTTGCCTTATACAGCAAGAGGAGAATGTGAGCACTACAGAAAGAGTCTTTCAAGATAGACAGTATCAAGTCGATGCAGCTATAGTTAGGATAATGAAAACAAGGAAAACCTTAACACACAATCTACTCATATCAGAGCTCTTTAACCAGCTCAAATTTCCAGTAAAGGTAGGCTTTTCTCTTCCGCTTTCTTTCAGCCACAGGCTTCTCTCCTGCCACTTTGTCAAGCCCCAATAGGCCAGTCAGTAGCGCACAGGACTTGAGAACAGGAGGTCGCTTGTTTGATCCCTGGCTAAGAATATTATGCGGAGTACTGGTAACGGCTGTGGCTCAGTGGTAAAGCGTAGGACTCGTGACCTGAAGGTCCCAGGTTCGAGCCTCACTGGTTCTACTGGGTTTTTTTCACAGGAGTGTCCTTGGGCAAGACACTTCAGAGCCTAGCCTAGTACTGGTGAAACCCAGGAAACATGAATATGTGAACTGTCGCCGTGATATGATTGAAATACTGTTGAAAGCGGCGTAAAACACCATTCAAACAAACAATCAAACAGCTACTCAAGGAAAGCATAGATAGGTGCACTGGCTGCTATGATGTAACTGAATAATGTTGAAAATGGCATTAAATGAAAAGAAGAAATTGTATATGACCATACAATAGTGGTGGGCTGATAATCGACTACAGTTGGTTTTGGCTTCCGATTCCGATAATCGATTGAGAAATCCCGGAATCGATTGTAGTCGGTTGCTAACCTGGCTTGGTGCCAAAACTTGAATTTTGGTTTTTAGCACTTGGTTTTGTGACTATTATTAATTACAATCTTGGATTTTAAACATACAGGATAACAAACACGAAAATTGGCTGAAAAATGAGAAACAAATTTTTGTCCATGAATATCTTGACAAAAGTTGACAACTCGGCAAGCTTCCTTGAGCCCGGGTTTTGACATTTGGAAATTTGAAATGACCTGTCTTTGGCGACGAAAGATATCTGCCTAAATGTCAACCTGAGGCATGAAATTATCGTCTAGAACTTCATATAACCTATCTTGCGTGCATCCGGTAGAAATATGGGTTAAACACGATCAGTATAAAATGCGAAGGACCCCCGGATGATTATGAAGCTGGCGAATCAATTATGACAGAGTAACGAAGGTGTTATTCCTCTTATCTAGTGTAAAGTGACAGCTTTTTAAGTTACTTGCTATTTAAACTGACTAAATGATGTCAAATCATGTAGTAATATTTCTCCAGAAACTAATTGTCAAGAAAAAATATATCGCCAAAAAAGCGCGAAAACCCATGACACTACAGTGAGCAGCGTGGCATCGTCCGATCAGAGGGACTTCAAACTATCTTCTTACCTTTGATAATGAATTTTAGAAGTGAATTTACACAAATTTCTGAATAAAGCAATAAGTGGAAGTTAAAATTCTGTTTATGAGTGGAAAAAATGTTGTTTTATGAAATGAAAATATAGTGGGGGGGTAGAGAGAAAGAGGGTCGTCTGCAAATATTTGAACTATTAGGTATATGTCTGATTCTTTTTTACCTCGGTTGGAAATTATGAGGAACAAAATGAATGATACTGACTTAAGTAGAAAACTTAATTGTATTGTATTCAAACTGATTAAAGTGCAGAAAACAACATCTTTATATGTAATACATGAAGACTATCATGTTAACAATATTGTCACAGTATTTTAAGCAAAACGACATTCTCATTTAAATGGAGTCTAATCCGATTGTACTATCGATAGCTAGTTGGTTTGCTCTTCCGATCACGAAGCGATAATCGATTGAGATTTTAAACCGATTGCCCAACACTACCATACAATCAAACAGTCTTTCTCCCTCAGTCACTTTCAGTCTGTATGCCTCCCTCTTCTCCTCCTTTCCCCTCCCTCTCTCTCTCTTTCCTCCCTTTTAGCTGAATATTAAATCTATTGTAATTTCAAGGTAGTGACATGCTAGCCATTGTCAGAACTGTAACCCCTTACTACACTTTACTACATGATCCTGAGTTTTAACAACATGAAGAAAGAGACAATTTGAAAATATTGTTGGAAAAGGAGAAAATGCTGGTATTCCCTGGTATTTTCAGCTCACCTGAGCACGAAGTGCTTATGGTGAGCTATTGTGATTGTGCTGTGTCCGTCGTCCGTAGTCAACGTTTTACCTTGTGTATGCTCTAGAGGCCACATTTTCGGTCCGATATTCATGAAAGTTGGTCAAGATGTTTGCCTCGATGAAATCACAGACCAGTTTGAAAATGGGTCATGTCGGGTCAAAGACTAGGTCACTAGGTCACTGGATGATATCTCTGACGAGTTCGAAAATGGTTCATGTCGGGTCAAAAACTAGGTCACTAGGTCAAATCTTAGAAAGACCTTGTGTACGCTCTAGAGGCCACATTTTCAGTCCAAAACTTTTGGAAGTTCTTCAGAATGTTTGTCTTGATGATATCTCAGACAAGTTCGAAAATGGATCATGTTAGGTCAAAAACTAGGTCACTAGGTCAAATCTTAGAAAAACCTTATGTACGCTCTAGAAGCCACATTTTTAGTCCAATACTCATGAAAGTTGGTCAGGATGTTTGCCTGGATGATATCTTGGATGAGTTTGAAAATGGGTTATGTCGGGTCAAAAACTAGGTCACTAGGTAAAATCTTAGGAAAACCTTGTGTACGCTCTAGTGGCCACATTTTTAGTCCAAAACTCTTGAAAAATGGTCAGAATGTTTGTCTTGATGATATCTTGGACAAGTCCGAAAATGGTTCATGTCGGGTCAAAAACTAAGTCACTAGGTCAAATCTTAGAAAAACCTTATGTACGCTCTAGAAGCCACATTTTTAGTCCGATACTCATGAAAGTTGGTCTGGATGTTTGCCTGGATGATATCTTGGACGAGTTTGAAAATGGGTTATGTCGGGTCAAAAACTAGGTCACTAGGTCAAATCTTAGGAAAACCTTGTGTACGCTCTAGAGGCCACATTTTCAGTCCAAAACTTTTGGAAGTTCTTCAGAATGTTTGTCTTGATGATATCTCGGACAAGTCCGAAAATGGTTCATGTCGGGTCAAAAACTAAGTCACTAGGTCAAATCTTAGAAAAACCTTGTGTACGCTCTAGAGGCCACATTTTCAGTCTGATACTCATGAAAATTGGTCAGGATGTTTGCCTCAATGAAATCTAGGACGAGTTTGAAAATGGGTCATGCCAGGTTAAAAACTAGGTCACTAGGTCAAATCTTAGAAAAACCTTGTGTAAGCTCTAAAGGCCACATTTTCAGTCGGACACTCGTGAAAATTGGTCAGGATGTTTGCCTGGATGATATCCGGACAAGATCGAATATGGGTCATGTGGGGTCAAAAACTAGGTCACTAGGTCAAATTTTAGAAAAACCTTGTGTACGCTCTAAAGGCCACATTTTCAGTCCAAAACTCTTTGAAAGTTGGTCAGAATGTTTGTCTTGATGATATCTCGGACAAGTTTGAAAATGGGTCATGTGGGATCAAAAACTAGGTCACTAGGTCAAATTTTAGAAAAACCTTGTGTATGCTCTAGAGGCCACATTTTCAGTCCAAAACTCTTGAAAGTTGGTCAGAATATTTGCCTTTATGATATCTTGGAAGAGTTTGAAAATGGGTCATGTGGAGTCAAAAACTAGGACACCAGGTCAAATGTTAGAAAAACCTTCTGTAGGCTGTAGAGGCCACATTTTCAGTCCAAAACTCTTGTAAGTTGGTCAGAATGTTTGCCTTGATGATATATTAGACGAGTTTGAAAATGGGTCATTGGGGGTTAAAAACTAGGTTACCAGGTCAAATCTTAGAAAAACCTTGTACATGCTCTGGATGCCACATTTTCAGTCCAGCACTCTTGAAAATTAGTCAGAATGTTGCCTTTATAATATCTTGGATGAGTTTGAAAATGGGTCATGTTGGGTCAAAAGCTGGGTCAATAGGTCAAATGTTATAAACACCTTTTGTATGCTCTGGAGGACACATTTTCAGTCTGATACTCCTAAAACTTGTTCATAATATTTGTCCTGGTGACACCTTGAGTGAGTTTGAAAATGGGTCATGTGGAGTCAAAAACTAGGTCAATGGGTCAAATATTAGAAAAACCTTACGTACACTCTAGAGGCTACATTTTCTGCCTGATACTCTTCAGACTTGGTCAGAATGTTTGTTTTGGTGATGTCTCAAAAAAGTTTGATAATGGGTAATTGTCGGGTCCAAAACTAGGTCACTTGGTGAAATCTTAGAAAAACCTTTTGTACGCTGTAGAGGCCACATTTTCAGTCCAATACTCATGAAACTTGGTCAGAATGTTTGTCTTATTGATATCTCAAAAGTGTTTGATGATGGGTAATGTCTGATAAAAAACTAGGTCACTGGGAAACTAGATGGTTCATGTTTGGTCAATAGACTCAGGTGGGCGATTTCAGGGCCATCATGGCCCTCTTGTTATTTTTTTGCCATGATGTTTTCAACCCTTCCACAATTTGGTTTCACATTTTTATTCACATTCATTTAGTTGAGTGCAAATGCTTTCAGTTTTGACACTTGAAAGTTTCGTCGTCTCTTAAATGATTAAGAGGGGGAAAAAAAAAGTTGTGTGCCTGTGTACAGTAGAGGCCTTCTGAAAAATTTATGGAAAAAGAGATACTGTTGAAACAAGCAATGTCCTAAAATCTTACAGTCATTTTTACAGTTATAGACATTGATGATCTGTGATGAGACACAAGTTTAACGGCATGGATTTATTTTCTTTTACAGCCAGCAGATTTGAAGAAGAGGATCGAAAGTTTAATTGATAGAGACTATATGGAACGTGACAAGGATAATCCGAATCAATATAACTACGTAGCTTAGACTGTTGAAAAAGTTGCGATGGTTTCTCAAAAGCAACAAACGATGTGCACCTGTATACACCAACTGTTCTAAAAAACATTTTGTGTCTATTTCTCCAGGACTTTCTTAATTTGATATTAAGGCAATATCTGATTGGTCAAACCAAATGGCTTAGCCAGGCTAAACCAAACTGTTTTGCCAATCAGATATTGTGACACTGTCAAAACTTAGATTTGGCAAAGCATGCAGTTTAGAATGGTCATTGAGTATAGTCATATATAGGGCTATATTGACCAGCCTTTCCTAACTCTTTAACAAATGACAAATTTTTAGACTGGATCAAATTTAAAGCATCTGCAGACAACAAATTAAGTATTGTTAATACGATGATTTCTGACTTCGATAGGGCAGAAAATATTGTTGGAAAAGGAGAAAATGCTGGTTACCAGCATTTTATCCTTTTCCCACAATGTTTTCTACAGGCTTCCTTCTCAGGGTTGTTAAAAGTTGTGTGGTAAAGAGTTGAAAAATCCAGTCTAATTTTTAATCCTTTACCACACAATTCTGAGTTTAAACAACCGTTACAAAGAAAGCTTTTGAACACATGGGAAGAGCAGAAAATCATGGAAAAAGAAGAATATGCTGGTAACCTGCATTTTCCCCTTTTCTCACAGTGTTTCTACCTTTTCAAAGACAATTGCATTGGGCAAGGCTAAAATTTTGTTGTCTGGTAAGGGGTTAAACCATCTCGTTTGGCCATTTTAGATATTATGATACTTCGAAATTAGGAAAATTCTTTAGGATAAAACAATGAATAATCATAAGAATTTTGGAGGGATATGGTTTGTTGGCCCATGCTTACAAACTATTCAAAATAGAATTCTTTATGTGGCTAAATTTGGAGTCGGACAGTAACAATATAATTGGATTTGCTGGCCAACGAGATACTGTGTCTTTGAAATGAACACTTTACCACACAAACCCGAGCTTTAAAGACTTACAGGTAGGCTTTCAACCCATTACCACACAATCACTACTTTTGACGCCCCAGAGAAAGAAGCCTATAGAAAACATTGTGAGAAAAGGAGAAAATGCTGGTAACCAGCATTTTCTCCTTTTCCCACAATGTTTTCTACCCTTCACAAAACAAATTTCAAATTTTCGGTCACTTTTCTTTTGTCGTCTGCAAATGCTTTCGATTTGGACCAGTCTAAAATTTTGTCGTTTGGTAATGAGTTCAGGATATTGCTGGAAAAGAGCAAAGTGCTGGTAACTAGCAATTTCTCCTTGTCCCACAATGTTTTCTATCCTTCCATAGAAAAAGTCCACAATTTGAAGCATATTTAATAAGTTGTCTGTAAATGTATTGGGTTCTACCTTTTCAAAATTTGTTGTGTGGTTAACTCATTACCAAACAACAAGATTTTTGGTTCGTCCAAA
The DNA here is from genome assembly GCA_943736015.1 of Tridacna crocea. Taxonomy (NCBI): domain Eukaryota; kingdom Metazoa; phylum Mollusca; class Bivalvia; order Cardiida; family Cardiidae; genus Tridacna; species Tridacna crocea. Next base: position 17,846,337 of record OX031068.1, on the reverse strand, counting down.
TCAAAAGCATTTGCAGAAGACATTTTAACATTGACTGGAAATTTGAAATTTGTTTTGCGAAGAGTAGAAAACATTGTGAGAAAAGGAGAAAATGCTGGTTACCAGCATTTTCTCCTTTTCCCTCAATGTTTTCCAAAGGCTTCTTTCTTAGGGTCATCAAAAGTAGAGGCTGTGTGGTAATGATTTAAGAGACAAGAAAATTCGGAAGAAATTCCAAAGAACTAGCTAGTGAATGCTATATAATGTACATGAAGAATACAGCTCCTGGCCGCTGTAAAAGAAAACTCTTTACCAAACGACAAAATTGTAGACTTGTCCAAATTGAAAGCATTTGCAGAGGACAAAATGAATGCGACTCAGAAACTGAAATTTGTTTTGGGAAGGATAGAAAACTTTGTAGGTAATGGAGAAAATACTGATTGTTTGATGCTATTGTTTGGTAATAGCATCTAATTATCAGCATTTGCTTGGTTATGTAAATTGACCAATACCAAAAAGTTTTAACCCAGATCAGCCTGTGGGACCAGTGCAGGCTGACCTGGGTTGATACATGTACTTCTTGCAGATCAGGCCTCATATACAATTTCTGCTTTTGCCACATGTATTGTTTCATAATAGCATGTAGGTAACCAGCATTTTCACCCCCTCCCCCCCTTTCCTACTAGGTTTTCTTCCCAATCGAAGATAAATTCCATGAGTTTAGTCGCATTTGATTGCAACTGCTTTTAGTATAGAGTATGAGCAGACTGCATAGTATATACAGTCTTATCTTTGACCTACATTGTTCAGTATATTATTATTCCAACAAAAAGAACATTGAAATTTCCATATTATCATATTTAATGTCTGCTTAATATTTACATTCAGATTGATTAATCAGTTTATACCTGTACCACCCAATTTTAGAGTTTTAACGATGATGTCTGTTTGGTATCTTCATTTGATTAACTTACTGCAACACGATCCCAACTTTAAACAACTCTGAGAGAGAAGCCTTCTGAAAACATGATTGGAAAAGGAGAAATTGCTGTTAACCAGCATTTTCTCCTTTTCCATAAAATGCTTTCTACCCTTCCCAAAACAAATTCCTAATTTTCAGTCACATTTATTTTGCCGTCTGCAAATGCTTTCAATTCCGACGGGTAACCAGCATTTTCTCCTTTTCCATAAAATGTTTTCTACCCTTCCCAAAACAAATACCCAATTTTCATTCACATTTATTTTGTCGTCTGCAAATGCTTTCAATTCCGCCAGGTCTAAAATTTTGTCTTTTGGTAAAGAGTTAACTAATGAGTTTGAAGGTGAATTATGGCTGTGTGCAAACCATTGATCCCCTGGGCATCGATCATGGAAATGATATTGTGTTCGTAAATTGTATTTAAAAGAAAAAAAAACAAAAAGATACTGCTATGAAAAGGCTAGCTCTGTGAAAAGGGGGCTTAACCCATTACCAAACGACAAAATTTTAACCTGGTCCAAATTTTTAGCATTTGCAGGCAACAAACTAAGTCATTGAAATATTGAAATTTGTTTTGTTAAGGTAGAAAACATTGTGGGAAAAGGAGAAAATGCTGGTTACCAGCATTTTCTCCTTTTCCCACAACGTTTTCTTAAGGCTTCTTTCTCAGGGGCGTCAAAAGTAGGGATTGTGTGGTAATGGGTTAATGCATCTGCGAGAAGTACCGACCCAGGTCACTGTGAGCAGTCCCTGCAGGCTGATTAGGGCCAAAACTTTTGGCTATTGGTCAATTCTCTGTATGTTTAAGGACAAGTCTACCACATGATTCAGCCTTTTGTTTGATAAAGGTGGATGTGATAGATCCATTAGGATGTGATGGTTTGCTTGGTATCACGGATCACGGAGATGCATTAACCCTTTCCCAAACGACAATCTTTTGGACTAGACCAAATTGAAAGCATTTGCAGACGACAATTTAACTCTTGCTAAGAAGATGATTTCTGTCTATGATAGTTTACAAAACATTGTGGGAAAAGGAGAAAATGCTGGTTACCAGCATTTTCTCCTTTTCCCACTATGTTTTCAAAAGGCTACTATTGCAGACCCGTAAAAACCATGGATTGTTTGGGAAAAGGTTGAGCTCTGTTTTACTATAGCGTGGCTGTTTTATTTTCTATTGAAAGTGCTATAGATAGTTTTTTTTTCTTACCTTTATGGTCTGTAGGGAAATTTTTGTTGCTCTAATAGACATAATAATGAAAATCAAACTGCAAGGAAAATGTTATCTGAACTCTCTTGTTGGATATTTTGTGAGAGGTTCTGACTGGAAATGACCTTGAACTTTACAAAATTGTCGTCTATTGTTACTGGCTGAATAATTTGGTTCACTAATTTTTTCTGCTCAGAAGGTCAACCTTTTTACCAAGTTACATTGTGTTTTTTACAACCTTGGGGAAATAATCAGCTTTCTGTTTCGTTTCCATGTTTTTACTCTTTCTAGCCCCTTCAGTACTGACATAGTCAAAGGTTGCCTGTAATGGGATTTGTCTCAGAAAGGATAGAAAACATCATCCTCGGATACCCCGGGGTCTCCCTATTTGCTACGCTACATCGACCCCTGGGACAATTAGTTGAATTTCCTTCGCTTTACCGCTGGCCGAATGCTGGCTTTTCATTGGTTCCATCATCATTTTGTGATGGGCGAGTGTACTGTACGCTATGACGTTTCGTATCGATTTTCGGCGGCTCGCTTTACCGCTGGCCGAATGCTGGCTTTTCATTGGTTCTATCATCATTTTGTGATGGGCGAGTGGACTGTACGGTATGACGTTTCGTATCGATTTTCGGCGGCTGATTCAAAGTTTTATTAGTCAGTTGTCCCAGGGTCGATGTAGCGTAGCAAATAGGGAGACCCTGGGGTATCCGAGGATGGAAAACATGGGATAAGGCAAAAATAGGTGTTACCAACAATTTCACCAAAAGGTTTTTTATTTGGTAAAGGGTTTACCTTACTATACTAGGAGAAGCATGAAGTGGGTCACACGGGTTGTAATCTAGGTCACTGATCTAGAGGGTTAATTTTTCAGTCCATAATATTATTTATTGTAGATCTTTTCATTCTGGTGAATACCTCTTTCCCAAACAAGCCCTGGTTTTTTACGTGTCTGCAGTACAAGTCTTTAGAAAACACTGTAGGAAAAGGAGAAATTGCTCGTAACGAGCAATTTCTCCTTTTCCCACAGTGTTTTCTAACCTTTCGGAAAACTTTCTGCCATTCTCATCAAATTCAAAATTGTCATCTGCAAATACTTTGAGTTTGGGACAGTCTAAAATTTGTCATATGGGAAAGGGATACCAAAGGGCCAATAGCCTGTTTGGTTTTAAGTTTTTAGAGATGGTTTAACTCGTTTCCAAACAACAACATTTTAGACTCGTCCGAATTGAAAGCATTTGCAGGGGACAAAATAAAAGTGACTGAAATTTTGGAATTTGTTTTGGGAAGGGTAATAAACATTGTGGAAAAAGGAGAAAATGCTGGTCACTAGCATTTTCTCCTTTTCCCACAATGATTTCCAAAGGCCTCTTTCTCTGGGTCGTCAAAAGTAGGGTTTGTGTGGTAACGGTTTAAATAATGGCCTTTCAAAGTATACCTTCAGAGAAATAGCATCTTCGCAAGCCAAGGATACTAACTCCACTTTGTTCGTTACGAACCCATGGCTGCTCGTCTCTTTAAAAATCGAAACTCCGGCTGTGCCACCTATCGAATATCAAGAGTTGCGTAACCTTTGCTGATGTTATCTCTGACCAATCAAAATGCTTGTAATAAAATTTGTTAGGCTATACATCAAATATGGCTTCACTTTCGGATTCATCACAGCAAAAACAAGACTAACAGACATACGATGATTCCCAATCATTTGGCTGTGGAACCCGCCTAATATTTCACATAAATGATCGTAAACTATAAAGTACTCAATAAGTATCGATTGTCTACATCTTTTTTGGCAAATTTTCGTCACAAACTCGACAACTTTCAGTTTTCGTTTTCTGTTTTGCGAAAGATTTCTTGTTACGGATGGTTTAATTGGATGCGATGGGTTTTTATCGCATCCAATGAAATGGCGCAGTTGGAGCTTCGATTTTTAAAGAGGCAAGCGGCCAAGGGCACTACCTTAGTATCCTCAGCTTGCGAAGATGGAGAAACAGTTGAAATGCGGCTAATAGATAATTGCTATACAATGGCTATCTGTGATGGATAAATTGTAGATATACTTTGTTATCATTCCCTCCCCTATTATCTCTCTGAAGAAAGAAAACCAGTATTTTCTCCTTTCCCACTGTTTTCAAAATCTTCTCCAGGGTCCTAAAAATTAGATGGGCCCTAAATTTTGATGAAGGGTATAAAATGCTAAAAATATGAAGCTGTAAACATATTGAATTCAGAAAACGTTTTGCCACTTACTTTACGCTACCTCTGGCTTGATAGATTGTTGAAAGGCTATATTGAAAAATTCTGAGCTTGTATATAGATATTTTTTGTGCTAAATAGAACATTAATTGTTGATATGGCTTTTCTTGTATGAGATTTTTTCTTTGCATTGATAGTCTGGATGAATGAATGACGAGTGGAAATGAGCTGCGCTTTGGAAAAAAGACGTTTAATACATATGTGTGATGCATTATACGAAGCAAGTGATTACATAGTTATTGATCCATAATTTTTAATTTTTTTCCCAACAGCTAGCTAAATCATGAGGCAGAATGGTGCTTGGACTAGCAAAGAATTGATGTATAGCAAAGAAGTTTGATCGAGGTCAGCCTTTGCAGACTGTGCAGGCTTACCAGGGTCAGATGCATTAAACACCCTTTTCTCAAAGCATGGCTTAACCCATTACCACACAATCCCTACTTTTGACGCCCCTCATAAAGAAGCCTTTAGAAAACATTGTGGGAAAAGGAGAAAATGCTGGTAACCAGCATTTTCTCCTTTTCCCACAATGTTTTCTACCCTTCCCAAAACAAATTTCAAATTTTCATTTACTTTTGTCGTCTGCGAATGCTTTCAATTTGGACCAGTCTAAAATATTGTTGTTTGGTAATGGGTTAAATATTTTTGTATGCCGAGTCAAATGCACTTTGACAGTACTATGTGAAATAAAATATCAGATACATGAAAATGTTTTATTTTCTGTATAGTTACCAACTTTTTCTACTGGGAGGGACAATAGGCTTGCCCATCATCTGTTAGATGTTTATACTGTGTTGCGAGAGGCCAACCGTTCAAGCATACCTTCACCCTGATTTACATACAATACCTGATTACTGTGTTAGAGAGATATCTCTTTGGTTCAGTGGTTATGGTATTGGTCTTTTAACTCATTACCACACAATCCCAACTTTTAACGATCTTTAGAGAGAAGCCTTCTGAAAACATTATGGGAAAAGGAGAAAATGCTGGTTAACAGCATTTTCTCCTTTTCCCATAATGTTTTCTACCCTTCCCATAGCAAATTTCCATTTTTCAGTCATATTTACATTGTTGTCTGCAAATGCTTTCAATTTGGACCTGTCCAGAATTTTTTTGGATGGTAAAGAGTTAAACCAAAAACGAAGATCTTGTCCGCCATACGTTCGAATCCTGCCAAATTTGGTTTCTGCTTCAGCCATGCATTTGTTCATATGTTTCTTCGTTACGGACTTTGTTTGTAATTAAGCTTGGTGCTTGTTCGGGATTGGCCATAGAGCCATTAATCCCATTTGTTTTCCAAAACTAGACTTTCTGCCTAATAAACTTAAAACTTTGAGTTATCAATAAATGATGACTTTAAGAGGGGTCCCGTTTTTTTTTTTACTGTATTGAATAGGGCCTCGGCCTTTCTCTATGGCATGTCGTAGAAGGCAACTAAAATTAAAGACGAACGGCTGCTTTCCTCGTAATTCATAGGATTGCAGCAGGCTGGGTGGTTCTTGTTCCAAATCCTATATTTTTTTCTCGATGTAAATAGGGTTTGGAATGGGAATCAATTGGCCTGTGGGACCCTGTGTGGTTTAATTGGGGTTATAAGAATAAACCTCTGCAGTCCAGTGATTGTCACATCTGCCATTTCATCTTGCGGAACAAACATGACAGCATGCATGTCGTAAAAGGCGACAAAATGGGCATCATTTTTTGTTTTGTCCATTCCTCATTTATCATGTTTGTCTTACGTTGTTGCACATGCATGTTATTTTCACCTTGCATTATTGTTTACTAAGTAAGTGCGCCCAATAAGACTCAAGTTGTTGACGGGCTTTAAAAAGCTATTTATTTATTTATTCATTTTAAGAGGAGATGTGTTACGGGAGACCAGTCCTTCATGCAGAGCTTTGTCCTGATTTAACTCGTTACCAAATGACAGTGTTTTAAACTGGTCCAAATTGAAAGCATTTGCAGACGACAAAATTGAGGTGACAGAAAAATTGAAATTTGTTTTGCGAAGGGTAGAAAACATTGTGGTTACCAGCATTTTCTCCTTTTCCCACAATGTTTTCTAAACGCTTCTTTCTCAGGGGCGTCAAAAGTAGGGATTATGTGATGATTGGTTAAACACCTTTCTTCAACCCTTTCCCAAACAATCCCTGGTTTTCGCGACCCTTAGAAAGAAGCCTTCAGAAAATATTGAAGGAAAAGGAGAAAATGCTGGTAACCAGCATTTTCTCCTTTTCCTACAAGGTTTTCTACCCTTCACAAGACAAATTTTAATTTTTCAGTCACCTTTATTTTGTCGTCTGCAAATGCTTTTGATTTGGACAGTCCTAAAATTTTGTCGTTTGGTAATGAGTTAGCCTTTTCCCAAACAATCCCTTGTTTTCAAGACCGTGAGAAAGAAGCCTCTGAAACAATTGTGGGAAAAGGAGAAAATGCTGGTAACCAGCATTTTCTTCTTTTCTCAAAATGTCTTCTTCCCTTCCTTAATCAAATATAAATTTTTCAATCACATTGTTTCGTTTCCTGCAAATATCAATTTGGACCAGTCTAAAATTTTTTGGTTTGGTAAAGACTAAAGAGTTAATAGATATAGAGTACTTTGACAAGAGCCGAGTTCCAGAAGCTCAGTTGGAAGCATACAGGACTTGAGAACAAGGGGTCGCTGCTTTGATCCTCTGCTAGGCTAATTTCTTTTCGAGGATTGATGATAAGAATTGATAATAGTCATTCTTAGACAACTGATTCCTTTCTCACTGCTGAACATGGTTTTGACAAAGGTTATGTGGGAAAGCAGCCAGTGGTCTAGGCAAAATAGTGCAGAGCATAGGTAAAAGAAACTCCAGGAAAGTATAGATAGGTACACTGGCTGCCTTGATACAAATCAAATTATGTTGAAGATGGTGTTAGACTTTATACAATCATACAAACTATGAGAAGATTTTCAACCCTTTACCAGACAAAATTTTAACCTTGTCCCAATTGAAAGCATTAATTTTGCAGGAGAAAGTTTCAATATAGCTCCACTGGTACAACTTCTCTTTGAAATGGTAGAAATTATTGCGGAAAAAGGGAAGAAATCCTGGATACTAGCATTTTCTTCTTTCCCCACAATGTTTTTTAAGAGGCTTTTTTTCTAAGGGTTGTCGAAAAATGACATTGTGTGGTAAGGGGTTGAGCTGAAGTGGCGGGAAATCATTTGGTTTATGGCACCAAAGTTCTGTACAAAACATGGAAAGATACCATAAACCTCTCCTTATGTTAACCCTTCGCTACACAATCCCGACTTAACGACACCGAGTAAAAAGCCTTTTATAAAACAGTGTAGGAAAAGGAGAAAATGCTGGTAACCAGCATTTTCTCCTTTTCCCACAATGTTTTCTATCCTATCAATAAACAGCTGCATCATTAATTTTGAGCTGTATTGAAACTGTCGTCTGCAAATGCTTTCAGTTTGAAAAGGGCTAAAATTTTGTTGTCTGGTAAAGCAGAATCAATGACTTTAAATAAATCCTCATCATTCAAATAAACATTTACTTTCCCAAAAATTGAGTCAACAATATCAATTAAGTTCAGAGGTGTGTGTCGCGTGTTAATCAAGGGAGATAATTGGTACACTACATATCTAACCAGTTAATAGGAGTTATTTCCCTTGATCATTATTTTAAGCTGAAACCTTTTAGCCTCTTATGTGCTAAAATCAAGCTGAGCCAGCAGCAGCAATATTCTATGCCAGATCGAAACAACATCAAGAAATTGAAAAGAGTGCCATCAAAAATTAAAATGCTGTAAGCACTGTAATCGGTCGTCGCTGAATGATTATTGGTTGGTTGGTTGTATTGGAGTTTAATGCCACTTTAACAGCTAAGGTCGTATCCTGACGATCGATGACGCACATGTGTTTCCTGACTTTCTCACACCGGTACTTGCACAACTTTCTTTCAAAAGCCACTGACTACTTTTCTCACATGCTTCAGCAGAGGTGAGAGGCGAAAATACGCCAGAAAGAAAGTTCGCCTCAACCGGGTATCAAACTCACAACCATCAGATCATCAGTCCGACACGCTCACCACTGAGCCACCCGGGCGGAGCCACTGAATGATTAAGCAATGTGAATATTTTCAGGGGTATAATTTTTGTCATGGCAACTAGAGATTTTAATAAAAATTACTTAAGTTAGATTAAAATTTGACTCGAGAAAAGCATTTCACCAATTACTAGAGGACACATATAACACTTGCCGTGAGTACTACTTCTTGGAGGTGAATTACAGTTCGTTCGAAATTTTCAAGTCATTTTTGCAAAAAGATCTACTGCTGACATAGGCAATGCCAATAAATGTCTGAGATAGTCAAATAGTAAGCTTAAAAGGATCTTTGAAGTTTTCTGTCCTTATTTTTATCCTTAAAGGTGGCCCTCCAGATTTTGGGACAAAAATTATACAAGAATACAAAAAAATCATCCTTATACTCCAAAAGCCTTATAATTTTCATTCATAAAACCCCAGTGGTCGAAAACCATCCGACACCAAAAGAAATTAGAGATTTACGACATTGACAGGAAACACATTCTATTTTTACACCAGTGCCTTGCTCATTGACACACCGGAAATATACAGACGAAACTTCAAACATAGCGCTTAAAGAAGATTTTATTGAAAATAATTACATGTTTGTTATGTTATGGAATTTCAGCGTCATTACTCACATGCCAGTCTTAACAATCCCACAAATCTCTTTTTTATTTTTGGTGGGAAATCTAAAAATAGCTTAAGAGGCTACGTAGCCTTTTAAGGGAATACCATCAAAAAAATTTTTTTTTTTTTATTATTTTATGATTCTTAATTATTATAAATTGTATTGTTTTTTCATATAAATTTCTGTGGTACATGTATATATATTTTCTAATTTGGTGGAGTGTGAAAATTCTAGATACCCACCTTTAAATGAACATCACATTGTATGATTGAAGAAATTCCCAAAACGTTTTACTTCCATGTACCTCTTCTTAATTTGACCAATGAAAACTGTAAACAAGAGGACCATCATGGCCCTATATCGCTCACCTGATTACTAAGCAGTAAAGGTCTATAATGATGATAAATACCAAATATCAAAGTTCAAGGTCAAATAATTCTGATAGGGTAACTGTGCAAAATGCATCTTCTACTTTTAGAGAAGAAGATTTTTGAAGTTTTTCTTCTTTGTTCCTATGTTTCAAACTTGTGACCCACAGGGCTGGGCCAGTTTTGACCCCAGGGGCATCATATGAACGTTTTTGGTAGAGATCTATTAAGTGATGCTACATACCAAATATCAAAACTCTGCATCCTCTAGTTTCAGAGAGGAAGAATTTTAAAGTTTTCCTTCTTTGTTCCTATGTTTCAAACTTGTGACCCCCGGGGCGGGGATAGTTTTGACCCCACGGGCATCATATGAACAATCTTGGTAGAGGTCCACTAGGAGATGCTACATACCAAATATCAAAGCTCTGCACCTTCTAGTTTGAATGAAGAAGATTTTTAAATTTTTCCTTCTTTGTTCCTATGTTTCAAACTTGGGACACCCGGGGCTGAGCCAGTTTTGACTCCAGGGGCATCATATGAACAATCTTGGTAGAGGTCCCCTAGAAGATGCTACATACCGAATATCAAAGCTCTGCACCTTCTAGTTTCAGAGAAGAAATTTTTTAAAGTTTTCCTTCTTTGTTGTTATGTTTCAAACTTGTGACCCCCGGGGCAGGGCCAGTTTTAACCCCGGGGGTCACAAGTTTGAAACATAGAAACAAAGACGGAAAACTTCAAAATTCTACTTCTCTGAAACTAGAAGGCGTAGAGCTTTGATATTTGGTATGTAGCATCTCCTAGTGGACATCTCCCAAGATTGTTCATATGATGCCCCTGGGATCATAACTGGCCCTGTTCCAGAATTTTGTCATGAGCACTCTCCCGTCAACCAAAAAATAAGGTATCCTTTTGCTTAGTAGGTTGACTTTCAAGCCAATATTTGAATAACATGTCTCTTTCTTCTTTCAAATTATCAATGCCCACCCATATGCATCCTCGACAAATACCACTTCAGCGTTTTCAACACTTTGACTATTAAACAAGTTTACTAAACAAGAATGTGAGATTCTATATCACATAGAACATATTTCTGCATAAATCTTTATTTCTCATATTTATCAACCAATTAGAATTTGTGCCCCATGTTCACCGGAGGTGCATTACACAGGTCTTACCTCTTTTCCAAAGGACATAACTTTTGGCTTGTCCAAATCAAACGCATTTGCAGACGACAAAATAAAAGTGACTGAACATCTTAAATTTGTTTTCTGAAGGGTAGAAAAATTGCGGGAAAAGGAGAAAATGCTGGTTACCAGCATTTTCTCCTTTTCCCACAATATTTTCTAAATACTTCTTTCTCAGGGTCCTCAAAAGCAGGGCTTGTGTGGTAATGGGTTAACTCATTACCACACAATCCCTACTTTTGACGCCCCTAAGAAAGAAGCTTTTAGAAAACATTGTGGGAAAAGGAGAAAATGCTGGTAACCAGCATTTTCTCCATTTCCCACAATGTTTTGTACCCTTCACAATACAAATTTCAAATTTTCAGTCACTACTATTTTGTCGTCTGGAAATGCACTCAATTTGGACCAGTCCTAAATATTGTCGTTTGGTAATGGGTTAATACACTGCCGGGTGAGGTTTTGAGTGAGATAGGTTAATAAATACATTACCACACAAACCCGACTTTTAACGACCCTGAGAAAAGGGCCTTTTGAAAACGTGGTAAAGGGAGAAAATGCTGGTAACCAGCATTTTCTACTTTTCCCACAATGTTTACTACCCTATCAAAGACAAATTCTGTTATTTAACCCTTTACCACACAATGTCCATTATTAACAACCCTGAGGAAGAAGCCTTTTGAAAACATTGAGGGAAAATGAGGAAATGCTGGTAACCAGCACTTTCTCCTTTTCCCACAAAGTTTTCTACCCTATCAATTCAAAATTGCACCATTTGAGATAGTGGCTGAAATGGGCAATTTTGCTTTTATACAGAAGAAAATTTTGTAGGAAAAGGAAAAATGCTGGTTACCAGCATTTTCTCCTTTTCCCACAATATTTTCAAAAGGCTGCTTCCTTAGTGTCGTTAGAAGTCGTCATTGTGTGATAAAGGGTTAAAACATAGTGGGAAAAGGGAAAAGTGGCTTAAGTGGAGCAATTTTGCTTTTATACAGAAGAAAATTTTGTAGGAAAAGGAGAAATGCTGGTTACCAGCATTTTCTCCTATTCTTACAATATTTTCAAAAGGCTGCCTCCTCAGAGTCGTCAGAAGTCGTCATTGTGTGATAAAGGGTTAAAACATAGTGGGAAAAGGGAAAAATGCGGGTCACCAGCCTATCGAATATCTTAACCCTTTCCGAAACAATCCCTGGCTTTTGCGACCCTTGAGATAGAATCCATGTAAAAACATTGTGGGAAAAGGAGAAAATGCTGGTAACCAGCTTTTTCTCCTTTAGCTGCAATGTTTTCTATCCTGCTGGAAACAAATTTCAATTTTTGAGTTATGTTTATTTTCTTGTCTGAAAGTGCTTTAAATTTTGACCAGTCTAAAATTTTGTCGTTTGGTAAAGGGTTAAAATTATATAACTACCACACAACAAAATTATGGACCTGCCCAAACTCAAATCGCTTCCACATGACAAAGTGAACATGAATCTAACACTGAAATTTAGTCACTGAGAGAAACAAAATATTGTGAGAGGTGGAGACGTAATTTTTTTAATTCTTTTGAAAATATTGTGGGAATATGAAAAATGCAAACTGCACGCATGTCGCAATATTTTGTCAGGCACACAATAATCAAATGGACCTATCCAATACATGTAAACACAGTTCTTAGAAGACAACATTATGGACCTGTCCAAACTCAAAGCACTTGCAGTAACAAAATTAACATGAATCAAACATTGAAATTCATTCGCTGAGGGGGAAAAATATTTTGGGAAACTGGAGAATATGCAGCATTTTCTCCTTTTCCCACAATATTTTCCAAAGTCTTCTTTTTCAAAATTGCTAAAACCTGGTATTGTGTGGTGAAGGTATAAAGGGAAAATATTTGGACTGGCCCAACAAACATTTGACATTCACTCACATTCTAAAATAAACACACTTGCAAAGAAAGCAATGAAATGTATGTCATTGTTGTATTGTCATGATGAGGTACTGTGTGTACATATCGTAAATAAACCTATATCTATTATTTTTCCAAAATGAACTAACCCATTACAACCATAGTGTTTTTCCAACCGTGATGAAAGGTTTAAAAATCATTGATAGAAAAGGAGATCTGTTAAACAACATTTTCTCCTTCGGCCACAATGTTCTCCATCATTTCCAAAAAGTTTTCCATCTTTGGAGCATATTTTCAACCCTTTACCACACAACCGAATTTTAGACCAGTCCAAATTGAAAGCATATGTTGATGAAAGTTTCAATGTGGCTCATATAAAAAGATTTTTCTTTCATAGGATAGAAAATATTTTGGAAAAAGGAGAAAATGCTGGCAACCAGCATTTTCTCCTTTTCTCACAATGTTTTCAGAAGCCTTCTCTTTCAGGGGTATTAAAAGCCATTGTGTGGTAAAGGGTTTATTGTCATAAGTACATGCTTTCCAAGTGGGCAAGTCTAAGATTTTTACAGTGTAGTAAGTGGTTTGTCCTAATATCAGACGTTTACAAGCTACCATGAGATGGGTTCAGAGAGAGAGAGAAAAGTAAATCCAGAATAAGTAGACTCATCTAAATCTAAGAAATTGAAACATCATTTTTTCAAGGCGGAAAAAAAGGCAACTGGGATGGTATTTACAAAAATAAAATAAATGGACTCTTCCAATTTCAGTGAATTGTAAGTGGTCTTAAACATGATTGAATGGACTTATCCAAATGCATTCACTTGGTAATGAAATGGACTTTCCAAAATTCAATGAGTTTTATAAGAACTAGAAATATATTAAAACGACTCTTCCACAATGTTTGATTTTCAAAGAAAATGTCAGATAAAATTAAGTGGACCCTTCCAAATTCAATGAATTCCAAGTCGACGGAATAAATTTAAGATGCACACTTCCAACTTGTAAGGTAAAAAAAAAAAATAACCCAAAAGTTAATAATGGACTCTTCTAAATTAAGAAATTGTAAGAGAAATGAAATATTTCTATGGAATGGACTTGTCCATGAGAAACTACATTTAAATGGAATAGACTCTTCCAAATTCAATGATAAGCAGTGGAATTGAAAAAAGCTAGAATGCACTCTTCCAATTTCCATAATTTCTATAATAAAACTTGTTCAAAATGAAATCGACTCTTCCAAATTGAATGTATAATGAGACCCGAAAAAATAAGTAGAATGGACTCTTCCATATTTAGAAAAAAACCCTGAAAATAAATAAAAGACTCTTCCGATTTCAGTGGATAGTGAGACCAGACAAAAAGTAAAATGGACTCTTCCATCTTTAAAAAAAATCATAAATTAATATAATGGACTCTTCCAAATTCAATGAAAAGTATGCTATAAATTTAGAAAGAATGGACTCTTCCAAATTCCACGATAAGCAATGGAATTGAAAAAAGCCAGAATGGACTCTTCCAATTTCAATAATTTACTATACTAAAACTTATTCAAAATGAAATAGACTCTTCCAAATTGAATGAATAATGACAACCTAAAAAATTTAGTAGAATGAACTCTTCCATATTGAAAAAAATACCCTGGAAATAAATAATAGACTCTTCCAATTTCTGTGGATAGTGAGACCAGACAAAAAGTTCAATGGACTCTTCCATCTTTAAAAAAACTATAAATGAATATAATGGACTCTTCCAAATTCAATGAAAAGTAAGCTCTAAACTTTGAAAGAATGGACTCTTCCAACTTCACACTAATTTTTGGACTCTTCCAATTTTTTATGTCAAAAGCTTAGCATTTGGCCAAGTCCAAGTTTTTTGTAGTCTGAAAGGGTAAAAAATAAATGAACTCTTCCACATTTCAGAAATTGCAAAAAGATTTATTTAATAAAGTGAACTGTTCCAGGGGTAGAATTTAATATGAATATACAGGCATTGCAAAATAATAAATGGAACCTTCCAAATTAAATAGACTGACTTCTTAATCCTCACAAATTTTAAAGTAAATTTTATAAATCATGAGAATGAAGCCTTCTTGAAACATTGTTAGAAAAAGGAGACAATACTCCTTTACATTACAATAATAAATTCTATCAGTCAATAGAAAGAAGCTTTTGAAAACATTGTGAGAAAAGGAGAAAATGCTAGTAACCAGGAACCAGCATTTTCTCCTTTTTCCACATTGTTTTCTATTCTATGAAAGCAAACTTCCATAATTTGAGAAACATTTGAGTTATTATTCTGCAAATACTTTTAATTTGGCCAAATTTTTTTTTTTTTGTAGTAAGGTAAAGGGTCAAATGTATTGAAAGTGTTAAACCCATTCAACATAAATAGATTCATCCAGATACGCCCATCTCACTGGACACAAAAGGGGGGGGGGGGACAGGTTTCATGAACGTGAGAATTTCGTGCAGTTAATCCTTAACCGCACTATACAATACTTTTTTAAATGATGTCCGTACCCATGAAAAAGGATTTAAAAACAATGTTGAAAAAGGAGGAAATGCTGGTGACCAAAATTTTCCACTTTTCCCCACAATATTTTTAACCCTTTCAAAGAAAATTCTCTAATTTGTGTAACAATTAAATTGTCATCTGCATTTGCTTTCAAATTGAGGCAAGTCTAAAATTTTGAAGTGGGGGGTACAAAATTCGAGGGTTGACAATAACAACAAATCCCCAGCCTTGCATGCTTTGGACACTAAGTAAATACATGAAACCATTTGTCTTAACCCTTTACCACACAATGCTCACTTTTAATTTAAAAACATTATGAGAAAAGGAGAAAATGCTGGTAACCAGCATTATTTCCTTTTACCACAATATTTTCTACCCTTCCCAAACCAAATTTCAATTTTTTCAGTCACAATTATTTTGTTGTCTGCTACTCCTTCGAATTTGGACCAGTCTAAAATTTTATTGTTTGGTAAACAAAATTTTAGACCGGTCCAAATTGAAAGCACATGAAGGTGACAAAAGTAAATCAAACATTTAAAAATTTGTTTCAAAGCAGGGTAGAAAACATTTTGGGAAAAGGAGAAATTCATTTTGTGTACGGTCTTGCCAATCTATGAGGAAAGAGAAGGGTTGGTAAGACAGGAGTCTTGGGTTTGATCCACATTTGAGGCTTCAAGTTTTATTTGGGATTGTTCTTACCATGGGTACTGAATTTAAAATCCTAGCTTGAGATCTGATAGTACCAATCACAAAAAAGGTCTATCAGCGATACGTCATTCAAAGAAGCTATCCCATTGGTTAGTTCAGGGATCTTAAATTTACATATACGATCCTACTGGTTAGTTGTTTATGCGTTGTGAAGTGGAAGTAGGTCCGAATGACGTCATGTTAGTAGCTTTCGATTGGCTTACAATAGCTACGGTTTATTTGTTGCTGTAGCAACGTGATTGTATCAATGAATTGATCCAAAGATGCTTTTTACGAATTTGATTTCATTCCTTCAAGAAACTTGAAGTTTCTTCTTCCTGTTCTGATTAAATGTACAATGGTCTCGACATTATTTTGTTCTAATGTACTCGAGAAGTATCGAACTATTTGAAAAGCGTTTTGATAATGCTGTTCAGAGGCATTTGCAGCAAGCTGCCGAGCGCCAACATATAAAGGCAAGAATGAAAATCTTGCCTTCTAAAAACAGTAGAGCCGGGATACAGCATAAAGGAAAACGATCCACAGGAATGCAAAGCTAGCCCAAAGTGTACAAGTTCTGTCTCTTAAAAATTCAAAGGAGTCGATCCAGATACAAAAATTACATGAAAACTTAAATTTCAGTTGTTGTTGCTTCTTATGTAGACTTTATCTCGCTCTCTCTGAGACTCTCTCTCTCTCTCTGCAACCTTCTTCAATATTGTAGTGGACTTCAAAGTATGGAACGCCACAGCTGTCTGATGTTGTGAGCAGAAGTGTTGACATGCCTAATCTCTATCTCATTATGCCCAAAAGTGGTGTTGATGTGACTAAACATTGCCTTATCATGTCAAATGGTAGTGTGGTTATGTCCAAATGTGGTGTTGACGTGTCTAAACGTTGCTTTGATATGTCAAATGGTAGTGTGGTTATGTCCAGATGTGGTGTTGACGTGGCTAAACGTTGCTTTGATATGTCAAATGGTAGTGTGGTTATGTCCAGATGTGGTGTTGACGTGGCTAAACGTTGCCTTATCATGTCAAATGGCAGTGTGGTTATGTCCACATGTGGTGTTGACGTGGCTAAACGTTGCCTTATCATGTCAAATGGCAGTGTGGTTATGTCCACATGTGGTGTTGACGTGGCTAAACGTTGCCTTATCATGTCAAATGGCAGTGTGGTTATGTCCACATGTGGTGCTGACGTGGCTAAACGTTGCCTTATCATGTCAAATGGCAGTGTGGTTATGTCCACATGTGGTGCTGACGTGTCTAAACGTTGCCTTGATATGTCAAATGGCAGTGTGGTTATGTCCACATGTGGTGCTGACGTGTCTAAACGTTGCCTTGATATGTCAAATGGCAGTGTGGTTATGTCCACATGTGGTGCTGACGTGTCTAAACGTTGCCTTGATATGTCAAATGGCAGTGTGGTTATGTCCACATGTGGTGCTGACGTGTCTAAACGTTGCCTTGTCATGTCAAATGGCAGTGTGGTTATGTCCACATGTGGTGTTGACGTGGCTAAACGTTGCCTTGTCATGTCAAATGGCAGTGTGGTTATGTCCAAATGTGGAGTTGACTTGTCTAAACATTGCATTATCATGTCAAAAAGTAGTGTTATCATGTTCAAATGTGGTGTTGATTTGTCTTATGGCAGTCTTATTATGTGAAAAAGTGGTGTTATCATGTCCGAATACCGTGTTGACTTGTCAAAGCATTGTCTTAGTATGTCATAAAGCAGTTTAATTATGTCCAAGGGTATGTTGACATGATCAAACGCTGTCTTATTATGTCAAAAAGTAGCGTTGTCATGCTCTTATGTAATGTTGACTTGTGTACACATCAACTCACTATGTCAAGAAATATGTTAACATCTTCAAATGTGGTGGTGACTTGTCAAGACATTACGTTATTTTGTAAAAAAAGTAGTGTTATTATGTTCACATGTGGTGTTGACTTGTCTTAACACAGTCTTATTATGTCAAAAAGTGGAGTTATCACATCCAGCTATCGTGTTGACTTGTTCAAACATTGTCTTATTATGTCAAACAGCAGTTTTATTATGTCCAAATGTATGATGGCTTGTCGAAACGCTGTCTTTTTATGTAAAAAAAGTAATATTATCACAAATGTGATACGCCATAAGCAAAATGTTCCTCCCCCTTTTTCAGCAACCAACCAACCAAACCTTTTGTCTCACCCTTTTTTCTACAAAGGACTCTTTCTTCAAAAATACAAAATTTGGGTTGAAATGCCGTTATAATTCAGCCTTCTTTTTCTTTCAAACCTCTCATTGGATTTTATTGTTCTTTTGCAGGAATGTTCCTTGGGCGAAGGTCAACTAAATACCTTGAAAAAATTTTGATCAGTCGAAAACCACGGCTTTTATGGGGGGCTTATTTTCCAACCGCTCATTTGGATTTCATTGTTCTATTGCAGGAATGTTCTTTGTGTGAAGGTTTACCAAATTTCTTGAAATGATTTTGGTCTGTTGGAAAACATGGATTTATGGGCGGGCTTATTTTCTTCCATATATAGTGGTTTATAGTAAAGTCTTTGAAAAGGTTATTTTCTAAAACCAATTGCTGCACTTTATTATTATTTTGAAAAGAAAATGATCTATTGAAAATGGAGCAGAGCTTATTTGACAGTCTTTATCTCTTAAACGCATTACTGAATTTTATTTTAATTATGAGAGAGATTTTTATAGGGGGAGATCTTAAGCCACTGCAGCGAAACAGGCCCTCTTGGACCTCTTGTTAGCTCCCCTGAACACGAAGTGCTCAAGGTGAGCTATTGTGATAGGTCAATTTCCGTCATCTGTCTGTCCGTCTGTCCGTATGTCCTTCCGTTAACAATTACAAAAAAAAATCTTCTCCTCCTAAACTAACAATCAGATTTCAACCCAACTTCACAGAAATGATCCTTAGGTAATGTTCTTTCAAAATTCTTCAAAGAAATGAAATCGGTGAAAACCCAATGAAAAAACTTAAAATTTTTCTCCTCTCAAATGATAAGGCCCAGAGTTTTGATGTTTGGCATGAAATATCGCCCAATTACCCTCTACTAAAATACTTCCAAAAACATTCTACATAGAAAATTTAGCTTATGTTGTGCGATCCCAGATTTTACAAAGAGATAAAGAAGGAAATCTTAAAAATCTTCTCCTCCCAAACCATAAAGCCTAAAGCTTTAAAATTTTGTGAACAGCATCCCCTTATGACACTCTACCAAATTATTTCAAATAATTACTCTTAAATCAAAATGAGCCCTATGTTGTGGGATCCCACTTTTTCAAATAGAGATAAAGAAGGAAACCTTAAAAAATCCTCTCCTAAATAGTAAGACCTAGAGCTGTCAAATTTCATGTGCAGCATTGCCTTATGGTACTCTACCAAAATACTTCTGATAATTTCTCTATGACCCAAATAAGCCCTGGATCCTGGATTTTACATAGAGATAAAGAAGGAAATCTTGAAAAATCTTGATATATGTAAATGTATTGCTGTTTTTCAGGCGGTGCATAGATAAGTCACCGTCTCATTTACTTTTCGACAAATAAGACAACGGTTTGACAAATTAACTCGTGATTTAAACACGATAATACTACTGTGTAAGATAATAAGACACTGTTAAGACAAGTCAACGCCACGTTTGGACAAGATAGCACTACTCTTTGACATAATGATACAACAAACAAGAAAAGACGAGTCAGAGTCACATATGAACGTGATAAAAGTACTTCTTGACAAAATAAAACAATGTATCGACAAGTTAACGCCACGCTTTGACACAATAGCACTGTTTTTTGACATAATAAGACAATGTGTAGACAAGTCAACATCACATATGAACATGATAAAGCTACTTTTTGACATAGTAGGACAGTATTTAGACAAGTCCACAGCACATTTAGACATAATAACGCTGCTTTTTGACATAATAAGACAATGTGCAGACAAGTCTAATTTACATTTTAGCAAGATAACACTACTCTTTGACATAATAGGACAATGTATAGAGTAGTCCACATCACATATGAACATGATAACAAAACTTTTTGACATAATAGGACAGTATTTAGACAAGTCCACAGCACATTTAGAACAAAAACTATGCTTTTTGACATAATAAGACAATGTGCAGACAAGTCTAATTTACATTTTAGCATAATAACACTACTGTTTGACATAATAGGACAATGTATAGAGTAGTCCACATCACATATGAACATGATAACAAAACTTTTTGACATAATAGGACAGTATTTAGACAAGTCCACAGCACATTTTGATAAAATAACACTGCATTTCAACATAATAGGATAAGGTGTAGACAGGTCAACATCACATTAGAACATAATAACAACACTTTTGAACATATTATGACAATGCTTTGACAAGTCAAGACGACATTTGGACATGATAAGACCACCTTTTCACATAATAAGACTGTGTAGAGACAAGTCAACACTACATTTAGAATTTGTAACACCACATTTTGACATTATAAGGTAAGACATTATAAGACAATGTGAAGACAAGTCATCATCATATATGAACATGATGACACTATTCTTTGACATAATAAAACATCGTTAAGTCAAATCACCACCACATTTGGACATATTAACATTGCTTTTTGACAGAATAATACAATGGGTAGACAAGTCCATATCACATATAAACATGATTACACTACTTTTTGATATGATCAGACGATATTAAAGCGAATCAACTCTGTTTTTCACATAATAAGACCGTGTTTAGATAAATCAACATGTCAATTGGGCATGGTAACACTACTGTTTAATATAAGACAATGTATCGATAAGTCAGCATCACAAATGGACATAATAACACTTCTTTTATACATACTAAGACAGAATTTAGACAAGTCGTAACCGGACTTGGAAATAATAAGACTACTATTTGACATAATAAGCTTAAAATAGAGTTTTGAAAAGTGAACGCCACATTAAGATATAATAACACTACTTTTTGACATAATAAGACATCGTTTAGAAAAGTCAGCTCCACATTCAGACATATTATTACTACTTTTTGACATAATAAAACAACGTTTAGACAAGTCATCACCACATTTGGACATAATGACGCTGCCTTTTGACGAAATAAGACGATGTTTAGGCAAGTCAACACCACAATTGGACATAATAACACTTCTTTTAGACATACTGAGACTGAGGTTAGACATATCAACAGTATTGCTCACAACATCAGACAGCTGTGGCGTTCCATATCAAAGCGTCGGTAATCGATCTAGTGATACACACAGAAGAATTTGATTCGTTCTCCGCTCAGTTCTCACTTGTATCATGTGATTTGTTTCACCAGAAACCTCCACCTAAATATATCACATGACTATTTCTTCCCTTTAGGTCGGAAATTTTTGATTTGTTGACCAGTATCTAGAATCTATGCAATAACGTGCTAGTATTTAGAAGACGAATGTCATAATTCATTATTCTACGCATTGATAATAATATGCCTTATTTGCCATTCAAAGAAAACAAAGTAAATCTGATGTTCCTTGAATAGTAGCTAATCTAACAGTCTTTATACAAATTATATATAGATCTAGTTTGTATGCGTCCATTCCTGTAAAGGGCCTTTTCGGGAATTGGGTCAGTTTTGATTGTGGAAAACACCGTCTCTAATCGTACACAAGGTTTTTCTAAGATTTGACCTAGGGACCTAGTTTTTGACCCCACATGACCCATTTTCAAACTCGTCCGAGATATCATCAAGACATACATTCTGACCAACTTTCAAGAGTTTTGGACTGAAAATGTGACCTCCAGAACGTTCACAAGGTTTTTCTAAAATTTGACCTAGTGACCTAGTTTTTGACCCCACATGACCCATTGTCGATCTGTGTCCGAGATATCATCCAGGCAACAATCCTGACCAATTTTCATGAGTATCAGACTGAAAATGTGGCCTTTAGAGCTTACACAAGGTTTTTCTAAGAATTGACCTAGTGACCTAGTTTTTGACCTGGTATGAAGCATTTTCAAACTCGTCCAAGATTTCATCAAGGCAAACATCCTGACCAACTTTTATGAGTATCTGACTAAAAATGTGGCCTCTAGAGCGTACACAAGGTTTTTCTAAGATTTGACCTAGTGAACTAGTTTTTGACCCGAACTGAACCATTTTTGGACTTGTCCGAGATATCATCAAGACAAACATTCTGACCAAGAGTTTTGGACTGAAAATGTGGCCTCTAGTGCGTACAAAAGGTTTTTCAAAGATTTGACCTAGTGACCTAGTTTTTGACCCGACATAAACCATTTTCAAACTTGTCCGAGATATCATCAAGATAAACATTCTGACCAACTTTCAAGAATTTTGGACTGAAAATGTGGCCTCTAGAGTGTACACAAGGTAAAAAGTTGACGATGGACACAGCACGATCACAATAGCTCACCATGAGCACAAAGTGCTCAGGTGAGCTAAAAATGCTTGTAACCAGCATTTTCTCCTTTTTCCACAATGTTTTCTAACCTACCACAAACAAATTTCAATTTTTGAGTTATGGTTATTGTGTTGTCTGCAAGTGCTCTAAATTTGGTCCAGTCTAAAATTTTGTTGTTTGGTAAAGAGTTAACCCATTACCACACAATCCCTACTTTTGATGCCCCTGAGAAAGAGGCCTTTTGAAAACACTGTGGGAAAAGGAGAAAATGCTGGTAACCAGCATTTTCTCCTTTTCCCACAGTATTTTCTACCCTTCCCAGAACAAATTTCATTTTTTTAGTCACCTTTATTTTGTTGTCTGCAAATGCTTTCAATTTGGACCAGTCTAAAATTTTCTCGTGTGGTAATGGGTTAAAGAGAAAGTTACTAGTACCTTTCACAAGAAAGCATGATGGACACAGGGCAATAACACAAACTCTTGGGCCATTGTCCAGTGTAACTGAAAAACAGGTAACTGCACGGAGCTATTATTTCACAAAGTTGTTATGAAAGTCTTTCGAAAGTTTTCCAATTTTGTCACATGTTTTTCATAAATGGTCCATTGAAAGACAAAGGTGAAAGGTGTGACTTCATAATGCTACGAAAAAAATCTTTGCATAAACAGATCATTAAACTACGATTGGTTGATACCATTTATTCAACAATAATTGTGAAACAAGTACATTGATAATTGTTTTTACCTAAACTTCAAGACATTATTCTTTGTCCTCATCAACTTACCATTCTAAATTGCATTAATTATTAATATTTTACAAAGTAAAACAATTGCTGATTGGCTAAACCATTTCATTTAGCAAATCAGAAATTATGTTACATTGTAAAGTTCAATGGTTTACCCAATCAGAAATTGTGTTACTTTCTAAAGATGTTATCAACTAGTCCAACTCTTGTTATAACTTTTTCTTTAGAAAGTAATACAATTGGTATACCCAATTAGAAAAGATATTGTTTTGAGATAGAAAAAAAAAAAAAATCATTGGCGAATACATTTGCTGATTTAAAATCACCAGTTTACCCTCCTGAAGGACTGATAAAATTCTTTCTACCAAATAGATTTGTTTGTTCGTGTGGTTTGTAAACTACGTTTTCAACATTATTTCCTTTGTAAATGCATGCATGCATGTGTGTGGGGAGGTATTGCACATACCAATCTTCAACCAGTACTTTGTACAATATCCATCAGTTGCTTTCCCACTTAACTCTTTACCACACGACAAAATTTTATACCTGTCCAAATTGAAAGAGCTTGCAGACGAAAAATTGAAATTTGTTTTGACCAGGGTAGAAAACATTCTAGGAATAGGAGAAAATGCTGGTTACCAGCATTTTCTCCTCTTCCCACAATGTTTTCAAAAGGCTTCTATCTCAAGTTGTAAAAACCAGGGATCGTTTGGTAAAGGGTTACCCGTTGTTGAACCAACGAAAAGGGGGTAAGAGGAATGAATCCTGTTGCAATGACTATCATCAATCCTCTGAAGGACATTGACCACAACCCTCAGCCAATCAGATTAGTTGTCTCAGAACTAGTGTCAAAAATAAAACATTTGATGAATACATACTTATACCTTTACCAGACGATACATCTTTAGACCTGTCTAAATTGAAAGCATTAGCAGACGACAAACAAAATGTGGATAAGAAAATTAAAAATGTCTTTGAAAGGGTAGAAAATACTGTAGGAAAAATGATAAAATGCTGGTAAACAGTGAAATTCATTTCCCTACAATGTTTTCCAAAGTCTTTTACCAGTGGTTGTAACAACTTGGATTGTTTGGTACAGGGATAGACCAGTTACATAATCACAAATTCTAAAGTTTATAAACCACATTGATCATTGAAATCTAACTAGAATTGATGGTTTGAAAAGGTGGTCTTTCAGTAACGACTACTTTAACAGCAAAATAACTTTTAAACTTTTACCAGAACAACTCTGACTTTAAAGAATTCTGACAAAACAGCTTTTTGAAAACATTGTAGGAAAGGAAATATTGCTCAAAATCATTACTTTATCCATTTCCTATAATGTTTTCTAGCCCATTTTAGACACATTCAATCATTTTAGCCACATTTAAGTATCATCTGCAAGTGCTTTAGATTTGAAAAAGTCTACAATTTCATCTTGTGATCAGGATCTACCAGTTAACAAATTACCACACAATGACACCTTTTAACGCCCCTGAGGAAGAACCCTTTTGAAAACATTGAGGGAAAAGGAGAAAATGCTGGTAACCAGCATTTTCTCCTTTTCCCACAATGTTTTCTACCCTTCACCAATCAAATTTCAAATTTTCAGTTCTTCTTGTCGTCTGCAAATGTTTTCACTTTGGACCAGTCTAAAATTTTATCGTTTGGTAATGGGTTAACATGGAAAGCATTAGCAGTCAACAAATGAAGAGTTACTAAATTAATTAAGCCATGCTCTGTGAAAAGGGGGCTCAATGCATCTGCCAAAAGTATCGATCCAGATCAGCCTGCACATTTCTGCAGAGGCTGACCTGGGCCTATACTTTTCGCTACTTGTAAATTTTCTATACTTGTAAGGACCAGTGTACCACATGATCTGGTCGTTTGTTACAAACAGCAGATATTATGGATCCAAAAATATGTGATGGTTTGCTTTCGATCACAGAGATGCATTAAGCTCCCTTTTGCCAGACCAGGGCCCAATTGAACTTGTCTTTGGACAGAGGGTTGGTTGGTTGTATTGGGGTTTAACACCACTTTAACAGATAAGGTCATATCATGGTGGTCGGTGACGCACATATGTTTCCTGGCTTTCTCACACCGGTACTTACACTACTTTCTTTCCAAAGCCACCGACTACTTTTCTCACATGCTTCAGTAGAGGTGAGAGGCGAAAATACGCTGGAAAGAAAGTTCGCCTCAACCGGGTATCGAACTCACAACCACCAAGTCATGAGTCTGACACGCTCACCACTGAGCCACCGGGCTTTGGACAGAGGGACACAACCACTTCTCTAGTAACCAGCATCAGCTGTATTCAACTGGTAATTATGGTTTTTCATGTTGCACTTTTTGTATTCCAATGGTAAATTTTCACGATTTCGTAAACTTCCTTGGAGGACAAACCTTACACTCTCAAATCATCTTAATGTTCGTGTGGCACAAAATGGGCACCTTACGGGTAGGTGGAGCTTAATCATTTTAGAGCTTCACAAAAGTTGACCAGTCTAATACTGCTATCGTATCCTTTTCCCGTACTGCTGTCAAAGGCTGTTAACTCTTTACCACACGACAAATTCTTAGCCACGTCCAAATTGAAAGAATTTGCAGACTATAATTTCAGTGTGGCGTAATTGTTTGATTTTGTCTGTCATAGATGAGAAAACATTGTGGGAAAAGGAGAAAATGCTGGTAACCAGCATTTTCTCCTTTTTCCCACAATGTTTTCAAAAGGCTTCTCTCCCACTGTCCTTAACCCATTACCAAACAACAATATTTTAGACTGGTCCAAATTGAAAGCATTTGCAGACGACAAAATAAAAGTGACTGAAAATTTGAAATTTGTTTTGTGACAGGTAGAAAACATTGTGGGAAAAGGAGAAAATGCTGGTTACCAGCATTTTCTCCTTTTCCCACAATGTTTTCTAAAGGCTTCTTTCTTGGGGGCGTCAAAAGTAGGGATTGTGTGGTAATGGGCTAAAACTCGGGATTGTGTGCAGTAGGGCTAAATCACAGACAGTTCAGCGAAGGGTCACAGGAACCATATTCACACTAGTGTTTATAGACCAACAGACCATAACGACTGATTAACCCTTTCCCAAACAAGGCCTGGTTTTTACGTGTCAGCAGGAAAAGTCTTTTGAAAACACTGTGGGAAAAGGAGAAATGGCTTGTAAAGCCATTTCTCCTTTTCCCACAGTGTTTTCTACCCTTTTTAAGAACTATTTGCCATTTTGTCCAAATCTCAAATTGTCGTCTGCAAACTCTTTCTGTTTGGAAGTCCAAAATTTGTCGTTTCGGAAAGGGTTAAATTAACCAACATATGCCAAGCAACACACACCCCCACTTCATAGAAGTAGGGATCCAGGCATAAAAGCAGATTTCATAGAAGTAGGGATCCAGGCATAAAAGCAGATAATGACTATTAAGGTAAGACCTGTGTTATGCACTTCCGGTGAACATTGGGCAAAAATTCTAATTGGTTGTTAAAATAAGGATAAAGAAGGATTTATGCCGAAATCATATTTTTGCACATTTCTAACGGATCAGAAATTCAGTTTATGTCTATCTTGAAACATCTTTTTGATACTTTTGATTGTTTTCTAAAAAGGGAGGTAATTATTATCTCTTTTTCAACTGAGAATATAGCGGTTTTTAGATTTATAAATGATAATTCAAAGAAGGAAAAAATGGAAAAAATGAAAAGGTGAAAGTAGTTCAATAACACTCATTTTCAATTATAGCTAATTTTGCATGATGATATTTTAGTGGAAATAGCTGTTTTCCGTTACACAGGTCTTACCTTAAGGGACTTCAACAGTTTCTAAAAATAGATCACACTTATTTGCTTAACCACTCTTGACCAGAAAACAGCATTTTAGACTTATTGAAAACATTTGCAGTTTGCAAATTCATTAAGGTTCAACAAGGGGTTAACCAACATGTGCCAAGCAACATACACCCCCACTTCATAGAAGCAGGGATCCAGGCATAGAAGCAGATAATGACTATTAAGGGACTTTAACAGTTTCTAAAAATAGATCACACTTATTTGCTTAACTACTCTTGACCAGAAAACAGCATTTTAGACTTACTGTAAGCATTTGCAGGTGGCAAATTCATTGAGGTTCAACGATGGGGTTCGTGACAACGAGATGAGAAAACAATGTGAAAGGAAAACTGTTGGTTATCAACACTTCTAACCTTTCTCAAAATGTTTTTAAAAGCAAACACGGCCATCAACCTAACAGATTGCCTGACTTAACTCTTTACCACACAATACCAACTTTTAACGACCCTGGGAAAGAAAGGCTTTGAAAACAACATAGGAAAAGGAGAAAATACTTGGTAATTAGCATTTTCTCCTTTTTCCCACAATGTTTTCTCTCCTCTTCAATACCAAGTTCAAATTTTCAGTCAGTTTTATTTTGTCATCTGCAAATGCTTTCACATTGGACCAGTCCAAAATTTTGTCCTTTGGTAAAGAGTTTAGCCTTTATAAAACAATCTCAAACTCCAATAGCCCTTCGAAAGACAGCTTTGAAAAAATATGTAATGGTGCCAATCAGCACTTTGTTTTCTTTTTCCACAATGCTTATTAACCCTTTCCCAAATGACAAACTTTTGGACAAGACCAAATTGAAAGCATTTGCAGATGACAATTCAACTCTTGCTGAAAAGATGATTTCTGTCTATGATAGGGTAGAAAACACTGGGAAAAGCAGAAAATGCTAGTTACTATTCCAGACCCATTAAAACCAGGGACTGTTTGGGAAAGGGTTAATAACTATAAAAAGAAACAGTATGAGAAAACATCTGAATGTGCCAACTACAAATGCTTTCAATTTAACTCTTTACCAAACAATAAAATTTCAGACTTGTCCAAATTGAAAGCATTTGCAGACAACAATATAAACGTTACCCAAAAACGGAAACTTCACTTCAGAAGAGCAGAAAACATTGTAGGAAAAGGAGAAAATGCTGGTTACCAGCATTTTCTCCATTTCCTATAATGTTTTCAGAAGGTTTCTTCCTCTGGGTCATAAAAGCCATGGACTGCTTGGTAAAGGGTTAAGCAAGTCTAAAATTTTACTGTGTGATAGAGAGTTAATTAATAATACATTGATAGCTATGACTGCTGGAGAAGAAAATTTGTTGCCACGGAAACATCATTATTTGACAACTGTAAAGCTTGTCTGACTTGTTCTTGATTAAAGCCCATGTCTACCAAGAGTTGTACATGCTCCTCAGATGCAGGCGCTGGTTCACCATTTTCGTCTGAAAAAAAAAAAAAATGAAAGAATAAAGTTGAATTTAACAATACTACATGTATATAGCGGTTGAGACAAAGCTACTACGTATCTGTCAAGTATTTCTACACAAATTTATTGCCTCACCAGGTTCTTGAAGATAATTTAGCACATAGGTATCAAGAACCAAGTGGTCAGGCTGGCATTCAGAAAAGCATTTAACAAAATTTTAAACTGGTCCAAATCGAAAGCATTTGCAGACATCAAAATAAAAGTGACTGAAAATTTCAAATTTGTATCCAAGACGAGAGGAAACATTGTGGGAAAAGGAGAAAATGCTGGTTACCAGCATTTTCTCCTTTTCCCACAATGTTTCCAAAGTGCTTCTTTCGCAGGGTCGTCCAACGTGGGCATTGTGTGGTTGAGGGCTAATCACTTATGATCAAATCAGGTTCTAAATTCTTAAGAATATTCTCAGTCTTATTCTCAAGAATATCTTTTCAAATTTGACAGTAGCACAACTTCTGATTGGCTAAATAAAACTAGTTCAGCCAAAAGGAAGTTGTGTTACTTTCCAAATCTATAACTGTTTAACCAATTACCACAAAACCCCGACTTTTGATGATCCTGGGAAAGAAGCCATTTAAAAACATTGAGGAAATAAGGAGAAAATGCTGGTAACCAGCATTTTTTCCTTATGTCCTTACCTCACAATGTTTTCTACCCTTCAAAAATGAAAATTCACATTTATTTTGTTGTCTGCAAATGCTTTAAATTTGGACTAGTGCAACACTTTGTCATTTGGTAAAGAGTTAAACAGTGAGAATATGAATTTTCTGAAGGAATGAAGAGATTTTGTTTTTTGTTTTCATAAAGGTATAATAAAAACACCTCATCATACTGTATGAAACTATGTATTATTGTCTCCAGGAAGCATACCCTGTACTCTTACCATATCATGCGTAGTTCCAATCAGAGGATTGAACCCTGACCGTCTAACAGGAGATGCTGGCACTCTACTCTTTTACCACTATCTCTCACCGACTTTTTTAGCCAGACCCTTAACAACAATATTTTGGATTTGTCCAAATTCAAAGCATTTGCAGACAACAATTCAAAAGTGTCTCAAAAATTGAAACTTTCTGTGAAACTAAAAACTTTGTGGGAAAAGAAGAAAATGATGGTTACATGTATTTTCTTCTTTTGTCACTGTGTTTCGTAAAGTTCTTTTTTCATTAAAAATTTGGATTTTGCAGTGAAGAATTAAGTTTTTTACAACACAACAATATACTGGACTTGATCAAATTATAAGAGTGTGCAGATGACAGATAAAATATGTATCTCAAATAATGATAACTGTCTTTGATATGGTTGAAATATTTTTAGAAAAGGAGTAAATGGCAGGATTTTCTCATAAAGTTTTCAAAATCCTTCTTCCTGTAGGATTGTAAAATTCCACATTGAATGAAAAAGATTTTAACCCTTTACCCCATAAGGCATTTCTATGGTATCTCTAACTGACCCTAAATTACAGCAAGGATGAAGCCGTTTCTTATGTGTATATAACGCCTTTTGATGGCATAGAAAACATTGTGACACGAGCAATTTCACCTTTTGCCAAAATGTTTTCCGAAGACTCCTACAAGCAATGCGTAGAAATGAGTATCTATGGTGTAAAGGGTTAGGAGCCTTTCACATCTGCAGTTACCTTGGCTGCCAGTGTAAAATCTAGATCAGACTTCACCAAATGTGTAGTCTGATCTTTGATCCATACTCTCTGCTTTACCGAGATATTTTGGCCAAGGGCAACAGTAAAACTCCAACTATTTGGGTTTATTTCAAGCTTTCCGGTAGGATATCAGTGAAAATATTTTTCGATATTACACAGGTAAAACCAGTAAAAATACTCATTTTCATGTTCTTGTTGCCAAAGTAAATTGCGCGTGCCTCACAACCAGATAGAAATATGACGTCATTTACCTTACATTTCTTGCACTTGACATAATATTTTAAATGCGTTGCCATGCTGGATGGGCACACCGTGGAAAATAACAAAAAAGAACTGTACTGGATTTTCATAAAGCTCTTCCCATGAAAGGGTTAAAAGCATGAAATGAATAAAACTTTTATTTTTTTTTTCGGTGAAAGATTGAAATTCATTTCATCTTGTGAATACCATTTGTAATATTTTCAATCGTGACTGTGCTACTTGTGAAAATATTGCTGATGGTCTTCAATCGATGAAATATATTTCAATCTTTCACAGAAAAAAAACCCAAATATCCTCTATTTATTTAAGGACTGAGAATGTATGTTGGATTTATTCTACGAGATATGGGACAAGTTTGGATCATAACTTACTTTCTATTTGTTGTCTGTTGTTATTGCCTACTCCAAATATACCAGGGCCATTGGCTAAATTCTGTAATAAAGACAAAAAAGAAATAACACTAAATAACTGGAACTGTAAAAGGGACAAATACTCCTCCTACCTTGTCACTAAAGCAGCATAGAACAGAAATTGTTGGCAAAATAAAGATTACAAGTGACCTTGGCCTTTGACCAAAGTGACCAAAAACAATAGGGCACCTCCTTTGGTCATGAGTAATACTTGTATAAAGTTACAAGTTCCTAGGTCTAACAACTATTGAGTTAGAATAAAGAAAATGTTTTCAAAAATGTTCACCTGTGACCTTGACGTTTGTGACCCAAAAAGAAGAGGGCACCTCCTTGGGTCATGAGCTACATTCATATAAAGTTTCAGGATCCTAGGTCAAGCAGCTATTGAGTCGGAACACTGAAACAAGTTTAAAACATAGTTCAGCTGTGTCCTTGACCTTTGACCAATGAGAAATAGCAATACCAAAAGCAATAAGGCACATCCTTGGGTCGTAACCAATATGTGTATAAAGTTTCGAAAGGCTTTTGAGTAAGAGCACATAAACAAAACAGCCTTTTTCAAAGAAATACACCTCATAGGTAAATATAACCTATCGTGATATAACATCTGATCAACCAAGCACCAGGATTTTGCCAATTGGAAAATTATTCAAAAGTCCATACCTCCTGCATTAGATGACCAATCACAACAAAAAATGCAACTGTGTCAAATAAAATTTGAGGATTACTCACTGATCTTAGATATGGCTTCTTTTATGACAATTACAAAACTTGTCCGAGTTTGAAGTAAATATCTTCAGTAATGAAACAGAGCTCATTTTCACCATTCTTACCATTCTTAAGAACATTCTTGGTCTTATTCTCCAGGATTTTCTTTATTTGAAAGTAACACTTCTGATTGGCTAAATCATTAACTCTTTACCACACAATCATGGCTTTTAACAACTCTGAAAAAGAAGCATTTAGAAAACTCTGTGGGAAAAGGAGAAAATGCTGGTAACCAGCATTTTCTCCTTTTCCCACAGTGTTTTCTACCCTTCCCAGACCAAAAAATAATTTTTCAATCACCTGTATTTTGTCATCTGCAAATGCTTTTAATTTGGACCAGTCTAGAATTTTCCCACGAGGTAAAGAGTTAGGTTGAGTTACTTACAAATTTAGAAACTCTTGGAGAATTAGACTAAGAAAATTCTCAATAATAGCTAGTGAATACAGGCCCAAGTATCAGAAATTTATAACTTTTCACACAATGACACATACATCAACAGTGTTATATCAATACCTCAGGGTAAAGATGAAACATCACTCTTTTACCATACAATCCTGTCTTTCAACAACCATGAACAAGACAGCTTTTGAAAGCCTTGTGGGACAAGGAAAAATTGCAGAGAACAGCATTTTCTCCTTTTTCCAAACTGCTTTCTTCCTTGTCAAAGACAACTTCCATCATTTTGGCCTTATTAAATTTTTGTCATTTACATCTGCTTTCAGTTTAAACCTGTCTAGCATTCTGTAGTTTGGTAGAGAGTTTAGAGTACACTTTACCTGTGGTTGAGGCCTCACACCATTGTGAACATTATTCTGTAAAGATTGCCACAATGCTCTTTGCTCTAGTCTGTCCATTCTCTCTTGTCGCTGTATTTCTGCAAAAAAAAGTAAAAGTAAAGATTAGATATAAAAATATGTTTTCGATGTATTCCTTTCACTCCTCCAAACACTCTAACCATGTTCTAGGTGAATGGAGCATTATGGAACACTATGCCATGTTCTTTAGAACATGTTCTGATTGTTCTAATTTAATCGAGGAGCAGCACACCTGCTCAACAGTTGCTGGGTGATACAAGATGGCTGCAAGACGGGCAATTCTTCATGGGAAAACTTGAATGCCATAAATAGGAGCATTGTAGACTTCTCTATTCCCTATCTTCTGTTAATCATATCCTCCACTACCACTGCTATCACAAAAGCTTTTGCAACAGTTATCATGGCAATATGTACATTCATTTCGGTATTGATTAAAAGAATGTTCCAAAATTGCTCCATTCAGAACAGCGTATGTGTTCTGAAATATTCCATTCACACATTCCAGAACAGCATTCAAGAACACACAACATTATGCAAGAACAATAGAATACAATACCCCCTTTAAGTGTTTGTTTTTCATTCATAGCTACTCTTCATTTCCCATCATTTCAGTCAAATCAAATGTACATAAGCCATGCTCTGTGGGAAGGAAGCTTAAAAGTGGGTACTTAGAATTTTCACATCACACTAAATCAAAAAATATATATATCACTGAAATTTATATGAAAAAACAATACAAATCATCAATAATTAAGAATCATAAAATTACCCAAAAACAATCTTTTTGATGGTATTCCCTTAAAAGGCTACGTAGCCTCTCAAGCTATTTTTAGATTTCGCACAAAAAATAAAAAAAAATGCATTGTGGGAATGTTAAGTGACTGTCACGTGACTAATGACGCTTAAATTCCATTACACAACAAATTATTTTTCATAATATCTTCTTCGAACGCTATGTTGGAAGCTTTGTCTGTGTATTTCCAGTATGTAAATGAGCGACTTATTCATGTAAAAATAGAAAGTGTTTCCCCTCGATGTCAACCTTCGCCGTAGTAAATCTCTAATTTCTCGTGTTGTCGGTTGGTTTTCGACTACTGGGGTTTGATGAATGACGATTATAAGGCTTTGGAAGTATAAGGATGATATTTTTGTATTTTTGTAAAATTTTCGTCCCAAATTCTGAAGGGCGACCTTTAAAGCATTTATAAAAAGAATCAAACCAGGCTGACCTGGGCTGAAACTTTTTGCTCTTGATCAATTCTCTGCATGGTCAAGAATCATACTACCTCATGATTTAGAATGTTGTTGTACAACATGGATTTTTGGGATGTAAAATACTGTGACAACTTGCTTGGCATCATGCATCACATAAACGCATTAAAAAACGCATTAAAGGTGGCCCTTCAGATTTTGGGACGAAAATTTTACAACAAGAGGGCCAAGATGGCCCTGGATCGCTCACCTGAATTTTTGAGAGGACCATAGCCTTTTTTTTTTTGAAGGTATTGAAACACTGGAAACAAAATCATTATTTTGCCAAGCAATTTTTAAAAGGTCACCTGTAAAAGTCCTCTCAAAATCTGACCAGCAGTTTCAAAAAAGAAGAATTTTTAGGAGTTTCTTGATTTCCGTACAGTGCAAGTAGCCCCCATTCACTAGAGCCATGTTTCTTGACCTATCAAAATTTCGCGAACACATTTTGAAAAAGGCCATTCAAGGAATATTTCCGTGAAACAATTTTCAAATCTGACCAGCCGTTTCAGAGGAGAAGAATTTTCAAGAATTTCTTCATTTCCATATAGTGCAAGTAGCCCCCATTCACCAGAGCAATGTTTCTCGACGAATCAAACTTTCATGAACAATTTTCGAAAAGGGTCACCCAAGGAATATCTCTGTGAAAATTTTCCAAAATCTGACCAGCTATTTCAGAGAAGAAGAATTTTAAAGAATTTCTTCATTGCCCTATAGTGCAAGTAGCCCCCATTCACCAGAGCCATGTTTCTTGATGAATCAAAATTTCGCGAACAATTTTTCAAAAGGGTCACCCAAGGAACACCTCTGTGAAATTATTTTAAAATCTGACCAGCCGTTCAAGAGAAGAAGAATTCTTAAGAAATTCTTCACTTCCCTATAGCGCAAGTAGCCCCCATTCACCAGAGCCATGTTTCTTGACGAATCAAAATTTCGCAAACAATCTTTGAAAAGGGTCATCCAAGGAACATTTCTGTGAAATTATTTTAAAATCTGGCCAGCGGTTTCTGAGTAGAAGAATTTTTAAGAATTTCTTCATTTCTGTGTAGTGCAAGAAACCCCCATTCACCAGAGCCATGTTTCTTGACAGATCAAAATTTCGCGAACAGTTTTTGAAAAGGGTCATCCAAGGAACATCTCTGTGAAATTATTTTAAAATCTGGACAGCGGTTACAGAGAAGAATTTTTAAGAATTTCTTCATTTCTGTATAGTGCAAGAAACCCCCATTCACCAGAGCCATGTTTCTTCACAGATCAAAATTTTGCGAACAGTTTTTGAAAAGGGTCATCCAAGGAACATCTCTGTGAAATTATTTTAAAATCTGGCCAGCGGTTACAGAGAAGAAGAATTTTTAAGAATTTCTTCATTTCTGTATAGTGCAAGAAACCCCCATTCACCAGAGCCATGTTTCTTGACAGATCAAAATTTCGCGAACAGTTTTTGAAAAGGGTCATCCAAGGAACATTTCTGTGAAATTATTTTAAAATCTGGCCAGCGGTTACAGAGAAGAAGAATTTTTAAGAATTTCTTCATTTCTGTATAGTGCAAGAAGCCCCCATTCACCAGAGCCATGTTTCTTGACGGATCAAAATTTCGCGAACACTTTTTGAAAAGGGTCACCCAAGGAACATCTGTGTGAAATTATTTTAAAATCTGGCCAGCGGTTTCAGAGAAGAAGATTTTTAAAGAATTTCCTAAAAAATTCTATTTCGTTGCCATGGCAACCAGAGTTTTTGACAGAATCAAATTCTGTGAACAATTTTTAAAGGGGACCTCCCAAGGAACATTCCAGCCAAGTTTGGTCCAAATCCGCCCAGCGGTTTAGGAGGAGTTGATGTTTAAAGAATTGTTGACGACGCACGACAGACGACGCACGACGGACACACGGGTGATCCTAAAAGCTACCCTTGAGCACGTTGTGCTCAGGTGAGCTAAAAATGCAAAAGAAGCATCCTTTTACTCCCATAGCCTTTTAATTTGCGTTCATAAAACCCAAGCAGTCGAAAAACCATCCTATAACACGAGAAATTAGAGATTTATTACGGACCAGGTTGACACTAACGGGACTAGGGTACTACCCTAGTATCCTTGGCTTGCAAAGATGTCCTTTGACATGCAGAAAGTTTATATGCAGCAAAAAGTTTTTACCAAGATCAGCCTGCAGGCACAATAAACCTCCTTTTTAAAGGGCATGACTCGTACGTTCTAAATTCTTGCCAGAACTCCTTTGTATATGGATGGGGTATAAAATTCTCTGATTTACTCTTCATTTTCAATTAACTCTTTGCCAAAAGACAAAATTTTGGACTGGTCCAAATTGAAAGCATTTGCAAATGACAATTCTAATGTGGCTTAAATAATATATATGT
This sequence comes from Tridacna crocea, assembly GCA_943736015.1. Taxonomy (NCBI): domain Eukaryota; kingdom Metazoa; phylum Mollusca; class Bivalvia; order Cardiida; family Cardiidae; genus Tridacna; species Tridacna crocea. The sequence goes on along the minus strand of OX031068.1, from coordinate 17,810,535 downwards.
CTTCATTAGGATAGAAAACATCGTGGGGACAGGAGAAAATGCTGGTTACCAGCATTTTCTCCTTTTCCCACAATGTTTTCGAAAGGTTTCTGTCTCAGGGTTGCTAAAAGTCTGGTGTGGTAAAGGTTTAAACTTATTTTTCAGATTTGAATGATTCAAATATAGTTTTATTAACACAAGACGACCATGATGGTCTTATATCGCTCACCTGAGTACTAAGCTGTAAAATCAAACTTGTGACCCCTGGGCAGGGCCAGTTTTAACCCCAGGGGCATCCTAAGAAAAAACTTGGTAGTGGTCCACTACGAGATGCTACTTACAAAATATAAAAGCTCCACACCTTCTTGTTTCAGAGAAGTAGAATTTTAAAAAATCCTTCTTTGTTCCTAGGTTTCGAACTTGTGACCCCTGGGGCAGTGCTAGTTTTGACCCCAGGGACATCATATGAAGACACTTTGTAGAAGTCTACTAAGAGATGCTACATACCAAATATTAAAGCTCTATGCCTTCTAGTTTCAGAGAAGAAGAATTTTAAAGTTTTCTTTCTTCATTTCTATGTTTTAAACTTCTGACCCCCGGGACGGGGCCAGTTTTGACCCAAGGGACATCATATGAACATTCTTGGTAGAATTCCACTAGGAGATGCTACATACCAAATATCAAAGCTCTACACCATCTAGTTTCAGAGAAGAAAAAATTTAAATTATTCCTTCTTTGTTCCTATGTTTCAAACTTGTGACCCCCGGGACGGGACCAGTTTTGACCCAAGAAGCATCATATGAACAATCTTGGTAGAGGTTCACTAGGAGATGCTACATATTAAAGGTGGGTATCTAGAATTTTCACATTCCACCAAATAAAAAAATATATAAGTCACTGAAATTTATATGAAAAAACAATACAAATCATCAATAAAATAAGAATCATAAAATTACAAAAAAAATTTTTTGGCATGTGACTAATGACTCTGAACTTCCATAAAATGACAAACATGTAATTATTTTCCATAATGTCTTCTTCGGACGCTATGTTTGAAGCTTTGTCTGTATATTTTCGGTGTGTAAATGAGCGAGTTGCTTATCTAAAAATAGATTGTGTTTCCCGTCGATATCGAACTGGGCTGTAGTAAATCTCTAATTTCTCATGTTGTCGGATGGTTTTTGACTGCTGGGGTGTTATGAATGAAAATTATAAGGCTTTTGGAGTATAAGGGTGGTTTTTTTTTGTATTCTTGTTAAATTTTCGTCCCAAAATCTGAAGGGCCACCTTTAAATATCAAAGCTCTGCACCACCTAGTTTCAGAGAAGAAGAATTAAAGTTTTCCTTCTTTATTTCTATGTTTCAAACTTGTGATCCCCTGGGCGGGGCCAGTTTTAACCCAAGGGACATCATATGAACAATCTTGGCAGAGGTCCATTAGGAGATGCTACATACCAAATATCAAAGTTCTGCACCTTCTAGTTTCAAAGAAGGAAAAATTTAAAGTATTCCTTCTTTGTTCCTATGTTTCAAACTTGTGACCCCTGGGGCGGGACCAGTTTTGATCCAAGAGGCATCATATGAACAATCTTGGTAGAGGTTCACTAGGAGATGCTACATACCAAATATCAAAGCTCTGCACCACCTAGTTTCAGAGAAGAATAATTAATGTTTTCCTTCTTTATTTCTATGTTTCAAACTTGTGACCCCCTGGGTAGGGCCAGTTCTAACCCAAGGGACATCATATGAACAATCTTGGTAGAGGTCCACTACGAGATGCTACATACCAAATATCAAAGCTCTGCACCACCTAGTTTCAGAGAAGAAGAATGTTAGTTTTCCTTCTTTGTTCCTATGTTTCAAACTTGTGAACCCCTGGGCGGGGCCAGTTTTGACCCCAGGGACATCATATGAACAATTTTGGTAGAGGTCCACTAGGAGATGCTATATACTAAATATCAAAGCTCTGCACCTTCTAGTTTCAGAGAAGAATAATTAAAGTTTTCCTTCTTTGTTCCTATGTTTCAAACTTGTGACCCCCCGGGGTGGGGCCAGTTTTGACCCAAGAGGCATCATATGAACAATCTTGCTAGAGGTCCACTAGGAGATGCTACATACCAAATTTCAAAGCTCTACGCCTTCTAGTTTCAGAGAAGATTTTCAAAAATGTTGCTATTTTTTTTTCTTTTGGTTGCAATGGAGTTACGGGTGGAATTCAATCTCTTGAACAACTTTGGTAGAGCTTCACCCAAGGAACATCCCTGCCAAGTTTCATCAAAAATGGCCCAGCGGTTTAGGAGGAGAAGATGTTCAAAGAAATTGTGGACGACGCGAGACGCACGACGGACAATGGACGCTGGACTTTGGGCCATCACAAAAGCTCACCATGAGCACTTTGTGCTCAGGTGAGCTAAAAATGACCACTTAAATCACTTCTTCTTAAAGTGAACTTAATAACGTGGAAAAAATGTGGTTTAGACAATGTTCCAGGTGAAAAGAATTTCCTGTGGTCACAAGCCTTATATCAGCCTAGTATTTATCCACTCACCTATTGTTGCACCGATCTGGTTTGTGTTTTGTTCTACTGGGGTACTTGTATCTAGAAGGCGGCCAACTAGTTTGTCAAACAAGGATGCTATGAACTGTGGAATTCTGATTAAGGACTGTATCTTCAGCAAATTAATTCTCCATAAAACACCTGCCAGCTGAAAAGATTAGAAAGTACAATATGTATTAAGAACCTTTTACCAAACAATTCTTGGTTCTCACAACCTTGAAAGAAAAAGACTTTTGAAAAGATCATGGGGAAAAAGAAGAAAATGACTGTAAACTACATATTTCATGCGTTTTTAGAGACACATGTTTTAGATTTATATTTGCTACATTTAACCCTTATCCTGTTGAATAACTAAATTGAATTTTTCAATTTGATAGTAAAAACCCAAATATTGCCATTTTAAAGTTACATTTTGTGTAATAATTTCTCCTTATCGGACAGTATAGATCAATGATTAGACTGCACATTCTGTGCAGTCTTATCATGATCTACACTCTAGTCTCTGAGAAAGTCAACACCACAGAAAACTTTTCTGTATTCTTTTGATCTTTTCCCCTTTAGATCTTTTTGCAAAATGTCCGTTAAGTCGATGTTCGCTTCGAAACATACCGTATCCGAAATTCAAGGTATTGTCTGAATGATATACAAGTACTTTCTTTCAGAAGAGTTACTGTCTGTTATTGTCTCCCTTGAAATCGCTAAAACGATGTGCAGAAATAACTTCCGAAAATGTCATTAAATGAGTTCTCCTTTTGATAGTGAACAACTAGTCCAAGTTTAAAGCAAAATCTCTTCAATATGTACAAAGCTATCTTAAAACATATATGTTTTTGCAAGACAACACAGACGATAAAAGGACAACACTTCAACTTTTTCTTCAAAAACAACCAAGTTAAAAATTGGACAAATATTTACCAATCCACACACAGCAACAACAATTGTTTCTGGTGATGTGCTTGCAATCTGAAGACCAAATATATAATTGAGAGATTTCCCCGTCATGGGTATTCCCCATATGTAAGATAGAGGGACCCTTGGTATGTCACAATAATATGGCACAAAGAAAGGGAATACAAACAACAACCTGAAAAATAGAAGAAAATGAATTGATTAACTGACTGGTACATTAACTGATTTATTAATAGACTACTAGTACCGGTATATGGTGTTTAATGTTGTTTCAACATTATTTGGCTATATTACAGCAGCCAGTCCATCAATCCATCCAATCCTGGACTTTATTTTTACCAGTATTCTGCACAACATTCTTTTCAAGCTTCTTGCTGCTTTCCTACATAACCATTGTTGAATGATCAAAGTGAAAGAACAGTATAACAGACAAGACTATGCTAAAAAGAATCATTATGTAAGAGAAGGAATCTCATACAAAACCTGTATTGAATACTTATCTCTTGTTTTGGTTTTTATTCCACAATATCCTATCACATTACATAATACACATGTATAACTCTTTATTTATCAAATAACCTCCCTTGCTTTCAGTGTAATATACCCATTACGAATTTTCTTATCTTACACACGTTTGATATCACATTTGTGTGACGTCATTTTTGTCATCATTTTGTACATATTTCATACAAGTGAATGGGTCTCATGTAAAATACCGTGAGTGCATTTATGAATGTTTTTTGGATCATCTGATCTATATTTTGTGAAATATCGCTATGTGATAAAAAGAATCTGACATTCAAATTTTATTAAACTCATCAAGGAAAATGTGTCTTTGGAAAATGCCAAAGGCTTGGTTAATAACATTTCCCTAGACTCTTATCTTATCTCAAAAGCCAACTCATGTCAGATCCTATATGTCTGTAATATCTCCTTTTTTGGTTTTTATTCCACAATAACCTATTACAAAACATATAAACATATATCAGTCTTTATGTTTACTGTGTTGGCGCATGATAACAGCGAGGATAGAAGAGTAATTTCTTTTTATCATGTTAAAAAAAAATGGTCAATGCCTTTAGAAAAAGTATATACCTAGGTCTAACTGTGCAGACTCCAAACATTTTGTTCTGGGTCAATTTTCTATAAAAGACCATTCTACATGTAGATCATGACTTGCTTGGTTGTTTGACAAAAATGATTTTATAGATCCCAAATCATATGTTGACTTGGTATAATGCATCAGTGAAACAAACTTAACTCTTTACTAAACAATTCTGACTTTTAAAGACCCAGAGAGAAGTCTTTTGAAAACATTGTAGGAAAAGGAGAAAATGCTGGTAACCAGCATTTTCTCCTTTTCCCACAATGTTTTCTCCTCTTCCATAAACAAATTTCAAGCTTTTACTCACATTTATTTTATAGTCTGCAAATGCCCTCAATTTGGACACGGCTAAATTTTGTTGTTTGGTAAAGAGTTAGACTTTTTTTGCTAGAGTGCGGCTCATACTTAATTGCATCAAAGACAACATAAACAGTATACTTACGGTCCAGATGGGTAAATGTTCACAGGTAATTCCAACTTCTTACAAAAATATAATGCACCAACTTCCAGAAGCATTGCCAATATACCAGTACCAAGTAAAAAGTTCTGAAATAAAAGAAATTAGCCAAATGAAACAAGAGCTATCAATGAATGTGATCAGCCACCAGCTCCTTGTCACAAAAACAGGTCTTTGTCACAGAATACAGAATGGTTCAATACAAAAGCAAGAGTTTGAAAAAAAATGTTCAAGGGGAGATAATTCCACAACATATAGTAGCAGCGTCATGGAAATTGCACATTCACAACTTTATAGATATATATAGGAACACTGTGTGTTTTAATTTGGTTTAAACATATTTTATTTTACATCGATTGAGAAACAAGTTCTTACAACTTATACTAATCTCTCTCGATTCTGCTTCCTGGGAACTACACCAGTACTCGCGCCGAATATTTGGGCCAATGAAAAATTCCAAAGTTGACACCCGCTCCCAGGAATCGAACTTTTGGTTACAAGGCCGACGCTCTACCTCACGAATTTGAGTTCAATACCTGAAAAACTGTCTCAGTATTTCGCCGTACAAATTTGTGTCTACAAACAGACAAACAGACAGCCATTGCAATTCCAATATACACCCCCTCCACTTTGTTTTGCCAGGGTTTAATTAAAAGAAAAAAAAAAAACTTACAGAAAGTAATTCTCTATTTGTTTTTTCAATAATGTGTTACAAAACGCCCTCCTCTGTTACTGTTGGGAAAAGATCTTTAAAAACATAAGGGGAAAAAGGAAACTTCCTTTTCTCACAATGCATCATACCTGTCAAAGACCTTGATTTTATTTGAACCCCTTTTGTATTTACTGTCTGTAGTTACCTTGAATTTGTAGAGTCTTAACCTTGTAGTATGGAAACAGGTTAATCCTTTACCACACAATCCCGAGTTTTAATGACCCTGGGAGAGAAGCCTTTTGAAAACATTGTGTGAAAAGGTTTAGTGTTAGCTGGTAACCAGCATTTTCTCCTTTTCACACAATGTTTTTAAACCTGTCCACGAAAAATGTCCAAAAATGTGCAGCACTTGATTGTTGTCTCCAAATGCTTTAAATTTGGACCAGTTAGAATTTTGCCATTTGGTGGAGAGTTAAAGAATGAATAATCATGTTGAAAATATCTTAAAATTTAAGATGGTCTTTACTACACATTCCTTTGAGAAAATGGAGAAACTGCTGCTTACAGATGTTTTCTTCTTTTCCTGAAATATTCTCAAAAGGCTTTTCCCTTAGGGTTGTTTCAGTTTAACCCATTACCACACAATTCCTACTTTTGACGCCCCTGAGAAAGAAGCCTTTTGAAAACACTGTAGGAAAAGGAGAAAATGCTGGTAACCAGCATTTTCTCCTTTTCCCACAGTGTTTTCTATCCTTCCCAGAACAAATTTCAATTTTTCATTCACCTTTATTTTGTCGTCTGCAAATGCTTTCAATTTGAGCCAGTCTAAAATTTTGTCGTTGGTAATGAGTTAAACAGGAGATCTGTGACAGTGTGGTAAAGAGTTAATACGGAAACATTACATTTTGTCACTTGATCATGATTAAACCTAAAAACACATATTACAATATACATATATCACAGGCTTGCTCTGGCAAAAGGGAGCTAACTGTAGCTGCATGAAGCCAAGAAAGTCATCACATGATCCCATTTTTTCTATTGAGGTTTGTCTTTTGAGGTAGATTGGTACATTGACATACAAATAATTGACCTTTTGTGAAAAGTTTCGGCCCAGGTTAGCCTGCATAGACTGCGCTGATACTTTCTACAGATGCATTAAGCCATCATTTCATACAGCATGGCTGATATAAGAATAATATTAAAAACATACACAAAACTTTCGAGAACCAAATCTCTTCTCAAAAATTCGGAAATTGAGAATCAACAGTGAGCAAAGAAACAAGTCTTTCAGGTCCAGATAGGCTATTTTGGAGGTGAATAGTCTCCATATCTGAAATTGAAAAGAAAAAGGTTTTTACAGCCTAGAGGTTACTGGTAAATGGATTCTAAAAAGACTGAGAAAAAAAAATTGTTCATTTTCCCAGGAAGGTTTTATCCTTCATTTAGCAATATATGCTGCTATGGTTTTATCTTACAATATGAATCTACTTATCAGATCTGACTTATTTAACTAAACTGAATGCTACTTGTTTGGGCTTTCCACATTATTTCATTTTGGTGTTCCTATTGCATTAAAAGCTTACAAATTTATTATGTTGGTCTTAAGTTTCACTAGTGCAAGTCTGAGGCCCTGAAATGTCTTACCAAAGCAGAAAACAATGTCTAGAAAACACTGTGTGAAAAGGAGAAAATGCTGGTTACCAGCATTTTCTCCTTTTCACACAATGTTTTCAAAAGGCCTTCTTTCCTACAGTCATGAAAACCAGGGATTGTTTGATCAAGAGTTTAGCACCTTATGCTCAGACAAGCTAAAAAATAAATGACATAGTTACTTACCTGTCTTTTTTCAAAGATATCCACTTGACTGTAAATTAGATAAGGCTGATAGTGTTTCAAGGGAAAGTTGAAGAGAAATGTGGTACCCACTGTACCACCAAGTAAGAATTTGCATACTGGAGCTTTTTCTGAAAGACAAAAAGAATGATAACAGTCTTTATAGTTGACAATCAAGGCCATGAGTGAGTCATAAAGACACATAATTGAAAATTTGGGGATAAGAATGACATACAATCATCTCAGAAGAGGTTTTTCTAACTTGTAACCATAATAATATTCCCTCCTCTAGAGAAATTTAACTCTTAACGAAATGACAAAATTTCAGGCTGGTCAAACCTGAAAGTATTTCAAGAATAAAAAATAAAAGTGGCTCAAATGTTCACAGCCATTTTTGGAAGGGCTGACAATACTGCTGGAAAAGAGGTTGTTTTGGTGCTGTGTCGTTTTGGTGCCAGGCCAGTTTGGCACTGGGTCGTTCTGGTACTGGGCGGTTTTGACCTGGTTGACAGATGTTTCGGTAACAGACGTGTTCGGTAACATAGACTTATTGAGTAAATCGATTAGATGTTTCGGTAACTCTATAAGTCTATGTCACCGAACTTGTCTGTTACCGAAACATCCGTAAATCTTTGACCCCAATCAAAACAGGAGTAACAATTTCTGTGCGACTATACCCTTCATTATTAATGTGCAAATGGAAACAATTTCTCCAACAATGTAAGTGGGAATGATTTCTCTACAAATATCACCCCTCAGGGTACGATGTCTCAAAAGAAATCACGCGTATTCGAATATTGGGTTGAAATTTCAAGGGTTCGAATTCTTCGCAATCCATCAGCGACAACTGGAAATTCGATCTGACTGAAGAAAGATACTTCTTTTAACCGTTAGATACTTACTAAATCCAGTATTACTATCGCTAGTTTCAGTGAACTGATTCATTCCTAAAATTCTGACAATATTTCATCAAAAATTTGGTTAGTCGTCAGATTTCTTGTTATTTGTTGTTGTTGTTGTACGCTAAAGCGGCTTCGTGAGAAACACATTGTTATAAGATATACAATCACATCTTCGCGGACACCTACCAACTCGAAGTTTATGATTTTATCTAGGGTCTTATGTATAGCATGGGTTCCAGATATTACATTGGCTTTTTTCTTCCTTTTCTACCATCCGGTCATTGTCAAAAATAAGGGGCGGTAATAATTACAGATAAATCGTGCGCAACAGATCTGTAGACCTACAGTCCCATAGGGACTCGATCCCGTAATTTATTTGGTATAAGTAAATTTATAATAATCTACTTACAAGATTAAAAAAAAAAATACTGGATCGAGTCCCTGTGTATACTTTATCTACGGAGACCGTGATAAGAAATTTCTCTGCATTACACCGACAGTTGTCAATAAATCCCACTTCTGACAACAAATGTAACGTGCAGCGATCTTGTCACCCATCTAGGCACTAACCTGATGCACGTTGCTTAACTGGAACCATGGAAATACACCAAACCGCATCGCTGTAAAAGCTAGCTCCACATCAAGGCAGGTTTTAAGTGCTTGTATATCTAACCTCTCTCCATGACACCATCTAGCGGGAGATAATGGTCTGCAAATTGTTTCAATTTGGACAAGTCTTTAAAGACCCAATAAAGGGATTGTACGAGCATAACTATTTAGTGCATGTATTCACTAGCCATTTAAAACACGACCCTTGTCTAAAACCCCGACATTTACTCCTTTTCCTACAATGTTTCAGACATATTCCATCCTTTCCCAGATACTTGTCAACATTTAGGGCACATTTACTTTGTCGTCTGCGATTTTGGAAGAATCTAAAATTTTGCCGTTTGGTAAAGGGTTAATTGGTTTGAAAACTTCGCTTAAAAACGAAGGAGTATGACACACATGCTGATCTCGGCATCATCTCCCGCTAGATGGCATTCTACAAATTCACATCTATCTAATTTGGGCATCCTGTTGGGTACAGAACCGGACTTCTTTTCCACATGACAACCGTTACTTTGAATTTCAAACTAAAATAAACGTTTACTCCATAAAACGCTACCTGGTTCAGCAGTTTAGAGAAATCTGGAGCTAAAACAGGCCTGACCTTTCCTCAAACGATAAAAGCCATTTTCTCCATTGCTACTTTATAGCGCCTTTTTTCTACACCCCCCATATTGGGGGAGTGATGCGTCATATAAGACAGGTCGAATCTTCGAAGAATATGACATGCGCAGACAACGCTGATCTTGGAGGCGAAGTCGGTGGCATACTGGATTTTTGCCTTAGAATAGGGGAAGCTGAGTTGATTCCTTTAGAAACTGGGTTGATTTCTTTCCTTGAATTGACGATAGTCATTGCAACAGAGTTCATTCCTCTCTCATCGCTGGCCAAGGTTACTACATCTTTGCGAGCCAAGGTTACAATCACTACGTGGATCTTTCCTTGGCGGATTGAGCCCGATTTCGAGATTACTGCGATGTGTCCTCTATTGGATGCTGGTTATTACCCCCCTTTACATCATGTTTCTAAAAGCCAATGTAATATCGGTTTACAAACCGCTTACGAATATACGAGGCGATAAGCAGACATCCACGTGGGTTTCCTTGTTTACCTTCTATTCGAAAGGTAGAGACCATGTTCTATTTTTATCAAAGATGAAATGCTACCAGCGATTTCATTCGTTGCAGTTAGAGCTGGCGGTATCCAATGAAAACGCGTATCGCGTGAATTTAAAAATCAAGCTCGATCCGCCATGGGTAGAGTAACGGTAGTGAATTGTCAGTCTTGGCTTGCGAAGATGATGTTGCGAAGACATTTACGTGGGAAAATCAGCCAGTGGTTTGTTTAGAAATATTGTGCAAAGTACTGGTAAAAGAAACTCCAGCAAAATATGGATAGGGACACTGGGATCCGCAATATAACTGAAATGATCGTAACTCTTTATCGAACAAGCCCTGGTTTTCACAACCCTAAGATAGAAACCTTATAAAAACATTGTGGGAAAAGGAGAAAATGCTGGTAACCAGCATTTTCCCCTTTTCCCACCATGTTTTCCACTCTTCTAAAGTCAAATTTCAATTTTTGAGTCACGTTTATTATGTCGTCTGCAAATGCTTTCAATTTGGACCAGTCAATAATTGAATCTTTTGGTAAAGAAAGAGTTAAACACGGGTTTAACACCATACCAACATCGACTCGCATAATAATGCCTGCTGATGACCTGGGATCTAGATTGAATCCTTTTGTCAAGAATTTTGCTTTAAAGGTGGCCCTTCAGATTTTCGGACGAAAATTTTACAAAAATACAAAAAAATCATCCTTATAGTCCCAAACTCCAAAAGCTTTATAATTTTCATTCATTTAACCCCAGTAGTCGAAAACCATCCGACAACTAGATAAATTAGAGATTTACTACAGCCCAGGTCGACACTCGAGGGGAACACGGTCTATTGTTACATGAGCAACTCGCTCATTTACACACCGGTAATATACAGACGAAGCTTCAAACATAGCGTCGAAAGTTCTAGACATTATGGAAAATAATTATATGTTAGTTATGTTATGGAATTTAATAGTCAATAGTCACGTGCAAGTCACTTAACATTCCCACAATGCTTTTTTGATTTTGGCGGGAAAATCTAAAAATAGCTTAACAGGCTACGTACCCTTTTAAGGGAATACCACCAGAATTTTTTTTTTTGTAATTTTATGATTCTTAATTACTGATGATTTGTATTGTTTTTTTCATATAGATTTCATTGACATATATATATTTTTCAATTTGGTGTGATGTGAAAATTCTAAATACCCACCTTTAAGGCATAGGGCTGTTAAAATCCGACATTACATACACAAGACGCAGAGATATGACTTAAAAACGAGCCATGCTCTTATGAAAAGGGGGTTTAATGAACCTGCCAAAAGTATCGACCCAGGTAAGTTTTCGCAGTCCGCAGAGGCTGACCTTAGTCGACATTCTTTGCAAATGTCATTTTTTTGCTGCATGTTCAACGATCAGTCTACGTCAGGATTCTATTTGTTATTAGACAAAAAGAGGTTGACAGATCCCTTATTATGTGATGACTTGCATGCTTAAAGATACCAGGACAATTGCCCCCCGGACAATTGCCCCCTGGACAATTGCCTCCTGAGGACAATACCCCCGGACCATTGCCCCCGAGGACAAGGAATTGTCATGGGGGGCAAAAGTCCGGGGGGGATTGTCCTGGGGTGGGATTGTCCTTGGGGGGTGGGGCAATATTCCGGGGGGGGGGGATTGTCCTCTGGGGGCAATGGTCGGGGGGGGGGGGCAATTGTCCGGGGGGCAATTGTCCGTATGCATTACAAAGATGCAGTAAAACTCCATTTGCCACAGCAGGGCTCTAATTCCGTTGAAACTTTCACAAGTGGCTTACTCGACTGAGATCTGGGCCCGTACTCACCTACCATTCTTAAGAATGTTCTTTGTCTTATTCTCCAGAATTTTCTACATTTGATTGGCTAAACTGAATGGTTTAGCCAATCAGAAGTTGTGTTACTTTGGTTGGTGAATACGGGCCCTGCTGATGTAAACACAGCTGTTTTCGCAGAAATTCAAAAATAATTTCCAGGAAGTAGTCAAACGCCTACCTTTAGATATCAAAACGTTGCAGCCAGGCTGTAAAAAGCCATGATCGTATACACGTACATTGGACTATAAGGCTTTAAATTGTGTCCGATATTTTCAGCTTGAAGTCGCGTATACTGGTATATGCGTGTTATGGGCATGGCTTCCGATAGTTTCATGCATTTATTTGATCTGCATATGACTACTGTAGCTCAAACTCATTGGGCCAGCCAGGAATCAAAGCGTTGAGAACGCTGATGCGGCATTTGTCAAGGAAGCCACTGTGTGGAATTAATAACTTGAAAACAAGAGGGACATAATGGCCCTGGATCGCTCACCTGAGTCAATAGGCGAAATTAACTCCTCGTGCGTAATGCAATTTCTGACAAATTGTCCGGTCAATTGAGAATAAAATATGGCCTTAAGAGTATCCACAAGGAATTTCCTAAAGTTGACTTAATTTATCACCCGACTGACCAAATTTAGAACTTATCAAAAATTGTCAAGACAAACATTCTGAGCAGTTTTTAAGTTAATTGAGCAATAAATGTGGCCTATAGATTGCCCACAAGGTATTTCTTAAACTTGACCAAGTGACCTAGTTCATGGCCCCAGGTGACCCAATTCCAAACTCACTCAACATTTCATCAAGACAAACATTCTGACCAATTTCCTAAAGCTGACCTAATTAATCACACTACTGACCCAATTTAGAACTCATTAAAAATTTCAAAGACAAACATTCTACACAGTTTGCATGTCAATTGGACCAGAAATGTAGCCTCTAGACTGCCCACAAGGAATTTATTTGATTTGACCCAGTGACCTAGATTATGATCACAGGTGACCCAATTTTGAATTCATCCCAAATTTTATTAAGACAAACATTCTGATTAATTTTCAAGTAAATTGAGTAAAAATGTGGCCTCTAAGCTGGCCACAAGGTATTACTTCAATTTGACCTTGAGACCTACATTGTAGTTTATGAGACTAGGTGACCCAATTTTAACCCATTACCAGATGAAAAATGTTTAGCCTTGTCCAAATTGAAAGCATTTGCAGACGACAATATTTATAGTATGCAATGGTGCAATTTTTCCTTGATAGGGTGGAAAATATTGTGGGAAAAGGAGAAAATGCTGGTTACCTTTTTCAAAAGGCTTCTTTCCCAGAGGTGTTAAAAGTCACGCACAATCAAATGAGTAGTGTGAAATCATGGGACGAATAAACACAGAGATGAACTGGTTTTGGAACGAACTGTCAACAACCCCGGATTCAAAGTAGATAGAAGACAAATTTTGTGCATATCATTGCGCCAGTGAAAGGCTATGAAGAGATGGAGCTATTTTCAATCAAAAATAAGTATTTCAACGATCGATGGCCTTTTGCAGTTTACTTCAAACGCCATTTCCAATAATATATCTGAGTGCTTCTGAAAAAACCCACTTGTCCAGAAAAATTAAGTTTAATAGGGTTTATTTCCTTCGGTTTTGCACAAAATACCATACACGGTCTTCAGATTTCAATATTGAACATTTATCATTGATCTCATAGTTGCATTGTCTTCGACAAATGCCACAAAAAAAATTATCTTTATTTTCAACTTTCATTAATTGACTCTTTACCAACAGACAGAATTTTAGACCAGTCTTAACCGACTCTATTTGCAGATGACAGTTTAAATGATGGGATTTACTACATTAGGGCACAAAATTTTCATGGAAAAGGATAAAATGCTAATTAATATCATCATTTTCTCCCTTTTCGAGGTGTTTTCAAAAATCCTCTCTCCCGAAGTCGTTACAAGAAGCTATTCAGATAAGTAAAGTGGTTGAAGAATTTACATTAAAAATTAAACAATTACATTTCACTGTCTTCTAAACATTAGAGTGATTGCTGAGGATCCATGTTGTGTCGAGTAGGTCATAGATGGGTTGCCCCGTAGATCTACTGACCCCGGCCGATATGGTCCATTTATATTAGCATAACGTAGGCAGTTTTTGAACCAGAATGCGCTATGAAAAGTTTTTGCACAATTACTGTGGTATGTGCCCTGATCGTTGTCTTTGGTTGAGAAAGGCATTCCATTGAAATATTCTAACTCGTTCGCTGAAATAATAAAATACATATGATGTCTGTAATTAGAAAACATTTCAAGCTACCAGATCTACATTGACCATTCAAATATTCGGTATTTTTCATACGATCAGATATATATTTATATTGGGTGCATAGGAAATTTCCCAGATGCCCAAGTTATGGTCTGATATATCTTGTACTTGAAACTTTAATTAAAAAATAACATTATTCATTTTATATCGAGTGTGAAACAAGTTCTTTAAGACGTTTCCTACAGTTTTGTGAAAATTTAATCCTTTCATAGAATTTTCTCATTCTTTCATATGTTGGGTAAAATTCAATGGCAAACTCAAAAATAAAAAGAAAAAGGTATGTTGCAGAGTTAGATTTTCTGCAAAATGGCTGTTTCTATGGTAACCGTTTGTATCAAAACACCTAAAATGACTATATCTTCATAAAAGACAGTAATACAGTGATAGAAAGTTTATTATACAATGCAAATATTATTTTCCATATTTAATATATTATTTCTTGATTCTGTATGAATGAAATAATAATCTGAATTCATTTTCTTTTTAAAAAATTATTTTTCCTATTTCTTGACTCGCCAAAATATAAGCAAAATCAACATGTAATCTTCAATTAATTCTAAATTTTGAAAAATTCCTTTCATAGAATTTCCTAATTTTTGGTATATACAGTAAAATTTAATGTAAGTACAAAAATGAAAAGAAAAAGATATGTTGCCGTGTTAGATTTTTTGTAAAATGGACGTTTCCATAGTAACCGTTTAGGCAATCAGACCGATCGGCACTGTCATGTTCAGTAGACTCTAGTCTCTGAGAAAGTCGATACCGCCAAAAACTTTCCTGTATTCTTTTGATCTTTTTTCCCCTTTAGATCTTTTTGCAAAATAACTATTAAGTCGATATTGTAGACTCATTCTTCGCCTCGAAACGTATCGTATCCGAAATTCAAGGTATTGTCCGAACGATATACAAGTACCTTCTTTGAGAAGAGTTACTGTCTGTTATTGTCTCCCTTGAAATCGCCAAGGTCATGTGCAGAAATTACTACCGAAAACGTCCTTAAGACTTATACATGTAATAGTATAAAATTCTCTACCAAACGACAAATTTTTGAAGTCGACCGAATTTGGAGCATTTGCAGACAACAAAATAAATGTAGCTTAAACGACGATTCCTGTCTTCCTAAGGATAGAAAACATCGTGGGAAAAGGAGAAAATGCTGGTAACCAGCATTTTCTTTTTTTCCCACAATGTTTTCAAAAGCCGGCTTCTGCAGGGTCATTGAAATTCGGGATTATATGTGGTAAACGGTTTATCACTGCTGGTGAATCTTTTCCGTTCAAACTGCTAACAAGCAGTGGTCGCCCAGTAATAAGGACATTTCAAAAGATAGACCTTGCTTATGGCATTCGAACCAGAAACCTCTTATACGAGAGGATATCTCCGACATAAAGTTTTTCACATTTCTACCAGTGGCGTAGCTGCCATGTATGCAAATTACGCACGTGCGTACACGTTGGAGCCGCAAGTATGAGTTTAAATACTGACATATACTCAGATATCTACTCAAACTTAGTGGTTTTTATTTTTGCTTGCGTAGAAACGACTTCGGGGAGCTCATATTGCCTTATTTTCGTTTTCATTTTCGTTTTCGTCCGGGATGGGGGCGCTTTCCCCCGTAAGGGGCTCTGCCCGTAAGGACCCCAAAACCCCCCTGCGAACTGTCATTTAGGCTCAAGCTACGCCACTGTCTACAACAGATATTTGCTGGCTTTGTTATATAAAAAAAATCTTCCAAAGTCTTGGAGTTGTTTGTAGATGTATATACAATCGGGCGATCATAGCATTTAAAGTGTCGGATGCCCTAGTTTTATGTTTTCATTTGATTAAGTGAATGAATGGTGTTTGACAGCGTTTTCAAAATAATTTCAGTTATATCGCGTGGGCAAGAGCACTTATCCATGTTTTCAAGGTGTTTCTATGCACTAGAACTTAGCACACACACACACACAAAAAAAACTAAACTGGAACGAACTTCTAAATGGCCACTTTTTTTCTCCTATAAACTGGAGCAAGTATAAGAAAAGTTAATATAAACAAAATGTGAAATACATCTGGACGTTAACTATGGTATTGTCATTAAAAGATTCTCGATTTTACCAACAAAATAACTCTCTTTTACAAAAAAAGGAAAACCAGTTGTTTGCGCATGCGTAGTGTCTACCAGCCAAAACAGTTAAAAAAGAGAAGCATAAAATACTGAACTTCTGTAAGCAATAAGAAAAACACGAAAATTATTTTCTGTGAAAAAATGTTATCCGAAAAAACAAGCATGAAGATTTCAAAAACTTGACATTTCAATTTACAATGTTGTGTGAATGAACGACAAATTATTTTCTTCCGCGGTAAAATTGAATGAATTCTCTTCAGAATGTGACTCCGGTATGTCTTAAGACCAGTCAATTATTCTGCAAAAAATAAGCTGTCCCCTTTAAAGGCAGCGGACGCGAGAAAAGGTATATTGGAAATTACAACTTATAAGTGGCCGTTTAGAAGTTCGTTTCAGTGTACTGGTTGCTTTTCCACCTAACTATCATCGGTACATGTGAGCAGCGCCCTGGCAAAAAAGGTGTTTAATGCATGCCTGTGACGCACTATACCAATTAACTCATTACCAGAAGACAATATTTTAGACCGGTCCAAATTGAAAGCATTTGCAGACGACAAAATAAAAGTGACTGAAAATTTGAAATTTGTTTTGTGAAGGGTAGAAAACATTGTGGGAAAAGAAGAAAATGCTGGTTACCAGCATTTTCTCCTTTTCCCACAATGTTTTCCAAAGGCTTCTTTCTCAGGGGCGTCAAACGTAGGGATTGTGTGGTAATGGGTTAAGTTATTAAATAACTAAATAACTACGGACCAACTTAATCCATTTTGTTCAACAACTTAGTGAATTATAAAGTAGACTGGTCTTTTTACTTATTTGACCAGGAGCCAAAAAAATCGTACCAGGTGGATACTTTTCGCTAGTACAATAAAGCCCCCCTTTCTTACAGAACATCATTCATACAGGCCCGTAGGAAGCAATTTTGGATTGGAAAGGGGGGGGGCAAAATTTTCAGGATCAGCTGGTCCCGATTTGACATACATTGCATTTGGTTATGCAGTGAGAAATAATCCACCTACTAATACTAGGGACCAAAATAGAAGGAAATTTGTTCAATAATGTGGTCAAATTATGACATTTGGAGAAAAATAAAGCAGAAAATCACACTGAATGAAATGTGACGTCAGAAATTGTTTGGTGTCTGTCAGATAACAAAAGTAGATGAAAATATCCGTGGCTTGCCGCCGTTTGTTTAACACTACTTTAGATCTAATTCATTTGAAACTTTCTGTCAGCGTATCGTCAGTAAGCTACTCTGAAATATTATTTCATCCTCTTTATATGCGACAATTGTCTAGCAATATTCATCCAAATACTGACAGTCATTTTATTGGTGATCAAATTATCCCCCCCCCACTTCCTACGGCCCTGTCATATACATGAAATTCAAACGAAAGAACAAACTTACAAGCATTACCAGATCCACCTGATATAAACAGGGTGTAGTGTGGTGCAGGTCCAACAGAGAAGTTAGAATAATGACCATAAAGCAGACCCCCCTCATGAGTAATTTCCTCGACTCGTATTTCATTACTCTGTCCATAAGTCAAGTTATATAGCATTTCCAGACCTGCAGAAGTCAGCAAAAAGGAGCTTTTTTTTCCGTATCATAAGGAAACAAAATTGAAAATAGACTTGTGGCAGTCTTTAACAGGGTCACAGACTTTCGGGAATCCAGTTCCAATCGAGTTTTGCATACTTTTGACTCTTCCAGGTGTAATGCATCGATCTTAATATTTATTATACACCTAGCAGTGAAATGCTGGAATTTCCCAGTGTAATAAATTTGATATCATCACTAGTGACGATATCAACTTTCACTTTCACTTCCTGCCGTAATTTAGGAACTACTTTTTTTTTCGACTACATTTTTTTTCGATTTTCAAACGAAAAATTACACTGCGCACTCGTTTTTTCAACGCCTAACAACGCATCCTAGTGAGATATTTTTCATATTAAAAGTAACCAGTTGATTATCCTCTATATCTCTTACACCCTGGCAGACGTTCAAGACTCCTGGCTCAAATCGACTTTAGTATTATCATTTGGACCTTACAGAGTCTAATGTGCAGATCTACAACTCATCTGACACACTTTCAGTTGATGAACGGTCCTTTTATGAGGCAGCATATTATCCCCCCACCCTTTTAAACTTTTTATCGCATCTATCACATGTTTTTATGTCGATGGTGCAAGTCACACTGAAAAGGAGGCAAAGGAGTCATGTCTAAAATGCAGAGCCCATATTCACCGACGATTCTTGAGAATATTATTAGTCTTATTCTCCAAGGTTTTCTATATTTGTAAGTAACAACTTCTGATTGGCTAAACCGAACGGTTTAGCCAATCAGAAGTTGTGTTACTTACAAATCAGAAGTTGTGTTACTTACAAATGTAGAAAATTCTGGAGAATAAGACAAAGAACGTTCTTGAGAATGGTTGGTGAATACAGGCCCAGGTTTTTCTACATGCTAGACAAGGCGCTGAGCGGATACGGTGATTTCTATGTAGCAAGTTGCTCACGATGCTGTAGTGTTACTGAAACTGATGTCTTCTTCTCCTCATTCCTTCTTCCGATGGTCAGTCCTCGTCGAGGGATAAGAGAGACCCAAAAGGTCGAAACTGTGCTAAACTCGATTGGAACTGAGTTCCTGAAAGTCTGTGACTGTGTTAGAGACAGTCACAGACTGACGCATTATACTCTTGAGAGTTCCAAAGTTCGAAATTATGTTTAACTCGATTGGCATCGAAATCCTGAATGTCTGAAGGTGTGAAAAAAATCTGTACTTCGATGCAGTAGATTGGGGAGAGTCCAAAAAGGTCGAAACTATGCCACACTTAATTCGAAGTATATTCCTGACAGGCGCCATGTGCCCCGATGACGTGCAGAAATTGATAAATAAATGACACCTTAACCAGATAAGAACTTAATAAATATTGCCATCCAACATCAGTAGATCACTTGGGGGTGACCTTGTTCGATGACAAGGTCAGTTTGTGCATTTGTAGAACACAATGTCCTACAGGTTGTGGGTTCGAATCCCCGGCTGACCAACTAAAAATTACTAAGTCTTTCGGATGAGACGTTAAACCGAGGTCCCGTGTGACGGTGCTACACACCGAGCACGTTAAAGAACCAGGCGGAATTCTCAGTAGTTTCGTCCTGTATCCTTGCACTATCCCCCGTAACAACTAACCGTCTTCTGGGGGCGTCGCTCAGATGGGCAACCGGTAGCGACGATAAATAAACGAAAATAATCAATCATTTGTGCATTCTTATCCATGTATTAAGGAAGATAAGACCCAATATACACTACTGAAATTGGTTCCAATGTATGGAAATTCTATGCAGGTTAAAACGTTAGTTACCGACAAAAATAGATGCAAAAGAATCTTTTTGGTTTTAGATAACACACAAAAGATTGATATACCTAACCAAAATTCACCATCCGTTCTCAAATTTCCAAATCCCATTTCATACTCGGAACTCGCTCTGTAAAAATCCACGCTACCGTCAAACCGACGCTCCAATGCCTGAAAAAGATATACATGCTCTGTAAAAAGAGGTTTAATGCATTTTGGGGGGGGGGAAGTTGTAGACCAAAGTCAGCCTGCACAGTCCATACAAGCTGATCTGAGTTCTGGGTAGAAAGTATTTGATTTGGGTAAAATTTTCGTGTCAAGGGGAACATTCTACCATAGGATTCAGCTGGCTTTTGTCAAAACGGGTTGTATGGATCCATAATCATGTAATAAATTTATTGCAGGCTCGTAGGAACAGGAGGGGCGAGGGGCCTCAGCCCCCCCCCCCTCCCCGATAATTTTTTCAAAATCATAGTAACTAAAATAGGAGTTTTTAGTGCGATGCAACAACCACGCAAAAAATCTCAGTATTTCGAAGTTAGCACCCCAATCTTGAAATGCTTCCTACGTGCCTGTATTGTACGGTGTTTAAGCTGCTTTCAATATCATTTCGATTATATCGCGGCAGCCAGTGCATCTATTCATGCTTTCCCGAACTTTATTTTACCAATACTCTGCACTGTACTCTTTCAAAGGCACATATTATATTGCCACACTGTTTTAAGGGTGGTTTTTTATGCCAGACGGGAATGTTCAACTATACAGGGAGAAGTGCATTTGCTCTTTACCACATAATCCTGATGTTTAACTTCTGAAAAATATCTGTTGAAAACACGGTGGGAGAAAAAGAACAAGAAGAAAGAATGCTGATTACCAGTAATTTCCCTTTTCCTACAATCTTTTCTACCCTTCTAAAAACAAATTTTAATTTGCGAGCCACTTTCAATATGTCGTCTGCAAATGCTTTCAATTTTGCCACGTGTAAGACTGTAACGGTTGTTAAAGAGTTAAGTGAATGACAAAGCTTACCGTCCATCCGCCGCCGTCAGTTTCCATGTCACACCAAACGTACACCAGACCCATTTTTTGATGAAATATATGATATGTACCTGTGGTATTATACTTTAAGTTCACAAGAATGTCTTTACAGTCCTTGACAAACCCTACAATTAAAGGCGTAAACATAAGAGAACTTGAGGCTGACAAACCGTCATGGGGATTTCGTAACATAACTTTTCAACACTGGGAAAAAAACTTAACCTTTTACCACTGGAACTGAAATGATGATTTCCCTCTTTAATGGGTAGAAAAAATTGTGGGGAAAAGGAGAAAATGCTGGTTACCAGCATTTTCTCCTTTTCCCACAATGTTTTCAAAAGCCTTCCTTCCTTCCCAGAGTCGTGAAAAGAAAGTAGGAATTGTTTGGTAAAGGGTTGTAATGCATAGCTTTGGAAATCAAACAGAAAAATCATAACATCACATTTTTACAGCATGAAATTGAAACAACGGACGTCTCGAGGTGTTAGACATATCCAATACAAAAGATTAAACCTCAAGTTGTACAGACATTAAAATCATAGTCATTCATCTTCAATCGAATGTATTTAGATTGTGAAATGTAAAATCCTCTTGAGCACTTCTAAAATACGACAACCATAAGCAATATTTGTATCGTGAAAAAATGGTTTGGGAAGCTAAATTTCTCACACTGCGGTGCTTATAAATTACGTCTTGTTATCGTCCTGATCACCCAAACAGTGCTATCCTTTTAAATCAAACCTTGGACAAAAACAATGGTACATTGCTATAAACGGCTGAGTAATTCTCAATATGAAACATCTGAAAAAAAGATATACGTTATAGATTTGCCCGCAAATATTCTGGGGTCCTTAAAATAAACATGTCTATATTTTTGACCAATCATAAATTTCTATTTATTCAAGCTTATCAGTACTATAAAGTAGGACATAATCCAGCACATTCAGCTATGCTGAAAAAAATAGTTCAATATGGCCGCTTATTATATGATACCCTTATAAGCAAACGTGTGGAAAAAAATTACAATTGCCGAATAATACGTGATATTGTCATCTTTGATGGCCTACAAACCGGCCCCTAGACTACTTCTCTAACCCGAGCATGCTTACAGTTTCAGCGGGTAAATGAATCCAGAATGACATGTTTTGGTTCACCAGACAAGGCTCAGTGGTAAAAAATAACGCGCTCAAACCCTTTTTGATTGCAAGTTCACAGTTCTAACTCTTTCAGTGCCATTGGCGGGTTAGGTAGCTTTTGTAGTCTGGATCAAACCATAAGCCACTGAAACTCCATTGGTCTATCACAAAATATTGAAGTTTTCATTGGTCGGTCATCGGGCACCATCATATAAAAAGGCCAAAAAAGGGATAGTGCCAATGTGCTAGTTTTAAATACGGTTTTCGATGATAGACCAATGGACTTTCAGTGGCTTATGATCAAAGCCATATTTCACATGACTTGCAGTCTTTATATCTACATCTACACCTTGGGCTAATGGATGCAGAGCTTTGAATATAGTCATCGCCGAGAATGACACGATAATTTAGTTAGAGATACAGCTGAAATAATGTTGAAAATGGCGTTAAGTACCAAACAAACAAAGAAACAAAACTGACTGTGCCATCTCATTCTGAACAACACATAATTTCGGCCTTACCATAACCAATCAAAGAGATAACGTCAGGGGCTGATGTTGGAGTCCCCGTCAACATGCTCATAGTTGTCGTGGAAGTCGATGATATCCGCAAAGTTGTAGATGCGGTTGTTGAAGTTGATGCCCCGCAATCTTTGTTACACAGAGTACTATTGCAACACTTCTTGCAGTTTGAGGTCACGTGTTTACGTTGCGGTGTACCCCTCTTTTTTCCAACCAGAGAGGAAAGGTAAGCCCCGCCCTCGCTCGTTGAGCATTCCTGTTAACATCATCACAATATTTTTAAGATAAATTTGTTCAACAGGACGATCATAACAGGGAATGAGGGCTAGTTCTAACAAGACACGTCAATTCGACTCTTTTTAATATAACACAGTGTAACAAAAGCGTCGGGTAAAAATGACGTCATTCTAGATGAAGTGACGTCATTTTATTCAAAGTAAGTCGCTCGTGGCTGTTCCATGTGTCCGCCCTCCGATATTTAATGAAATATTTAATGAAAGTCCATTTTCATACACACGATGGCATTTCAAATACATCTGATTTACGCAGTCTGGGAACAGAAATGGATTACTTTTCAAAAAGATAACGATTACAGTTAATCTGAATTTCAGAATAATAGAAATTTTTACTCTAAAGTGGCATATTCTTGCCACGAGACACGAGATAAATATTGCAATAGTTTAAGATAACTATCGCGATAAAGTCCAGAAATATCATTTAGATATTAAAACGTTTTACAATACCAATATCGCGATAATTCTGACTATTATCATGCCCACCACTAACATTCAAGGTATCTTTAATTCGGTCATCTTTGTATTCAGCCACTTATGAATTCTATTTTTCCCTGAATAGTTTTATAAAGTTGTATCGCAAGAAGCAGTTCGATTCGCTTTTGTGTTACACACACTGTTCATTTCATGTGTAATTAGAATTTACCAATTAAGCTAGAAAGGTAAATAATTCAATTTTAGCTTACCGCTATCATGTATAGATCTAGGAAAAAAAAATATCGAGTTCATTCAATTTTAACTTACTATCATGTATAGTCAAAAACTACCGAGTTCATTCAACTTAAACTTAGCGCTACTATGTAAAGTCAAAAACTACCGAGTTCATTCAATTTTAACTTACTGCTATCATGTATAGTCAAAAACTACCGAGTTCTTTTAATTTTAACTTACTGCTATCATGTAAAGTCAAAAAACTACCGAGTTCATTCAACTTAAACTTAGCGCTACTATGTAAATTCAAAAACCACCGAGTTCATTCAATTTTAACTTACTGCTATCATGTAAAGTCAAAAACTACCGAGTTCATTCAATTTTAACTTACTGCTATCATGTATAGTCAAAAACTACCGAGTTCATTTAATTTTAACTTACTGCTATCATGTAAAGTCAAAAACTACCGAGTTCATTCAACTTAAACTTAGCGCTACTATGTAGATTAAAAAACCACCAAGTTATTCAATTTTAACTTACTGCTATCATGTAAAGTCAAAAACTACCGAGTTCATTCAATTTTAACTTACTGCTATCATGTATAGTTAAAAACTACCGAGTTGTAGTGTAGTAGATTACCATTTGGTTTCCACGGAGTTATTTCCCTTTATTACTTATTTTCGGGTAGAAGACAGAGATTGTTCTGATCATTTTGCTCTTTTATCCCATATTGAATTCAAGATGGAAACATCTCTTACATGTGAAGTAACCTCCCAGAAAGACTATGATCTATTAAATTTTGACCATTTTCAATGGAAAGAATTTTTTAAAAATGATTTCCTTTCAAAGTTCAATGATATGTTTGCACAAGTTTATGATAATTTAATCCATTATATTGATACTGATGTAAATGAGGCAATACAAATGATTCTTCAGTTATATAAGTCCTCAGCTGTAAATATGTCTGTAAATAGGGATGCTACGTGTAGTTTTACTGTAAATAATACACAGCCAGGTTGGTGGGATTCACTATGTGACATTGTTAAACAAAAAAAGTATCATATGCTCAAAAAATATCGTTTGTCAAATGACCATTCTGATTTTGTCACCTATAAAATTTGTAGAAATGAATTTAAAGCTGTATGCCGAAAGAAGAAATCGGCATATCAATCGAAGAAAAGACAATTATTATCCTCAGCATGTAATGATCCGAAATCCTTCTGGTCATTCTTAAAAAAAGATTATAAAGTAACTCATAACTCACTTTCAAACCCGATTGAAGCCGTTGAATGGATTGCCTATTTCAAATCTTTACTCTTCGACAATAAAAAATCTACAGTCCTTTCTATTGATGAAAATCCTCTGTATTATAATCAGGAGATGGATAGACTTTTGAATTCGGAAATCACCTTAATAGAAGTTCGTAAGAGCATTTCAAAATTAAAAACAGGTAAAGCTCATGGTACCGATGGAATTCCGGCGGAATTTTATAAATCAACAATTGATTCTATATCGCCTGTACTAGTTGTACTATTTAATAAAATTTTCGATACGGGAGTGATCCCACATTTATGGCTAGACAGTATCTTAGTGCCTGTTTATAAGTCGGGTTCCAAAAGTGATCCTGGTAACTATAGAGGTATTTCTTTGTTAAACGTATTATATAAAGTGTTCGCCATTATAATCAATGAACGTCTTGTAAAATGGACAAATCAGTTTAATATTATTGATGAAATGCAGTCAGGTTTTAGAAGTGGGTATTCTGCCATAGATAATGTCTTTTGCCTTCAAAGTATGGTTCAGAAATACCTTTGTAAAACTGGTGGTAGATTTTATGTTTTATATGTTGATTTTAAAAAGGCCTTCGACTCTTTAGACCACCATAAGGTATTTACATTGTTGAACAAAAAAGGCATACAGGGCAAATTTTTCACTGTGCTTATGTCAATGTATTCTAACTTGAAAGCTCAAGTCAAAATAAACGATAAATTAACGTCATCTATCACCTGTAATATTGGCTTGAAGCAAGGAGACTCTGCCTCCACAACTATTTTCAACATATACGTAAACAGCTTATATTCTCTTATAAAAGAAAGATGTGAAAGAGGTATATTCATAACCAACGAAATTTCTGACATTTTTTGCTTAATGTTTGCAGACGATGTAGCGAATTGCTCTGACACTGTTTTAAATCTACAAACCCAGCTTAACACGATAGATAAATTTTGTAAAGAAACAAATATGCAAATAAATCTTGATAAAACAGAGATAATTGTATTTAGGAACGGCGGCCCTTTACGCGAAGCAGAAAAATGGATGTTTAGAGGAAAAAATATTAAAGTAACGTCAGTTTACAAATACATGGGCTTATTATTTACCCCAAAACTTTCATGGTATCTAGCTAAACGTAAATTAGCAGCACAAGCACGTAAAGCCATTTTTCGAATATATCAATTTCAAAGGCCCTTTGGGAAGTTTCCTTATAAAGAGTATTTCAAGATCTTTGACTCAATCGTTATGCCCATTCTTACATATGGAGCAGAGATATGGGGATTCGAAATATCAGATTCTATAGAACAAATTCATTCTAAATTTTGCAAGGATTTTTTAGGTTTAAATAGTTCATCTAATAATTTAATGGCGCTTGGAGAATGCGGACGTTA
Organism: Tridacna crocea; assembly: GCA_943736015.1. Classification (NCBI taxonomy): domain Eukaryota; kingdom Metazoa; phylum Mollusca; class Bivalvia; order Cardiida; family Cardiidae; genus Tridacna; species Tridacna crocea. The sequence continues at coordinate 17,784,486 of OX031068.1, read as the reverse complement.
CCCATTATCTATATATTATCAGACTAAGTTTATTAAATACTGGATAAGACTTTTACATATGGAAGTAACTAGATATCCCAAAAATTGTTATAATATGCTTAAAAGATTAGATGATTGTGGCAAAACGAATTGGGTCTCAAAAGTAAGACAATTTTTATTCTCGCACAGATTCGGTATTGTTTGGATTTCTCAAGAAATAGGCAATCCATCTCAGTTTATTGGTGTTTTAAAACAAAGATTGAAAGACTGCAGTTTACAAACATGGCATAATGATATGCTGGATTCAACACGATGTGATTTTTACAAGAATTTCAAAAGTCTTTTAAATGTGGAGAGTTATCTTACTTTAAACATACCCTTTCGGCAAAAACGCTCATTATCTCGATTTCGCTGTTCAAGCCATAAATTAAATATAGAATACGGTCGGCATTTCAATGTAAACAGGGAAGATAGAGTTTGTACTCATTGTTTCATGCATCATGATGTTTTGGTATTAGAAGATGAATATCACGCTTTCTTTGTTTGCGAAAAATTTAGAGCAATTCGTGAAATTTACTTATACCCTTGGTTTAAACTTAAAGCTAGCAGGGAAAACTTACATCGTTTATTCCAGAGTGAGAATCCCGAAAAAATCAAAAGATTAGCTTTATATGTTACTAAATTAATGGAATGTATATAGAATTTGGCACATTGCTATTTGTTAAAATGTGAAACTATATTATCTGTATTGTGGGCCAGAGGCCTTATTACGCTAATAATAAAGATTGTATTGTATTGTATTGTATTGTATTGTATTGTATTGAGTTCATTCAATTTTAATTACTGCTATCATGTAAAGTCAAAAACTACCGAGTTCATTCAACTTAAACTTAGCGCTACTATGTAAATTCAAAAACCACCGAGACGAGTTAATTCAATCTTAACTTACTGCTATCATGTAAAGTCAAAAACTACCGAGTTCATTCAATTTTAATTACTGCTATCATGTATAGTCAAAAACTACCGAGTTCATTTAATTTTAACTTACTGCTATCATGTAAAGTCAAAAACCACCGAGTTCATCCAAATGGTTTCCTAGTGGAAATATAATAAAAGCCACCTCTGTAAAAAGGGGGCTTAATGCATCATGATCCATCATACCAAGCTGATTCATTAGGTAAAAAAGTACTTTTACACATCGTATAGGTTTACTTCAAAAACCTTGTAACTACAGCTTGTAACAAGCTGTAGTAACGAGGTTTCCGAAGTAAACCGTTGTTATAAGACATTAAAGACAGCAGAAAATTTAGGCGTGTGTCAACCTGTGCAGATGAGACTTTAAACCGAGTCTCGGGTGACCGGTGTATAAACCGTCAACGTTAAAAAAAAAACAGACATAACTTAGGATGGTTTCATTCTGTCCGTAACAAAACTAAATGCCTTCGGGGGCGTCGCCCCATATGGGCAACCGGGTTCTAGGACAATCCCCCCGGACAATCGCCCCCTGGACCATTGCCCCCTGAGGACAATTCCCCCTTGACCATTGCCCCCCGAGGACAATTCCCCCCGGACCATTGCCCTCCAGAACAATTCCCCCCCGAGGACAATTCCCCCCGGACTAAATAATAGTCCGTGGGGTACTGTCCTCGGGGGCAATAGTCCGGGGGGAGGATTGTCCTCGTCGGGCAATAGTGCGGGGGTGTCCTCGGGGGCAATGGTCCGGGGGGTAATTGTCCTCAGGCGGAAATACTCCGTGGGGCAATTGCCCTGATACGGGACAACCTGTGGTCACGATAAATAAATAATCGTAAATTCAACCAAACCCTTATAGGAATACAGCCCCTAGACAACATCACGTCGCCGAATTCTTCCGTTTCTTCGACAGCGCATACCTGTTTGGTATAGAAAAATACAAATATTAAAATGCAATATCAATTTCAAGAGTTGCAAGAATTATCGAAGCTGATGGCACGAAAACTGGCAGCCAAAGGCATTACGGACAGTCTGAGAGATAAGTTAAAGTGATTAAAAAAAACTGCACGCAAAACTCTGAGAAAAGAGGCTTTTGCTTGTTATAAGCAAGTGCGTGTTTTCAAAAGTGGTCTTGTGCAGAGGTGAAAAGAGGCTATTGCTTGTTACAAGCAAGTGCGTGTTTTCAAAAGTGGTCTTGTGCAGAGGTGAAAATGTTCACTCCGACTTCATGGTATAGGGTATCAATTTTCTAAGTTTCAAAGTAACACATTTTATGGTTTGAACATCCTGTCGAAACCTACGTCACTTCCTGTATCATGTATTAGACCAAGAATGGTCCAAGGAATGGCTGGTTACATCTTCACAAGCAAAGGCTGACGATTCACTACGCTACTCTGCCCTTGGCGGATCGAGCTTGATTTTTACATTCACCCGATACGCCTTTTCATTGGATGCAGCCAGCTCTAACTGCAACGAATGAAATCGCTCGTAGCATTTCATTGTTGATAACAATAGAATAAGGCCACGACCTTTCGAATAGAAGGTAAACATGGAAACCCACGTGGATGTCTGCTTATCGCTTCATATTGAAAATTTGTATTCGTAAGCGGTTTGCAAAACGATATTTCATTGGCTTTCAGAAATATTAAGTAAAGGGGGGTAATAACCAGCATCCAATAGAGGGCGCATCGCAGGAATCTCGAAATCGAGCTTAATCAGCCAAGGTAAGATCCACGTAGTGATCGTAACCTTGGCTCGTGCAGATGGGCTGGTGAATACGGACTCGGACATTGGTCTGAACTCTTTAACTCTTTACCAAAGGACAAAATTACATAGTCGTCTCCAAATTAAAAACATTTGCAGACGACATAATAAACTTGACTCAAAAATCGAAACTTGAGACTTTAGAAGAATAGAAAACATTGTGGGAAAAGGAGAAAATGCTGGTTACCAGCATTTTCTCCTTTTCCCACAATGTTTTCAAAAGTGTTCTTTCTCAGGGTCGCTAAAAGTCGGGATTGTGTGTTAAACACTTACATTATCGCAATTGCTACCTCGCGGCATAAATATGCCACCATACACAGGGGTTAATTATTTTCTTATTATAAGGTAATATGTGAAATGGCGTTACCTCTCCTGAATTACAGATCTCGATAGAGTAGCATGTATGGTGTGATGGAATTTGGTCACATTTATAGCATACCTGTCCCGAATTCGATGGATAGCCTGTCGGGAAAAAAAAAAGATAATTCTCATGTAAATGAAGCCTTACTTGAACCGTTGTTTTCATGCTTAACTCTTAACTTTTGACCAAACATCAAGATTTTAGACATATACAAATTGAAAACATTTGCAAACGACAAATTCGATGTCTATAAAATGATGGAAATTGTCTTTTAACTCATTACCAAACAACAATATTTCAGGATAGATAGATATTTACTCAGACAAGTACACATTAGTCATTTTACATAAACAAATGTTATTATGCAAATAAATCAGATAAATATAATAGACTAGGCTGGTCCGAACTGAAAACATTTCCAGACGACACAATAAGAGTAACTGAAAATTTGAAATTTGTTTTGTGAAGGGTAGAAAACATTGTCTGCCATTGCTTTTATTTCTGGACAACTCTTAAACCCCTTAACCTTCATGATAAGCTAAATAAAGCGTTCCCAAGTCGACATTAAAATCCTTATAATGCTATTTCCAACTTATTTTTTGGAGAAAAGTTTATTCTTGTCGGACAGTGAAGATCCAAGATCAGGCTGCACGTTCTGTGCAGTCTGATCTTGATCTACAATGTCCGCAAACGGTCAGCGACTCACGGTAGATAGCCCCTTGAGATATAACTCCCTCTTCTGGTAGAGACTGAAAGCATTATCTCCCGATAGATGGCTTTCTACAAATACACATCTATCTAATATGAGCATTCTGAGTACATAGGCGGACTAATTTTTCAAAACGACATCCGTTACTTTGAATTTCAAAATAAAACAAGCAATTTCGTTGAAATGATATCCCCCGCTGAAAAAGACCTTTTTTGATACAAACGTATAGGAGGTATTCTGTTTTGCATGTACATGTAGCCTTTTTGTTATAGGTCCATGATGAAATTATACATTAAGCTCCCTTGTTCCATAGCACAGGATTTCATTACATAAAAAAATATAAAAGAGGTCCATAACAGGATTATACATTAAGTATCCTTTTGGCAGAACTTGGCATTTCATAAAAGTTGTAGATACACTGACAAAAAATTAAATTTGACATAAAGTCCCCTTTTTCCATGATAAAGTGATAAATTGCAAAACCCTGACAACATGTGCTAGGTCGCATGATCTGTGAAAATCTCGTCCAAATCTGTTGAGATATGTCCAGTAATTAAAGAGATACAGGTGAAAAATGAAATTATAACATGAAGCCCCCTTATTCCATGATGCAACTACAAATCCCAAAACCTTGACAATATGGCGTAGGTCACATGATCATGTAAAAATTCCATCCAAATCTGCCAAGAAATGTGGGAGGTGTTGTGTTAGGTCACATGATAATGTAAAAATTTCATTCAAATCTACCAAGAAATGTGGGAGGAGTTGCCTTCACAAGAAATATAATAAAATAAAACATGAAGCCCCTTTTTCATGACGCAACCACAAATTGCAAAACCTTGAGAATATGCGATAGCTCAGATGATAAGAAACATTCTGTGAAAATTCCATTGAATTCTGTCAAGAAATATGGGACGAGTTGCATTCACAAGAAATAAAATGGAAAAAAAAAAAATGAAGCCCCCTTTTTTCATGACGCAGCTACAACCCCTTGAGAATATGCGATAGGTCAAATGATGAGAAACATTCTGTGAAATTCATTTCAATTCTGTCAAGAAATATGGGACAATTTGCATTCACAAGTAATAAAATGAAATAAAACATGAAGCCCCCTTTTTTCATGATGCAGGTACAAATCGCAAAATGTTGACAATATGCAATAGGCGACATGACAAGAAATATTCTGTCACAATTCTATTCAATTCCGTCAAGAAATGTGGAATGAGTTGCCTTCAAAAGAAATGGAATGAAATATAACATGAAACCCCCTTTTTCCATGACACCTTATTACAAAAACAAGGGAAAATAACTGTGGTGTTGCACGGTCAATGTAGGTTAAACTTTTTTTCCTGCATTTCCTAATGGAGGTTGGCAGATGTGACAAGTTCCATGTAAAAACTTTGTATAGTTTTGAAGAGAAGACTCCAAACATTAAAAATGTACTTAAGTGTAACTTAAGTGAAACCTAAAATCGCTCTCAGTCGGCCATTTTGCATCGAATCAAAAAAACAAAAAAAGTGTCTCGGGAGAACGGGTCATTATACATGTGTATAAAGTTTCACGAAATTCCGTCCAATGGTATTGGAGATATTTGCCGGGACGGACACACGGACGGACGGACAGACGGACGGACAACGCTAAAACTATATCCCTCCGCCTACGGCGGGGGATAATAAATGTTTGCTCAGTAAAACGCTACCTGGTGCGATTTATTAAGTTATGATCAGCTGGCAGGTAACCTCGGCACCGGCCACTTATTAAATCAGTCCCTACAGGCTTGGGTTAAGCTTCGGTATCAGCCCTACTTTTCCCTAGTATCGGGGAATGGGTGATGCGTCATATAAGACAGGTCGAATCTTCGAAGAATATTACATGCGCAGACAACGGAGTGAAAAGTTGAAAATCACGTACCTGGTTCCCCGCAACCTCTTGCGTTGCACAAAGTTGAATCACAGCACTGGACGCAACCGTGCACAGTATTGTTCGTACCACATCTCTAAATAAAACATTGATAGATTTCCATGGTAAAACAATCCACAGTTTTCAGTACGATCCTGAAGAAGGAACATTTTTTAACCCTTTGGCTGCTAAGCGCAACTCACTCACCTTTTGCGGACCGTATAGATTAAGATCAGACTGCACAGAACGTGCAGTCTGATCTTGAATCTACACTGTCCGATGGGAAGATATCTTTCTGCAAAACTGAGTACCTTTGAAAGAGGAAAATTTGGGTGTTTACAGTCGGTTTGAAATTTGGATGTTTGTTATTTAGCAGGACAAGAGCTGAAATATTGCAGATAGAGGAGAAAATCCTATAACCTGCATTTTCATCTTTTCCAACTAAGTTTTGTAGGCCTACCCTTTCAATGACAAATCTCCGCATTTAACGATATGCAAGTTGTCGTCTGCATATTGCTTTCAATTTGGACCGTTAAGATTACTGTCGCTTGGTAAAGAATTAAGAAATGAAGGTTCTGAAGAACTGACACCGTAGGTTTTCCGAAACAGACCTTTTCTGTTCACAAGTAGTTCCAACATATTTATTTTACATCGACTGAGAAACAAGCTCTTACAACTTATACCAATCTCTTTTGACACTGCTTCCTGGGAACTACACCAGTACTCGCGCCGAAAGTGTGGGCCAATGAAAATCCCAAGGTTGACATTCACTCCCGGGTATCGAACTCCGGGTCTTATGGTTACGGGACCGACGCTGTATGTCACAACGACGGACACCACACCGAACAAAAACAGTTCAAATCATGTTCTGTCAAATGGGGGACTGTTCATGCATTTGTAAAATGTATCGACCAAGTTCAGCTTGCGGCTGTTCGCACAGACTGACATGAACGGAATCGCTTTGCTTTTGGTAAATTTCGAGCATATTCAAGAACCAGTCTAGGACGTTAACTGTCTCTGAGATGTTTTGCTTAAACATGTTTAAATTGGTAGAACTTTTGAACTCTACAAACAATAGAACTCTTAATGGAATTGGTATATTCTACAAAAAAGCTAACATAAAAAAGTGACCGAATCGTTTTCCTTTTGGTAAAATTTTGAGCGTGTTCAAGGACCAGTCTAGGACTTTGACTGTCTCTGAGGTGCATTGTTTAACCCCTAGGCTGCTAAGCGCGACTCACTGACCTTTTCCGGACACTGCAGATCAAGATCAGACTGCACAGAACGTGCAGTCTGATCTTGGATCTGCACTGTCCGCCAAGGAGATACTATTCTCAATTGCATACGTTTGAAATAGCAAAACTGTTTTTTTTTTTACCAACGAACTGAAAGTTTCATTTTAGTTATTTAGCAGGATTACGTTTAACTCTTTACCACACGAGAAAATTTTAGACTGGTCCAAATTGAAAGCATTTGCAGACGACAAAATAAAAGTGACTGAAAAATTGATATTTGTTCTGGGAAGGGTAGAAAACACTGTGGAAAAAGGAGAAAATGCTGGTAACCAGCATTTTCTCCTTTTCCCACAGTGTTTTCAAAAGACTTCTTTTTCAGGGGCGTCAAAAGTAGGGATTGTGTGGTAATGGGTTAATATTGGTTTGATTGTATTTGCATTCATTATCTGGGTACGGACTAACACAATGCAAACGGACAGACAGACAGACAGACAGACAGACAGAGACAGATAGACAATATTGTTGGTAACACACGTCTAAATAAAACATTGATAAATTTTCATTGTAAAACAATCCACAGTTTTCAGTACGATCCTGAAGAAGGAACCTTTTTAACCCTTTGCGGAGGAGTCGCACTGAAAGGCTCCAGGTTTAACCTTTACCACACAAGACAGACAGACAGACAGACGGACAGACATTTACTTACGTCTTGCGTCTGACATCCAACATTGTAATAAGTCTGTCCGTGGCCATCAAGGTACCGCTCAACAGAACAATACTGTAGATCATAACAAGGTCGAAATAAATATTAGGGGGCATTATGTATCCGCGAAAGGTATATACCTAAGTCAGCCTGCGCAGTTCGCACAGGCTGTCCTGTGCGGGAAACTTTCGCTATTGGTAAAGAATCTGTGTATCAAATGACGAATCTATCTCATGATTAAGTCGTTGTTAAAAATCGTGGCTACTATAATCCAGAACTCCAGATAAAGGGAGTGATTTTGATTTCAAAATAAAAAAAAAAAGTTAATTATTCCCTACTAAAACCTATGTTGTGGGTTGGTTGGTTATTTCCGTTTATTTATCGTCGCTACCGGTTGCCCATCTGAGCGACGCCCCCTGTTACGGAGATAGTGCAAGGATACAGGTCGAAACTACTCAGAGCTTCGCCTGGTTCTTTAACGTGCTCGGCGCATAGCACCGTCACACGGGACCTCGGTTTAAATATCTCATCAGAAAGACTATTAATAATTTTAGTTGGCCAGCCGGGGATTCGAACCCACAACGTGTAGTGACCCGAAACATTGTGTTCACGAGTCCTACGCTCTACCTACTGAGCTATATCGGCTGGTTAATATGTTGTTGGTATTCGTTAGAATCGTCTCATCGACACGATTCTAATGAATACTCACAACATGGGGTTTCAGAGAGAAATAATGGATTTTGAATACCATCACTGCCTCTTGTTTGGAGCTCTGATAATCATATTGTGGCTAAATTGGTAAACTGCATCACAGAAACGAATTAAGCCCCCTTTTGCAAGCGCACAGCTCAATATGAATTTGCCCTTTAACTCTTTAGCAAACGACAAAATTTTAGGTTTATCCAAACTGAAAGCATTTGCAGACGACAAAATAAAAGTGACTGAAAATTTGAAATTTGTTTTGTGAAGGTTAGAAAATATTGTGGGAAAAGGAGAAAATGCTGGTTACCAGCATTTTCTCCTTTTCCCACAATGTTTTCTAAAGGCTTCTTTCTCAGGGTCGTCAAAACTAGGGATTGTGTGGTAATGGCTTAAACACTTGAATTGGGCATGTCTTAAAGGTGGCCCTTCAGATTTTGGGACGAAAATGCAAACAAATCATCCTTATACTCCCATAGCCTTTTAATTTGCATTCATAAAACCCCAGTAGTCGAAAACCATCCGATAACAAGAAAAATTAGAGATTTATTACGGACCAGGTTGACACCAGCGGGAGACACGTTCTATTTTTAGATTATCAATTCTCTCATTTAAATACAGGAAAACACAGACAAAGTTTCAAACATCCGTCCGAAGAAGACATTATAGTAAATAATTATTACATGTTTGTTATGTAATGGAATTTAAGCGTTATTAGTCACGTGCCAGTCACTTGACATTCCCACAATGCTTCATTAATTTTTGGCGCAAAATCTAAAAATAGCTTAAGAGGCTACGTAGCCTTTTAAGGGAATACCACCAAAAAAAAATTTTTTTGTAATTTTATGATTCTTAATTATTGATGATTTGTATTGTTTTTTCATATAAATTTCAATTATATATATATTTTTTAATTTGGTGTGATGTGGAAATTCTAAATACCCACCTTTAACGTCAGGAAATACTTTTCTGACAATGGTTTTTGTGTAATAGTTTCCACGTTCCGTTCAGTTTGAGGCTTCAGGGTTAACCCTTTACCACACAATGATGATTTTTAACACCCATGAAAGAGAAACCTATTGAAAACATTGTGGGAAAAGGAGAAAATGCTGGTAACCAGCATTTTCTCCTTTTCCCACAATGTTTTCTACCCTATTGAAGAAAAACATTTGATATGAGCCACATTGAAAGTGTCATCTTAAAATAATTTCAATTCGGACTGGTCTAAAATTTTGTTGTAGTGTTGTAAAGGGTTAAAAGCGCATTGAATCAGCGTTTTAACCTATTTTCATTTTGGAAGGGTTTGGGTGACTGATACTTTGTTAAGAAAAATCCTTATGTGACTGTTTATCATCAGTTAAAAAACAAGAGGGCCAAGATGGCCCTGGATCGCTCACCTGAATTTTTGAGATGACCATAGCCTATTTTTTTTTTTGAGGTATTGAAACATTGGAACCAAATTTATAATTTTGCTAAGCAATTTTCGAAAGGTCACCTGTAAAATTAATTTCGAAATCTGACCATCAGTTTCAAAAAGAAGAATTTTTAAGAATTCTTCATTTCTGTGTAAGAGCAAGTATCCCCCATCCACGAGAGCCATGTTTCTTGATGGATCAAAATTTACGAACAAGTTTTGAAAAGGGTCACCCAAGGAACATTTCGGAAAATTTCTTTTAAAATCTGACCAGGAGTTTCAGAGAAAGAGAATTTTCAAGAATTTCATCATGTCCATATAGCGCAAGTAGCCCCCATTCACAAGAGCAAGGATCAGCCAAGGAACATCTCTGTCAGATTATTTTAAAATCTGACTAGGGGTTTCAGAGAAGAAGAATTTTCAAGAATTTCTTCATTTCCATAAAGTGCAAGTAGCCCCCATTTACCAGAACCATGTTTCTTGACCAATAAAAATTTCGCACACAATTTATGAAAAGGGTCACCCAAGGAATATCCCTGAGAAATTATTTCAAAATCTGACCAGCGGTTTCAGAGAAGAAACATTTTTAAGAATTTCCTCATTTCCCTATAGTGCAAGTAGCCCCAATTCACCAGAGCCATGTTTCTTGACCAATCAAAATTTCGCGAACAGTTTTTGAAAAGGGTCACCCAAGGAACATATCTGTGAAATTATTTCAGAATCTGACCAGCAGTTTCAGAGGAGAAGATTTTTCAAGAATTCCTTCATTTCTGTATAGTGCAAGAAGCCCCCATTCACCAGAGCCACATTTTTTGACGGATCAAAATTTTACGAACAATTTTTGAAAAGGGTCACCCAAGGAACATATCTGTGAAATAATTTCAAAATCCGACCAGCGGTTTCAGAGTAGAAGATTTTTAAAGAATTCCTTGGTTTCTGTATAGTGCAAGTAGCCCCCATTCACCAGAGCCACAATTTTTGACGGATCAAAATTTCACGAACAATTTTTGAAAAAGCTCACCCAAGGAACATATCTGTGAAATAATTTCAAAATCCGACCACCGGTTTCAGAGTAGAAGATTTTTAAAGAATTTGCTAAAAAATTCCATTTGGTTGCCATGGCAACCAGAGTTTTTGACGGAATCAAATTCTGTGAACACTCTTTAAAGAGGACCTCCCAAGGAACATTCCTGCCAAGTTTGGTCCAACTTGGCCCATCAGTTTAGGAGGAGTTGATGTTTAAAGAATTGTTGACGACGCACGACGGACACCCAGTGACCCTAAAAGCTCCCCTTGAGCACGTTGTGCTCAGGTGCTAAAAAAGCCAGCAGGAGTTTCTTAAACTATTACCTAGCCAAACATTGTTTCTAAATCTCTGGCTGTTTTGCATTAACAGCATTGTTGAAACAATGTTTAGTGGTGAGACAAACATTAACTCTTTAAGAAACGACAAAATTTAAGACTGGTCCAAAATTGAAAGCACTTGCAGACGACAAAGCAAACGTAACTTAAAAAATTGAAATTTGTTTTAGGAGGGGTAGAAAACATTGTGGGAAAAAGGAGAAAATGCTTGCTCCCAGCATTTTCTCCTTTTTCCACAATGTTTTCAAAAAGCTTCCATCTGAAGGTGGTAAAAGCCAGGGATTGTTTGGTAAAGGGTTAATTCTTTTGAAATGACCGTATCATCAATCCTTAGTAAGAGTGTTACCGAGCTGGGTATCGGATTAGCGACCTCTCCCTCGTGTTTCAAGCCCTTTACGTACTTTACTGACCGATCAGGAAATGAAGTAAGCCATGCTCTGACAAAAGGGGGCATGATGCATCTAAATGGTCCATGGTCCGTTATAATAAGCAAGTGATCTAATAATGAATGATCGAAATTGGTCATATCTTTTAACAACCGACTTGATCATGAGGTACACTGGTCCTTCGAGACCTAAAACGAAAAGTGTCAGCCCAGGTCATACTTTTCGAAGATGCATTAGGGTACGTATTTAGATTTTTCACATTTCGCCAAATTAAAAAATATAATTATATATATCACTGAAATTTATATGAAAAAAAAAAAAAAAAACAATACAAATCACACCAATATTTAAGAATCATAAGATTACAAAAAAACTGATGGTGTTCCCCTAAGAGGCTGCGTAGTCGCTTAAGATATTTTTAGATTTCGCTCCACATGAAAAAAAGCATTGTGAAGTGACTAATAACGCTTAAATTCCTTAACATAACAAACATGTAATTATTTTTCCATAATGTCTTCTTCGCACGCTATGTTTGAAGCTTCGTCTGTGTGTTTCCGGTATGTAAATGAGCGAGTTGCTCATGTAAAAATAGCGTGTTTCCCGTCGATGTCGACCTGGGCCGTAGTAAATCTCTAATTTCTCTTGTTGTCGGATGGTTTTCGACTACTGGGGTATTATGAAAGAAAATTTAAAGGCTTGGGAGTATAATAATGATTTTCCTTTATTTTTGTAAAATTTTCGTCCCCAAATCTGAAAGGCCAACTTTAAGCCCCCTTTCACATAGCATGGCTCAAATACAAATTTGTGTACACTTACCTCGTTTGGCAGACATTCTACGACGTTATGGCAATGACGCGGTTGAAATATTCCGTGACAGGAAAGACATGTCAGTGATGAGACTGTAAAGATATATGAGTAGTGCTCCCAGAAAATGATGATGATAATGATGATGATGACTTTGCGGGATTAAGGTTCCTCTGTGCTCTAGGCATATTTGGTACGGACCATCAGAGAGAAAGAATCGGGTACAAGGAAATCCGGGTACAAGCCCCTAGCTCTTCTTCGAACAGACCTCCTTGGTTCTTTAACATGCCCCGTGTAAAGCACCGATACACACCAGGCTACCTCAGAGTTCCAAACTAGTTCACCTCTAATCGGGCCTCAGGATTGATAGTCCAGCGCTTTATGATTGCACTACCGGTTCACCCATCTCCCAGAAAATGATTATAGACTTGTTAAAAACTAAAAGCTTTTGTATACGACAATACGACATATAGAGGGTAATCAACTGGTTATTTTTGATATAAAAAATATCTCACGAGGATGCGTTGTCAAAAACGAGTGCGCAGCACGAGTTTTTTTTTTAACGCCTTACGATGCGTCCGAGTGAGATATATTTCATATGAAAATAACCAGTTGATTATTCTATTTATTATATACCTTATTATCATTTTTAATTTTTCGTTTGAAAGTCGAAATCAATACTTTGGATAGAGAAAAGAAATCAGGGACATAGTGCGGATGAATACATAACTTAAAAGAACAAAACGAGACTTCACAAAACTGATGAAGTCGCCATTTTACAATTAACAATATCTATAAGTGCTTAATGAAAAAAAAGTAGTTCCTGAATTACGGCAGGAAGTGGAAGTGAAAGTTGATATCGTCACTAGTGATGATATCAAAATTTATTACACTGGGAAATTCCAGGATTTCACTGCTAGGTATATGATGAATTAAGGTATTGCCATCCTAACGCTTCTGGTGCAACATCGAATCAAACTTCTTATTGGTTGATAGATATAGAGGATATTTGTTTTTTTTCGGTGAAAATATTTTCACTCGTGGCTGCGCCACTCGTGAAAATATTACCGATGGTGTCCACTCGATGAAATAAATTTCGATCTTTCACCGAAAAAAACAAATATTCTATTTATTTCATGCTTTTAACCCTTTCTGGGAGGAGCTTTATCAAAATTCAGTACAGTCCTTTTCCCTTATTCCCCGAGGCGTACCCCTCTCGCATAGCAACGTTACGTCAAGCGCGAGAAATATAAGGTATATGACGTCATATTTCCCATCTAGTTGTTAGGCACGCGCAATTTACCTAGGCAACAAGAACGTGAAAATCGGTATTTTCACTGGTGGTACCAGTGTAAGATCGAAAAATATTTTCACTGCTATTTCTCGATATCCTACCGGAAGGCATGAAATAAATGGATTTATACTGATATAATATTTATGGACATTTCTAACCGACCATAAATTCCTTTGATGTCCATCTTGAAATTATCTGTTGATGCTTTCTTTAGTTTCCTGAAAAGGGAGGTAACTATTATCTCCTTTTTGTGATGAGAATATAGTAGTTGTAGATTTATAAATGATAATTATTAGAAGGGAAAAAAGGAAAAAGTGGCTCGATGAAAGTAGTTCAATAATAGTCATGTTTAATTTTAGCTAATTTTATAGGATAATATTAGAGTGAAAATAGCTGATTTCCATTGGAGGATACTACCTTAACCCATTACCAAACGACAATATTTTAGGCTTGTCCAAATCGAAAGCATTTGCAGACGACAAAATAAAAGTGACTGACATTTGAAATTTGTTTTGTGAAGGGTAGAAAACATTGTGGGAAAAGGAGAAAATGCTGGTAACCAGCATTTTCTCCTTTTCCCACAATGTTTTCTGAAGGCTTCTTTCTCAGGGGCGTCAAAAGTAGGGATTGTGTGGTAATGGGTTAAATAAGTTTCATATTCAAGGAAGTGTTTTTCGTAAGATAGAAAACATCCTGAGAAAAACAGGAAATACAAATTACAATTATCGGATGGACGGACAGACAGACAGACAGACAGACAGACGCATCATTAAATAAAGCAGGTGAAATCCAGGGCAATTCAGGTAAACGTATTTTTTTTCTACCTACTAATTTGACCATTGTACAAAGAAAATAAACTCGCGAAAATGAAAAATACCTGAGACAAAAACTTTCACTAGAACAAGAAAAAATAAAACATTTCTAAGCGCCATCTTGAATCATCGCATGGCCTCTTATCTTTTTTCCCTTGGTCACAAAGTTTATCATGAAAAGAATCGTACATCGTCCGTTTACTTCAAAAACATCGCAACTACAGCATGAAACAAGCTGTAGTAAAGAGGCTTTTGAAGTAAACCGGTAACATATATAATATTGTAATAGTTTCGGCCTGTGTCTAGATTTGAAACAAGTTCACGTAAACCCCTCTATTATATAATTTCACGTTTTAATGACCCCGAGAAAGAGGCATTACGAAAACATTGTAGGAAAAGGAGAAAATGCTGGAAACTACCATTTTCTGCCTTTCCCCACATTGTTTTCTCCATTTCTCAATTTTCAAAAGCAAATTCAATCATTTTAGCGACATTTGATCTCTCATCTGTTCGGACTTCCGATTCGGCAAATTTGTCTCCGAAGATTTATGCATTATCCCCCACTAGATAGCATTCTACAAATACACATCTATCTAATTTGGGCATTCTGGGCACAGAATCGCTCTACTTTTCTACGCAACAACCGTAACTTTTAATTTCAAACTAAAAAAATAAACGTGTACTCATTAAAACGATACCTGGTGCGATTCATTCAGTTATAATCAGCAGGTTAGAGAAATTTGGAGCTAAAACAGGCCTGATTTCCCCTCAGACGTATTTCTCCTTTTCCCACAATGTTTTTTTCCCTGTCAATAAACAATTGCACAGTTTGAGTCACATTGAAATTGTCGTCTGCAAATGCTTTCAAGTTGGACAAGGCTAAAACTTTGTCGTCTGGTAAAGAGTTAATTAATTTTGTCGTCTGCTATTGCTTTCAATTCTAGGCATAATAAGCTAAATAAAGCATTCAAATCGACAGTAAAATCCTTATAATGCTATTTCCAACTTATTTTTTGGAGAAAAGTTTCTCCACATCGGACAGTAAAGATCAAGATCAGATTGCATGTTCTGTGCAGTCTGATCTCAAGTGATCTACAATGTCCGCAAAAGGTCAGCGAGTCGCGGTAAATAGCCCAATGGTTAAAGTCCGCAAAAGATCAGCGAGTCGCGGTAAATAGCCCAATGGTTAAAGCCCAATGGTTAAAACTATGTCGTTTGGGGTAAAAAAGACATAATCTCCCGCTAGATGGCATTCTACAAATACTCATCTATCTAATTTGGGCATTCTGGTTACAGAACCGGACTACTTTTCTACGCGACAACCATTACTTTGAATTTCAAACCAAAACAAACATTTATTCAATAAAACGTTGCCGGATGCGATTCATTCTGCTATGATCAGCTGTTTAGAGAAATCTAAGGTCAAAAAAGGCCCGATTTAAACGTATTGATGAAAGCCATTTTCTCCATTGCTACTTTATAGGGCGTACTACTACATTCTCCCCAATATTGGGGAGAGTGATCAGTCATATCAGACAGATCGAAACTTCGAAGAATATGACATGCTCAGACAACGGAGTGAAAAGTTGAAAATCACGTACCTGGTTCCCCGCAACCTCTTGCGTTGCACAAAGTTGAATCACAGCACAGTGTACAGTATTGTTCGTACCACATCTCTAAATAAAACATTGAAAGATTTCCATGGTAAAACAATCCACAGTTTTCAGTTCGATCCTGAAGAAGGAACCTTTTTTAACCCTTTGGCTGCTAAGAGCGACTCACTGACCTTTTGCGGAATGTGTAGATCAAGATCAGACTGCACAGAACGTGCAGTCTGATCTTGAATCTACACTTTCCGATGGGAAGATATCTTTCTGCAAAACTGAGTACCCTTGAAAGAGGAAAATTTGGGTTTTTACACTCAGTTTGAAATTTTGATGTTTGTTATTTAGCAGGATAAGGGTTGAAATATTGTGGATAGAGGAGAAAATCCTATAACCTTCATTTTCTCCTTTTCCAACAAAGTTTTGTTACCTTTCAATGACAAATCTCCTCATTTAGCGATATGCAAGTTGTCGTCTGCAATTGCTTTCAAATTTTACGCTTCTAAAATACTGTCGCTTGGTAAAGAATTAATTAATGTATTATGAGGTTCTGAAGAACTGAAACGGTAGTTTTTCCGAAACAGACCTTTTGTGTTCACAAATAGTCTCAATATATTTATTTTACATCGATTGAGAAACAAGCTCTTACAACTTATACCAATCGCTTTTGACTCTGCTTCCTTAGAACTACACCAGTACTCGCGCCGAAAGTGTGGGCCAATGAAAAATACCAAGGTTGAAACCCTCTCCCTGGTATCGAACTCCGGATGTTATGGTTACGAGGCGGACGCTCTGCCTCACCACCATGGACACCACCATCTTCACAAGCCAAGCATGATGATTCACTACGCTACTCTACCCTTGGCGGATCGAGCTTGATTTTTACATTCACCCGATACGCTTTTTCATTGGATGCAGCCAGCTCTAATTGCAACGAATAAATCGCTTGGAGCATTTCATCGTTGATAGAAATAGAATAAGGTCGCGACCTTTCGAATAGAAGGTAAACATGGAAACCCACGTGGATGTCTGCTTATCGCTTCATGTTGAATAATTGTATTCGTAAGCGTTTTGTAAAACGATATTTCACTGGCTTTCAGAAATATGATGTAAAAGGGGGTAAAAACCAGCATCCATTTGAGGGCGCATTGCAGGAATCTCGATATCGGGCTCAATCAGCCAAGGTAAGATCCACGTAGTGATCGTAACCTTGGCTCGCGAAGATTGGACACCACACCAAACAAAAACAATTCGAACCATATTCTGTCAAATGGGGGGATTGTTCATGCATTTGTAAAAAAGTATCGACCAAGTTCAGCTTGCGCTGTTCGCGCAGGCTGACATGAACCGAATCGTTTTGCGTTTGGTAAATTTAGAGCATATTCAAGAACCAGTCTAGGACGTTAACTGTCTCTAAGATGTTTTGCTTAAACATGCTTAAATTGGTAGAACTTTTGAACTTTACAAACAATATAACTCTTAATGGAATTGGTATATTCTACAAAATAGCTAACATAAAAAGAATAATTGAACGAAATAATGTTGGGAATTAAAAAAAAATCCCAATAGTAACACTATTTCCGCATTTTAATTTAATTTTGATTGTTTTTTTTTTTTCTCAAATTCTTTTTATTGTTGATATTTTTTATATTGTTGTTATATTTCAATAGTCATTGTTAAGTAAAAATATATCTGTAACGATGAACCGTATGTGTTCAAGTTCAAATGATAATAAAATATTCTGTATTCTTAATATTGGTTATTTGCACTCGTTATCTATGTACGGACTAACACAAAGCAAACGGACGGATAGACGAACGAACAGACAGACAGACAGAAAGCGAGACCGATTGACAGACAGACAGACAGAGAAACAGCGAGAGACTGAGCGTGGAAAACAGTGTTGAGAGAAAGATAAAATGAGGGACAGAGAGTAAGAAAAAAAGAGTTCGTAAGGCAGTAGATAGAGGGTGAGACACAAAGAGAGAAAGAGAAACAATAGAGATACACAAAATTAAATGGAGAGAGGTGAAGAAAGACAGAAAAGAGAGATAGAAATAAAGAAAAGGAGAAGAGATAGAGTGTGTGAGATGTCAGAAATGAGGGCGAATACACTATTTCAGACCGTTCAGGCTAAGGGTTATGATCATAAAGAAGACGTTGAGGCCAAAGAGTTATCGGTGAAACAACAGGGGCATAGCTTTATCGTTGGAAGGTACATTCAATTAAGTTAGGTTCTAATTTGAAGGAAGCAGAATAAACAAGCTAACTGACTGGGGCTAAATTAAGGGTGAGGGCATAGTTGTAAATACTGAGGATAATTATATCTGTCCAACTCATAGACGATATTACCCACCATGGATACAGGAATATGGCTTTGGTTTGAAATAATAGAAGGGACATTGTTACAAGATTGGAAGGAACATCAAACTGAGAATGTCTTTCACCGTCTGAGAGGAAGCACAAGGAACCAAGACAACATCTTTCCGACTGGCGTTGCAGGCTAACAGGTAGGGAGTAAAATCTCTGGAAGGACACAGGCTTATATAGCTTACTGATACATCTCACCAAGGCTACCATCTCGATTCCTAAAATTACATAACGCAAGCTGTTGCAGTTACCAATGTACATCTTCGGACTGTGGGTACATCAAGAAGGCAAGGGAATTGAAAACGGGTGAATTTTAAGACAGAACACAGCTTCAGGGCCTTATGCTGTATCCGAGGGACTCATAGACTGGGGGTGTTCAGTTGTTAACTTGGGTTCAATGCGCTGACTAATGCTTTAAGACTGGAAGACAAGTTAAATTTGGAATTCTCTCTGAAATTACTCTTACAGATTTTAAGTACATTGCAGGAAAAAATTGTATGGGCAAACTCTGCAATCAATACCACGAGAGTGAAGCAGTGGTTTAGGGCCTGGGTGTACATTCAAATGAGTATAGAACAATTTCAAAGTCTACGAGGATATGAAATAGATTGGGGAAACATTCCACGAACTGAGGATACAATCTCAGGGCCCAATATGCTTGCAACGGCCTGCTGGTTGGCTTTAGGCGCTGTGGGTGTGAAATCGCCGACTGGGGGTACTGGCTTAAGAACTTGTGCAGTCAAAGAAAGGTAGAAATACAGTTTTAGGGCCTAATGACAAGCAATTTCAAGCAGTTACAGCTAAAGGTGTAAACTCAAACAAAAAGAAATATTTCTCGGACTAAATGTCCAACACTTCGACTTAAAGGTGGCCCTTCAGAATTTGCGACAAAAATACAAAAATATCATCCTTATACTCCCAAAGCCTTAAAATTGTCATTCATAAAACCCCAGTAGTCGAAAACCATCCGACGACACGAGAAATTAGAGATTTACTACGGCCCAGGTTGACCCAACGGGAGACACGTTCTATTTTTAGATGATCAATTCGCTCCTTTACATACAAGAACACACAGAGGAAGTTTCAAACATAGCGTCCGAAGAAGACATTATGGAAAATAATTATTACACGTTTGTTGTGTAATGGAATTTAAGCGTTATGAGTCACGTGCCAGTCACTTGACATTCCCACAATGCTTTATTGATTTTTGGCGCGAAATCTAAAAATACCTTAAGAGGCTACGTAGCCTTTTAAGGGAATACCATCAAAATTTTTTTTTTGTAGTTTTATGAATCTTTATTATTGATAATTTGTATTATTTCTTCATATGGATTTCTGTGATATATATATTTTTTAATTTGGTGAGATGTACAAATTCTAAATACCCACCTTTAAGGTAAATCGAACAAACTGAAGGGGGTAGCGCATGTCATATCCTTCAATTGAAAAAAAAATCAAATTTCTAGACATTTGCATTTCACAGACCGACGATACATCTTACAGAAACACACATACAAGGGACCAAAAATGGTTAGAAGTGGTTAATCATATCGAATAATTTCCAGAGGTTAGTTTTATCTCAGTGACTAACAGTAAACCTGAATGAAGTACAGAAACAAGGAACTGCTTGATTCTCAAGCGTTTGTCGACTCGGATCAAAGAAAGCAGCAAGTGCCAATGGGAACAATATTGTGCGAAGTACTGGTAAAAGAAGGCTCTGATCTCCCTCTAAACAGCTTATAACTTTTTTTTAATTGAAACGAAAACTGTCCAGAAAATATCGATCCTCTTGCAATTAACTTCTGCAAATTCTAAACAAGTGGCTATCAAAATCTAGTGCTCACAAATTTCGTTTTCTCGTGTTTGTAACAAACAGTTACAATGTCTTTTTGTACATAACAAGCCTGCGGACTAAGGATACATTTGCTTAGACTGAGGATATGATCTACAGAATTGATGACGATTATTGCGACAGGTTTTAATCTTATCTCAGCACTCATAATTCTTTCGACGAGGCTATGTGAGAAAGGCTACCAGTGTCAATGGAAACAATATTGTGCGAAGTACTGGTAAAAAGTTATCCCCCTGGCCTCCACCTCCCCTTACAGCCAGCCCTTTAAATCACCATCTTTTATAACAACGTGGATATCTCATTTAACGGATACTTCAGTCAATGCAAGTTACACTTATTAAACCCAACACATGCCTATTATAATCTAACACTAGCTTTTCTTTCAGTAGCTTCACATATTTATCAATTTCTTCACCCACAATACAATCTTTCCACTATAAAGTAAGTATGTCAACATCACAACCTTTCTCAAACTCACTTCCTCTGGTGAAATTAAAATCCGCGGATTAAGGATGCATTTGCTTAGACCGAGAATATGATCTATAGAATTGATGACGATCATTGCGACAGGTTTTAAACTTCTCAGCACTCATAATTCTTTCGACGAGGCTATGTGAGAAAGGCTGCCAGTGTCAATGGAAACAATATTGTGCGAAGTACTGGTAAAAAGTTATTCCCCTGGCCTCCACCTCCCCTTACAGCCAGCCCTTTAAATCACCATCTTTTATAACAACATGGATATCTCATTCTAATGGGTCCTTCATTCAATGCAGGTAACACTTATTAAACCCAACCGAGCCTATTATAATTCAGCACTAGCTTTTCTGTCATTACCCTTACACATTTATCAATTTCTTCATCCATAATACAATCTTTCCACTATAAAGTAAAAATGTCAAAATCAAAACCTTTCTCAAACACCCTTCCTCGGATAAAATTAAAATCTGCTGCCTAAGAATACATATGCTTAGACTGAGAATATGCTCTATAGAATTGATGTCGATTATTGCAACAGGATTTAATCTTATCTCGGCACTCATAATGTTTTCGAAGAGGATATGTGAGAAAGGCTGCCAGTGTCAATGGGAACAATATTGTGCGAAGTACTTGTAAAAAGTTACCCCTGGCCTCCACCTCCCCTTACAGCCAGCCCTTTAAATCACCATCTTTTATAACAACATGGATATCTCATTCTAATGGATCCTTCGTGCAATGCAGGTAACACTTATTAAACCCAACACATGCCTATTATAATCTAGCGCGAGCTTTTCTGTCATTACCCTTACACATTTATCAATTTCTTCATCCACAATACAATCTTTCCACTATAAAGTAAAATGTCAAAATCAAAACCTTTCTCAAACACCCTTCCTCAGGTGAAAGTAAAATATGCAGACTAAGGATACATTTGCTTAGACTGAGAATATTCTCTATAGAATTAAAGACGATTACTGCGACAGGATTTAATCTGATCTCAGCACTCATAATTCTTTCGAGAAGGCTGTGAGAAAGGCTGCCAGTGTCAATGGGAACAATATTGTGCGAAGTACCGGTAAAACGTTATCCCCCTGGCCTCCACCTCCCCTTACAGCCGGCCCTTTAAATCACCATCTTTTATAACAACATGGATACATTATTGAATGGATCCTTCATGCAATGCAGGTAACACTTATTAAACCCAAAACATACCTATTACAATCTAGCACTAGCTTTTCTGTCATTACCCTTACACATTTATCAATTTCTTCATCCACAATACAGTCTTTCTACTATAAAGTAAAAATGTTGAAAATCAAAACCTTTCTCAAATACCCTTCCTCGGATGATAGTAAAATCTGCGGACTAAGGATACATTTGCTTAGACTGAAAATATGCTCTATAGAATTGATGACGATTATTGCGACAGGATTTAATCTTATCTCAGCACTCATAATTCTTTCGACGAGGCTATGTGAGAAAGGCTGCCAGTGTCAATGGGAACAATATTGTGCGAAGTGCTGGTATATTTCCCTCAATCCGTACCTGTGCATCATTTTTTCTTCACAAAATTTTAACACTTGTTCTTGCACATGTATAGCAACTCTTCACGATTAAAGTAAACATGTCAAAATCAAAATAGACTCCCCTCTCTCTTTCTCAGATCGTATTTCCCAGTTGCTTGGTCGGTAAAGTACATGGCTTAAGACATAAACAGTCACTGGTTCGGTCCCAAAACTGTACCAATTTCTGTCCGAGGTTCGATGATATTCATTGTTGCAGGAATTATTCTTTGCTTAATGACGATCATTCTATCGACTAAAGCTATTTTGTAAAGCAGTCAGTGGTTTGGAAAGACCGTTACAAGAGCACTGGCCGCGCCATTTACCAGACATCAAGTTAAAACAACACAAAAAAACACCGCAAAACCGACACAGCTTGGATAGATGCAAATGACTCTCTGATATACCTTATATGACTGAAATCTAATCTGTCTTAAAACACAGAAGACTAAAAGCAATAAAGCAAAATTCAAATTTTACCAAAGTCCCATTAATTTTCCCTGGCCTCCACCTCACCTTTCATTAGCCTTACAAATTTATCAATTTCTTCATCCACAATACAATCTTTCCACTATGAAGTAAAAATGTCGAACTCGAAACCTTTCTTAAACTCCCTCCCTCCCACACTCACTGCCACTGTGTTGTTGTCTCTCGATTTTCATATCTATAGAAATCCACAGGCACCATTAGTTACATTCAAGTAATGTTCAAGTCGGCGTTAAAACACCAAGAAAACAAACACATCTATCATCACTTATAAATCCGGTATCGGGACTACCACGGTCACTACCAACTCAACCATCGAAACAACCATCACCATTATTGTAATCATCAACATTGTAATTACGATATGATTCATTCATTTCTCAACCTTTATCATTATTTCGACGATTCTTATGTTGGAAAGTAGTCAGTACCTTGGAAAGAATATTGTGCGTAATACTGGTAAAAGTAATTCCAGGAGAGGATAAGTTCACGGGCCGCCGCAATGTAAACTGAAATAATATTGTAAACGACGTTTTAACACTCTTCAATCAATACTGCATACTTATAGCATTGAGGCTCTTTCGTTCATTTTTATGACTTATTTTCAATAGATAGTTGCTTTAGATCACAAAATCGCAACCTTGGATTTTGCGGCATTCATTAGGTAAATAGCTGAGGTTGATATGGAATTCAAATTGGTCGTATGTAGAAATGTACAGGGTAATTACATAATCTTGTAAGATCTTGCCAGGATGTCTCAAATGTGCTAGTAACGCCATAACATTTCATTCTAAAATATTCGAAGGATAATATAGTTAGATTACACTCAAAATTACGGACTGAAGGAGAATCATATCGAATGAGAAACGATTAATCATGCAGACTGAGGAAGATATGAAGAAAGAAAGCTAATTTATTGTAGGAAGTACATTTTTTGGAGGAAAAGGATGGACATCGTGGTCAGAGAAAACAGTCTTTATAGATAGATAGATGGATAGATAAAATAAAATAAAAGGGAAAAAAGCGAAAGAGATTGATAGGATGGAGAGACTAGAGTAAAGTTTGCAGGGAGGAAAGAGAAAGAAAGACAGACAGAGAGAACGTAACAGAATAGGGAGTGATAGGAAAATGCGACAGAAGATGGTGGAATAGCGGAAGAGACAGAAAGCAGCAGAAATAGAGAGACTGTGTAAAAAAAGGCAGTGAGATAAAGGTAGAAAGAGGAGAGAAATAAAAGAAGAGAAGGAAGAGAAATGGGAAGGGATAGAGAGTGATACACAGAACGAGAAAAAGACAGAAAGCGAGACAGACAGACAGACAGAGAAACAGCGAGAGACTGAGCGTGGAAAACAGTGTTGAGAGAAAGATAAAATGAGGGACAGAGAGTAAGAAAAAAAGTTCGGAAGGCTGTAGATAGAGGGTGAGAGACAAAGAGAGAAAGAGAAACAATAGAGATACACAAAATTAAATGGAGAGAGGTAAAGAGAGAGGTGAAGAAAGACAGAAATTGCAAAAAGAGAGACAGAAATAAAGAAAAGGAGAAGAGATAGAATGTTTGAGATGACAGAAATAAGGGCGAATACACTATTTCAGGCCGTTCAGGCTAAGGGTTATGATCATAAAGAAGACGTTGAGGCCAAAGAGTTATCGGTGAAAGAACAGGGGCATAGCTTTATCGTTGGAAGGTACATTCAATTAACTTAGGTTTTAATTTGAAGGAAGCAGAATAAACAAGCTAACTGACTGGGGCTAAATTAAGGGTGAGGGCATAGTTGTAAATACTGAGGATAATTATATCTGTCCAATTCATAGACGATATTATCCACCATGGATACAGGAATATGGCTTTGGTTTGAAATAATAGAAGGGACATTGTTACAAGATTGGAAGGAACATCAAACTGAGAATGTCTTTCACCGTCTGAGAGGAAGCACAAGGAACCAAGACAACATCTTTCCGACTGGCGTTGCAGGCTAACAGGTAGGGAGTAGAATCTCTGGAAGGACACAGGCTTATATAGCTTACTGATACATCTCACCAAGGCTACCATCTCGATTCCTAAAATTACATAACGCAAGCTGTTGCAGTAACCAATGGACATCTTCGGACTGTGGGTACATCAAGAAGGCAAGGGAATTGAAAACGGGTGAATTTTAAGACAGAACACAGCTTCAGGGCCTTATGGTGTATCCGAGGGACTCATAGACTGGGGGTGTTCAGTTGTTAACTTGGGTTCAATGCGCTGACTAATGCTTTAAGACTGGAAGACAAGTTAAATTTGGGATTCTCTCTGAAATTACTCTTACAGATTTTAAGTACATGTCAGGAAAAAATTGTATGGGCAAACTCTGCAATCAATACCAAGAGAGTGAGGCAGTGGTTTAGGTCCTGGATGTACATTCAAATGAGTATAGAACAATTTCAAAGTCTACGAGGATATGAAATAGATTGGGGAAACATTCCACGAACTGAGGATACAATCTCAGGGCCCAATATGCTTGCAACGGCCTGCTGGTTGGTTTTAGGCGCTGTGGGTATGAAATAGCCGACTGGGGGTACTGGCTTTAGAACTTGTGCAGTCAAAGAAAGGTAGAAATACAGTTTTCGGGCCTATTGACAAGCAATTTCAAGCAGTTACAGCTAAAGGTGTAAACTCAAACAAAAAGAAATATTTCTCGGACTAAATGTACAACACTTCGACTAAAGGTGAATCGAACAAACTGAAGGGGGTAACGCATGTCATTTCCTTAAATTGAAAATAAAAACAAATTTCCAGACATTTGCATTTCACAGACCGACGATACATCTTACAGAAACACACATACAAGGGACCAAAAAGGGTTAGAAGTGGTTAATCATATCGAATAATTTCCAGAGGTTAGTTTTATCTCAGTGACTAACAGTAAACCTGAATGAAGTACAGAAACAAGGAACTGCTTGATTCTCAAGCGTTTGTCGACTCGGATTAAAGAAAGCAGCAAGTGCCAATGGGAACAATATTGTGCGAAGTACTGGTAAAAGAAGGCTCTGATCTCCCTCTAAATAGCTTTTAACTCTTTTTAATTGAAACGAAAACTGTCCAGAAAATATCGATCCTCTTGAAATTAACTTCTGCAAATTCTAAACAAGTGGCTATCAAAATCTAGTGCTCACAAATTTCGTTTTCTCCATCATTGTTTCTTACAAACAGTTACAATGTCTTTTTGTACATAACAAGCCTCCAGGAATAAATAAATACAGACTGGATATGTATCTCCCCAGGTGAAATTAAAATCTGCAGACTAAGGATACATTTGCTTAGACTGAGAATATACTCTATAGAATTGAAGACGATTATTGCGACAGGATTACATCTCATCTCAGCACTTATAATTCTTTCCACGAGGCTATGTGAGAAAGGCTGCCAGTGTCAATGGGAACAATATTGTGCGAAGTACTGGTAAAAAGTTATCCCCCTGGCCTCCACCTCCACTTACAGCCAGCCCTTTAAATCACCATCTTTTATAACAACATGGATATCTCATTTTAATGGATCCTTCAGTCAATGCAGAAAACACTTTTTAAACCCAACACATGCCTATAACAATCTTACTCTAGTTTTTCTGTCATTAGCTTCACACATTTATCAATTTCTTCATCCACAATACAATCTTTCCACTATAAAGTAAAAATGTCAAAATCAAATCCTTTCTCAAACACCCTTCCCCGGGCGAAAGTAAAATCTGCGGACTAAGCATACATTTGCTTAGACTGGGAATATGCTCTATAGAATTGATGACGATTATTGCGACAGGATTTAAACTTCTCAGCACTCATAATTGTTTCGACGAGGCTATGTGAGAAAGGCTGCCAGTGTCAATAGAAACAATATTGTGCGAAGTACTGGTAAAAAGTTATCCCCCTGGCCTCCACCTCCCCTTACAGCCAGCCCTTTAAATCACCATCTTTTATAACAACATGGATATCTCATTTAACGGATCCTTCAGTCAATGCAAGTTACACTTATTAAACCCAACACATGCCTATTATAATCTAACACTAGCTTTTCTTTCAGTAGCTTCACACATTTATCAATTTCTTCATCCACAATACAATCTTTCCACTATAAAGTAAGTATGTCAACATCACAACCTTTCTCAAACTCACTTCCTCTGGTGAAATTAAAATCCGCGGATTAAGGATGCATTTGCTTAGACCGAGAATATGATCTATAGAATTGATGACGATCATTGCGACAGGTTTTAAACTTCTCAGCACTCATAATTCTTTCGACGAGGCTATGTGAGAAAGGCTGCCAGTGTCAATGGAAACATTATTGTGCGAAGTACTGGTAAAAAGTTGTTCCCCTGGCCTCCACCTCCCCTTACAGTCAGCCCTTTAAATCACCATCTTTTATAACAACATGGATATCTTATTCTAATGGATCCTTCATTCAATGCAGGTAACACTTATTAAACCCAACCGAGCCTATTATGATCTAGTACTAGCTTTTCTGTCATTACACTTACACATTTATCAATTTCTTCATCCACAATACAATCTTTCCACAATAAAGTAAAAATGTCAAAATCAAAACCTTTCTGAAACACCCTTCCTCGGATAAAATTAAAATCTGCTGACTAAGAATACATTTGCTTAGACTGAGAATATGCTCTATAGAATTGATTTCGATTATTGCGACAGGATTTAATCTTATCTCAGCACTCATAATGTTTTCGACGAGGATATGTGAGAAAGGCTGCCAGTGTCAATGGAAACAATATTGTGCGAAGTACTGGTAAAAAGTTATTCCCCTGGCCTCCACCTCCCCTTACAGCCAGCCCTTTAAATCACCATCTTTTATAACAACATGGATATCTTATTCTAATGGATCCTTCATTCAATGCAGGCAACACTTATTAAACCCAACCGAGCCTATTATAATCTAGCACTAGCTTTTCCGTCATTACCCTTACACATTTATCAATTTCTTCATCCACAATACAATCTTTCCACTATAAAGTAAATATGTCAACATCACAACCTTTCTCAAACTCACTCCCTCTGGTGAAATTAAAATCCGCGGACTATGGATACATTTGCTTAGACCGAGAATATGATCTATAGAATTGATGACGATCATTGCGACAGGTTTTAAACTTCTCAGCACTCATAATTCTTTCGACGAAGCTATGTGAGAAAGGCTGCCAGTGTCAATGGAAACAATATTGTGCGAAGTACTGGTAAAAAGTTATTCCCCTGGCCTCCACCTCCCCTTACAGCCAGCCCTTTAAATCACCATCTTTTATAACAACATGGATATCTCATTTAATGGATCCTTCATTCAATGCAGGTAACACTGATTAAACCCATCCGAGCCTATTATAATCTAGCACTAGCTTTTCTGTCATTACTCTTACACATTTATCAATTTCTTCATCCACAATAGAATCTTTCCACTAGAAAGTAAAAATGTCAAAATCAAAACCTTTCTCAAACACCCTTCCTCGGATGAAATTAAAATCTGCTGACTAAGAATATATTTGCTTAGAGTGAGAATATGCTCTATGGAATTGAAGACGATTATTGCGACAGGATTTAATCTTATATCAGCACTCATAATTTTTTCGACGAAGCTATGTGAGAAAGGCTGCCAGTGTCAATGGGAACAATATTGTGCGAAGTACTGGTAAAAAGTTACCCCTGGCCTCCACCTCCCCTTACAGCCAGCCCTTTAAATCACCATCTTTTATAACAACATGGATATCTCATTCTAATGGATCCTTCATTCAATGCAGAAAACACTTTATAAACCCAACACATGCCTATAACAATCTTACTCTAGTTTTTCTGTCATTAGCTTCACACATTTATCTATTTCTTCATCCACGATACAATCTTTCCACTATAAAGTAAAAATGTCAAAATCAAATCCTTTCTCAAACACCCTTCCTAGGGTGAAAGTAAAAATCTGCGGACTAAGCATACATTTGCTTAGAGTGGGAATATGCTGTATAGAATTGATGACAATTATTGGGACAGGATTTAAACCTCTCAACACGCATAATTCTTTCGACGAGGCTATGTGAGAAAGGCTGCCAGTGTCAATGGAAACAATATTGTGCGAAGTACTGGTAAAAAGTTATCCCCCTGGCCTCCACCTCCCCTTACAGCCAGCCCTTTAAATCACCATCTTTTATAACAACATGGATATCTCATTTAACGGATCCTTCAGTCAATGCAAGTTACACTTATTAAACCCAACACATGCCTATTATAATCTAACACTAGGTTTTCTTTCAGTAGCTTCACACATTTATCAATTTCTTCATCCACAATACAATCTTTCCACTATAAAGTAAATATGTCAACATCACAACCTTTCTCAAACTAACTCCCTCTGGTGAAATTAAAATCCGCGGACTAAGGATACATTTGCTTAGACCGAGAATATGATCTATAGAATTGATGACGATCATTGCGACAGGTTTTAAACTTCTCAGCACTCACAATTCTTTCGACGAGGCTATGTGATAAAGGCTGCCAGTGTCAATCGAAACAATATTGTGCGAAGTACTGGTAAAAAGTTACCCCTAGCCTCCACCTCCCCTTACAGCCAGCCCTTTAAATCACCATCTTTTATAACAATCAAATCCTTTCTCAAACACCCTTCCTTGGGTGAAAGTAAAATCTGCGGACTAAGCATACATTTGGTTAGACTGGGAATATGCTCTATAGAACTGATGACGATTATTGCGACAGGATTTAAACCTCTCAGCACTCATAATTCTTTCGACGAGGATATGTGAGAAAGGCTGCCAGTGTCAATGGGAACAATATTGTGCGAAGTACTGGTAAAAAGTTACCCCTGGCCTCCACCTCCCCTTACAGCCAGCCCTTTAAATCACCATCTTTTATAACAACATGGATATCTCATTCTTATGGATCCTTCATTCAATGCAGATAACACTTATTAAACCCAACACATGCCTTTTATAATCTAGCGCGAGCTTTTCTGTCATTACCCTTACACATTTATCAATTTCTTCATGCACAATACAATCTTTCCACTATAAAGTAAAATGTCAAAATCAAAACCTTTCTCAAACAAAACCCTTCCTCAGGTGAAAGTAAAATATGCAGATAAAGGATACATTTGCTTAGACTGAGAATATGCTCTATAGAATTGAAGACGATTACTGCGACAGGATTTAATCTGATCTCAGCACTCATAATTCTTTCGACGAGGCTGTGAGAAAGGCTGCCAGTGTCAATGGGAACAATATTGTGCGAAGTACTGGTAAAAAGTTATCCCCCTGGCCTCCACCTCCCCTTACAGCCAGCCCTTTAAATCACCATCTTTTATAACAACATGGATACATTATTGAATGGATCCTTCATGCGATGCAGGTAACACTTATTAAACCCAAAACATGCCTATTATAATCTAGCACTAGCTTTTCTGTCATTACCCTTACACATTTATCAATTTCTTCATCCACAATACAGTCTTTCTACTATAAAGTAAAAATGTTGAAAATCAAAAACCTTTCTCAAATACCCTTCCTTGGATGATAGTGAAATCTGCGGACTAAGGATACATTTGCTTAGACTGAAAATATGCTCTATAGAATTGATGACGATTATTGCGACAGGATTTAATCTCATCTCAGCACTCATAATTGTTTCGACGAGGCTATGTGAGAAAGGCTGCCAGTGTCAATGGGAACAATATTGTGCGAAGTGCTGGTATATTTCCTTGAATCCATACCTGTGCATCATTTTTTCTTCACAAAATTTTAAAACTTGTTCTTGCACATGTATAGCAACTCTTCACGATTAAAGTAAACATGCCAAAATCAAAATAGATTCCCCTCTCTCTTTCTCAGATCGTATTTCCCAGTTGCTTGGTCGGTAAAGTACATGGCTTAAGACATAAACAGTCATTGGTTCGATCCCAAACCTGTACCAATTTCTGTCCGAGGTTCGATGATATTCATTGTTGCAGGAATTATTCTTTGCTTAATGACGATCATTCTATCGACTAAAGCTATTTTGTAAAGCAGTCAGTGGTTTGGAAAGACCGTTACGAGAGCACTGGCCGCGCCATGTACCAGACATCAAGTTAAAACAACACAAAAAAAACCCATCGCAAAACCGACACAGCGTGGATGGATGCAAATGACTCCCTGATATATCTTATATAACTGAAATCTAATCTGTCCTAAAACACAGAAGACTCAAAGCAATAAAGCAAAATTCAAATTTTACCAAAGTCCCATTAATTTTCCCTGGCCTCCACCTCACCTTTCATTAGCCTTACAAATTTATCAATTTCTTCATCCACAATACAATCTTTCCACTATAAAGTAAAAATGTCGAACTCAAAACCTTTCTTAAACTCCCTCGCTCCCACACTCACTACCACTGTGTTGTTGTCTCTCGATTTTCATATCTATAGAAATCCACAGGCACCATTAGTTACATTCAAGTAATGTTCAAGTCGGCGTTAAAACACCAAGAAAACAAACACATCTATCATCACTAATAAATCCGGTATCGGGACTACCACCGTCACTACCAACTCAACCATCGAAACAACCATCACCAGTTTTGTAATCATCAACATTGTAATTACGATATGATTCATTCATTTCTCAACCTTTATCATTATTTCGACGATTCTTATGTTGGAAAGTAGTCAGTACCTTGGAAAGAATATTGTGCGTAATACTGGTAAAAGTAATTCCAGGAGAGGATAAGTTCACGGGCCGCCGCAATGTAAACTGAAATAATATTGTAAACGACGTTTTAACACTCTTCAATCAATACTGAATACCTATAGCACTGAGACTCTTTCGTTCATTTTTATGACTTATTTTAAATAGATAGATGCTTTAGATCACAAAATGGGAACCTTGGCTTTTCCGGCATTCATTAGGTAAATAGCTGAGGTTGATATGGAATTCAAATTGGTCGTATGTAGAAATGTACAGGGTGATTACATAATCTTGTAAGATCTTGCCAGGATGTCTCAAAAGTGCTAGTAACGCCATAACATTTCATTCTAAAATATTCGAAGGATAATATAGTTAGATTACACTCAAAATTACGGACTGAAGGAGAATCATATCGAATGAGAAACGATTAATCATGCATACTGAGGAAGATATGAAGAAAGAAAGCTAATTTATTGTAGGAAGTACATTTTTTGGAGGAAAAGGATGGACATCGTGGTCAGAGAAAACAGTCTTTATAGATAGATAGATAGATAGATTGATAGATAAAATAAAAGGGAAAAAAGCGAAAGAGATTGATAGGATGGAGAGACTAGAGTAAAGTTTGCAGGAAGGAAAGAGAAAGAAAGACAGACAGAGAGAACGTAACAGAATAGGGAGTGATAGGAAAATGAGACAGAAGATGGTGGAATAGCGGAAGAGACAGAAAGCAGCAGAGATAGAGAGACTGTGTGAAAAAAGGCAGTGAGATACAGGTAGAAAGAGGAGAGAAATAAAAGAAGAGAAGGAAGAGAAATGGGAAGGGATAGAGAGTGATACACAGAGCGAGAAAAAGACAGACAGACAGACAGACAGAGAAACAGCGAGAGACTGAGCGTGGAAAACAGTGTTGAGAGGAAGATAAAATGAGGGACAGAGAGTAAGAAAAAAAGTTCGGAAGGCAGTAGATAGAGGGTGAGAGACAAAGAGAGAAAGAGAAACAATAGAGATACACAAAATTAAATGGAGAGAGGTGAAGATAAAGGTGTAGAAAGACAGAAATTGCAAAAAGAGAGATAGAAATAGATAAAGAAAAGGAGAAGAGATAGAGTGTTTGAGATGACAGAAATGAGGGCGAATACACTATTTCAGACCGTTCAGGCTAAGGGTTATGATCATAAAGAAGACGTTGAGGCCAAAGAGTTATCGGTGAAATAACAGGGGCATAGCTTTATCGTTGGAAGGTACATTCAATTAAGTTAGGTTCTAATTTGAAGGAAGCAGAATAAACAAACTAACTGACTGGGGCTAAATTAAGGGTGAGGGCATAGTTGTAAATACTGAGGATAATTATATCTGTCCAACTCATAGACGATATTACCCACCATGGATACAGGAATATGGCTTTGGTTTGAAATAATAGAAGGGACATTGTTATAAGATTGGAAGGAACATCAAACTGAGAATGTCTTTCACCGTCTGAGAGGAAGCACAAGGAACCAAGACAACATCTTTCCGACTGGCGTTGCAGGCTAACAGGTAGGGAGTAAAATCTCTGGATGGACACAGGCTTATATAGCTTACTGATACATCTCACCAAGGCTACCATCTCGATTCCTAAAATAACATAACGCAAGCTGTTGCAGTAACCAATGTACATCTTCGGACTGTGGGTACATCAAGAAGGCAAGGGAACTGAAAACGGGTGAATTTTAAGACAGAACAGCTTCAGGGCCTTATGGTGTATCCGAGGGACTCATAGACTGGGGGTGTTCAGTTGTTAACTTGGGTTCAATGCACTGACTAATGCTTTAAGACTGGAAGACAAGTTAAATTTGGGATTCTTTCTGAAATTACTCTTACAGATTTTAAGTACATGTCAGGAAAACATTGTATGGGCAAACTCTGCAATCAATACCACGAGAGTGAGGCAGTGGTTTAGGTCCTGGGTGTACATTCAAATGAGTATAGAACAATTTCAAAGTCTACGAGGATATGAAATAGATTGGGGAAACATTCCACGAACTGAGGATACAAATCTCAGGGCCCAATATGCTTGCAACGGCCTGCTGGTTGGTTTTAAGCGCTGTGGGTATGAAATCGCCGACTGGGGGTACTGGCTTAAGAACTTGTGCAGTCAAAGAAAGGTAGAAATACAGTTTTCGGGCCTATTGACAAGCAATTTCAAGCAGTTACAGCTAAAGGTGTAAACTCAAACAAAAAGAAATATTTCTCGGACTAAATGTACAACACTTCGACTAAAGGTGAATCGAACAAACTGAAGGGGGTAACGCATGTCATTTCCTTAAACTGAAAATAAAAACAAATTTCCAGACATTTGCATTTCACAGACCGACGATACATCTTACAGAAACACACATACAAGGGACCAAAAATGGTTAGAAGTGGTTAATCATATCGAATAATTTCCAGAGGTTTAGTTTTATCTCAGTGACTAACAGTAAACCTGAATGAAGTACAGAAACAAGGAACTGCTTGATTCTCAAGCGTTTGTCGACTCGGATCAAAGAAAGCAGCAAGTGCCAATGGGAACAATATTGTGCGAAGTACTGGTAAAAGAAGGCTCTGATCTCCCTCTAAATAGCTTATAACTCTTTTTAATTGAAACGAAAACTGTCCAGAAAATATCGATCCTCTTGAAATTAACTTCTGCAAATTCTAAACAAGTGGCTATCAAAATCTAGTGCTCACAAA
Source organism: Tridacna crocea (assembly GCA_943736015.1). NCBI lineage: Eukaryota > Metazoa > Mollusca > Bivalvia > Cardiida > Cardiidae > Tridacna > Tridacna crocea. Next base: position 17,750,331 of record OX031068.1, on the reverse strand, counting down.
TTTCGTTTTCTCCATCATTGTTCCTTACAAACAGTTACAATGTCTTTTTGTACGTAACAAGCCTCTAGGAATAAATAAATACAGACTGGATATGTATCTCCCCAGGTGAAATTAAAATCTGCAGACTAAGGATACATTTGCTTAAACTGAGAATATACTCTATAGAATTGAAGACGATTATTGCGACAGGATTACATCTCATCTCAGCACTCATAATTCTTTCCACGAGGCTATGTGAGAAAGGCTGCCAGTGTCAATGGGAACAATATTGTGCGAAGTACTGGTAAAAAGTTATCCCCCCTGGCCTCCACCTCCCCTTACAGCCAGCCCTTTAAATCACCATCTTTTATAACAACATGGACATCTCATTTTAATGGATCCTTCAGTCAATGCAGAAAACACTTTTTAAACCCAACACATGCCTTTAACAATCTAACTCTAGTCTTTGTCATTAGCTTCACACATTTATCAATTTCTTCATCCACAATACAATCTTTCCACTATAAAGTAAAAATGTCAAAATCAAATCCTTTCTCAAACACCCTACCTCGGGTGAAAGTAAAATCTGCGGACTAAGCATACATTTGCTTAGACTGGGAATATACTCTATAGAATTGATGACGATTATTGCGACAGGATTTAAATTTCTAAGCACTCATAATTTTTTCGACGAGGCTATGTGAGAAAGGCTGCCAGTGTCAATGGAAACAATATTATGCGAAGTACTGGTAAAAAGTTATCCCCCTGGCCTCCACCTCCCCTTACAGCCAGCCCTTTAAATCACCATCTCTTATAACAACATGGATATCTCATTTAACGGATCCTTCAGTCAATGCAAGTTACACTTATTAAACCCAACACATGCCTATTATAATCTAACTCTAGGTTTTCTTTCAGTAGCTTCACACATTTATCAATTTCTTCATCCACAATACAATCTTTCCACTATAAAGTAAATATGTCAACATCACAACCTTTCTCAAACTCACTCCCTCTGGTGAAATTAAAATCTGCGGACTAAGCATACATTTGCTTAGACTGGGAATATACTCTATAGAATTGATGACGATTATTGCGACAGGTTTTAAACTTCTCAGCACTCATAATTCTTTCGACGAGGCTATGTGAGAAAGGCTGCCAGTGTCAATGGAAACAATATTGTGCGAAGTACTGGTAAAAAGTTATTCCCCTGGCCTCCACCTCCCCTTACAGCCAGCCCTTTAAATCACCATCTTTTATAACAACATGGATATCTCATTTAATGGATCCTTCATTCAATGCAGGTAACACTGATTAAACCCAACCGAGCCTATTATAATCTAGCACTGGCTTTTCTGTCATTACTCTTACACATTTATCAATTTCTTCATCCACAATACAATCTTTCCAGTATAAAGTAAAAATGTCAAAATCAAAATCTTTCTCAAACACCCTTCCTCGGATGAAATTAAAATCTGCTGACTAAGAATACATTTGCTTAGAGTGAGAATATGCTCTATAGAATTGAAGACGATTATTGTGACAGGATTTAATCTTATATCAGCACTCATAATTCTTTCGACGAGGCTATGTGAGAAAGGCTGCCAGTGTCAATGGGAACAATATTGTGCGAAGTACTGGTAAAAAGTTACCCCTGGCCTCCACCTTTCCTTACAGCCAGCCCTTTAAATCACCATCTTTTATAACAACATGGATATCTCATTCTAATGGATCCTTCAATCAATGCAGAAAACACTTTATAAACCCAACACATGCCCATAACAATCTTACTCTAGTTTTTCTGTCATTAGCTTCACACATTTATCTATTTCTTCATCCACAATACAATCTTTCCACTATAAAGTAAAAATGTCAAAATCAAATCCTTTCTCAAACACCCTTCCTTGGGTGAAAGTATAATCTGCGGACTAAGCGTACATTTGCTTAGACCGAGAATATGCTCTATAGAATTGATGACAATTATTGCGACAGGATTTAAACCTCTCAGCACTCATAATTCTTTCGACGAGGCTATGTGAGAAAGGCTGCCAGTGTCAAATGAAAACAATATTGTGCGAAGTACTGGTGAAAAGTTGTCCCCCTGGCCTCCACCACCCCTTACAGCCAGCCCTTTAAATCACCATCTTTTATAACAACATGGATATCTCATTTAACGGATCCTTCAGTCAATGCAAGTTACACTTATTAAACCCAACACATGCCTATTATAATCTAACTCTAGGTTTTCTTTCAGTAGCTCCACACATTTATCAATTTCTTCATCCACAATACAATCTTTCCACTATAAAGTAAATATGTCAACATCACAACCTTTCTCAAACTCACTCCCTCTGGTGAAATTAAAATCCGCGGACTAAGGATACATTTGCTTAGACCGAGAATATGATCTATAGAATTGATGACGATCATTGCGACAGGTTTTAAACTTCTCAGCACTCGCAATTCTTTCGACGAGGCTATGTGATAAAGGCTGCCAGTGTCAATGGAAACAATATTGTGCGAAGTACTGGTAAAAAGTTACCCTTGGCCTCCACCTCCCCTTACAGCCAGCCCTTTAAATCACCATCTTTTATAACAATCAAATCCTTTCTCAAACACCCTTCCTTGGGTGAAAGTAAAATCTGCGGACTAAGCATACATTTGCTTAGACTGGGAATATGCTCTATAGAATTGATGACGATTATTGCGACAGGATTTAAACCTCTCAGCACTCATAATTCTTTCGACGAGGATATGTGAGAAAGGCTGCCAGTGTCAATGGGAACAATATTGTGCGAAGTACTGGTAAAAAGTTACCCCTGGCCTCCACCTCCCCTTACAGCCAGCCCTTTAAATCACCATCTTTTATAACAACATGGATATCTCATTCTAATGGATCCTTCATTCAATGCAGATAACACTTATTAAACCCAACACATGCCTTTTATAATCTAGCGCGAGCTTTTCTGTCATTACCCTTACACATTTATCAATTTCTTCATGCACAATACAATCTTTCCACTATAAAGTAAAATGTCAAAATCAAAACCTTTCTCAAACAACACCCTTCCTCAGGTGAAAGTAAAATATGCAGATAAAGGATACATTTGCTTAGACTGAGAATATGCTCTATAGAATTGAAGACGATTACTGCGACAGGATTTAATCTGATCTCAGCACTCATAATTCTTTCGACGAGGCTGTGAGAAAGGCTGCCAGTGTCAATGGGAACAATATTGTGCGAAGTACTGGTAAAAAGTTATCCCCCTGGCCTCCACCTCCCCTTACAGCCAGCCCTTTAAATCACCATCTTTTATAACAACATGGATACATTATTGAATGGATCCTTCATGCAATGCAGGTAACACTTATTAAACCCAAAACGTGCCTATTATAATCTAGCACTAGCTTTTCTGTCATTACCCTTACACATTTATCAATTTCTTCATCCACAATACAGTCTTTCTACTATAAAGTAAAAATGTTGAAAATCAAAAACCTTTCTCAAATACCCTTCCTTGGATGATAGTAAAATCTGCGGACTAAGGATACATTTGCTTAGACTGAAAATATGCTCTATAGAATTGATGACGATTATTGCGACAGGATTTAATCTTATCTCAGCACTCATAATTGTTTCGACGAGGCTATGCGAGAAAGGCTGCCAGTGTCAATGGGAACAATATTGTGCGAAGTGCTGGTATATTTCCTTGAATCCATACCTGTGCATCATTTTTTCTTCACAAAATTTTAACACTTGTTCTTGCACATGTATAGCAACTCTTCACGATTAAAGTAAACATGTCAAAATCAAAATAGACTCCCCTCTCTCTTTCTCAGATCGTATTTCCCAGTTGCTTGGTCGGTAAAGTACATGGCTTAAGACATAAACAGTCATGGTTCGATCCCAAAACTGTACCAATTTCTGTCCGAGGTTCGATGATATTCATTGTTGCTGGAATTATTCTTTGCTTAATGACGATCATTCTATCGACTAAAGCTATTTTGTAAAGCAGTCAGTGGTTTGGAAAGACCGTTACAAGAGCACTGGCCGCGCCATGTACCAGACATCAAGTTAAAACAACACAAAAAAAACCCATCGCAAAACCGACACAGCTTGGATAGATGCAAATGACTCCCTGATGTATCTTATATAACTGAAATCTAATCTGTCTTAAAACACAGACGACTCAAAGCAATAAAGCAAAATTCAAATTTTACCAAAGTCCCATTAATTTTCCCTGGCCTCCACCTCACCTTTCATTAGCCTTACAAATTTATCAATTTCTTCATCCACAATACAATCTTTCCACTATAAAGTAAAAATGTCAAACTCGAAACCTTTCTTAAACTCCCTCGCTCCCACACTCACTACCACTGTGTTGTTGTCTCTCGATTTTCATATCTATAGAAATCCACAGGCACCATTAGTTACATTCAAGTAATGTTCAAGTCGGCGTTAAAACACCACGAAAACAAACACATCTATCATCACTAATAAATCCGGTATCGGGACTACCACCGTCACTACCAACTCAACCATCGAGACAACCATCACCATTATTGTAATCATCAACATTGTAATTACGACATGATTCATTCATTTCTCAACCTTTATCATTATTTCGACGATTCTTATGTTGGAAAGTAGTCAGTACCTTGGAAAGAATATTGTGCGTAATACTGGTAAAAGTAATTCCAGGAGAGGATAAGTTCAAGGGCCGCCGCAATGTACACTGAAATAATATTGTAAACGACGTTTTAACACTCTTCAATCAATACTGCATACTTGTAGCATTGAGACTCTTTCGTTCATTTTTATGACTTATTTTCAATAGATAGATGTTTTAGATCACAAAATGGGAACCTTGGCTTTTCCGGCATTCATTAGGTAAATAGCTGAGGTTGATATGGAATTCAAATTGGTCGTATGTAGAAATGTACAGGGTGATTACATAATCTTGAAAGATCTTGCCAGGATGTCTCAAATGTGCTAGTAACGCCATAACATTTCATTCTAAAATATTCGAAGGATAATATAGTTAGATTACACTCAAAATTACGGACTGAAGGAGAATCATATCGAATGAGAAACGATTAATCATGCATACTGAGGAAGATATGAAGAAAGAAAGCTAATTTATTGTAGGAAGTACATTTTTTGGAGGAAAAGGATGGACATCGTGGTCAGAGAAAACAGTCTTTATAGATAGATAGATAGATAGATAAAATAAAAGGGAAAAAAGCGAAAGAGATTGATAGGATGGAGAGACTAGAGTAAAGTTTGCAGGAAGGAAAGAGAAAGAAAGACAGACAGAGAGAACGTAACAGAATAGGGAGTGATAGGAAAATGAGACAGAAGATGGTGGAATAGCGGAAGAGACAGAAAGCAGCAGAGATAGAGAGACTGTGTGAAAAAAGGCAGTGAGATACAGGTAGAAAGAGGAGAGAAATAAAAGAAGAGAAGGAAGAGAAATGGGAAGGGATAGAGAGTGATACACAGAGCGAGAAAAAGACAGACAGACAGACAGACAGAGAAACAGCGAGAGACTGAGCGTGGAAAACAGTGTTGAGAGGAAGATAAAATGAGGGACAGAGAGTAAGAAAAAAAGTTCGGAAGGCAGTAGATAGAGGGTGAGAGACAAAGAGAGAAAGAGAAACAATAGAGATACACAAAATTAAATGGAGAGAGGTGAAGATAAAGGTGTAGAAAGACAGAAATTGCAAAAAGAGAGATAGAAATAGATAAAGAAAAGGAGAAGAGATAGAGTGTTTGAGATGACAGAAATGAGGGCGAATACACTATTTCAGACCGTTCAGGCTAAGGGTTATGATCATAAAGAAGACGTTGAGGCCAAAGAGTTATCGGTGAAATAACAGGGGCATAGCTTTATCGTTGGAAGGTACATTCAATTAAGTTAGGTTCTAATTTGAAGGAAGCAGAATAAACAAACTAACTGACTGGGGCTAAATTAAGGGTGAGGGCATAGTTGTAAATACTGAGGATAATTATATCTGTCCAACTCATAGACGATATTACCCACCATGGATACAGGAATATGGCTTTGGTTTGAAATAATAGAAGGGACATTGTTACAAGATTGGAAGGAACATCAAACTGAGAATGTCTTTCACCGTCTGAGAGGAAGCACAAGGAACCAAGACAACATCTTTCCGACTGGCGTTGCAGGCTAACAGGTAGGGAGTAAAATCTCTGGATGGACACAGGCTTATATAGCTTACTGATACATCTCACCAAGGCTACCATCTCGATTCCTAAAATAACATAACGCAAGCTGTTGCAGTAACCAATGTACATCTTCGGGCTGTGGGTACATCAAGAAGGCAAGGGAACTGAAAACGGGTGAATTTTAAGACAGAACAGCTTCAGGGCCTTATGGTGTATCCGAGGGACTCATAGACTGGGGGTGTTCAGTTGTTAACTTGGGTTCAATGCACTGACTAATGCTTTAAGACTGGAAGACAAGTTAAATTTGGGATTCTTTCTGAAATTACTCTTACAGATTTTAAGTACATGTCAGGAAAACATTGTATGGGCAAACTCTGCAATCAATACCACGAGAGTGAGGCAGTGGTTTAGGTCCTGGGTGTACATTCAAATGAGTATAGAACAATTTCAAAGTCTACGAGGATATGAAATAGATTGGGGAAACATTCCACGAACTGAGGATACAAATCTCAGGGCCCAATATGCTTGCAACGGCCTGCTGGTTGGTTTTAAGCGCTGTGGGTATGAAATCGCCGACTGGGGGTACTGGCTTAAGAACTTGTGCAGTCAAAGAAAGGTAGAAATACAGTTTTCGGGCCTATTGACAAGCAATTTCAAGCAGTTACAGCTAAAGGTGTAAACTCAAACAAAAAGAAATATTTCTCGGACTAAATGTACAACACTTCGACTAAAGGTGAATCGAACAAACTGAAGGGGGTAACGCATGTCATTTCCTTAAATTGAAAATAAAAACAAATTTCCAGACATTTGCATTTCACAGACCGACGATACATCTTACAGAAACACACATACAAGGGACCAAAAATGGTTAGAAGTGGTTAATCATATCGAATAATTTCCAGAGGTTTAGTTTTATCTCAGTGACTAACAGTAAACCTGAATGAAGTACAGAAACAAGGAACTGCTTGATTCTCAAGCGTTTGTCGACTCGGATCAAAGAAAGCAGCAAGTGCCAATGGGAACAATATTGTGCGAAGTACTGGTAAAAGAAGGCTCTGATCTCCCTCTAAATAGCTTATAACTCTTTTTAATTGAAACGAAAACTGTCCAGAAAATATCGATCCTCTTGAAATTAACTTCTGCAAATTCTAAACAAGTGGCTATCAAAATCTAGTGCTCACAAATTTCGTTTTCTCCATCATTGTTCCTTACAAACAGTTACAATGTCTTTTTGTACGTAACAAGCCTCTAGGAATAAATAAATACAGACTGGATATGTATCTCCCCAGGTGAAATTAAAATCTGCAGACTAAGGATACATTTGCTTAAACTGAGAATATACTCTATAGAATTGAAGACGATTATTGCGACAGGATTACATCTCATCTCAGCACTCATAATTCTTTCCACGAGGCTATGTGAGAAAGGCTGCCAGTGTCAATGGGAACAATATTGTGCGAAGTACTGGTAAAAAGTTATCCCCCCTGGCCTCCACCTCCCCTTACAGCCAGCCCTTTAAATCACCATCTTTTATAACAACATGGACATCTCATTTTAATGGATCCTTCAGTCAATGCAGAAAACACTTTTTAAACCCAACACATGCCTTTAACAATCTAACTCTAGTCTTTGTCATTAGCTTCACACATTTATCAATTTCTTCATCCACAATACAATCTTTCCACTATAAAGTAAAAATGTCAAAATCAAATCCTTTCTCAAACACCCTACCTCGGGTGAAAGTAAAATCTGCGGACTAAGCATACATTTGCTTAGACTGGGAATATACTCTATAGAATTGATGACGATTATTGCGACAGGATTTAAATTTCTAAGCACTCATAATTTTTTCGACGAGGCTATGTGAGAAAGGCTGCCAGTGTCAATGGAAACAATATTATGCGAAGTACTGGTAAAAAGTTATCCCCCTGGCCTCCACCTCCCCTTACAGCCAGCCCTTTAAATCACCATCTCTTATAACAACATGGATATCTCATTTAACGGATCCTTCAGTCAATGCAAGTTACACTTATTAAACCCAACACATGCCTATTATAATCTAACTCTAGGTTTTCTTTCAGTAGCTTCACACATTTATCAATTTCTTCATCCACAATACAATCTTTCCACTATAAAGTAAATATGTCAACATCACAACCTTTCTCAAACTCACTCCCTCTGGTGAAATTAAAATCTGCGGACTAAGCATACATTTGCTTAGACTGGGAATATACTCTATAGAATTGATGACGATTATTGCGACAGGTTTTAAACTTCTCAGCACTCATAATTCTTTCGACGAGGCTATGTGAGAAAGGCTGCCAGTGTCAATGGAAACAATATTGTGCGAAGTACTGGTAAAAAGTTATTCCCCTGGCCTCCACCTCCCCTTACAGCCAGCCCTTTAAATCACCATCTTTTATAACAACATGGATATCTCATTTAATGGATCCTTCATTCAATGCAGGTAACACTGATTAAACCCAACCGAGCCTATTATAATCTAGCACTGGCTTTTCTGTCATTACTCTTACACATTTATCAATTTCTTCATCCACAATACAATCTTTCCAGTATAAAGTAAAAATGTCAAAATCAAAATCTTTCTCAAACACCCTTCCTCGGATGAAATTAAAATCTGCTGACTAAGAATACATTTGCTTAGAGTGAGAATATGCTCTATAGAATTGAAGACGATTATTGTGACAGGATTTAATCTTATATCAGCACTCATAATTCTTTCGACGAGGCTATGTGAGAAAGGCTGCCAGTGTCAATGGGAACAATATTGTGCGAAGTACTGGTAAAAAGTTACCCCTGGCCTCCACCTTTCCTTACAGCCAGCCCTTTAAATCACCATCTTTTATAACAACATGGATATCTCATTCTAATGGATCCTTCAATCAATGCAGAAAACACTTTATAAACCCAACACATGCCCATAACAATCTTACTCTAGTTTTTCTGTCATTAGCTTCACACATTTATCTATTTCTTCATCCACAATACAATCTTTCCACTATAAAGTAAAAATGTCAAAATCAAATCCTTTCTCAAACACCCTTCCTTGGGTGAAAGTATAATCTGCGGACTAAGCGTACATTTGCTTAGACCGAGAATATGCTCTATAGAATTGATGACAATTATTGCGACAGGATTTAAACCTCTCAGCACTCATAATTCTTTCGACGAGGCTATGTGAGAAAGGCTGCCAGTGTCAAATGAAAACAATATTGTGCGAAGTACTGGTGAAAAGTTGTCCCCCTGGCCTCCACCACCCCTTACAGCCAGCCCTTTAAATCACCATCTTTTATAACAACATGGATATCTCATTTAACGGATCCTTCAGTCAATGCAAGTTACACTTATTAAACCCAACACATGCCTATTATAATCTAACTCTAGGTTTTCTTTCAGTAGCTCCACACATTTATCAATTTCTTCATCCACAATACAATCTTTCCACTATAAAGTAAATATGTCAACATCACAACCTTTCTCAAACTCACTCCCTCTGGTGAAATTAAAATCCGCGGACTAAGGATACATTTGCTTAGACCGAGAATATGATCTATAGAATTGATGACGATCATTGCGACAGGTTTTAAACTTCTCAGCACTCGCAATTCTTTCGACGAGGCTATGTGATAAAGGCTGCCAGTGTCAATGGAAACAATATTGTGCGAAGTACTGGTAAAAAGTTACCCTTGGCCTCCACCTCCCCTTACAGCCAGCCCTTTAAATCACCATCTTTTATAACAATCAAATCCTTTCTCAAACACCCTTCCTTGGGTGAAAGTAAAATCTGCGGACTAAGCATACATTTGCTTAGACTGGGAATATGCTCTATAGAATTGATGACGATTATTGCGACAGGATTTAAACCTCTCAGCACTCATAATTCTTTCGACGAGGATATGTGAGAAAGGCTGCCAGTGTCAATGGGAACAATATTGTGCGAAGTACTGGTAAAAAGTTACCCCTGGCCTCCACCTCCCCTTACAGCCAGCCCTTTAAATCACCATCTTTTATAACAACATGGATATCTCATTCTAATGGATCCTTCATTCAATGCAGATAACACTTATTAAACCCAACACATGCCTTTTATAATCTAGCGCGAGCTTTTCTGTCATTACCCTTACACATTTATCAATTTCTTCATGCACAATACAATCTTTCCACTATAAAGTAAAATGTCAAAATCAAAACCTTTCTCAAACAACACCCTTCCTCAGGTGAAAGTAAAATATGCAGATAAAGGATACATTTGCTTAGACTGAGAATATGCTCTATAGAATTGAAGACGATTACTGCGACAGGATTTAATCTGATCTCAGCACTCATAATTCTTTCGACGAGGCTGTGAGAAAGGCTGCCAGTGTCAATGGGAACAATATTGTGCGAAGTACTGGTAAAAAGTTATCCCCCTGGCCTCCACCTCCCCTTACAGCCAGCCCTTTAAATCACCATCTTTTATAACAACATGGATACATTATTGAATGGATCCTTCATGCAATGCAGGTAACACTTATTAAACCCAAAACGTGCCTATTATAATCTAGCACTAGCTTTTCTGTCATTACCCTTACACATTTATCAATTTCTTCATCCACAATACAGTCTTTCTACTATAAAGTAAAAATGTTGAAAATCAAAAACCTTTCTCAAATACCCTTCCTTGGATGATAGTAAAATCTGCGGACTAAGGATACATTTGCTTAGACTGAAAATATGCTCTATAGAATTGATGACGATTATTGCGACAGGATTTAATCTTATCTCAGCACTCATAATTGTTTCGACGAGGCTATGCGAGAAAGGCTGCCAGTGTCAATGGGAACAATATTGTGCGAAGTGCTGGTATATTTCCTTGAATCCATACCTGTGCATCATTTTTTCTTCACAAAATTTTAACACTTGTTCTTGCACATGTATAGCAACTCTTCACGATTAAAGTAAACATGTCAAAATCAAAATAGACTCCCCTCTCTCTTTCTCAGATCGTATTTCCCAGTTGCTTGGTCGGTAAAGTACATGGCTTAAGACATAAACAGTCATGGTTCGATCCCAAAACTGTACCAATTTCTGTCCGAGGTTCGATGATATTCATTGTTGCTGGAATTATTCTTTGCTTAATGACGATCATTCTATCGACTAAAGCTATTTTGTAAAGCAGTCAGTGGTTTGGAAAGACCGTTACAAGAGCACTGGCCGCGCCATGTACCAGACATCAAGTTAAAACAACACAAAAAAAACCCATCGCAAAACCGACACAGCTTGGATAGATGCAAATGACTCCCTGATGTATCTTATATAACTGAAATCTAATCTGTCTTAAAACACAGACGACTCAAAGCAATAAAGCAAAATTCAAATTTTACCAAAGTCCCATTAATTTTCCCTGGCCTCCACCTCACCTTTCATTAGCCTTACAAATTTATCAATTTCTTCATCCACAATACAATCTTTCCACTATAAAGTAAAAATGTCAAACTCGAAACCTTTCTTAAACTCCCTCGCTCCCACACTCACTACCACTGTGTTGTTGTCTCTCGATTTTCATATCTATAGAAATCCACAGGCACCATTAGTTACATTCAAGTAATGTTCAAGTCGGCGTTAAAACACCACGAAAACAAACACATCTATCATCACTAATAAATCCGGTATCGGGACTACCACCGTCACTACCAACTCAACCATCGAGACAACCATCACCATTATTGTAATCATCAACATTGTAATTACGACATGATTCATTCATTTCTCAACCTTTATCATTATTTCGACGATTCTTATGTTGGAAAGTAGTCAGTACCTTGGAAAGAATATTGTGCGTAATACTGGTAAAAGTAATTCCAGGAGAGGATAAGTTCAAGGGCCGCCGCAATGTACACTGAAATAATATTGTAAACGACGTTTTAACACTCTTCAATCAATACTGCATACTTGTAGCATTGAGACTCTTTCGTTCATTTTTATGACTTATTTTCAATAGATAGATGTTTTAGATCACAAAATGGGAACCTTGGCTTTTCCGGCATTCATTAGGTAAATAGCTGAGGTTGATATGGAATTCAAATTGGTCGTATGTAGAAATGTACAGGGTGATTACATAATCTTGAAAGATCTTGCCAGGATGTCTCAAATGTGCTAGTAACGCCATAACATTTCATTCTAAAATATTCGAAGGATAATATAGTTAGATTACACTCAAAATTACGGACTGAAGGAGAATCATATCGAATGAGAAACGATTAATCATGCATACTGAGGAAGATATGAAGAAAGAAAGCTAATTTATTGTAGGAAGTACATTTTTTGGAGGAAAAGGATGGACATCGTGGTCAGAGAAAACAGTCTTTATAGATAGATAGATAGATAGATAAAATAAAAGGGAAAAAAGCGAAAGAGATTGATAGGATGGAGAGACTAGAGTAAAGTTTGCAGGAAGGAAAGAGAAAGAAAGACAGACAGAGAGAACGTAACAGAATAGGGAGTGATAGGAAAATGAGACAGAAGATGGTGGAATAGCGGAAGAGACAGAAAGCAGCAGAGATAGAGAGACTGTGTGAAAAAAGGCAGTTAGATACAGGTAGAAAGAGGAGAGAAATAAAAGAAGAGAAGGAAGAGAAATGGGAAGGGATAGAGAGTGATACACAGAGCGAGAAAAAGACAGACAGACAGACAGACAGAGAAACAGCGAGAGACTGAGCGTGGAAAACAGTGTTGAGAGGAAGATAAAATGAGGGACAGAGAGTAAGAAAAAAAGTTCGGAAGGCAGTAGATAGAGGGTGAGAGACAAAGAGAGAAAGAGAAACAATAGAGATACACAAAATTAAATGGAGAGAGGTGAAGATAAAGGTGTAGAAAGACAGAAATTGCAAAAAGAGAGATAGAAATAGATAAAGAAAAGGAGAAGAGATAGAGTGTTTGAGATGACAGAAATGAGGGCGAATACACTATTTCAGACCGTTCAGGCTAAGGGTTATGATCATAAAGAAGACGTTGAGGCCAAAGAGTTATCGGTGAAATAACAGGGGCATAGCTTTATCGTTGGAAGGTACATTCAATTAAGTTAGGTTCTAATTTGAAGGAAGCAGAATAAACAAACTAACTGACTGGGGCTAAATTAAGGGTGAGGGCATAGTTGTAAATACTGAGGATAATTATATCTGTCCAACTCATAGACGATATTACCCACCATGGATACAGGAATATGGCTTTGGTTTGAAATAATAGAAGGGACATTGTTACAAGATTGGAAGGAACATCAAACTGAGAATGTCTTTCACCGTCTGAGAGGAAGCACAAGGAACCAAGACAACATCTTTCCGACTGGCGTTGCAGGCTAACAGGTAGGGAGTAAAATCTCTGGATGGACACAGGCTTATATAGCTTACTGATACATCTCACCAAGGCTACCATCTCGATTCCTAAAATAACATAACGCAAGCTGTTGCAGTAACCAATGTACATCTTCGGGCTGTGGGTACATCAAGAAGGCAAGGGAACTGAAAACGGGTGAATTTTAAGACAGAACAGCTTCAGGGCCTTATGGTGTATCCGAGGGACTCATAGACTGGGGGTGTTCAGTTGTTAACTTGGGTTCAATGCACTGACTAATGCTTTAAGACTGGAAGACAAGTTAAATTTGGGATTCTTTCTGAAATTACTCTTACAGATTTTAAGTACATGTCAGGAAAACATTGTATGGGCAAACTCTGCAATCAATACCACGAGAGTGAGGCAGTGGTTTAGGTCCTGGGTGTACATTCAAATGAGTATAGAACAATTTCAAAGTCTACGAGGATATGAAATAGATTGGGGAAACATTCCACGAACTGAGGATACAAATCTCAGGGCCCAATATGCTTGCAACGGCCTGCTGGTTGGTTTTAAGCGCTGTGGGTATGAAATCGCCGACTGGGGGTACTGGCTTAAGAACTTGTGCAGTCAAAGAAAGGTAGAAATACAGTTTTCGGGCCTATTGACAAGCAATTTCAAGCAGTTACAGCTAAAGGTGTAAACTCAAACAAAAAGAAATATTTCTCGGACTAAATGTACAACACTTCGACTAAAGGTGAATCGAACAAACTGAAGGGGGTAACGCATGTCATTTCCTTAAATTGAAAATAAAAACAAATTTCCAGACATTTGCATTTCACAGACCGACGATACATCTTACAGAAACACACATACAAGGGACCAAAAATGGTTAGAAGTGGTTAATCATATCGAATAATTTCCAGAGGTTTAGTTTTATCTCAGTGACTAACAGTAAACCTGAATGAAGTACAGAAACAAGGAACTGCTTGATTCTCAAGCGTTTGTCGACTCGGATCAAAGAAAGCAGCAAGTGCCAATGGGAACAATATTGTGCGAAGTACTGGTAAAAGAAGGCTCTGATCTCCCTCTAAATAGCTTATAACTCTTTTTAATTGAAACGAAAACTGTCCAGAAAATATCGATCCTCTTGAAATTAACTTCTGCAAATTCTAAACAAGTGGCTATCAAAATCTAGTGCTCACAAATTTCGTTTTCTCCATCATTGTTCCTTACAAACAGTTACAATGTCTTTTTGTACGTAACAAGCCTCTAGGAATAAATAAATACAGACTGGATATGTATCTCCCCAGGTGAAATTAAAATCTGCAGACTAAGGATACATTTGCTTAAACTGAGAATATACTCTATAGAATTGAAGACGATTATTGCGACAGGATTACATCTCATCTCAGCACTCATAATTCTTTCCACGAGGCTATGTGAGAAAGGCTGCCAGTGTCAATGGGAACAATATTGTGCGAAGTACTGGTAAAAAGTTATCCCCCCTGGCCTCCACCTCCCCTTACAGCCAGCCCTTTAAATCACCATCTTTTATAACAACATGGACATCTCATTTTAATGGATCCTTCAGTCAATGCAGAAAACACTTTTTAAACCCAACACATGCCTTTAACAATCTAACTCTAGTCTTTGTCATTAGCTTCACACATTTATCAATTTCTTCATCCACAATACAATCTTTCCACTATAAAGTAAAAATGTCAAAATCAAATCCTTTCTCAAACACCCTACCTCGGGTGAAAGTAAAATCTGCGGACTAAGCATACATTTGCTTAGACTGGGAATATACTCTATAGAATTGATGACGATTATTGCGACAGGATTTAAATTTCTAAGCACTCATAATTTTTTCGACGAGGCTATGTGATAAAGGCTGCCAGTGTCAATGGAAACAATATTATGCGAAGTACTGGTAAAAAGTTATCCCCCTGGCCTCCACCTCCCCTTACAGCCAGCCCTTTAAATCACCATCTCTTATAACAACATGGATATCTCATTTAACGGATCCTTCAGTCAATGCAAGTTACACTTATTAAACCCAACACATGCCTATTATAATCTAACTCTAGGTTTTCTTTCAGTAGCTTCACACATTTATCAATTTCTTCATCCACAATACAATCTTTCCACTATAAAGTAAATATGTCAACATCACAACCTTTCTCAAACTCACTCCCTCTGGTGAAATTAAAATCTGCGGACTAAGCATACATTTGCTTAGACTGGGAATATACTCTATAGAATTGATGACGATTATTGCGACAGGTTTTAAACTTCTCAGCACTCATAATTCTTTCGACGAGGCTATGTGAGAAAGGCTGCCAGTGTCAATGGAAACAATATTGTGCGAAGTACTGGTAAAAAGTTATTCCCCTGGCCTCCACCTCCCCTTACAGCCAGCCCTTTAAATCACCATCTTTTATAACAACATGGATATCTCATTTAATGGATCCTTCATTCAATGCAGGTAACACTGATTAAACCCAACCGAGCCTATTATAATCTAGCACTGGCTTTTCTGTCATTACTCTTACACATTTATCAATTTCTTCATCCACAATACAATCTTTCCAGTATAAAGTAAAAATGTCAAAATCAAAATCTTTCTCAAACACCCTTCCTCGGATGAAATTAAAATCTGCTGACTAAGAATACATTTGCTTAGAGTGAGAATATGCTCTATAGAATTGAAGACGATTATTGTGACAGGATTTAATCTTATATCAGCACTCATAATTCTTTCGACGAGGCTATGTGAGAAAGGCTGCCAGTGTCAATGGGAACAATATTGTGCGAAGTACTGGTAAAAAGTTACCCCTGGCCTCCACCTTTCCTTACAGCCAGCCCTTTAAATCACCATCTTTTATAACAACATGGATATCTCATTCTAATGGATCCTTCAATCAATGCAGAAAACACTTTATAAACCCAACACATGCCCATAACAATCTTACTCTAGTTTTTCTGTCATTAGCTTCACACATTTATCTATTTCTTCATCCACAATACAATCTTTCCACTATAAAGTAAAAATGTCAAAATCAAATCCTTTCTCAAACACCCTTCCTTGGGTGAAAGTATAATCTGCGGACTAAGCGTACATTTGCTTAGACCGAGAATATGCTCTATAGAATTGATGACAATTATTGCGACAGGATTTAAACCTCTCAGCACTCATAATTCTTTCGACGAGGCTATGTGAGAAAGGCTGCCAGTGTCAAATGAAAACAATATTGTGCGAAGTACTGGTGAAAAGTTGTCCCCCTGGCCTCCACCACCCCTTACAGCCAGCCCTTTAAATCACCATCTTTTATAACAACATGGATATCTCATTTAACGGATCCTTCAGTCAATGCAAGTTACACTTATTAAACCCAACACATGCCTATTATAATCTAACTCTAGGTTTTCTTTCAGTAGCTCCACACATTTATCAATTTCTTCATCCACAATACAATCTTTCCACTATAAAGTAAATATGTCAACATCACAACCTTTCTCAAACTCACTCCCTCTGGTGAAATTAAAATCCGCGGACTAAGGATACATTTGCTTAGACCGAGAATATGATCTATAGAATTGATGACGATCATTGCGACAGGTTTTAAACTTCTCAGCACTCGCAATTCTTTCGACGAGGCTATGTGATAAAGGCTGCCAGTGTCAATGGAAACAATATTGTGCGAAGTACTGGTAAAAAGTTACCCTTGGCCTCCACCTCCCCTTACAGCCAGCCCTTTAAATCACCATCTTTTATAACAATCAAATCCTTTCTCAAACACCCTTCCTTGGGTGAAAGTAAAATCTGCGGACTAAGCATACATTTGCTTAGACTGGGAATATGCTCTATAGAATTGATGACGATTATTGCGACAGGATTTAAACCTCTCAGCACTCATAATTCTTTCGACGAGGATATGTGAGAAAGGCTGCCAGTGTCAATGGGAACAATATTGTGCGAAGTACTGGTAAAAAGTTACCCCTGGCCTCCACCTCCCCTTACAGCCAGCCCTTTAAATCACCATCTTTTATAACAACATGGATATCTCATTCTAATGGATCCTTCATTCAATGCAGATAACACTTATTAAACCCAACACATGCCTTTTATAATCTAGCGCGAGCTTTTCTGTCATTACCCTTACACATTTATCAATTTCTTCATGCACAATACAATCTTTCCACTATAAAGTAAAATGTCAAAATCAAAACCTTTCTCAAACAACACCCTTTCTCAGGTGAAAGTAAAATATGCAGATAAAGGATACATTTGCTTAGACTGAGAATATGCTCTATAGAATTGAAGACGATTACTGCGACAGGATTTAATCTGATCTCAGCACTCATAATTCTTTCGACGAGGCTGTGAGAAAGGCTGCCAGTGTCAATGGGAACAATATTGTGCGAAGTACTGGTAAAAAGTTATCCCCCTGGCCTCCACCTCCCCTTACAGCCAGCCCTTTAAATCACCATCTTTTATAACAACATGGATACATTATTGAATGGATCCTTCATGCAATGCAGGTAACACTTATTAAACCCAAAACGTGCCTATTATAATCTAGCACTAGCTTTTCTGTCATTACCCTTACACATTTATCAATTTCTTCATCCACAATACAGTCTTTCTACTATAAAGTAAAAATGTTGAAAATCAAAAACCTTTCTCAAATACCCTTCCTTGGATGATAGTAAAATCTGCGGACTAAGGATACATTTGCTTAGACTGAAAATATGCTCTATAGAATTGATGACGATTATTGCGACAGGATTTAATCTTATCTCAGCACTCATAATTGTTTCGACGAGGCTATGCGAGAAAGGCTGCCAGTGTCAATGGGAACAATATTGTGCGAAGTGCTGGTATATTTCCTTGAATCCATACCTGTGCATCATTTTTTCTTCACAAAATTTTAACACTTGTTCTTGCACATGTATAGCAACTCTTCACGATTAAAGTAAACATGTCAAAATCAAAATAGACTCCCCTCTCTCTTTCTCAGATCGTATTTCCCAGTTGCTTGGTCGGTAAAGTACATGGCTTAAGACATAAACAGTCATGGTTCGATCCCAAAACTGTACCAATTTCTGTCCGAGGTTCGATGATATTCATTGTTGCTGGAATTATTCTTTGCTTAATGACGATCATTCTATCGACTAAAGCTATTTTGTAAAGCAGTCAGTGGTTTGGAAAGACCGTTACAAGAGCACTGGCCGCGCCATGTACCAGACATCAAGTTAAAACAACACAAAAAAAACCCATCGCAAAACCGACACAGCTTGGATAGATGCAAATGACTCCCTGATGTATCTTATATAACTGAAATCTAATCTGTCTTAAAACACAGACGACTCAAAGCAATAAAGCAAAATTCAAATTTTACCAAAGTCCCATTAATTTTCCCTGGCCTCCACCTCACCTTTCATTAGCCTTACAAATTTATCAATTTCTTCATCCACAATACAATCTTTCCACTATAAAGTAAAAATGTCAAACTCGAAACCTTTCTTAAACTCCCTCGCTCCCACACTCACTACCACTGTGTTGTTGTCTCTCGATTTTCATATCTATAGAAATCCACAGGCACCATTAGTTACATTCAAGTAATGTTCAAGTCGGCGTTAAAACACCACGAAAACAAACACATCTATCATCACTAATAAATCCGGTATCGGGACTACCACCGTCACTACCAACTCAACCATCGAGACAACCATCACCATTATTGTAATCATCAACATTGTAATTACGACATGATTCATTCATTTCTCAACCTTTATCATTATTTCGACGATTCTTATGTTGGAAAGTAGTCAGTACCTTGGAAAGAATATTGTGCGTAATACTGGTAAAAGTAATTCCAGGAGAGGATAAGTTCAAGGGCCGCCGCAATGTACACTGAAATAATATTGTAAACGACGTTTTAACACTCTTCAATCAATACTGCATACTTGTAGCATTGAGACTCTTTCGTTCATTTTTATGACTTATTTTCAATAGATAGATGTTTTAGATCACAAAATGGGAACCTTGGCTTTTCCGGCATTCATTAGGTAAATAGCTGAGGTTGATATGGAATTCAAATTGGTCGTATGTAGAAATGTACAGGGTGATTACATAATCTTGAAAGATCTTGCCAGGATGTCTCAAATGTGCTAGTAACGCCATAACATTTCATTCTAAAATATTCGAAGGATAATATAGTTAGATTACACTCAAAATTACGGACTGAAGGAGAATCATATCGAATGAGAAACGATTAATCATGCATACTGAGGAAGATATGAAGAAAGAAAGCTAATTTATTGTAGGAAGTACATTTTTTGGAGGAAAAGGATGGACATCGTGGTCAGAGAAAACAGTCTTTATAGATAGATAGATAGATAGATAAAATAAAAGGGAAAAAAGCGAAAGAGATTGATAGGATGGAGAGACTAGAGTAAAGTTTGCAGGAAGGAAAGAGAAAGAAAGACAGACAGAGAGAACGTAACAGAATAGGGAGTGATAGGAAAATGAGACAGAAGATGGTGGAATAGCGGAAGAGACAGAAAGCAGCAGAGATAGAGAGACTGTGTGAAAAAAGGCAGTGAGATACAGGTAGAAAGAGGAGAGAAATAAAAGAAGAGAAGGAAGAGAAATGGGAAGGGATAGAGAGTGATACACAGAGCGAGAAAAAGACAGACAGACAGACAGACAGAGAAACAGCGAGAGACTGAGCGTGGAAAACAGTGTTGAGAGGAAGATAAAATGAGGGACAGAGAGTAAGAAAAAAAGTTCGGAAGGCAGTAGATAGAGGGTGAGAGACAAAGAGAGAAAGAGAAACAATAGAGATACACAAAATTAAATGGAGAGAGGTGAAGATAAAGGTGTAGAAAGACAGAAATTGCAAAAAGAGAGATAGAAATAGATAAAGAAAAGGAGAAGAGATAGAGTGTTTGAGATGACAGAAATGAGGGCGAATACACTATTTCAGACCGTTCAGGCTAAGGGTTATGATCATAAAGAAGACGTTGAGGCCAAAGAGTTATCGGTGAAATAACAGGGGCATAGCTTTATCGTTGGAAGGTACATTCAATTAAGTTAGGTTCTAATTTGAAGGAAGCAGAATAAACAAACTAACTGACTGGGGCTAAATTAAGGGTGAGGGCATAGTTGTAAATACTGAGGATAATTATATCTGTCCAACTCATAGACGATATTACCCACCATGGATACAGGAATATGGCTTTGGTTTGAAATAATAGAAGGGACATTGTTACAAGATTGGAAGGAACATCAAACTGAGAATGTCTTTCACCGTCTGAGAGGAAGCACAAGGAACCAAGACAACATCTTTCCGACTGGCGTTGCAGGCTAACAGGTAGGGAGTAAAATCTCTGGATGGACACAGGCTTATATAGCTTACTGATACATCTCACCAAGGCTACCATCTCGATTCCTAAAATAACATAACGCAAGCTGTTGCAGTAACCAATGTACATCTTCGGGCTGTGGGTACATCAAGAAGGCAAGGGAACTGAAAACGGGTGAATTTTAAGACAGAACAGCTTCAGGGCCTTATGGTGTATCCGAGGGACTCATAGACTGGGGGTGTTCAGTTGTTAACTTGGGTTCAATGCACTGACTAATGCTTTAAGACTGGAAGACAAGTTAAATTTGGGATTCTTTCTGAAATTACTCTTACAGATTTTAAGTACATGTCAGGAAAACATTGTATGGGCAAACTCTGCAATCAATACCACGAGAGTGAGGCAGTGGTTTAGGTCCTGGGTGTACATTCAAATGAGTATAGAACAATTTCAAAGTCTACGAGGATATGAAATAGATTGGGGAAACATTCCACGAACTGAGGATACAAATCTCAGGGCCCAATATGCTTGCAACGGCCTGCTGGTTGGTTTTAAGCGCTGTGGGTATGAAATCGCCGACTGGGGGTACTGGCTTAAGAACTTGTGCAGTCAAAGAAAGGTAGAAATACAGTTTTCGGGCCTATTGACAAGCAATTTCAAGCAGTTACAGCTAAAGGTGTAAACTCAAACAAAAAGAAATATTTCTCGGACTAAATGTACAACACTTCGACTAAAGGTGAATCGAACAAACTGAAGGGGGTAACGCATGTCATTTCCTTAAATTGAAAATAAAAACAAATTTCCAGACATTTGCATTTCACAGACCGACGATACATCTTACAGAAACACACATACAAGGGACCAAAAATGGTTAGAAGTGGTTAATCATATCGAATAATTTCCAGAGGTTTAGTTTTATCTCAGTGACTAACAGTAAACCTGAATGAAGTACAGAAACAAGGAACTGCTTGATTCTCAAGCGTTTGTCGACTCGGATCAAAGAAAGCAGCAAGTGCCAATGGGAACAATATTGTGCGAAGTACTGGTAAAAGAAGGCTCTGATCTCCCTCTAAATAGCTTATAACTCTTTTTAATTGAAACGAAAACTGTCCAGAAAATATCGATCCTCTTGAAATTAACTTCTGCAAATTCTAAACAAGTGGCTATCAAAATCTAGTGCTCACAAATTTCGTTTTCTCCATCATTGTTCCTTACAAACAGTTACAATGTCTTTTTGTACGTAACAAGCCTCTAGGAATAAATAAATACAGACTGGATATGTATCTCCCCAGGTGAAATTAAAATCTGCAGACTAAGGATACATTTGCTTAAACTGAGAATATACTCTATAGAATTGAAGACGATTATTGCGACAGGATTACATCTCATCTCAGCACTCATAATTCTTTCCACGAGGCTATGTGAGAAAGGCTGCCAGTGTCAATGGGAACAATATTGTGCGAAGTACTGGTAAAAAGTTATCCCCCCTGGCCTCCACCTCCCCTTACAGCCAGCCCTTTAAATCACCATCTTTTATAACAACATGGACATCTCATTTTAATGGATCCTTCAGTCAATGCAGAAAACACTTTTTAAACCCAACACATGCCTTTAACAATCTAACTCTAGTCTTTGTCATTAGCTTCACACATTTATCAATTTCTTCATCCACAATACAATCTTTCCACTATAAAGTAAAAATGTCAAAATCAAATCCTTTCTCAAACACCCTACCTCGGGTGAAAGTAAAATCTGCGGACTAAGCATACATTTGCTTAGACTGGGAATATACTCTATAGAATTGATGACGATTATTGCGACAGGATTTAAATTTCTAAGCACTCATAATTTTTTCGACGAGGCTATGTGAGAAAGGCTGCCAGTGTCAATGGAAACAATATTATGCGAAGTACTGGTAAAAAGTTATCCCCCTGGCCTCCACCTCCCCTTACAGCCAGCCCTTTAAATCACCATCTCTTATAACAACATGGATATCTCATTTAACGGATCCTTCAGTCAATGCAAGTTACACTTATTAAACCCAACACATGCCTATTATAATCTAACTCTAGGTTTTCTTTCAGTAGCTTCACACATTTATCAATTTCTTCATCCACAATACAATCTTTCCACTATAAAGTAAATATGTCAACATCACAACCTTTCTCAAACTCACTCCCTCTGGTGAAATTAAAATCTGCGGACTAAGCATACATTTGCTTAGACTGGGAATATACTCTATAGAATTGATGACGATTATTGCGACAGGTTTTAAACTTCTCAGCACTCATAATTCTTTCGACGAGGCTATGTGAGAAAGGCTGCCAGTGTCAATGGAAACAATATTGTGCGAAGTACTGGTAAAAAGTTATTCCCCTGGCCTCCACCTCCCCTTACAGCCAGCCCTTTAAATCACCATCTTTTATAACAACATGGATATCTCATTTAATGGATCCTTCATTCAATGCAGGTAACACTGATTAAACCCAACCGAGCCTATTATAATCTAGCACTGGCTTTTCTGTCATTACTCTTACACATTTATCAATTTCTTCATCCACAATACAATCTTTCCAGTATAAAGTAAAAATGTCAAAATCAAAATCTTTCTCAAACACCCTTCCTCGGATGAAATTAAAATCTGCTGACTAAGAATACATTTGCTTAGAGTGAGAATATGCTCTATAGAATTGAAGACGATTATTGTGACAGGATTTAATCTTATATCAGCACTCATAATTCTTTCGACGAGGCTATGTGAGAAAGGCTGCCAGTGTCAATGGGAACAATATTGTGCGAAGTACTGGTAAAAAGTTACCCCTGGCCTCCACCTTTCCTTACAGCCAGCCCTTTAAATCACCATCTTTTATAACAACATGGATATCTCATTCTAATGGATCCTTCAATCAATGCAGAAAACACTTTATAAACCCAACACATGCCCATAACAATCTTACTCTAGTTTTTCTGTCATTAGCTTCACACATTTATCTATTTCTTCATCCACAATACAATCTTTCCACTATAAAGTAAAAATGTCAAAATCAAATCCTTTCTCAAACACCCTTCCTTGGGTGAAAGTATAATCTGCGGACTAAGCGTACATTTGCTTAGACCGAGAATATGCTCTATAGAATTGATGACAATTATTGCGACAGGATTTAAACCTCTCAGCACTCATAATTCTTTCGACGAGGCTATGTGAGAAAGGCTGCCAGTGTCAAATGAAAACAATATTGTGCGAAGTACTGGTGAAAAGTTGTCCCCCTGGCCTCCACCACCCCTTACAGCCAGCCCTTTAAATCACCATCTTTTATAACAACATGGATATCTCATTTAACGGATCCTTCAGTCAATGCAAGTTACACTTATTAAACCCAACACATGCCTATTATAATCTAACTCTAGGTTTTCTTTCAGTAGCTCCACACATTTATCAATTTCTTCATCCACAATACAATCTTTCCACTATAAAGTAAATATGTCAACATCACAACCTTTCTCAAACTCACTCCCTCTGGTGAAATTAAAATCCGCGGACTAAGGATACATTTGCTTAGACCGAGAATATGATCTATAGAATTGATGACGATCATTGCGACAGGTTTTAAACTTCTCAGCACTCGCAATTCTTTCGACGAGGCTATGTGATAAAGGCTGCCAGTGTCAATGGAAACAATATTGTGCGAAGTACTGGTAAAAAGTTACCCTTGGCCTCCACCTCCCCTTACAGCCAGCCCTTTAAATCACCATCTTTTATAACAATCAAATCCTTTCTCAAACACCCTTCCTTGGGTGAAAGTAAAATCTGCGGACTAAGCATACATTTGCTTAGACTGGGAATATGCTCTATAGAATTGATGACGATTATTGCGACAGGATTTAAACCTCTCAGCACTCATAATTCTTTCGACGAGGATATGTGAGAAAGGCTGCCAGTGTCAATGGGAACAATATTGTGCGAAGTACTGGTAAAAAGTTACCCCTGGCCTCCACCTCCCCTTACAGCCAGCCCTTTAAATCACCATCTTTTATAACAACATGGATATCTCATTCTAATGGATCCTTCATTCAATGCAGATAACACTTATTAAACCCAACACATGCCTTTTATAATCTAGCGCGAGCTTTTCTGTCATTACCCTTACACATTTATCAATTTCTTCATGCACATTACAATCTTTCCACTATAAAGTAAAATGTCAAAATCAAAACCTTTCTCAAACAACACCCTTCCTCAGGTGAAAGTAAAATATGCAGATAAAGGATACATTTGCTTAGACTGAGAATATGCTCTATAGAATTGAAGACGATTACTGCGACAGGATTTAATCTGATCTCAGCACTCATAATTCTTTCGACGAGGCTGTGAGAAAGGCTGCCAGTGTCAATGGGAACAATATTGTGCGAAGTACTGGTAAAAAGTTATCCCCCTGGCCTCCACCTCCCCTTACAGCCAGCCCTTTAAATCACCATCTTTTATAACAACATGGATACATTATTGAATGGATCCTTCATGCAATGCAGGTAACACTTATTAAACCCAAAACGTGCCTATTATAATCTAGCACTAGCTTTTCTGTCATTACCCTTACACATTTATCAATTTCTTCATCCACAATACAGTCTTTCTACTATAAAGTAAAAATGTTGAAAATCAAAAACCTTTCTCAAATACCCTTCCTTGGATGATAGTAAAATCTGCGGACTAAGGATACATTTGCTTAGACTGAAAATATGCTCTATAGAATTGATGACGATTATTGCGACAGGATTTAATCTTATCTCAGCACTCATAATTGTTTCGACGAGGCTATGCGAGAAAGGCTGCCAGTGTCAATGGGAACAATATTGTGCGAAGTGCTGGTATATTTCCTTGAATCCATACCTGTGCATCATTTTTTCTTCACAAAATTTTAACACTTGTTCTTGCACATGTATAGCAACTCTTCACGATTAAAGTAAACATGTCAAAATCAAAATAGACTCCCCTCTCTCTTTCTCAGATCGTATTTCCCAGTTGCTTGGTCGGTAAAGTACATGGCTTAAGACATAAACAGTCATGGTTCGATCCCAAAACTGTACCAATTTCTGTCCGAGGTTCGATGATATTCATTGTTGCTGGAATTATTCTTTGCTTAATGACGATCATTCTATCGACTAAAGCTATTTTGTAAAGCAGTCAGTGGTTTGGAAAGACCGTTACAAGAGCACTGGCCGCGCCATGTACCAGACATCAAGTTAAAACAACACAAAAAAAACCCATCGCAAAACCGACACAGCTTGGATAGATGCAAATGACTCCCTGATGTATCTTATATAACTGAAATCTAATCTGTCTTAAAACACAGACGACTCAAAGCAATAAAGCAAAATTCAAATTTTACCAAAGTCCCATTAATTTTCCCTGGCCTCCACCTCACCTTTCATTAGCCTTACAAATTTATCAATTTCTTCATCCACAATACAATCTTTCCACTATAAAGTAAAAATGTCAAACTCGAAACCTTTCTTAAACTCCCTCGCTCCCACACTCACTACCACTGTGTTGTTGTCTCTCGATTTTCATATCTATAGAAATCCACAGGCACCATTAGTTACATTCAAGTAATGTTCAAGTCGGCGTTAAAACACCACGAAAACAAACACATCTATCATCACTAATAAATCCGGTATCGGGACTACCACCGTCACTACCAACTCAACCATCGAGACAACCATCACCATTATTGTAATCATCAACATTGTAATTACGACATGATTCATTCATTTCTCAACCTTTATCATTATTTCGACGATTCTTATGTTGGAAAGTAGTCAGTACCTTGGAAAGAATATTGTGCGTAATACTGGTAAAAGTAATTCCAGGAGAGGATAAGTTCAAGGGCCGCCGCAATGTACACTGAAATAATATTGTAAACGACGTTTTAACACTCTTCAATCAATACTGCATACTTGTAGCATTGAGACTCTTTCGTTCATTTTTATGACTTATTTTCAATAGATAGATGTTTTAGATCACAAAATGGGAACCTTGGCTTTTCCGGCATTCATTAGGTAAATAGCTGAGGTTGATATGGAATTCAAATTGGTCGTATGTAGAAATGTACAGGGTGATTACATAATCTTGAAAGATCTTGCCAGGATGTCTCAAATGTGCTAGTAACGCCATAACATTTCATTCTAAAATATTCGAAGGATAATATAGTTAGATTACACTCAAAATTACGGACTGAAGGAGAATCATATCGAATGAGAAACGATTAATCATGCATACTGAGGAAGATATGAAGAAAGAAAGCTAATTTATTGTAGGAAGTACATTTTTTGGAGGAAAAGGATGGACATCGTGGTCAGAGAAAACAGTCTTTATAGATAGATAGATAGATAGATAAAATAAAAGGGAAAAAAGCGAAAGAGATTGATAGGATGGAGAGACTAGAGTAAAGTTTGCAGGAAGGAAAGAGAAAGAAAGACAGACAGAGAGAACGTAACAGAATAGGGAGTGATAGGAAAATGAGACAGAAGATGGTGGAATAGCGGAAGAGACAGAAAGCAGCAGAGATAGAGAGACTGTGTGAAAAAAGGCAGTGAGATACAGGTAGAAAGAGGAGAGAAATAAAAGAAGAGAAGGAAGAGAAATGGGAAGGGATAGAGAGTGATACACAGAGCGAGAAAAAGACAGACAGACAGACAGACAGAGAAACAGCGAGAGACTGAGCGTGGAAAACAGTGTTGAGAGGAAGATAAAATGAGGGACAGAGAGTAAGAAAAAAAGTTCGGAAGGCAGTAGATAGAGGGTGAGAGACAAAGAGAGAAAGAGAAACAATAGAGATACACAAAATTAAATGGAGAGAGGTGAAGATAAAGGTGTAGAAAGACAGAAATTGCAAAAAGAGAGATAGAAATAGATAAAGAAAAGGAGAAGAGATAGAGTGTTTGAGATGACAGAAATGAGGGCGAATACACTATTTCAGACCGTTCAGGCTAAGGGTTATGATCATAAAGAAGACGTTGAGGCCAAAGAGTTATCGGTGAAATAACAGGGGCATAGCTTTATCGTTGGAAGGTACATTCAATTAAGTTAGGTTCTAATTTGAAGGAAGCAGAATAAACAAACTAACTGACTGGGGCTAAATTAAGGGTGAGGGCATAGTTGTAAATACTGAGGATAATTATATCTGTCCAACTCATAGACGATATTACCCACCATGGATACAGGAATATGGCTTTGGTTTGAAATAATAGAAGGGACATTGTTACAAGATTGGAAGGAACATCAAACTGAGAATGTCTTTCACCGTCTGAGAGGAAGCACAAGGAACCAAGACAACATCTTTCCGACTGGCGTTGCAGGCTAACAGGTAGGGAGTAAAATCTCTGGATGGACACAGGCTTATATAGCTTACTGATACATCTCACCAAGGCTACCATCTCGATTCCTAAAATAACATAACGCAAGCTGTTGCAGTAACCAATGTACATCTTCGGGCTGTGGGTACATCAAGAAGGCAAGGGAACTGAAAACGGGTGAATTTTAAGACAGAACAGCTTCAGGGCCTTATGGTGTATCCGAGGGACTCATAGACTGGGGGTGTTCAGTTGTTAACTTGGGTTCAATGCACTGACTAATGCTTTAAGACTGGAAGACAAGTTAAATTTGGGATTCTTTCTGAAATTACTCTTACAGATTTTAAGTACATGTCAGGAAAACATTGTATGGGCAAACTCTGCAATCAATACCACGAGAGTGAGGCAGTGGTTTAGGTCCTGGGTGTACATTCAAATGAGTATAGAACAATTTCAAAGTCTACGAGGATATGAAATAGATTGGGGAAACATTCCACGAACTGAGGATACAAATCTCAGGGCCCAATATGCTTGCAACGGCCTGCTGGTTGGTTTTAAGCGCTGTGGGTATGAAATCGCCGACTGGGGGTACTGGCTTAAGAACTTGTGCAGTCAAAGAAAGGTAGAAATACAGTTTTCGGGCCTATTGACAAGCAATTTCAAGCAGTTACAGCTAAAGGTGTAAACTCAAACAAAAAGAAATATTTCTCGGACTAAATGTACAACACTTCGACTAAAGGTGAATCGAACAAACTGAAGGGGGTAACGCATGTCATTTCCTTAAATTGAAAATAAAAACAAATTTCCAGACATTTGCATTTCACAGACCGACGATACATCTTACAGAAACACACATACAAGGGACCAAAAATGGTTAGAAGTGGTTAATCATATCGAATAATTTCCAGAGGTTTAGTTTTATCTCAGTGACTAACAGTAAACCTGAATGAAGTACAGAAACAAGGAACTGCTTGATTCTCAAGCGTTTGTCGACTCGGATCAAAGAAAGCAGCAAGTGCCAATGGGAACAATATTGTGCGAAGTACTGGTAAAAGAAGGCTCTGATCTCCCTCTAAATAGCTTATAACTCTTTTTAATTGAAACGAAAACTGTCCAGAAAATATCGATCCTCTTGAAATTAACTTCTGCAAATTCTAAACAAGTGGCTATCAAAATCTAGTGCTCACAAATTTCGTTTTCTCCATCATTGTTCCTTACAAACAGTTACAATGTCTTTTTGTACGTAACAAGCCTCTAGGAATAAATAAATACAGACTGGATATGTATCTCCCCAGGTGAAATTAAAATCTGCAGACTAAGGATACATTTGCTTAAACTGAGAATATACTCTATAGAATTGAAGACGATTATTGCGACAGGATTACATCTCATCTCAGCACTCATAATTCTTTCCACGAGGCTATGTGAGAAAGGCTGCCAGTGTCAATGGGAACAATATTGTGCGAAGTACTGGTAAAAAGTTATCCCCCCTGGCCTCCACCTCCCCTTACAGCCAGCCCTTTAAATCACCATCTTTTATAACAACATGGACATCTCATTTTAATGGATCCTTCAGTCAATGCAGAAAACACTTTTTAAACCCAACACATGCCTTTAACAATCTAACTCTAGTCTTTGTCATTAGCTTCACACATTTATCAATTTCTTCATCCACAATACAATCTTTCCACTATAAAGTAAAAATGTCAAAATCAAATCCTTTCTCAAACACCCTACCTCGGGTGAAAGTAAAATCTGCGGACTAAGCATACATTTGCTTAGACTGGGAATATACTCTATAGAATTGATGACGATTATTGCGACAGGATTTAAATTTCTAAGCACTCATAATTTTTTCGACGAGGCTATGTGAGAAAGGCTGCCAGTGTCAATGGAAACAATATTATGCGAAGTACTGGTAAAAAGTTATCCCCCTGGCCTCCACCTCCCCTTACAGCCAGCCCTTTAAATCACCATCTCTTATAACAACATGGATATCTCATTTAACGGATCCTTCAGTCAATGCAAGTTACACTTATTAAACCCAACACATGCCTATTATAATCTAACTCTAGGTTTTCTTTCAGTAGCTTCACACATTTATCAATTTCTTCATCCACAATACAATCTTTCCACTATAAAGTAAATATGTCAACATCACAACCTTTCTCAAACTCACTCCCTCTGGTGAAATTAAAATCTGCGGACTAAGCATACATTTGCTTAGACTGGGAATATACTCTATAGAATTGATGACGATTATTGCGACAGGTTTTAAACTTCTCAGCACTCATAATTCTTTCGACGAGGCTATGTGAGAAAGGCTGCCAGTGTCAATGGAAACAATATTGTGCGAAGTACTGGTAAAAAGTTATTCCCCTGGCCTCCACCTCCCCTTACAGCCAGCCCTTTAAATCACCATCTTTTATAACAACATGGATATCTCATTTAATGGATCCTTCATTCAATGCAGGTAACACTGATTAAACCCAACCGAGCCTATTATAATCTAGCACTGGCTTTTCTGTCATTACTCTTACACATTTATCAATTTCTTCATCCACAATACAATCTTTCCAGTATAAAGTAAAAATGTCAAAATCAAAATCTTTCTCAAACACCCTTCCTCGGATGAAATTAAAATCTGCTGACTAAGAATACATTTGCTTAGAGTGAGAATATGCTCTATAGAATTGAAGACGATTATTGTGACAGGATTTAATCTTATATCAGCACTCATAATTCTTTCGACGAGGCTATGTGAGAAAGGCTGCCAGTGTCAATGGGAACAATATTGTGCGAAGTACTGGTAAAAAGTTACCCCTGGCCTCCACCTTTCCTTACAGCCAGCCCTTTAAATCACCATCTTTTATAACAACATGGATATCTCATTCTAATGGATCCTTCAATCAATGCAGAAAACACTTTATAAACCCAACACATGCCCATAACAATCTTACTCTAGTTTTTCTGTCATTAGCTTCACACATTTATCTATTTCTTCATCCACAATACAATCTTTCCACTATAAAGTAAAAATGTCAAAATCAAATCCTTTCTCAAACACCCTTCCTTGGGTGAAAGTATAATCTGCGGACTAAGCGTACATTTGCTTAGACCGAGAATATGCTCTATAGAATTGATGACAATTATTGCGACAGGATTTAAACCTCTCAGCACTCATAATTCTTTCGACGAGGCTATGTGAGAAAGGCTGCCAGTGTCAAATGAAAACAATATTGTGCGAAGTACTGGTGAAAAGTTGTCCCCCTGGCCTCCACCACCCCTTACAGCCAGCCCTTTAAATCACCATCTTTTATAACAACATGGATATCTCATTTAACGGATCCTTCAGTCAATGCAAGTTACACTTATTAAACCCAACACATGCCTATTATAATCTAACTCTAGGTTTTCTTTCAGTAGCTCCACACATTTATCAATTTCTTCATCCACAATACAATCTTTCCACTATAAAGTAAATATGTCAACATCACAACCTTTCTCAAACTCACTCCCTCTGGTGAAATTAAAATCCGCGGACTAAGGATACATTTGCTTAGACCGAGAATATGATCTATAGAATTGATGACGATCATTGCGACAGGTTTTAAACTTCTCAGCACTCGCAATTCTTTCGACGAGGCTATGTGATAAAGGCTGCCAGTGTCAATGGAAACAATATTGTGCGAAGTACTGGTAAAAAGTTACCCTTGGCCTCCACCTCCCCTTACAGCCAGCCCTTTAAATCACCATCTTTTATAACAATCAAATCCTTTCTCAAACACCCTTCCTTGGGTGAAAGTAAAATCTGCGGACTAAGCATACATTTGCTTAGACTGGGAATATGCTCTATAGAATTGATGACGATTATTGCGACAGGATTTAAACCTCTCAGCACTCATAATTCTTTCGACGAGGATATGTGAGAAAGGCTGCCAGTGTCAATGGGAACAATATTGTGCGAAGTACTGGTAAAAAGTTACCCCTGGCCTCCACCTCCCCTTACAGCCAGCCCTTTAAATCACCATCTTTTATAACAACATGGATATCTCATTCTAATGGATCCTTCATTCAATGCAGATAACACTTATTAAACCCAACACATGCCTTTTATAATCTAGCGCGAGCTTTTCTGTCATTACCCTTACACATTTATCAATTTCTTCATGCACAATACAATCTTTCCACTATAAAGTAAAATGTCAAAATCAAAACCTTTCTCAAACAACACCCTTCCTCAGGTGAAAGTAAAATATGCAGATAAAGGATACATTTGCTTAGACTGAGAATATGCTCTATAGAATTGAAGACGATTACTGCGACAGGATTTAATCTGATCTCAGCACTCATAATTCTTTCGACGAGGCTGTGAGAAAGGCTGCCAGTGTCAATGGGAACAATATTGTGCGAAGTACTGGTAAAAAGTTATCCCCCTGGCCTCCACCTCCCCTTACAGCCAGCCCTTTAAATCACCATCTTTTATAACAACATGGATACATTATTGAATGGATCCTTCATGCAATGCAGGTAACACTTATTAAACCCAAAACGTGCCTATTATAATCTAGCACTAGCTTTTCTGTCATTACCCTTACACATTTATCAATTTCTTCATCCACAATACAGTCTTTCTACTATAAAGTAAAAATGTTGAAAATCAAAAACCTTTCTCAAATACCCTTCCTTGGATGATAGTAAAATCTGCGGACTAAGGATACATTTGCTTAGACTGAAAATATGCTCTATAGAATTGATGACGATTATTGCGACAGGATTTAATCTTATCTCAGCACTCATAATTGTTTCGACGAGGCTATGCGAGAAAGGCTGCCAGTGTCAATGGGAACAATATTGTGCGAAGTGCTGGTATATTTCCTTGAATCCATACCTGTGCATCATTTTTTCTTCACAAAATTTTAACACTTGTTCTTGCACATGTATAGCAACTCTTCACGATTAAAGTAAACATGTCAAAATCAAAATAGACTCCCCTCTCTCTTTCTCAGATCGTATTTCCCAGTTGCTTGGTCGGTAAAGTACATGGCTTAAGACATAAACAGTCATGGTTCGATCCCAAAACTGTACCAATTTCTGTCCGAGGTTCGATGATATTCATTGTTGCTGGAATTATTCTTTGCTTAATGACGATCATTCTATCGACTAAAGCTATTTTGTAAAGCAGTCAGTGGTTTGGAAAGACCGTTACAAGAGCACTGGCCGCGCCATGTACCAGACATCAAGTTAAAACAACACAAAAAAAACCCATCGCAAAACCGACACAGCTTGGATAGATGCAAATGACTCCCTGATGTATCTTATATAACTGAAATCTAATCTGTCTTAAAACACAGACGACTCAAAGCAATAAAGCAAAATTCAAATTTTACCAAAGTCCCATTAATTTTCCCTGGCCTCCACCTCACCTTTCATTAGCCTTACAAATTTATCAATTTCTTCATCCACAATACAATCTTTCCACTATAAAGTAAAAATGTCAAACTCGAAACCTTTCTTAAACTCCCTCGCTCCCACACTCACTACCACTGTGTTGTTGTCTCTCGATTTTCATATCTATAGAAATCCACAGGCACCATTAGTTACATTCAAGTAATGTTCAAGTCGGCGTTAAAACACCAAGAAAACAAACACATCTATCATCACTAATAAATCCGGTATCGGGACTACCACCGTCACTACCAACTCAACCATCGAGACAACCATCACCATTATTGTAATCATCAACATTGTAATTACGACATGATTCATTCATTTCTCAACCTTTATCATTATTTCGACGATTCTTATGTTGGAAAGTAGTCAGTACCTTGGAAAGAATATTGTGCGTAATACTGGTAAAAGTAATTCCAGGAGAGGATAAGTTCAAGGGCCGCCGCAATGTACACTGAAATAATATTGTAAACGACGTTTTAACACTCTTCAATCAATACTGCATACTTGTAGCATTGAGACTCTTTCGTTCATTTTTATGACTTATTTTCAATAGATAGATGTTTTAGATCACAAAATGGGAACCTTGGCTTTTCCGGCATTCATTAGGTAAATAGCTGAGGTTGATATGGAATTCAAATTGGTCGTATGTAGAAATGTACAGGGTGATTACATAATCTTGAAAGATCTTGCCAGGATGTCTCAAATGTGCTAGTAACGCCATAACATTTCATTCTAAAATATTCGAAGGATAATATAGTTAGATTACACTCAAAATTACGGACTGAAGGAGAATCATATCGAATGAGAAACGATTAATCATGCATACTGAGGAAGATATGAAGAAAGAAAGCTAATTTATTGTAGGAAGTACATTTTTTGGAGGAAAAGGATGGACATCGTGGTCAGAGAAAACAGTCTTTATAGATAGATAGATAGATAGATAAAATAAAAGGGAAAAAAGCGAAAGAGATTGATAGGATGGAGAGACTAGAGTAAAGTTTGCAGGAAGGAAAGAGAAAGAAAGACAGACAGAGAGAACGTAACAGAATAGGGAGTGATAGGAAAATGAGACAGAAGATGGTGGAATAGCGGAAGAGACAGAAAGCAGCAGAGATAGAGAGACTGTGTGAAAAAAGGCAGTGAGATACAGGTAGAAAGAGGAGAGAAATAAAAGAAGAGAAGGAAGAGAAATGGGAAGGGATAGAGAGTGATACACAGAGCGAGAAAAAGACAGACAGACAGACAGACAGACAGAGAAAGAGCGAGAGACTGAGCGTGGAAAACAGTGTTGAGAGGAAGATAAAATGAGGGACAGAGAGTAAGAAAAAAAGTTCGGAAGGCAGTAGATAGAGGGTGAGAGACAAAGAGAGAAAGAGAAACAATAGAGATACACAAAATTAAATGGAGAGAGGTGAAGATAAAGGTGTAGAAAGACAGAAATTGCAAAAAGAGAGATAGAAATAGATAAAGAAAAGGAGAAGAGATAGAGTGTTTGAGATGACAGAAATGAGGGCGAATACACTATTTCAGACCGTTCAGGCTAAGGGTTATGATCATAAAGAAGACGTTGAGGCCAAAGAGTTATCGGTGAAATAACAGGGGCATAGCTTTATCGTTGGAAGGTACATTCAATTAAGTTAGGTTCTAATTTGAAGGAAGCAGAATAAACAAACTAACTGACTGGGGCTAAATTAAGGGTGAGGGCATAGTTGTAAATACTGAGGATAATTATATCTGTCCAACTCATAGACGATATTACCCACCATGGATACAGGAATATGGCTTTGGTTTGAAATAATAGAAGGGACATTGTTACAAGATTGGAAGGAACATCAAACTGAGAATGTCTTTCACCGTCTGAGAGGAAGCACAAGGAACCAAGACAACATCTTTCCGACTGGCGTTGCAGGCTAACAGGTAGGGAGTAAAATCTCTGGATGGACACAGGCTTATATAGCTTACTGATACATCTCACCAAGGCTACCATCTCGATTCCTAAAATAACATAACGCAAGCTGTTGCAGTAACCAATGTACATCTTCGGACTGTGGGTACATCAAGAAGGCAAGGGAACTGAAAACGGGTGAATTTTAAGACAGAACAGCTTCAGGGCCTTATGGTGTATCCGAGGGACTCATAGACTGGGGGTGTTCAGTTGTTAACTTGGGTTCAATGCACTGACTAATGCTTTAAGACTGGAAGACAAGTTAAATTTGGGATTCTTTCTGAAATTACTCTTACAGATTTTAAGTACATGTCAGGAAAACATTGTATGGGCAAACTCTGCAATCAATACCACGAGAGTGAGGCAGTGGTTTAGGTCCTGGGTGTACATTCAAATGAGTATAGAACAATTTCAAAGTCTACGAGGATATGAAATAGATTGGGGAAACATTCCACGAACTGAGGATACAAATCTCAGGGCCCAATATGCTTGCAACGGCCTGCTGGTTGGTTTTAAGCGCTGTGGGTATGAAATCGCCGACTGGGGGTACTGGCTTAAGAACTTGTGCAGTCAAAGAAAGGTAGAAATACAGTTTTCGGGCCTATTGACAAGCAATTTCAAGCAGTTACAGCTAAAGGTGTAAACTCAAACAAAAAGAAATATTTCTCGGACTAAATGTACAACACTTCGACTAAAGGTGAATCGAACAAACTGAAGGGGGTAACGCATGTCATTTCCTTAAATTGAAAATAAAAACAAATTTCCAGACATTTGCATTTCACAGACCGACGATACATCTTACAGAAACACACATACAAGGGACCAAAAATGGTTAGAAGTGGTTAATCATATCGAATAATTTCCAGAGGTTTAGTTTTATCTCAGTGACTAACAGTAAACCTGAATGAAGTACAGAAACAAGGAACTGCTTGATTCTCAAGCGTTTGTCGACTAGGATCAAAGAAAGCAGCAAGTGCCAATGGGAACAATATTGTGCGAAGTACTGGTAAAAGAAGGCTCTGATCTCCCTCTAAATAGCTTATAACTCTTTTTAATTGAAACGAAAACTGTCCAGAAAATATCGATCCTCTTGAAATTAACTTCTGCAAATTCTAAACAAGTGGCTATCAAAATCTAGTGCTCACAAATTTCGTTTTCTCCATCATTGTTCCTTACAAACAGTTACAATGTCTTTTTGTACGTAACAAGCCTCTAGGAATAAATAAATACAGACTGGATATGTATCTCCCCAGGTGAAATTAAAATCTGCAGACTAAGGATACATTTGCTTAAACTGAGAATATACTCTATAGAATTGAAGACGATTATTGCGACAGGATTACATCTCATCTCAGCACTCATAATTCTTTCCACGAGGCTATGTGAGAAAGGCTGCCAGTGTCAATGGGAACAATATTGTGCGAAGTACTGGTAAAAAGTTATCCCCCTGGCCTCCACCTCCCCTTACAGCCAGCCCTTTAAATCACCATCTTTTATAACAACATGGACATCTCATTTTAATGGATCCTTCAGTCAATGCAGAAAACACTTTTTAAACCCAACACATGCCTTTAACAATCTAACTCTAGTCTTTGTCATTAGCTTCACACATTTATCAATTTCTTCATCCACAATACAATCTTTCCACTATAAAGTAAAAATGTCAAAATCAAATCCTTTCTCAAACACCCTACCTCGGGTGAAAGTAAAATCTGCGGACTAAGCATACATTTGCTTAGACTGGGAATATACTCTATAGAATTGATGACGATTATTGCGACAGGATTTAAATTTCTAAGCACTCATAATTTTTTCGACGAGGCTATGTGAGAAAGGCTGCCAGTGTCAATGGAAACAATATTATGCGAAGTACTGGTAAAAAGTTTTCCCCTGGCCTCCACCTCCCCTTACAGCCAGCCCTTTAAATCACCATCTCTTATAACAACATGGATATCTCATTTAACGGATCCTTCAGTCAATGCAAGTTACACTTATTAAACCCAACACATGCCTATTATAATCTAACTCTAGGTTTTCTTTCAGTAGCTTCACACATTTATCAATTTCTTCATCCACAATACAATCTTTCCACTATAAAGTAAATATGTCAACATCACAACCTTTCTCAAACTCACTCCCTCTGGTGAAATTAAAATCCGCGGACTAAGGATACATTTGCTTAGACCGAGAATATGATCTATAGAATTGATGACGATCATTGCGACAGGTTTTAAACTTCTCAGCACTCATAATTCTTTCGACGAGGCTATGTGAGAAAGGCTGCCAGTGTCAATGGAAACAATATTGTGCGAAGTACTGGTAAAAAGTTATTCCCCTGGCCTCCACCTCCCCTTACAGCCAGCCCTTTAAATCACCATCTTTTATAACAACATGGATATCTCATTTAATGGATCCTTCATTCAATGCAGGTAACACTGATTAAACCCAACCGAGCCTATTATAATCTAGCACTGGCTTTTCTGTCATTACTCTTACACATTTATCAATTTCTTCATCCACAATACAATCTTTCCAGTATAAAGTAAAAATGTCAAAATCAAAATCTTTCTCAAACACCCTTCCTCGGATGAAATTAAAATCTGCTGACTAAGAATACATTTGCTTAGAGTGAGAATATGCTCTATAGAATTGAAGACGATTATTGTGACAGGATTTAATCTTATATCAGCACTCATAATTCTTTCGACGAGGCTATGTGAGAAAGGCTGCCAGTGTCAATGGGAACAATATTGTGCGAAGTACTGGTAAAAAGTTACCCCTGGCCTCCACCTCCCCTTACAGCCAGCCCTTTAAATCACCATCTTTTATAACAACATGGATATCTCATTCTAATGGATCCTTCAATCAATGCAGAAAACACTTTATAAACCCAACACATGCCCATAACAATCTTACTCTAGTTTTTCTGTCATTAGCTTCACACATTTATCTATTTCTTCATCCACAATACAATCTTTCCACTATAAAGTAAAAATGTCAAAATCAAATCCTTTCTCAAACACCCTTCCTTGGGTGAAAGTAAAATCTGCGGACTAAGCGTACATTTGCTTAGACTGAGAATATGCTCTATAGAATTGATGACAATTATTGCGACAGGATTTAAACCTCTCAGCACTCATAATTCTTTCGACGAGGCTATGTGAGAAAGGCTGCCAGTGTCAAATGAAAACAATATTGTGCGAAGTACTGGTGAAAAGTTGTCCCCCTGGCCTCCACCACCCCTTACAGCCAGCCCTTTAAATCACCATCTTTTATAACAACATGGATATCTCATTTAACGGATCCTTCAGTCAATGCAAGTTACACGTATTAAACCCAACACATGCCTATTATAATCTAACTCTAGGTTTTCTTTCAGTAGCTTCACACATTTATCAATTTCTTCATCCACAATACAATCTTTCCACTATAAAGTAAATATGTCAACATCACAACCTTTCTCAAACTCACTCCGTCTGGTGAAATTAAAATCCGCGGACTAAGGATACATTTGCTTAGACCGAGAATATGATCTATAGAATTGATGACGATCATTGCGACAGGTTTTAAACTTCTCAGCACTCGCAATTCTTTCGACGAGGCTATGTGATAAAGGCTGCCAGTGTCAATGGAAACAATATTGTGCGAAGTACTGGTAAAAAGTTACCCTTGGCCTCCACCTCCCCTTACAGCCAACCCTTTAAATCACCATCTTTTATAACAATCAAATCCTTTCTCAAACACCCTTCCTTGGGTGAAAGTAAAATCTGCGGACTAAGCATACATTTGCTTAGACTGGGAATATGCTCTATAGAATTGATGACGATTATTGCGACAGGATTTAAACCTCTCAGCACTCATAATTCTTTCGACGAGGATATGTGAGAAAGGCTGCCAGTGTCAATGGGAACAATATTGTGCGAAGTACTGGTAAAAAGTTACCCCTGGCCTCCACCTCCCCTTACAGCCAGCCCTTTAAATCACCATCTTTTATAACAACATGGATATCTCATTCTAATGGATCCTTCATTCAATGCAGATAACACTTATTAAACCCAACACATGCCTTTTACAATCTAGCGCGAGCTTTTCTGTCATTACCCTTACACATTTATCAATTTCTTCATGCACAATACAATCTTTCCACTATAAAGTAAAATGTCAAAATCAAAACCTTTCTCAAACAACACCCTTCCTCAGGTGAAAGTAAAATATGCAGATAAAGGATACATTTGCTTAGACTGAGAATATGCTCTATAGAATTGAAGACGATTACTGCGACAGGATTTAATCTGATCTCAGCACTCATAATTCTTTCGACGAGGCTGTGAGAAAGGCTGCCAGTGTCAATGGGAACAATATTGTGCGAAGTACTGGTAAAAAGTTATCCCCCTGGCCTCCACCTCCCCTTACAGCCAGCCCTTTAAATCACCATCTTTTAAAACAACATGGATACATTATTGAATGGATCCTTCATGCAATGCAGGTAACACTTATTAAACCCAAAACATGCCCATTATAATCTAGCACTAGCTTTTCTGTCATTACCCTTACACATTTATCAATTTCTTCATCCACAATACAGTCTTTCTACTATAAAGTAAAAATGTTGAAAATCAAAAACCTTTCTCAAATACCCTTCCTTGGATGATAGTAAAATCTGCGGACTAAGGATACATTTGCTTAGACTGAAAATATGCTCTATAGAATTGATGACGATTATTGCGACAGGATTTAATCTTATCTCAGCACTCATAATTGTTTCGACGAGGCTATGCGAGAAAGGCTGCCAGTGTCAATGGGAACAATATTGTGCGAAGTGCTGGTATATTTCCTTAAATCCATACCTGTGCATCATTTTTTCCTCACAAATTTTTAACACTTGTTCTTGCACATGTATAGCAACTCTTCACGATTAAAGTAAACATGTCAAAATCAAAATAGACTCCCCTCTCTCTTTCTCAGATCGTATTTCCCAGTTGCTTGGTCGGTAAAGTACATGGCTTAAGACATAAACAGTCATGGTTCGATCCCAAAACTGTACCAATTTCTGTCCGAGGTTCGATGATATTCATTGTTGCTGGAATTATTCTTTGCTTAATGACGATCATTCTATCGACTAAAGCTATTTTGTAAAGCAGTCAGTGGTTTGGAAAGACCGTTACAAGAGCACTGGCCGCGCCATGTACCAGACATCAAGTTAAAACAACACAAAAAAAACCCATCGCAAAACCGACACAGCTTGGATAGATGCAAATGACTCCCTGATGTATCTTATATAACTGAAATCTAATCTGTCTTAAAACACAGACGACTCAAAGCAATAAAGCAAAATTCAAATTTTACCAAAGTCCCATTAATTTTCCCTGGCCTCCACCTCACCTTTCATTAGCCTTACAAATTTATCAATTTCTTCATCCACAATACAATCTTTCCACTATAAAGTAAAAATGTCAAACTCGAAACCTTTCTTAAACTCCCTCGCTCCCACACTCACTACCACTGTGTTGTTGTCTCTCGATTTTCATATCTATAGAAATCCACAGGCACCATTAGTTACATTCAAGTAATGTTCAAGTCGGCGTTAAAACACCAAGAAAACAAACACATCTATCATCACTAATAAATCCGGTATCGGGACTACCACCGTCACTACCAACTCAACCATCGAGACAACCATCACCATTATTGTAATCATCAACATTGTAATTACGACATGATTCATTCATTTCTCAACCTTTATCATTATTTCGACGATTCTTATGTTGGAAAGTAGTCAGTACCTTGGAAAGAATATTGTGCGTAATACTGGTAAAAGTAATTCCAGGAGAGGATAAGTTCAAGGGCCGCCGCAATGTACACTGAAATAATATTGTAAACGACGTTTTAACACTCTTCAATCAATACTGCATACTTGTAGCATTGAGACTCTTTCGTTCATTTTTATGACTTATTTTCAATAGATAGATGCTTTAGATCACAAAATGGGAACCTTGGCTTTTCCGGCATTCATTAGGTAAATAGCTGAGGTTGATATGGAATTCAAATTGGTCGTATGTAGAAATGTACAGGGTGATTACATAATCTTGAAAGATCTTGCCAGGATGTCTCAAATGTGCTAGTAACGCCATAACATTTCATTCTAAAATATTCGAAGGATAATATAGTTAGATTACACTCAAAATTACGGACTGAAGGAGAATCATATCGAATGAGAAACGATTAATCATGCATACTGAGGAAGATATGAAGAAAGAAAGCTAATTTATTGTAGGAAGTACATTTTTTGGAGGAAAAGGATGGACATCGTGGTCAGAGAAAACAGTCTTTATAGATAGATAGATAGATAGATAAAATAAAAGGGAAAAAAGCGAAAGAGATTGATAGGATGGAGAGACTAGAGTAAAGTTTGCAGGAAGGAAAGAGAAAGAAAGACAGACAGAGAGAACGTAACAGAATAGGGAGTGATAGGAAAATGAGACAGAAGATGGTGGAATAGCGGAAGAGACAGAAAGCAGCAGAGATAGAGAGACTGTGTGAAAAAAGGCAGTGAGATACAGGTAGAAAGAGGAGAGAAATAAAAGAAGAGAAGGAAGAGAAATGGGAAGGGATAGAGAGTGATACACAGAGCGAGAAAAAGACAGACAGACAGACAGACAGACAGAGAAAGAGCGAGAGACTGAGCGTGGAAAACAGTGTTGAGAGGAAGATAAAATGAGGGACAGAGAGTAAGAAAAAAAGTTCGGAAGGCAGTAGATAGAGGGTGAGAGACAAAGAGAGAAAGAGAAACAATAGAGATACACAA
Organism: Tridacna crocea; assembly: GCA_943736015.1. Taxonomy (NCBI): domain Eukaryota; kingdom Metazoa; phylum Mollusca; class Bivalvia; order Cardiida; family Cardiidae; genus Tridacna; species Tridacna crocea. The sequence continues at coordinate 17,707,905 of OX031068.1, read as the reverse complement.
AATTAAATGGAGAGAGGTGAAGATAAAGGTGTAGAAAGACAGAAATTGCAAAAAGAGAGATAGAAATAGATAAAGAAAAGGAGAAGAGATAGAGTGTTTGAGATGACAGAAATGAGGGCGAATACACTATTTCAGACCGTTCAGGCTAAGGGTTATGATCATAAAGAAGACGTTGAGGCCAAAGAGTTATCGGTGAAATAACAGGGGCATAGCTTTATCGTTGGAAGGTACATTCAATTAAGTTAGGTTCTAATTTGAAGGAAGCAGAATAAACAAACTAACTGACTGGGGCTAAATTAAGGGTGAGGGCATAGTTGTAAATACTGAGGATAATTATATCTGTCCAACTCATAGACGATATTACCCACCATGGATACAGGAATATGGCTTTGGTTTGAAATAATAGAAGGGACATTGTTACAAGATTGGAAGGAACATCAAACTGAGAATGTCTTTCACCGTCTGAGAGGAAGCACAAGGAACCAAGACAACATCTTTCCGACTGGCGTTGCAGGCTAACAGGTAGGGAGTAAAATCTCTGGATGGACACAGGCTTATATAGCTTACTGATACATCTCACCAAGGCTACCATCTCGATTCCTAAAATAACATAACGCAAGCTGTTGCAGTAACCAATGTACATCTTCGGACTGTGGGTACATCAAGAAGGCAAGGGAACTGAAAACGGGTGAATTTTAAGACAGAACAGCTTCAGGGCCTTATGGTGTATCCGAGGGACTCATAGACTGGGGGTGTTCAGTTGTTAACTTGGGTTCAATGCACTGACTAATGCTTTAAGACTGGAAGACAAGTTAAATTTGGGATTCTTTCTGAAATTACTCTTACAGATTTTAAGTACATGTCAGGAAAACATTGTATGGGCAAACTCTGCAATCAATACCACGAGAGTGAGGCAGTGGTTTAGGTCCTGGGTGTACATTCAAATGAGTATAGAACAATTTCAAAGTCTACGAGGATATGAAATAGATTGGGGAAACATTCCACGAACTGAGGATACAAATCTCAGGGCCCAATATGCTTGCAACGGCCTGCTGGTTGGTTTTAAGCGCTGTGGGTATGAAATCGCCGACTGGGGGTACTGGCTTAAGAACTTGTGCAGTCAAAGAAAGGTAGAAATACAGTTTTCGGGCCTATTGACAAGCAATTTCAAGCAGTTACAGCTAAAGGTGTAAACTCAAACAAAAAGAAATATTTCTCGGACTAAATGTACAACACTTCGACTAAAGGTGAATCGAACAAACTGAAGGGGGTAACGCATGTCATTTCCTTAAATTGAAAATAAAAACAAATTTCCAGACATTTGCATTTCACAGACCGACGATACATCTTACAGAAACACACATACAAGGGACCAAAAATGGTTAGAAGTGGTTAATCATATCGAATAATTTCCAGAGGTTTAGTTTTATCTCAGTGACTAACAGTAAACCTGAATGAAGTACAGAAACAAGGAACTGCTTGATTCTCAAGCGTTTGTCGACTAGGATCAAAGAAAGCAGCAAGTGCCAATGGGAACAATATTGTGCGAAGTACTGGTAAAAGAAGGCTCTGATCTCCCTCTAAATAGCTTATAACTCTTTTTAATTGAAACGAAAACTGTCCAGAAAATATCGATCCTCTTGAAATTAACTTCTGCAAATTCTAAACAAGTGGCTATCAAAATCTAGTGCTCACAAATTTCGTTTTCTCCATCATTCTTCCTTACAAACAGTTACAATGTCTTTTTGTACGTAACAAGCCTCTAGGAATAAATAAATACAGACTGGATATGTATCTCCCCAGGTGAAATTAAAATCTGCAAACTAAGGATACATTTGCTTAAACTGAGAATATACTCTATAGAATTGAAGACGATTATTGCGACAGGATTACATCTCATCTCAGCACTCATAATTCTTTCCACGAGGCTATGTGAGAAAGGCTGCCAGTGTCAATGGGAACAATATTGTGCGAAGTACTGGTAAAAAGTTATCCCCCTGGCCTCCACCTCCCCTTACAGCCAGCCCTTTAAATCACCATCTTTTATAACAACATCGACATCTCATTTTAATGGATCCTTCAGTCAATGCAGAAAACACTTTTTAAACCCAACACATGCCTTTAACAATCTAACTCTAGTCTTTGTCATTAGCTTCACACATTTATCAATTTCTTCATCCACAATACAATCTTTCCACTATAAAGTAAAAATGTCAAAATCAAATCCTTTCTCAAATACCCTACCTCGGGTGAAAGTAAAATCTGCGGACTAAGCATACATTTGCTTAGACTGGGAATATACTCTATAGAATTGATGACGATTATTGCGACAGGATTTAAATTTCTAAGCACTCATAATTTTTTCGACGAGGCTATGTGAGAAAGGCTGCCAGTGTCAATGGAAACAATATTATGCGAAGTACTGGTAAAAAGTTATCCCCCTGGCCTCCACCTCCCCTTACAGCCAGCCCTTTAAATCACCATCTCTTATAACAACATGGATATCTCATTTAACGGATCCTTCAGTCAATGCAAGTTACACTTATTAAACCCAACACATGCCTATTATAATCTAACTCTAGGTTTTCTTTCAGTAGCTTCACACATTTATCAATTTCTTCATCCACAATACAATCTTTCCACTATAAAGTAAATATGTCAACATCACAACCTTTCTCAAACTCACTCCCTCTGGTGAAATTAAAATCCGCGGACTAAGGATACATTTGCTTAGACCGAGAATATGATCTATAGAATTGATGACGATCATTGCGACAGGTTTTAAACTTCTCAGCACTCATAATTCTTTCGACGAGGCTATGTGAGAAAGGCTGCCAGTGTCAATGGAAACAATATTGTGCGAAGTACTGGTAAAAAGTTATTCCCCTGGCCTCCACCTCCCCTTACAGCCAGCCCTTTAAATCACCATCTTTTATAACAACATGGATATCTCATTTAATGGATCCTTCATTCAATGCAGGTAACACTGATTAAACCCAACCGAGCCTATTATAATCTAGCACTGGCTTTTCTGTCATTACTCTTACACATTTATCAATTTCTTCATCCACAATACAATCTTTCCAGTATAAAGTAAAAATGTCAAAATCAAAATCTTTCTCAAACACCCTTCCTCGGATGAAATTAAAATCTGCTGACTAAGAATACATTTGCTTAGAGTGAGAATATGCTCTATAGAATTGAAGACGATTATTGTGACAGGATTTAATCTTATATCAGCACTCATAATTCTTTCGACGAGGCTATGTGAGAAAGGCTGCCAGTGTCAATGGGAACAATATTGTGCGAAGTACTGGTAAAAAGTTACCCCTGGCCTCCACCTCCCCTTACAGCCAGCCCTTTAAATCACCATCTTTTATAACAACATGGATATCTCATTCTAATGGATCCTTCAATCAATGCAGAAAACACTTTATAAACCCAACACATGCCCATAACAATCTTACTCTAGTTTTTCTGTCATTAGCTTCACACATTTATCTATTTCTTCATCCACAATACAATCTTTCCACTATAAAGTAAAAATGTCAAAATCAAATCCTTTCTCAAACACCCTTCCTTGGGTGAAAGTAAAATCTGCGGACTAAGCGTACATTTGCTTAGACTGAGAATATGCTCTATAGAATTGATGACAATTATTGCGACAGGATTTAAACCTCTCAGCACTCATAATTCTTTCGACGAGGCTATGTGAGAAAGGCTGCCAGTGTCAAATGAAAACAATATTGTGCGAAGTACTGGTGAAAAGTTGTCCCCCTGGCCTCCACCACCCCTTACAGCCAGCCCTTTAAATCACCATCTTTTATAACAACATGGATATCTCATTTAACGGATCCTTCAGTCAATGCAAGTTACACGTATTAAACCCAACACATGCCTATTATAATCTAACTCTAGGTTTTCTTTCAGTAGCTTCACACATTTATCAATTTCTTCATCCACAATACAATCTTTCCACTATAAAGTAAATATGTCAACATCACAACCTTTCTCAAACTCACTCCGTCTGGTGAAATTAAAATCCGCGGACTAAGGATACATTTGCTTAGACCGAGAATATGATCTATAGAATTGATGACGATCATTGCGACAGGTTTTAAACTTCTCAGCACTCGCAATTCTTTCGACGAGGCTATGTGATAAAGGCTGCCAGTGTCAATGGAAACAATATTGTGCGAAGTACTGGTAAAAAGTTACCCTTGGCCTCCACCTCCCCTTACAGCCAACCCTTTAAATCACCATCTTTTATAACAATCAAATCCTTTCTCAAACACCCTTCCTTGGGTGAAAGTAAAATCTGCGGACTAAGCATACATTTGCTTAGACTGGGAATATGCTCTATAGAATTGATGACGATTATTGCGACAGGATTTAAACCTCTCAGCACTCATAATTCTTTCGACGAGGATATGTGAGAAAGGCTGCCAGTGTCAATGGGAACAATATTGTGCGAAGTACTGGTAAAAAGTTACCCCTGGCCTCCACCTCCCCTTACAGCCAGCCCTTTAAATCACCATCTTTTATAACAACATGGATATCTCATTCTAATGGATCCTTCATTCAATGCAGATAACACTTATTAAACCCAACACATGCCTTTTACAATCTAGCGCGAGCTTTTCTGTCATTACCCTTACACATTTATCAATTTCTTCATGCACAATACAATCTTTCCACTATAAAGTAAAATGTCAAAATCAAAACCTTTCTCAAACAACACCCTTCCTCAGGTGAAAGTAAAATATGCAGATAAAGGATACATTTGCTTAGACTGAGAATATGCTCTATAGAATTGAAGACGATTACTGCGACAGGATTTAATCTGATCTCAGCACTCATAATTCTTTCGACGAGGCTGTGAGAAAGGCTGCCAGTGTCAATGGGAACAATATTGTGCGAAGTACTGGTAAAAAGTTATCCCCCTGGCCTCCACCTCCCCTTACAGCCAGCCCTTTAAATCACCATCTTTTAAAACAACATGGATACATTATTGAATGGATCCTTCATGCAATGCAGGTAACACTTATTAAACCCAAAACATGCCTATTATAATCTAGCACTAGCTTTTCTGTCATTACCCTTACACATTTATCAATTTCTTCATCCACAATACAGTCTTTCTACTATAAAGTAAAAATGTTGAAAATCAAAAACCTTTCTCAAATACCCTTCCTTGGATGATAGTAAAATCTGCGGACTAAGGATACATTTGCTTAGACTGAAAATATGCTCTATAGAATTGATGACGATTATTGCGACAGGATTTAATCTTATCTCAGCACTCATAATTGTTTCGACGAGGCTATGCGAGAAAGGCTGCCAGTGTCAATGGGAACAATATTGTGCGAAGTGCTGGTATATTTCCTTGAATCCATACCTGTGCATCATTTTTTCCTCACAAAATTTTAACACTTGTTCTTGCACATGTATAGCAACTCTTCACGATTAAAGTAAACATGTCAAAATCAAAATAGACTCCCCTCTCTCTTTCTCAGATCGTATTTCCCAGTTGCTTGGTCGGTAAAGTACATGGCTTAAGACATAAACAGTCATGGTTCGATCCCAAAACTGTACCAATTTCTGTCCGAGGTTCGATGATATTCATTGTTGCTGGAATTATTCTTTGCTTAATGACGATCATTCTATCGACTAAAGCTATTTTGTAAAGCAGTCAGTGGTTTGGAAAGACCGTTACAAGAGCACTGGCCGCGCCATGTACCAGACATCAAGTTAAAACAACACAAAAAAAACCCATCGCAAAACCGACACAGCTTGGATAGATGCAAATGACTCCCTGATGTATCTTATATAACTGAAATCTAATCTGTCTTAAAACACAGACGACTCAAAGCAATAAAGCAAAATTCAAATTTTACCAAAGTCCCATTAATTTTCCCTGGCCTCCACCTCACCTTTCATTAGCCTTACATATTTATCAATTTCTTCATCCACAATACAATCTTTCCACTATAAAGTAAAAATGTCAAACTCGAAACCTTTCTTAAACTCCCTCGCTCCCACACTCACTACCACTGTGTTGTTGTCTCTCGATTTTCATATCTATAGAAATCCACAGGCACCATTAGTTACATTCAAGTAATGTTCAAGTCGGCGTTAAAACACCAAGAAAACAAACACATCTATCATCACTAATAAATCCGGTATCGGGACTACCACCGTCACTACCAACTCAACCATCGAGACAACCATCACCATTATTGTAATCATCAACATTGTAATTACGACATGATTCATTCATTTCTCAACCTTTATCATTATTTCGACGATTCTTATGTTGGAAAGTAGTCAGTACCTTGGAAAGAATATTGTGCGTAATACTGGTAAAAGTAATTCCAGGAGAGGATAAGTTCAAGGGCCGCCGCAATGTACACTGAAATAATATTGTAAACGACGTTTTAACACTCTTCAATCAATACTGCATACTTGTAGCATTGAGACTCTTTCGTTCATTTTTATGACTTATTTTCAATAGATAGATGCTTTAGATCACAAAATGGGAACCTTGGCTTTTCCGGCATTCATTAGGTAAATAGCTGAGGTTGATATGGAATTCAAATTGGTCGTATGTAGAAATGTACAGGGTGATTACATAATCTTGAAAGATCTTGCCAGGATGTCTCAAATGTGCTAGTAACGCCATAACATTTCATTCTAAAATATTCGAAGGATAATATAGTTAGATTACACTCAAAATTACGGACTGAAGGAGAATCATATCGAATGAGAAACGATTAATCATGCATACTGAGGAAGATATGAAGAAAGAAAGCTAATTTATTGTAGGAAGTACATTTTTTGGAGGAAAAGGATGGACATCGTGGTCAGAGAAAACAGTCTTTATAGATAGATAGATAGATAGATAAAATAAAAGGGAAAAAAGCGAAAGAGATTGATAGGATGGAGAGACTAGAGTAAAGTTTGCAGGAAGGAAAGAGAAAGAAAGACAGACAGAGAGAACGTAACAGAATAGGGAGTGATAGGAAAATGAGACAGAAGATGGTGGAATAGCGGAAGAGACAGAAAGCAGCAGAGATAGAGAGACTGTGTGAAAAAAGGCAGTGAGATACAGGTAGAAAGAGGAGAGAAATAAAAGAAGAGAAGGAAGAGAAATGGGAAGGGATAGAGAGTGATACACAGCGAGAAAAAGACAGACAGACAGACAGACAGAGAAAGAGCGAGAGACTGAGCGTGGAAAACAGTGTTGAGAGGAAGATAAAATGAGGGACAGAGAGTAAGAAAAAAAGTTCGGAAGGCAGTAGATAGAGGGTGAGAGACAAAGAGAGAAAGAGAAACAATAGAGATACACAAAATTAAATGGAGAGAGGTGAAGATAAAGGTGTAGAAAGACAGAAATTGCAAAAAGAGAGATAGAAATAGATAAAGAAAAGGAGAAGAGATAGAGTGTTTGAGATGACAGAAATGAGGGCGAATACACTATTTCAGACCGTTCAGGCTAAGGGTTATGATCATAAAGAAGACGTTGAGGCCAAAGAGTTATCGGTGAAATAACAGGGGCATAGCTTTATCGTTGGAAGGTACATTCAATTAAGTTAGGTTCTAATTTGAAGGAAGCAGAATAAACAAACTAACTGACTGGGGCTAAATTAAGGGTGAGGGCATAGTTGTAAATACTGAGGATAATTATATCTGTCCAACTCATAGACGATATTACCCACCATGGATACAGGAATATGGCTTTGGTTTGAAATAATAGAAGGGACATTGTTACAAGATTGGAAGGAACATCAAACTGAGAATGTCTTTCACCGTCTGAGAGGAAGCACAAGGAACCAAGACAACATCTTTCCGACTGGCGTTGCAGGCTAACAGGTAGGGAGTAAAATCTCTGGATGGACACAGGCTTATATAGCTTACTGATACATCTCACCAAGGCTACCATCTCGATTCCTAAAATAACATAACGCAAGCTGTTGCAGTAACCAATGTACATCTTCGGACTGTGGGTACATCAAGAAGGCAAGGGAACTGAAAACGGGTGAATTTTAAGACAGAACAGCTTCAGGGCCTTATGGTGTATCCGAGGGACTCATAGACTGGGGGTGTTCAGTTGTTAACTTGGGTTCAATGCACTGACTAATGCTTTAAGACTGGAAGACAAGTTAAATTTGGGATTCTTTCTGAAATTACTCTTACAGATTTTAAGTACATGTCAGGAAAACATTGTATGGGCAAACTCTGCAATCAATACCACGAGAGTGAGGCAGTGGTTTAGGTCCTGAGTGTACATTCAAATGAGTATAGAACAATTTCAAAGTCTACGAGGATATGAAATAGATTGGGGAAACATTCCACGAACTGAGGATACAAATCTCAGGGCCCAATATGCTTGCAACGGCCTGCTGGTTGGTTTTAAGCGCTGTGGGTATGAAATCGCCGACTGGGGGTACTGGCTTAAGAACTTGTGCAGTCAAAGAAAGGTAGAAATACAGTTTTCGGGCCTATTGACAAGCAATTTCAAGCAGTTACAGCTAAAGGTGTAAACTCAAACAAAAAGAAATATTTCTCGGACTAAATGTACAACACTTCGACTAAAGGTGAATCGAACAAACTGAAGGGGGTAACGCATGTCATTTCCTTAAATTGAAAATAAAAACAAATTTCCAGACATTTGCATTTCACAGACCGACGATACATCTTACAGAAACACACATACAAGGGACCAAAAATGGTTAGAAGTGGTTAATCATATCGAATAATTTCCAGAGGTTTAGTTTTATCTCAGTGACTAACAGTAAACCTGAATGAAGGACAGAAACAAGGAACTGCTTGATTCTCAAGCGTTTGTCGACTAGGATCAAAGAAAGCAGCAAGTGCCAATGGGAACAATATTGTGCGAAGTACTGGTAAAAGAAGGCTCTGATCTCCCTCTAAATAGCTTATAACTCTTTTTAATTGAAACGAAAACTGTCCAGAAAATATCGATCCTCTTGAAATTAACTTCTGCAAATTCTAAACAAGTGGCTATCAAAATCTAGTGCCCACAAATTTCGTTTTCTCCATCATTGTTCCTTACAAACAGTTACAATGTCTTTTTGTACGTAACAAGCCTCTAGGAATAAATAAATACAGACTGGATATGTATCTCCCCAGGTGAAATTAAAATCTGCAGACTAAGGATACATTTGCTTAAACTGAGAATATACTCTATAGAATTGAAGACGATTATTGCGACAGGATTACATCTCATCTCAGCACTCATAATTCTTTCCACGAGGCTATGTGAGAAAGGCTGCCAGTGTCAATGGGAACAATATTGTGCGAAGTACTGGTAAAAAGTTATCCCCCTGGCCTCCACCTCCCCTTACAGCCAGCCCTTTAAATCACCATCTTTTATAACAACATCGACATCTCATTTTAATGGATCCTTCAGTCAATGCAGAAAACACTTTTTAAACCCAACACATGCCTTTAACAATCTAACTCTAGTCTTTGTCATTAGCTTCACACATTTATCAATTTCTTCATCCACAATACAATCTTTCCACTATAAAGTAAAAATGTCAAAATCAAATCCTTTCTCAAACACCCTACCTTGGGTGAAAGTAAAATCTGCGGACTAAGCATACATTTGCTTAGACTGGGAATATACTCTATAGAATTGATGACGATTATTGCGACAGGATTTAAATTTCTAAGCACTCATAATTTTTTCGACGAGGCTATGTGAGAAAGGCTGCCAGTGTCAATGGAAACAATATTATGCGAAGTACTGGTAAAAAGTTATCCCCCTGGCCTCCACCTCCCCTTACAGCCAGCCCTTTAAATCACCATCTCTTATAACAACATGGATATCTCATTTAACGGATCCTTCAGTCAATGCAAGTTACACTTATTAAACCCAACACATGCCTATTATAATCTAACTCTAGGTTTTCTTTCAGTAGCTTCACACATTTATCAATTTCTTCATCCACAATACAATCTTTCCACTATAAAGTAAATATGTCAACATCACAACCTTTCTCAAACTCACTCCCTCTGGTGAAATTAAAATCCGCGGACTAAGGATACATTTGCTTAGACCGAGAATATGATCTATAGAATTGATGACGATCATTGCGACAGGTTTTAAACTTCTCAGCACTCATAATTCTTTCGACGAGGCTATGTGAGAAAGGCTGCCAGTGTCAATGGAAACAATATTGTGCGAAGTACTGGTAAAAAGTTATTCCCCTGGCCTCCACCTCCCCTTACAGCCAGCCCTTTAAATCACCATCTTTTATAACAACATGGATATCTCATTTAATGGATCCTTCATTCAATGCAGGTAACACTGATTAAACCCAACCGAGCCTATTATAATCTAGCACTGGCTTTTCTGTCATTACTCTTACACATTTATCAATTTCTTCATCCACAATACAATCTTTCCAGTATAAAGTAAAAATGTCAAAATCAAAATCTTTCTCAAACACCCTTCCTCGGATGAAATTAAAATCTGCTGACTAAGAATACATTTGCTTAGAGTGAGAATATGCTCTATAGAATTGAAGACGATTATTGTGACAGGATTTAATCTTATATCAGCACTCATAATTCTTTCGACGAGGCTATGTGAGAAAGGCTGCCAGTGTCAATGGGAACAATATTGTGCGAAGTACTGGTAAAAAGTTACCCCTGGCCTCCACCTCCCCTTACAGCCAGCCCTTTAAATCACCATCTTTTATAACAACATGGATATCTCATTCTAATGGATCCTTCAATCAATGCAGAAAACACTTTATAAACCCAACACATGCCCATAACAATCTTACTCTAGTTTTTCTGTCATTAGCTTCACACATTTATCTATTTCTTCATCCACAATACAATCTTTCCACTATAAAGTAAAAATGTCAAAATCAAATCCTTTCTCAAACACCCTTCCTTGGGTGAAAGTAAAATCTGCGGACTAAGCGTACATTTGCTTAGACTGAGAATATGCTCTATAGAATTGATGACAATTATTGCGACAGGATTTAAACCTCTCAGCACTCATAATTCTTTCGACGAGGCTATGTGAGAAAGGCTGCCAGTGTCAAATGAAAACAATATTGTGCGAAGTACTGGTGAAAAGTTGTCCCCCTGGCCTCCACCACCCCTTACAGCCAGCCCTTTAAATCACCATCTTTTATAACAACATGGATATCTCATTTAACGGATCCTTCAGTCAATGCAAGTTACACGTATTAAACCCAACACATGCCTATTATAATCTAACTCTAGGTTTTCTTTCAGTAGCTTCACACATTTATCAATTTCTTCATCCACAATACAATCTTTCCACTATAAAGTAAATATGTCAACATCACAACCTTTCTCAAACTCACTCCGTCTGGTGAAATTAAAATCCGCGGACTAAGGATACATTTGCTTAGACCGAGAATATGATCTATAGAATTGATGACGATCATTGCGACAGGTTTTAAACTTCTCAGCACTCGCAATTCTTTCGACGAGGCTATGTGATAAAGGCTGCCAGTGTCAATGGAAACAATATTGTGCGAAGTACTGGTAAAAAGTTACCCTTGGCCTCCACCTCCCCTTACAGCCAACCCTTTAAATCACCATCTTTTATAACAATCAAATCCTTTCTCAAACACCCTTCCTTGGGTGAAAGTAAAATCTGCGGACTAAGCATACATTTGCTTAGACTGGGAATATGCTCTATAGAATTGATGACGATTATTGCGACAGGATTTAAACCTCTCAGCACTCATAATTCTTTCGACGAGGATATGTGAGAAAGGCTGCCAGTGTCAATGGGAACAATATTGTGCGAAGTACTGGTAAAAAGTTACCCCTGGCCTCCACCTCCCCTTACAGCCAGCCCTTTAAATCACCATCTTTTATAACAACATGGATATCTCATTCTAATGGATCCTTCATTCAATGCAGATAACACTTATTAAACCCAACACATGCCTTTTACAATCTAGCGCGAGCTTTTCTGTCATTACCCTTACACATTTATCAATTTCTTCATGCACAATACAATCTTTCCACTATAAAGTAAAATGTCAAAATCAAAACCTTTCTCAAACAACACCCTTCCTCAGGTGAAAGTAAAATATGCAGATAAAGGATACATTTGCTTAGACTGAGAATATGCTCTATAGAATTGAAGACGATTACTGCGACAGGATTTAATCTGATCTCAGCACTCATAATTCTTTCGACGAGGCTGTGAGAAAGGCTGCCAGTGTCAATGGGAACAATATTGTGCGAAGTACTGGTAAAAAGTTATCCCCCTGGCCTCCACCTCCCCTTACAGCCAGCCCTTTAAATCACCATCTTTTAAAACAACATGGATACATTATTGAATGGATCCTTCATGCAATGCAGGTAACACTTATTAAACCCAAAACATGCCCATTATAATCTAGCACTAGCTTTTCTGTCATTACCCTTACACATTTATCAATTTCTTCATCCACAATACAGTCTTTCTACTATAAAGTAAAAATGTTGAAAATCAAAAACCTTTCTCAAATACCCTTCCTTGGATGATAGTAAAATCTGCGGACTAAGGATACATTTGCTTAGACTGAAAATATGCTCTATAGAATTGATGACGATTATTGCGACAGGATTTAATCTTATCTCAGCACTCATAATTGTTTCGACGAGGCTATGCGAGAAAGGCTGCCAGTGTCAATGGGAACAATATTGTGCGAAGTGCTGGTATATTTCCTTGAATCCATACCTGTGCATCATTTTTTCCTCACAAATTTTTAACACTTGTTCTTGCACATGTATAGCAACTCTTCACGATTAAAGTAAACATGTCAAAATCAAAATAGACTCCCCTCTCTCTTTCTCAGATCGTATTTCCCAGTTGCTTGGTCGGTAAAGTACATGGCTTAAGACATAAACAGTCATGGTTCGATCCCAAAACTGTACCAATTTCTGTCCGAGGTTCGATGATATTCATTGTTGCTGGAATTATTCTTTGCTTAATGACGATCATTCTATCGACTAAAGCTATTTTGTAAAGCAGTCAGTGGTTTGGAAAGACCGTTACAAGAGCACTGGCCGCGCCATGTACCAGACATCAAGTTAAAACAACACAAAAAAAACCCATCGCAAAACCGACACAGCTTGGATAGATGCAAATGACTCCCTGATGTATCTTATATAACTGAAATCTAATCTGTCTTAAAACACAGACGACTCAAAGCAATAAAGCAAAATTCAAATTTTACCAAAGTCCCATTAATTTTCCCTGGCCTCCACCTCACCTTTCATTAGCCTTACAAATTTATCAATTTCTTCATCCACAATACAATCTTTCCACTATAAAGTAAAAATGTCAAACTCGAAACCTTTCTTAAACTCCCTCGCTCCCACACTCACTACCACTGTGTTGTTGTCTCTCGATTTTCATATCTATAGAAATCCACAGGCACCATTAGTTACATTCAAGTAATGTTCAAGTCGGCGTTAAAACACCAAGAAAACAAACACATCTATCATCACTAATAAATCCGGTATCGGGACTACCACCGTCACTACCAACTCAACCATCGAGACAACCATCACCATTATTGTAATCATCAACATTGTAATTACGACATGATTCATTCATTTCTCAACCTTTATCATTATTTCGACGATTCTTATGTTGGAAAGTAGTCAGTACCTTGGAAAGAATATTGTGCGTAATACTGGTAAAAGTAATTCCAGGAGAGGATAAGTTCAAGGGCCGCCGCAATGTACACTGAAATAATATTGTAAACGACGTTTTAACACTCTTCAATCAATACTGCATACTTGTAGCATTGAGACTCTTTCGTTCATTTTTATGACTTATTTTCAATAGATAGATGCTTTAGATCACAAAATGGGAACCTTGGCTTTTCCGGCATTCATTAGGTAAATAGCTGAGGTTGATATGGAATTCAAATTGGTCGTATGTAGAAATGTACAGGGTGATTACATAATCTTGAAAGATCTTGCCAGGATGTCTCAAATGTGCTAGTAACGCCATAACATTTCATTCTAAAATATTCGAAGGATAATATAGTTAGATTACACTCAAAATTACGGACTGAAGGAGAATCATATCGAATGAGAAACGATTAATCATGCATACTGAGGAAGATATGAAGAAAGAAAGCTAATTTATTGTAGGAAGTACATTTTTTGGAGGAAAAGGATGGACATCGTGGTCAGAGAAAACAGTCTTTATAGATAGATAGATAGATAGATAAAATAAAAGGGAAAAAAGCGAAAGAGATTGATAGGATGGAGAGACTAGAGTAAAGTTTGCAGGAAGGAAAGAGAAAGAAAGACAGACAGAGAGAACGTAACAGAATAGGGAGTGATAGGAAAATGAGACAGAAGATGGTGGAATAGCGGAAGAGACAGAAAGCAGCAGAGATAGAGAGACTGTGTGAAAAAAGGCAGTGAGATACAGGTAGAAAGAGGAGAGAAATAAAAGAAGAGAAGGAAGAGAAATGGGAAGGGATAGAGAGTGATACACAGAGCGAGAAAAAGACAGACAGACAGACAGACAGACAGAGAAAGAGCGAGAGACTGAGCGTGGAAAACAGTGTTGAGAGGAAGATAAAATGAGGGACAGAGAGTAAGAAAAAAAGTTCGGAAGGCAGTAGATAGAGGGTGAGAGACAAAGAGAGAAAGAGAAACAATAGAGATACACAAAATTAAATGGAGAGAGGTGAAGATAAAGGTGTAGAAAGACAGAAATTGCAAAAAGAGAGATAGAAATAGATAAAGAAAAGGAGAAGAGATAGAGTGTTTGAGATGACAGAAATGAGGGCGAATACACTATTTCAGACCGTTCAGGCTAAGGGTTATGATCATAAAGAAGACGTTGAGGCCAAAGAGTTATCGGTGAAATAACAGGGGCATAGCTTTATCGTTGGAAGGTACATTCAATTAAGTTAGGTTCTAATTTGAAGGAAGCAGAATAAACAAACTAACTGACTGGGGCTAAATTAAGGGTGAGGGCATAGTTGTAAATACTGAGGATAATTATATCTGTCCAACTCATAGACGATATTACCCACCATGGATACAGGAATATGGCTTTGGTTTGAAATAATAGAAGGGACATTGTTACAAGATTGGAAGGAACATCAAACTGAGAATGTCTTTCACCGTCTGAGAGGAAGCACAAGGAACCAAGACAACATCTTTCCGACTGGCGTTGCAGGCTAACAGGTAGGGAGTAAAATCTCTGGATGGACACAGGCTTATATAGCTTACTGATACATCTCACCAAGGCTACCATCTCGATTCCTAAAATAACATAACGCAAGCTGTTGCAGTAACCAATGTACATCTTCGGACTGTGGGTACATCAAGAAGGCAAGGGAACTGAAAACGGGTGAATTTTAAGACAGAACAGCTTCAGGGCCTTATGGTGTATCCGAGGGACTCATAGACTGGGGGTGTTCAGTTGTTAACTTGGGTTCAATGCACTGACTAATGCTTTAAGACTGGAAGACAAGTTAAATTTGGGATTCTTTCTGAAATTACTCTTACAGATTTTAAGTACATGTCAGGAAAACATTGTATGGGCAAACTCTGCAATCAATACCACGAGAGTGAGGCAGTGGTTTAGGTCCTGGGTGTACATTCAAATGAGTATAGAACAATTTCAAAGTCTACGAGGATATGAAATAGATTGGGGAAACATTCCACGAACTGAGGATACAAATCTCAGGGCCCAATATGCTTGCAACGGCCTGCTGGTTGGTTTTAAGCGCTGTGGGTATGAAATCGCCGACTGGGGGTACTGGCTTAAGAACTTGTGCAGTCAAAGAAAGGTAGAAATACAGTTTTCGGGCCTATTGACAAGCAATTTCAAGCAGTTACAGCTAAAGGTGTAAACTCAAACAAAAAGAAATATTTCTCGGACTAAATGTACAACACTTCGACTAAAGGTGAATCGAACAAACTGAAGGGGGTAACGCATGTCATTTCCTTAAATTGAAAATAAAAACAAATTTCCAGACATTTGCATTTCACAGACCGACGATACATCTTACAGAAACACACATACAAGGGACCAAAAATGGTTAGAAGTGGTTAATCATATCGAATAATTTCCAGAGGTTTAGTTTTATCTCAGTGACTAACAGTAAACCTGAATGAAGTACAGAAACAAGGAACTGCTTGATTCTCAAGCGTTTGTCGACTAGGATCAAAGAAAGCAGCAAGTGCCAATGGGAACAATATTGTGCGAAGTACTGGTAAAAGAAGGCTCTGATCTCCCTCTAAATAGCTTATAACTCTTTTTAATTGAAACGAAAACTGTCCAGAAAATATCGATCCTCTTGAAATTAACTTCTGCAAATTCTAAACAAGTGGCTATCAAAATCTAGTGCTCACAAATTTCGTTTTCTCCATCATTCTTCCTTACAAACAGTTACAATGTCTTTTTGTACGTAACAAGCCTCTAGGAATAAATAAATACAGACTGGATATGTATCTCCCCAGGTGAAATTAAAATCTGCAGACTAAGGATACATTTGCTTAAACTGAGAATATACTCTATAGAATTGAAGACGATTATTGCGACAGGATTACATCTCATCTCAGCACTCATAATTCTTTCCACGAGGCTATGTGAGAAAGGCTGCCAGTGTCAATGGGAACAATATTGTGCGAAGTACTGGTAAAAAGTTATCCCCCTGGCCTCCACCTCCCCTTACAGCCAGCCCTTTAAATCACCATCTTTTATAACAACATGGACATCTCATTTTAATGGATCCTTCAGTCAATGCAGAAAACACTTTTTAAACCCAACACATGCCTTTAACAATCTAACTCTAGTCTTTGTCATTAGCTTCACACATTTATCAATTTCTTCATCCACAATACAATCTTTCCACTATAAAGTAAAAATGTCAAAATCAAATCCTTTCTCAAACACCCTACCTCGGGTGAAAGTAAAATCTGCGGACTAAGCATACATTTGCTTAGACTGGGAATATACTCTATAGAATTGATGACGATTATTGCGACAGGATTTAAATTTCTAAGCACTCATAATTTTTTCGACGAGGCTATGTGAGAAAGGCTGCCAGTGTCAATGGAAACAATATTATGCGAAGTACTGGTAAAAAGTTATCCCCCTGGCCTCCACCTCCCCTTACAGCCAGCCCTTTAAATCACCATCTCTTATAACAACATGGATATCTCATTTAACGGATCCTTCAGTCAATGCAAGTTACACTTATTAAACCCAACACATGCCTATTATAATCTAACTCTAGGTTTTCTTTCAGTAGCTTCACACATTTATCAATTTCTTCATCCACAATACAATCTTTCCACTATAAAGTAAATATGTCAACATCACAACCTTTCTCAAACTCACTCCCTCTGGTGAAATTAAAATCCGCGGACTAAGGATACATTTGCTTAGACCGAGAATATGATCTATAGAATTGATGACGATCATTGCGACAGGTTTTAAACTTCTCAGCACTCATAATTCTTTCGACGAGGCTATGTGAGAAAGGCTGCCAGTGTCAATGGAAACAATATTGTGCGAAGTACTGGTAAAAAGTTATTCCCCTGGCCTCCACCTCCCCTTACAGCCAGCCCTTTAAATCACCATCTTTTATAACAACATGGATATCTCATTTAATGGATCCTTCATTCAATGCAGGTAACACTGATTAAACCCAACCGAGCCTATTATAATCTAGCACTGGCTTTTCTGTCATTACTCTTACACATTTATCAATTTCTTCATCCACAATACAATCTTTCCAGTATAAAGTAAAAATGTCAAAATCAAAATCTTTCTCAAACACCCTTCCTCGGATGAAATTAAAATCTGCTGACTAAGAATACATTTGCTTAGAGTGAGAATATGCTCTATAGAATTGAAGACGATTATTGTGACAGGATTTAATCTTATATCAGCACTCATAATTCTTTCGACGAGGCTATGTGAGAAAGGCTGCCAGTGTCAATGGGAACAATATTGTGCGAAGTACTGGTAAAAAGTTACCCCTGGCCTCCACCTCCCCTTACAGCCAGCCCTTTAAATCACCATCTTTTATAACAACATGGATATCTCATTCTAATGGATCCTTCAATCAATGCAGAAAACACTTTATAAACCCAACACATGCCCATAACAATCTTACTCTAGTTTTTCTGTCATTAGCTTCACACATTTATCTATTTCTTCATCCACAATACAATCTTTCCACTATAAAGTAAAAATGTCAAAATCAAATCCTTTCTCAAACACCCTTCCTTGGGTGAAAGTAAAATCTGCGGACTAAGCGTACATTTGCTTAGACTGAGAATATGCTCTATAGAATTGATGACAATTATTGCGACAGGATTTAAACCTCTCAGCACTCATAATTCTTTCGACGAGGCTATGTGAGAAAGGCTGCCAGTGTCAAATGAAAACAATATTGTGCGAAGTACTGGTGAAAAGTTGTCCCCCTGGCCTCCACCACCCCTTACAGCCAGCCCTTTAAATCACCATCTTTTATAACAACATGGATATCTCATTTAACGGATCCTTCAGTCAATGCAAGTTACACGTATTAAACCCAACACATGCCTATTATAATCTAACTCTAGGTTTTCTTTCAGTAGCTTCACACATTTATCAATTTCTTCATCCACAATACAATCTTTCCACTATAAAGTAAATATGTCAACATCACAACCTTTCTCGAACTCACTCCGTCTGGTGAAATTAAAATCCGCGGACTAAGGATACATTTGCTTAGACCGAGAATATGATCTATAGAATTGATGACGATCATTGCGACAGGTTTTAAACTTCTCAGCACTCGCAATTCTTTCGACGAGGCTATGTGATAAAGGCTGCCAGTGTCAATGGAAACAATATTGTGCGAAGTACTGGTAAAAAGTTACCCTTGGCCTCCACCTCCCCTTACAGCCAACCCTTTAAATCACCATCTTTTATAACAATCAAATCCTTTCTCAAACACCCTTCCTTGGGTGAAAGTAAAATCTGCGGACTAAGCATACATTTGCTTAGACTGGGAATATGCTCTATAGAATTGATGACGATTATTGCGACAGGATTTAAACCTCTCAGCACTCATAATTCTTTCGACGAGGATATGTGAGAAATGCTGCCAGTGTCAATGGGAACAATATTGTGCGAAGTACTGGTAAAAAGTTACCCCTGGCCTCCACCTCCCCTTACAGCCAGCCCTTTAAATCACCATCTTTTATAACAACATGGATATCTCATTCTAATGGATCCTTCATTCAATGCAGATAACACTTATTAAACCCAACACATGCCTTTTACAATCTAGCGCGAGCTTTTCTGTCATTACCCTTACACATTTATCAATTTCTTCATGCACAATACAATCTTTCCACTATAAAGTAAAATGTCAAAATCAAAACCTTTCTCAAACAACACCCTTCCTCAGGTGAAAGTAAAATATGCAGATAAAGGATACATTTGCTTAGACTGAGAATATGCTCTATAGAATTGAAGACGATTACTGCGACAGGATTTAATCTGATCTCAGCACTCATAATTCTTTCGACGAGGCTGTGAGAAAGGCTGCCAGTGTCAATGGGAACAATATTGTGCGAAGTACTGGTAAAAAGTTATCCCCCTGGCCTCCACCTCCCCTTACAGCCAGCCCTTTAAATCACCATCTTTTAAAACAACATGGATACATTATTGAATGGATCCTTCATGCAATGCAGGTAACACTTATTAAACCCAAAACATGCCCATTATAATCTAGCACTAGCTTTTCTGTCATTACCCTTACACATTTATCAATTTCTTCATCCACAATACAGTCTTTCTACTATAAAGTAAAAATGTTGAAAATCAAAAACCTTTCTCAAATACCCTTCCTTGGATGATAGTAAAATCTGCGGACTAAGGATACATTTGCTTAGACTGAAAATATGCTCTATAGAATTGATGACGATTATTGCGACAGGATTTAATCTTATCTCAGCACTCATAATTGTTTCGACGAGGCTATGCGAGAAAGGCTGCCAGTGTCAATGGGAACAATATTGTGCGAAGTGCTGGTATATTTCCTTGAATCCATACCTGTGCATCATTTTTTCCTCACAAATTTTTAACACTTGTTCTTGCACATGTATAGCAACTCTTCACGATTAAAGTAAACATGTCAAAATCAAAATAGACTCCCCTCTCTCTTTCTCAGATCGTATTTCCCAGTTGCTTGGTCGGTAAAGTACATGGCTTAAGACATAAACAGTCATGGTTCGATCCCAAAACTGTACCAATTTCTGCCCGAGGTTCGATGATATTCATTGTTGCTGGAATTATTCTTTGCTTAATGACGATCATTCTATCGACTAAAGCTATTTTGTAAAGCAGTCAGTGGTTTGGAAAGACCGTTACAAGAGCACTGGCCGCGCCATGTACCAGACATCAAGTTAAAACAACACAAAAAAAACCCATCGCAAAACCGACACAGCTTGGATAGATGCAAATGACTCCCTGATGTATCTTATATAACTGAAATCTAATCTGTCTTAAAACACAGACGACTCAAAGCAATAAAGCAAAATTCAAATTTTACCAAAGTCCCATTAATTTTCCCTGGCCTCCACCTCACCTTTCATTAGCCTTACAAATTTATCAATTTCTTCATCCACAATACAATCTTTCCACTATAAAGTAAAAATGTCAAACTCGAAACCTTTCTTAAACTCCCTCGCTCCCACACTCACTACCACTGTGTTGTTGTCTCTCGATTTTCATATCTATAGAAATCCACAGGCACCATTAGTTACATTCAAGTAATGTTCAAGTCGGCGTTAAAACACCAAGAAAACAAACACATCTATCATCACTAATAAATCCGGTATCGGGACTACCACCGTCACTACCAACTCAACCATCGAGACAACCATCACCATTATTGTAATCATCAACATTGTAATTACGACATGATTCATTCATTTCTCAACCTTTATCATTATTTCGACGATTCTTATGTTGGAAAGTAGTCAGTACCTTGGAAAGAATATTGTGCGTAATACTGGTAAAAGTAATTCCAGGAGAGGATAAGTTCAAGGGCCGCCGCAATGTACACTGAAATAATATTGTAAACGACGTTTTAACACTCTTCAATCAATACTGCATACTTGTAGCATTGAGACTCTTTCGTTCATTTTTATGACTTATTTTCAATAGATAGATGCTTTAGATCACAAAATGGGAACCTTGGCTTTTCCGGCATTCATTAGGTAAATAGCTGAGGTTGATATGGAATTCAAATTGGTCGTATGTAGAAATGTACAGGGTGATTACATAATCTTGAAAGATCTTGCCAGGATGTCTCAAATGTGCTAGTAACGCCATAACATTTCATTCTAAAATATTCGAAGGATAATATAGTTAGATTACACTCAAAATTACGGACTGAAGGAGAATCATATCGAATGAGAAACGATTAATCATGCATACTGAGGAAGATATGAAGAAAGAAAGCTAATTTATTGTAGGAAGTACATTTTTTGGAGGAAAAGGATGGACATCGTGGTCAGAGAAAACAGTCTTTATAGATAGATAGATAGATAGATAAAATAAAAGGGAAAAAAGCGAAAGAGATTGATAGGATGGAGAGACTAGAGTAAAGTTTGCAGGAAGGAAAGAGAAAGAAAGACAGACAGAGAGAACGTAACAGAATAGGGAGTGATAGGAAAATGAGACAGAAGATGGTGGAATAGCGGAAGAGACAGAAAGCAGCAGAGATAGAGAGACTGTGTGAAAAAAGGCAGTGAGATACAGGTAGAAAGAGGAGAGAAATAAAAGAAGAGAAGGAAGAGAAATGGGAAGGGATAGAGAGTGATACACAGAGCGAGAAAAAGACAGACAGACAGACAGACAGACAGAGAAAGAGCGAGAGACTGAGCGTGGAAAACAGTGTTGAGAGGAAGATAAAATGAGGGACAGAGAGTAAGAAAAAAAGTTCGGAAGGCAGTAGATAGAGGGTGAGAGACAAAGAGAGAAAGAGAAACAATAGAGATACACAAAATTAAATGGAGAGAGGTGAAGATAAAGGTGTAGAAAGACAGAAATTGCAAAAAGAGAGATAGAAATAGATAAAGAAAAGGAGAAGAGATAGAGTGTTTGAGATGACAGAAATGAGGGCGAATACACTATTTCAGACCGTTCAGGCTAAGGGTTATGATCATAAAGAAGACGTTGAGGCCAAAGAGTTATCGGTGAAATAACAGGGGCATAGCTTTATCGTTGGAAGGTACATTCAATTAAGTTAGGTTCTAATTTGAAGGAAGCAGAATAAACAAACTAACTGACTGGGGCTAAATTAAGGGTGAGGGCATAGTTGTAAATACTGAGGATAATTATATCTGTCCAACTCATAGACGATATTACCCACCATGGATACAGGAATATGGCTTTGGTTTGAAATAATAGAAGGGACATTGTTACAAGATTGGAAGGAACATCAAACTGAGAATGTCTTTCACCGTCTGAGAGGAAGCACAAGGAACCAAGACAACATCTTTCCGACTGGCGTTGCAGGCTAACAGGTAGGGAGTAAAATCTCTGGATGGACACAGGCTTATATAGCTTACTGATACATCTCACCAAGGCTACCATCTCGATTCCTAAAATAACATAACGCAAGCTGTTGCAGTAACCAATGTACATCTTCGGACTGTGGGTACATCAAGAAGGCAAGGGAACTGAAAACGGGTGAATTTTAAGACAGAACAGCTTCAGGGCCTTATGGTGTATCCGAGGGACTCATAGACTGGGGGTGTTCAGTTGTTAACTTGGGTTCAATGCACTGACTAATGCTTTAAGACTGGAAGACAAGTTAAATTTGGGATTCTTTCTGAAATTACTCTTACAGATTTTAAGTACATGTCAGGAAAACATTGTATGGGCAAACTCTGCAATCAATACCACGAGAGTGAGGCAGTGGTTTAGGTCCTGGGTGTACATTCAAATGAGTATAGAACAATTTCAAAGTCTACGAGGATATGAAATAGATTGGGGAAACATTCCACGAACTGAGGATACAAATCTCAGGGCCCAATATGCTTGCAACGGCCTGCTGGTTGGTTTTAAGCGCTGTGGGTATGAAATCGCCGACTGGGGGTACTGGCTTAAGAACTTGTGCAGTCAAAGAAAGGTAGAAATACAGTTTTCGGGCCTATTGACAAGCAATTTCAAGCAGTTACAGCTAAAGGTGTAAACTCAAACAAAAAGAAATATTTCTCGGACTAAATGTACAACACTTCGACTAAAGGTGAATCGAACAAACTGAAGGGGGTAACGCATGTCATTTCCTTAAATTGAAAATAAAAACAAATTTCCAGACATTTGCATTTCACAGACCGACGATACATCTTACAGAAACACACATACAAGGGACCAAAAATGGTTAGAAGTGGTTAATCATATCGAATAATTTCCAGAGGTTTAGTTTTATCTCAGTGACTAACAGTAAACCTGAATGAAGTACAGAAACAAGGAACTGCTTGATTCTCAAGCGTTTGTCGACTAGGATCAAAGAAAGCAGCAAGTGCCAATGGGAACAATATTGTGCGAAGTACTGGTAAAAGAAGGCTCTGATCTCCCTCTAAATAGCTTATAACTCTTTTTAATTGAAACGAAAACTGTCCAGAAAATATCGATCCTCTTGAAATTAACTTCTGCAAATTCTAAACAAGTGGCTATCAAAATCTAGTGCTCACAAATTTCGTTTTCTCCATCATTCTTCCTTACAAACAGTTACAATGTCTTTTTGTACGTAACAAGCCTCTAGGAATAAATAAATACAGACTGGATATGTATCTCCCCAGGTGAAATTAAAATCTGCAGACTAAGGATACATTTGCTTAAACTGAGAATATACTCTATAGAATTGAAGACGATTATTGCGACAGGATTACATCTCATCTCAGCACTCATAATTCTTTCCACGAGGCTATGTGAGAAAGGCTGCCAGTGTCAATGGGAACAATATTGTGCGAAGTACTGGTAAAAAGTTATCCCCCTGGCCTCCACCTCCCCTTACAGCCAGCCCTTTAAATCACCATCTTTTATAACAACATCGACATCTCATTTTAATGGATCCTTCAGTCAATGCAGAAAACACTTTTTAAACCCAACACATGCCTTTAACAATCTAACTCTAGTCTTTGTCATTAGCTTCACACATTTATCAATTTCTTCATCCACAATACAATCTTTCCACTATAAAGTAAAAATGTCAAAATCAAATCCTTTCTCAAATACCCTACCTCGGGTGAAAGTAAAATCTGCGGACTAAGCATACATTTGCTTAGACTGGGAATATACTCTATAGAATTGATGACGATTATTGCGACAGGATTTAAATTTCTAAGCACTCATAATTTTTTCGACGAGGCTATGTGAGAAAGGCTGCCAGTGTCAATGGAAACAATATTATGCGAAGTACTGGTAAAAAGTTATCCCCCTGGCCTCCACCTCCCCTTACAGCCAGCCCTTTAAATCACCATCTCTTATAACAACATGGATATCTCATTTAACGGATCCTTCAGTCAATGCAAGTTACACTTATTAAACCCAACACATGCCTATTATAATCTAACTCTAGGTTTTCTTTCAGTAGCTTCACACATTTATCAATTTCTTCATCCACAATACAATCTTTCCACTATAAAGTAAATATGTCAACATCACAACCTTTCTCAAACTCACTCCCTCTGGTGAAATTAAAATCCGCGGACTAAGGATACATTTGCTTAGACCGAGAATATGATCTATAGAATTGATGACGATCATTGCGACAGGTTTTAAACTTCTCAGCACTCATAATTCTTTCGACGAGGCTATGTGAGAAAGGCTGCCAGTGTCAATGGAAACAATATTGTGCGAAGTACTGGTAAAAAGTTATTCCCCTGGCCTCCACCTCCCCTTACAGCCAGCCCTTTAAATCACCATCTTTTATAACAACATGGATATCTCATTTAATGGATCCTTCATTCAATGCAGGTAACACTGATTAAACCCAACCGAGCCTATTATAATCTAGCACTGGCTTTTCTGTCATTACTCTTACACATTTATCAATTTTTTCATCCACAATACAATCTTTCCAGTATAAAGTAAAAATGTCAAAATCAAAATCTTTCTCAAACACCCTTCCTCGGATGAAATTAAAATCTGCTGACTAAGAATACATTTGCTTAGAGTGAGAATATGCTCTATAGAATTGAAGACGATTATTGTGACAGGATTTAATCTTATATCAGCACTCATAATTCTTTCGACGAGGCTATGTGAGAAAGGCTGCCAGTGTCAATGGGAACAATATTGTGCGAAGTACTGGTAAAAAGTTACCCCTGGCCTCCACCTCCCCTTACAGCCAGCCCTTTAAATCACCATCTTTTATAACAACATGGATATCTCATTCTAATGGATCCTTCAATCAATGCAGAAAACACTTTATAAACTCAACACATGCCCATAACAATCTTACTCTAGTTTTTCTGTCATTAGCTTCACACATTTATCTATTTCTTCATCCACAATACAATCTTTCCACTATAAAGTAAAAATGTCAAAATCAAATCCTTTCTCAAACACCCTTCCTTGGGTGAAAGTAAAATCTGCGGACTAAGCGTACATTTGCTTAGACTGAGAATATGCTCTATAGAATTGATGACAATTATTGCGACAGGATTTAAACCTCTCAGCACTCATAATTCTTTCGACGAGGCTATGTGAGAAAGGCTGCCAGTGTCAAATGAAAACAATATTGTGCGAAGTACTGGTGAAAAGTTGTCCCCCTGGCCTCCACCACCCCTTACAGCCAGCCCTTTAAATCACCATCTTTTATAACAACATGGATATCTCATTTAACGGATCCTTCAGTCAATGCAAGTTACACGTATTAAACCCAACACATGCCTATTATAATCTAACTCTAGGTTTTCTTTCAGTAGCTTCACACATTTATCAATTTCTTCATCCACAATACAATCTTTCCACTATAAAGTAAATATGTCAACATCACAACCTTTCTCAAACTCACTCCGTCTGGTGAAATTAAAATCCGCGGACTAAGGATACATTTGCTTAGACCGAGAATATGATCTATAGAATTGATGACGATCATTGCGACAGGTTTTAAACTTCTCAGCACTCATAATTCTTTCGACGAGGCTATGTGAGAAAGGCTGCCAGTGTCAATGGAAACAATATTGTGCGAAGTACTGGTAAAAAGTTATTCCC
This sequence comes from Tridacna crocea, assembly GCA_943736015.1. Taxonomy (NCBI): domain Eukaryota; kingdom Metazoa; phylum Mollusca; class Bivalvia; order Cardiida; family Cardiidae; genus Tridacna; species Tridacna crocea. The sequence goes on along the minus strand of OX031068.1, from coordinate 17,681,621 downwards.
CTGGCCTCCACCTCCCCTTACAGCCAGCCCTTTAAATCACCATCTTTTATAACAACATGGATATCTCATTTAATGGATCCTTCATTCAATGCAGGTAACACTGATTAAACCCAACCGAGCCTATTATAATCTAGCACTGGCTTTTCTGTCATTACTCTTACACATTTATCAATTTTTTCATCCACAATACAATCTTTCCAGTATAAAGTAAAAATGTCAAAATCAAAATCTTTCTCAAACACCCTTCCTCGGATGAAATTAAAATCTGCTGACTAAGAATACATTTGCTTAGAGTGAGAATATGCTCTATAGAATTGAAGACGATTATTGTGACAGGATTTAATCTTATATCAGCACTCATAATTCTTTCGACGAGGCTATGTGAGAAAGGCTGCCAGTGTCAATGGGAACAATATTGTGCGAAGTACTGGTAAAAAGTTACCCCTGGCCTCCACCTCCCCTTACAGCCAGCCCTTTAAATCACCATCTTTTATAACAACATGGATATCTCATTCTAATGGATCCTTCAATCAATGCAGAAAACACTTTATAAACTCAACACATGCCCATAACAATCTTACTCTAGTTTTTCTGTCATTAGCTTCACACATTTATCTATTTCTTCATCCACAATACAATCTTTCCACTATAAAGTAAAAATGTCAAAATCAAATCCTTTCTCAAACACCCTTCCTTGGGTGAAAGTAAAATCTGCGGACTAAGCGTACATTTGCTTAGACTGAGAATATGCTCTATAGAATTGATGACAATTATTGCGACAGGATTTAAACCTCTCAGCACTCATAATTCTTTCGACGAGGCTATGTGAGAAAGGCTGCCAGTGTCAAATGAAAACAATATTGTGCGAAGTACTGGTGAAAAGTTGTCCCCCTGGCCTCCACCACCCCTTACAGCCAGCCCTTTAAATCACCATCTTTTATAACAACATGGATATCTCATTTAACGGATCCTTCAGTCAATGCAAGTTACACGTATTAAACCCAACACATGCCTATTATAATCTAACTCTAGGTTTTCTTTCAGTAGCTTCACACATTTATCAATTTCTTCATCCACAATACAATCTTTCCACTATAAAGTAAATATGTCAACATCACAACCTTTCTCAAACTCACTCCCTCTGGTGAAATTAAAATCCGCGGACTAAGGATACATTTGCTTAGACCGAGAATATGATCTATAGAATTGATGACGATCATTGCGACAGGTTTTAAACTTCTCAGCACTCGCAATTCTTTCGACGAGGCTATGTGATAAAGGCTGCCAGTGTCAATGGAAACAATATTGTGCGAAGTACTGGTAAAAAGTTACCCTTGGCCTCCACCTCCCCTTACAGCCAGCCCTTTAAATCACCATCTTTTATAACAATCAAATCCTTTCTCAAACACCCTTCCTTGGGTGAAAGTAAAATCTGCGGACTAAGCATACATTTGCTTAGACTGGGAATATGCTCTATAGAATTGATGACGATTATTGCGACAGGATTTAAACCTCTCAGCACTCATAATTCTTTCGACGAGGATATGTGAGAAAGGCTGCCAGTGTCAATGGGAACAATATTGTGCGAAGTACTGGTAAAAAGTTACCCCTGGCCTCCACCTCCCCTTACAGCCAGCCCTTTAAATCACCATCTTTTATAACAACATGGATATCTCATTCTAATGGATCCTTCATTCAATGCAGATAACACTTATTAAACCCAACACATGCCTTTTATAATCTAGCGCGAGCTTTTCTGTCATTACCCTTACACATTTATCAATTTCTTCATGCACAATACAATCTTTCCACTATAAAGTAAAATGTCAAAATCAAAACCTTTCTCAAACAACACCCTTCCTCAGGTGAAAGTAAAATATGCAGATAAAGGATACATTTGCTTAGACTGAGAATATGCTCTATAGAATTGAAGACGATTACTGCGACAGGATTTAATCTGATCTCAGCACTCATAATTCTTTCGACGAGGCTGTGAGAAAGGCTGCCAGTGTCAATGGGAACAATATTGTGCGAAGTACTGGTAAAAAGTTATCCCCCTGGCCTCCACCTCCCCTTACAGCCAGCCCTTTAAATCACCATCTTTTATAACAACATGGATACATTATTGAATGGATCCTTCATGCAATGCAGGTAACACTTATTAAACCCAAAACATGCCTATTATAATCTAGCACTTGCTTTTCTGTCATTACCCTTACACATTTATCAATTTCTTCATCCACAATACAGTCTTTCTACTATAAAGTAAAAATGTTGAAAATCAAAAACCTTTCTCAAATACCCTTCCTTGGATGATAGTAAAATCTGCGGACTAAGGATACATTTGCTTAGACTGAAAATATGCTCTATAGAATTGATGACGATTATTGCGACAGGATTTAATCTTATCTCAGCACTCATAATTGTTTCGACGAGGCTATGCGAGAAAGGCTGCCAGTGTCAATGGGAACAATATTGTGCGAAGTGCTGGTATATTTCCTTGAATCCATACCTGTGCATCATTTTTTCTTCACAAAATTTTAACACTTGTTCTTGCACATGTATAGCAACTCTTCACGATTAAAGTAAACATGTCAAAATCAAAATAGACTCCCCTCTCTCTTTCTCAGATCGTATTTCCCAGTTGCTTGGTCGGTAAAGTACATGGCTTAAGACATAAACAGTCATGGTTCGATCCCAAAACTGTACCAATTTCTGTCCGAGGTTCGATGATATTCATTGTTGCTGGAATTATTCTTTGCTTAATGACGATCATTCTATCGACTATTTTGTAAAAGCAGTCAGTGGTTTGGAAAGACCGTTACAAGAGCACTGGCCGCGCCATGTACCAGATATCAAGTTAAAACAACACAAAAAAAACCCATCGCAAAACCGACACAGCTTGGATAGATGCAAATGACTCCCTGATGTATCTTATATAACTGAAATCTAATCTGTCTTAAAACACAGACGACTCAAAGCAATAAAGCAAAATTCAAATTTTACCAAAGTCCCATTCATTTTCCCTGGCCTCCACTTCACCTTTCATTAGCCTTACAAATTTATCAATTTCTTCATCCACAATACAATCTTTCCACTATAAAGTAAAAATGTCAAACTCGAAACCTTTCTTAAACTCCCTCGCTCCCACACTCACTACCACTGTGTTGTTGTCTCTCGATTTTCATATCTATAGAAATCCACAGGCACCATTAGTTACATTCAAGTAATGTTCAAGTCGGCGTTAAAACACCAAGAAAACAAACACATCTATCATCACTAATAAATCCGGTATCGGGACTACCACCGTCACTACCAACTCAACCATCGAGACAACCATCACCATTATTGTAATCATCAACATTGTAATTACGACATGATTCATTCATTTCTCAACCTTTATCATTATTTCGACGATTCTTATGTTGGAAAGTAGTCAGTACCTTGGAAAGAATATTGTGCGTAATACTGGTAAAAGTAATTCCAGGAGAGGATAAGTTCAAGGGCCGCCGCAATGTACACTGAAATAATATTGTAAACGACGTTTTAACACTCTTCAATCAATACTGCATACTTGTAGCATTGAGACTCTTTCGTTCATTTTTATGACTTATTTTCAATAGATAGATGCTTTAGATCACAAAATGGGAACCTTGGCTTTTCCGGCATTCATTAGGTAAATAGCTGAGGTTGATATGGAATTCAAATTGGTCGTATGTAGAAATGTACAGGGTGATTACATAATCTTGAAAGATCTTGCCAGGATGTCTCAAATGTGCTAGTAACGCCATAACATTTCATTCTAAAATATTCGAAGGATAATATAGTTAGATTACACTCAAAATTACGGACTGAAGGAGAATCATATCGAATGAGAAACGATTAATCATGCATACTGAGGAAGATATGAAGAAAGAAAGCTAATTTATTGTAGGAAGTACATTTTTTGGAGGAAAAGGATGGACATCGTGGTCAGAGAAAACAGTCTTTATAGATAGATAGATAGATAGATAGATAGATAAAATAAAAGGGAAAAAAGCGAAAGAGATTGATAGGATGGAGAGACTAGAGTAAAGTTTGCAGGAAGGAAAGAGAAAAAAGACAGACAGAGAGAACGTAACAGAATAGGGAGTGATAGGAAAATGAGACAGAAGATGGTGGAATAGCGGAAGAGACAGAAAGCAGCAGAGATAGAGAGACTGTGTGAAAAAAGGCAGTGAGATACAGGTAGAAAGAGGAGAGAAATAAAAGAAGAGAAGGAAGAGAAATGGGAAGGGATAGAGAGTGATACACAGAGCGAGAAAAAGACAGACAGACAGACAGACAGAGAAACAGCGAGAGACTGAGCGTGGAAAACAGTGTTGAGAGGAAGATAAAATGAGGGACAGAGAGTAAGAAAAAAAGTTCGGAAGGCAGTAGATAGAGGGTGAGAGACAAAGAGAGAAAGAGAAACAATAGAGATACACAAAATTAAATGGAGAGAGGTGAAGATAAAGGTGTAGAAAGACAGAAATTGCAAAAAGAGAGATAGAAATAGATAAAGAAAAGGAGAAGAGATAGAGTGTTTGAGATGACAGAAATGAGGGCGAATACACTATTTCAGACCGTTCAGGCTAAGGGTTATGATCATAAAGAAGACGTTGAGGCCAAAGAGTTATCGGTGAAATAACAGGGGCATAGCTTTATCGTTGGAAGGTACATTCAATTAAGTTAGGTTCTAATTTGAAGGAAGCAGAATAAACAAACTAACTGACTGGGGCTAAATTAAGGGTGAGGGCATAGTTGTAAATACTGAGGATAATTATATCTGTCCAACTCATAGACGATATTACCCACCATGGATACAGGAATATGGCTTTGGTTTGAAATAATAGAAGGGACATTGTTACAAGATTGGAAGGAACATCAAACTGAGAATGTCTTTCACCGTCTGAGAGGAAGCACAAGGAACCAAGACAACATCTTTCCGACTGGCGTTGCAGGCTAACAGGTAGGGAGTAAAATCTCTGGATGGACACAGGCTTATATAGCTTACTGATACATCTCACCAAGGCTACCATCTCGATTCCTAAAATAACATAACGCAAGCTGTTGCAGTAACCAATGTACATCTTCGGACTGTGGGTACATCAAGAAGGCAAGGGAACTGAAAACGGGTGAATTTTAAGACAGAACAGCTTCAGGGCCTTATGGTGTATCCGAGGGACTCATAGACTGGGGGTGTTCAGTTGTTAACTTGGGTTCAATGCACTGACTAATGCTTTAAGACTGGAAGACAAGTTAAATTTGGGATTCTTTCTGAAATTACTCTTACAGATTTTAAGTACATGTCAGGAAAACATTGTATGGGCAAACTCTGCAATCAATACCACGAGAGTGAGGCAGTGGTTTAGGTCCTGGGTGTACATTCAAATGAGTATAGAACAATTTCAAAGTCTACGAGGATATGAAATAGATTGGGGAAACATTCCACGAACTGAGGATACAAATCTCAGGGCCCAATATGCTTGCAACGGCCTGCTGGTTGGTTTTAAGCGCTGTGGGTATGAAATCGCCGACTGGGGGTACTGGCTTAAGAACTTGTGCAGTCAAAGAAAGGTAGAAATACAGTTTTCGGGCCTATTGACAAGCAATTTCAAGCAGTTACAGCTAAAGGTGTAAACTCAAACAAAAAGAAATATTTCTCGGACTAAATGTACAACACTTCGACTAAAGGTGAATCGAACAAACTGAAGGGGGTAACGCATGTCATTTCCTTAAATTGAAAATAAAAACAAATTTCCAGACATTTGCATTTCACAGACCGACGATACATCTTACAGAAACACACATACAAGGGACCAAAAATGGTTAGAAGTGGTTAATCATATCGAATAATTTCCAGAGGTTTAGTTTTATCTCAGTGACTAACAGTAAACCTGAATGAAGTACAGAAACAAGGAACTGCTTGATTCTCAAGCGTTTGTCGACTAGGATCAAAGAAAGCAGCAAGTGCCAATGGGAACAATATTGTGCGAAGTACTGGTAAAAGAAGGCTCTGATCTCCCTCTAAATAGCTTATAACTCTTTTTAATTGAAACGAAAACTGTCCAGAAAATATCGATCCTCTTGAAATTAACTTCTGCAAATTCTAAACAAGTGGCTATCAAAATCTAGTGCTCACAAATTTCGTTTTCTCCATCATTCTTCCTTACAAACAGTTACAATGTCTTTTTGTACGTAACAAGCCTCTAGGAATAAATAAATACAGACTGGATATGTATCTCCCCAGGTGAAATTAAAATCTGCAGACTAAGGATACATTTGCTTAAACTGAGAATATACTCTATAGAATTGAAGACGATTATTGCGACAGGATTACATCTCATCTCAGCACTCATAATTCTTTCCACGAGGCTATGTGAGAAAGGCTGCCAGTGTCAATGGGAACAATATTGTGCGAAGTACTGGTAAAAAGTTATCCCCCTGGCCTCCACCTCCCCTTACAGCCAGCCCTTTAAATCACCATCTTTTATAACAACATGGACATCTCATTTTAATGGATCCTTCAGTCAATGCAGAAAACACTTTTTAAACCCAAGACATGCCTTTAACAATCTAACTCTAGTCTTTGTCATTAGCTTCACACATTTATCAATTTCTTCATCCACAATACAATCTTTCCACTATAAAGTAAAAATGTCAAAATCAAATCCTTTCTCAAACACCCTACCTCGGGTGAAAGTAAAATCTGCGGACTAAGCATACATTTGCTTAGACTGGGAATATACTCTATAGAATTGATGACGATTATTGCGACAGGATTTAAATTTCTAAGCACTCATAATTTTTTCGACGAGGCTATGTGAGAAAGGCTGCCAGTGTCAATGGAAACAATATTATGCGAAGTACTGGTAAAAAGTTATCCCCCTGGCCTCCACCTCCCCTTACAGCCAGCCCTTTAAATCACCATCTCTTATAACAACATGGATATCTCATTTAACGGATCCTTCAGTCAATGCAAGTTACACTTATTAAACCCAACACATGCCTATTATAATCTAACTCTAGGTTTTCTTTCAGTAGCTTCACACATTTATCAATTTCTTCATCCACAATACAATCTTTCCACTATAAAGTAAATATGTCAACATCACAACCTTTCTCAAACTCACTCCCTCTGGTGAAATTAAAATCCGCGGACTAAGGATACATTTGCTTAGACCGAGAATATGATCTATAGAATTGATGACGATCATTGCGACAGGTTTTAAACTTCTCAGCACTCATAATTCTTTCGACGAGGCTATGTGAGAAAGGCTGCCAGTGTCAATGGAAACAATATTGTGCGAAGTACTGGTAAAAAGTTATTCCCCTGGCCTCCACCTCCCCTTACAGCCAGCCCTTTAAATCACCATCTTTTATAACAACATGGATATCTCATTTAATGGATCCTTCATTCAATGCAGGTAACACTGATTAAACCCAACCGAGCCTATTATAATCTAGCACTGGCTTTTCTGTCATTACTCTTACACATTTATCAATTTTTTCATCCACAATACAATCTTTCCAGTATAAAGTAAAAATGTCAAAATCAAAATCTTTCTCAAACACCCTTCCTCGGATGAAATTAAAATCTGCTGACTAAGAATACATTTGCTTAGAGTGAGAATATGCTCTATAGAATTGAAGACGATTATTGTGACAGGATTTAATCTTATATCAGCACTCATAATTCTTTCGACGAGGCTATGTGAGAAAGGCTGCCAGTGTCAATGGGAACAATATTGTGCGAAGTACTGGTAAAAAGTTACCCCTGGCCTCCACCTCCCCTTACAGCCAGCCCTTTAAATCACCATCTTTTATAACAACATGGATATCTCATTCTAATGGATCCTTCAATCAATGCAGAAAACACTTTATAAACTCAACACATGCCCATAACAATCTTACTCTAGTTTTTCTGTCATTAGCTTCACACATTTATCTATTTCTTCATCCACAATACAATCTTTCCACTATAAAGTAAAAATGTCAAAATCAAATCCTTTCTCAAACACCCTTCCTTGGGTGAAAGTAAAATCTGCGGACTAAGCGTACATTTGCTTAGACTGAGAATATGCTCTATAGAATTGATGACAATTATTGCGACAGGATTTAAACCTCTCAGCACTCATAATTCTTTCGACGAGGCTATGTGAGAAAGGCTGCCAGTGTCAAATGAAAACAATATTGTGCGAAGTACTGGTGAAAAGTTGTCCCCCTGGCCTCCACCACCCCTTACAGCCAGCCCTTTAAATCACCATCTTTTATAACAACATGGATATCTCATTTAACGGATCCTTCAGTCAATGCAAGTTACACGTATTAAACCCAACACATGCCTATTATAATCTAACTCTAGGTTTTCTTTCAGTAGCTTCACACATTTATCAATTTCTTCATCCACAATACAATCTTTCCACTATAAAGTAAATATGTCAACATCACAACCTTTCTCAAACTCACTCCCTCTGGTGAAATTAAAATCCGCGGACTAAGGATACATTTGCTTAGACCGAGAATATGATCTATAGAATTGATGACGATCATTGCGACAGGTTTTAAACTTCTCAGCACTCGCAATTCTTTCGACGAGGCTATGTGATAAAGGCTGCCAGTGTCAATGGAAACAATATTGTGCGAAGTACTGGTAAAAAGTTACCCTTGGCCTCCACCTCCCCTTACAGCCAGCCCTTTAAATCACCATCTTTTATAACAATCAAATCCTTTCTCAAACACCCTTCCTTGGGTGAAAGTAAAATCTGCGGACTAAGCATACATTTGCTTAGACTGGGAATATGCTCTATAGAATTGATGACGATTATTGCGACAGGATTTAAACCTCTCAGCACTCATAATTCTTTCGACGAGGATATGTGAGAAAGGCTGCCAGTGTCAATGGGAACAATATTGTGCGAAGTACTGGTAAAAAGTTACCCCTGGCCTCCACCTCCCCTTACAGCCAGCCCTTTAAATCACCATCTTTTATAACAACATGGATATCTCATTCTAATGGATCCTTCATTCAATGCAGATAACACTTATTAAACCCAACACATGCCTTTTATAATCTAGCGCGAGCTTTTCTGTCATTACCCTTACACATTTATCAATTTCTTCATGCACAATACAATCTTTCCACTATAAAGTAAAATGTCAAAATCAAAACCTTTCTCAAACAACACCCTTCCTCAGGTGAAAGTAAAATATGCAGATAAAGGATACATTTGCTTAGACTGAGAATATGCTCTATAGAATTGAAGACGATTACTGCGACAGGATTTAATCTGATCTCAGCACTCATAATTCTTTCGACGAGGCTGTGAGAAAGGCTGCCAGTGTCAATGGGAACAATATTGTGCGAAGTACTGGTAAAAAGTTATCCCCCTGGCCTCCACCTCCCCTTACAGCCAGCCCTTTAAATCACCATCTTTTATAACAACATGGATACATTATTGAATGGATCCTTCATGCAATGCAGGTAACACTTATTAAACCCAAAACATGCCTATTATAATCTAGCACTTGCTTTTCTGTCATTACCCTTACACATTTATCAATTTCTTCATCCACAATACAGTCTTTCTACTATAAAGTAAAAATGTTGAAAATCAAAAACCTTTCTCAAATACCCTTCCTTGGATGATAGTAAAATCTGCGGACTAAGGATACATTTGCTTAGACTGAAAATATGCTCTATAGAATTGATGACGATTATTGCGACAGGATTTAATCTTATCTCAGCACTCATAATTGTTTCGACGAGGCTATGCGAGAAAGGCTGCCAGTGTCAATGGGAACAATATTGTGCGAAGTGCTGGTATATTTCCTTGAATCCATACCTGTGCATCATTTTTTCTTCACAAAATTTTAACACTTGTTCTTGCACATGTATAGCAACTCTTCACGATTAAAGTAAACATGTCAAAATCAAAATAGACTCCCCTCTCTCTTTCTCAGATCGTATTTCCCAGTTGCTTGGTCGGTAAAGTACATGGCTTAAGACATAAACAGTCATGGTTCGATCCCAAAACTGTACCAATTTCTGTCCGAGGTTCGATGATATTCATTGTTGCTGGAATTATTCTTTGCTTAATGACGATCATTCTATCGACTATTTTGTAAAAGCAGTCAGTGGTTTGGAAAGACCGTTACAAGAGCACTGGCCGCGCCATGTACCAGATATCAAGTTAAAACAACACAAAAAAAACCCATCGCAAAACCGACACAGCTTGGATAGATGCAAATGACTCCCTGATGTATCTTATATAACTGAAATCTAATCTGTCTTAAAACACAGACGACTCAAAGCAATAAAGCAAAATTCAAATTTTACCAAAGTCCCATTCATTTTCCCTGGCCTCCACTTCACCTTTCATTAGCCTTACAAATTTATCAATTTCTTCATCCACAATACAATCTTTCCACTATAAAGTAAAAATGTCAAACTCGAAACCTTTCTTAAACTCCCTCGCTCCCACACTCACTACCACTGTGTTGTTGTCTCTCGATTTTCATATCTATAGAAATCCACAGGCACCATTAGTTACATTCAAGTAATGTTCAAGTCGGCGTTAAAACACCAAGAAAACAAACACATCTATCATCACTAATAAATCCGGTATCGGGACTACCACCGTCACTACCAACTCAACCATCGAGACAACCATCACCATTATTGTAATCATCAACATTGTAATTACGACATGATTCATTCATTTCTCAACCTTTATCATTATTTCGACGATTCTTATGTTGGAAAGTAGTCAGTACCTTGGAAAGAATATTGTGCGTAATACTGGTAAAAGTAATTCCAGGAGAGGATAAGTTCAAGGGCCGCCGCAATGTACACTGAAATAATATTGTAAACGACGTTTTAACACTCTTCAATCAATACTGCATACTTGTAGCATTGAGACTCTTTCGTTCATTTTTATGACTTATTTTCAATAGATAGATGCTTTAGATCACAAAATGGGAACCTTGGCTTTTCCGGCATTCATTAGGTAAATAGCTGAGGTTGATATGGAATTCAAATTGGTCGTATGTAGAAATGTACAGGGTGATTACATAATCTTGAAAGATCTTGCCAGGATGTCTCAAATGTGCTAGTAACGCCATAACATTTCATTCTAAAATATTCGAAGGATAATATAGTTAGATTACACTCAAAATTACGGACTGAAGGAGAATCATATCGAATGAGAAACGATTAATCATGCATACTGAGGAAGATATGAAGAAAGAAAGCTAATTTATTGTAGGAAGTACATTTTTTGGAGGAAAAGGATGGACATCGTGGTCAGAGAAAACAGTCTTTATAGATAGATAGATAGATAGATAGATAGATAAAATAAAAGGGAAAAAAGCGAAAGAGATTGATAGGATGGAGAGACTAGAGTAAAGTTTGCAGGAAGGAAAGAGAAAAAAGACAGACAGAGAGAACGTAACAGAATAGGGAGTGATAGGAAAATGAGACAGAAGATGGTGGAATAGCGGAAGAGACAGAAAGCAGCAGAGATAGAGAGACTGTGTGAAAAAAGGCAGTGAGATACAGGTAGAAAGAGGAGAGAAATAAAAGAAGAGAAGGAAGAGAAATGGGAAGGGATAGAGAGTGATACACAGAGCGAGAAAAAGACAGACAGACAGACAGACAGAGAAACAGCGAGAGACTGAGCGTGGAAAACAGTGTTGAGAGGAAGATAAAATGAGGGACAGAGAGTAAGAAAAAAAGTTCGGAAGGCAGTAGATAGAGGGTGAGAGACAAAGAGAGAAAGAGAAACAATAGAGATACACAAAATTAAATGGAGAGAGGTGAAGATAAAGGTGTAGAAAGACAGAAATTGCAAAAAGAGAGATAGAAATAGATAAAGAAAAGGAGAAGAGATAGAGTGTTTGAGATGACAGAAATGAGGGCGAATACACTATTTCAGACCGTTCAGGCTAAGGGTTATGATCATAAAGAAGACGTTGAGGCCAAAGAGTTATCGGTGAAATAACAGGGGCATAGCTTTATCGTTGGAAGGTACATTCAATTAAGTTAGGTTCTAATTTGAAGGAAGCAGAATAAACAAACTAACTGACCGGGGCTAAATTAAGGGTGAGGGCATAGTTGTAAATACTGAGGATAATTATATCTGTCCAACTCATAGACGATATTACCCACCATGGATACAGGAATATGGCTTTGGTTTGAAATAATAGAAGGGACATTGTTACAAGATTGGAAGGAACATCAAACTGAGAATGTCTTTCACCGTCTGAGAGGAAGCACAAGGAACCAAGACATCTTTCCGACTGGCGTTGCAGGCTAACAGGTAGGGAGTAAAATCTCTGGATGGACACAGGCTTATATAGCTTACTGATACATCTCACCAAGGCTACCATCTCGATTCCTAAAATAACATAACGCAAGCTGTTGCAGTAACCAATGTACATCTTCGGACTGTGGGTACATCAAGAAGGCAAGGGAACTGAAAACGGGTGAATTTTAAGACAGAACAGCTTCAGGGCCTTATGGTGTATCCGAGGGACTCATAGACTGGGGGTGTTCAGTTGTTAACTTGGGTTCAATGCACTGACTAATGCTTTAAGACTGGAAGACAAGTTAAATTTGGGATTCTTTCTGAAATTACTCTTACAGATTTTAAGTACATGTCAGGAAAACATTGTATGGGCAAACTCTGCAATCAATACCACGAGAGTGAGGCAGTGGTTTAGGTCCTGGGTGTACATTCAAATGAGTATAGAACAATTTCAAAGTCTACGAGGATATGAAATAGATTGGGGAAACATTCCACGAACTGAGGATACAAATCTCAGGGCCCAATATGCTTGCAACGGCCTGCTGGTTGGTTTTAAGCGCTGTGGGTATGAAATCGCCGACTGGGGGTACTGGCTTAAGAACTTGTGCAGTCAAAGAAAGGTAGAAATACAGTTTTCGGGCCTATTGACAAGCAATTTCAAGCAGTTACAGCTAAAGGTGTAAACTCAAACAAAAAGAAATATTTCTCGGACTAAATGTACAACACTTCGACTAAAGGTGAATCGAACAAACTGAAGGGGGTAACGCATGTCATTTCCTTAAATTGAAAATAAAAACAAATTTCCAGACATTTGCATTTCACAGACCGACGATACATCTTACAGAAACACACATACAAGGGACCAAAAATGGTTAGAAGTGGTTAATCATATCGAATAATTTCCAGAGGTTTAGTTTTATCTCAGTGACTAACAGTAAACCTGAATGAAGTACAGAAACAAGGAACTGCTTGATTCTCAAGCGTTTGTCGACTAGGATCAAAGAAAGCAGCAAGTGCCAATGGGAACAATATTGTGCGAAGTACTGGTAAAAGAAGGCTCTGATCTCCCTCTAAATAGCTTATAACTCTTTTTAATTGAAACGAAAACTGTCCAGAAAATATCGATCCTCTTGAAATTAACTTCTGCAAATTCTAAACAAGTGGCTATCAAAATCTAGTGCTCACAAATTTCGTTTTCTCCATCATTCTTCCTTACAAACAGTTACAATGTCTTTTTGTACGTAACAAGCCTCTAGGAATAAATAAATACAGACTGGATATGTATCTCCCCAGGTGAAATTAAAATCTGCAGACTAAGGATACATTTGCTTAAACTGAGAATATACTCTATAGAATTGAAGACGATTATTGCGACAGGATTACATCTCATCTCAGCACTCATAATTCTTTCCACGAGGCTATGTGAGAAAGGCTGCCAGTGTCAATGGGAACAATATTGTGCGAAGTACTGGTAAAAAGTTATCCCCCTGGCCTCCACCTCCCCTTACAGCCAGCCCTTTAAATCACCATCTTTTATAACAACATGGACATCTCATTTTAATGGATCCTTCAGTCAATGCAGAAAACACTTTTTAAACCCAAGACATGCCTTTAACAATCTAACTCTAGTCTTTGTCATTAGCTTCACACATTTATCAATTTCTTCATCCACAATACAATCTTTCCACTATAAAGTAAAAATGTCAAAATCAAATCCTTTCTCAAACACCCTACCTCGGGTGAAAGTAAAATCTGCGGACTAAGCATACATTTGCTTAGACTGGGAATATACTCTATAGAATTGATGACGATTATTGCGACAGGATTTAAATTTCTAAGCACTCATAATTTTTTCGACGAGGCTATGTGAGAAAGGCTGCCAGTGTCAATGGAAACAATATTATGCGAAGTACTGGTAAAAAGTTATCCCCCTGGCCTCCACCTCCCCTTACAGCCAGCCCTTTAAATCACCATCTCTTATAACAACATGGATATCTCATTTAACGGATCCTTCAGTCAATGCAAGTTACACTTATTAAACCCAACACATGCCTATTATAATCTAACTCTAGGTTTTCTTTCAGTAGCTTCACACATTTATCAATTTCTTCATCCACAATACAATCTTTCCACTATAAAGTAAATATGTCAACATCACAACCTTTCTCAAACTCACTCCCTCTGGTGAAATTAAAATCCGCGGACTAAGGATACATTTGCTTAGACCGAGAATATGATCTATAGAATTGATGACGATCATTGCGACAGGTTTTAAACTTCTCAGCACTCATAATTCTTTCGACGAGGCTATGTGAGAAAGGCTGCCAGTGTCAATGGAAACAATATTGTGCGAAGTACTGGTAAAAAGTTATTCCCCTGGCCTCCACCTCCCCTTACAGCCAGCCCTTTAAATCACCATCTTTTATAACAACATGGATATCTCATTTAATGGATCCTTCATTCAATGCAGGTAACACTGATTAAACCCAACCGAGCCTATTATAATCTAGCACTGGCTTTTCTGTCATTACTCTTACACATTTATCAATTTTTTCATCCACAATACAATCTTTCCAGTATAAAGTAAAAATGTCAAAATCAAAATCTTTCTCAAACACCCTTCCTCGGATGAAATTAAAATCTGCTGACTAAGAATACATTTGCTTAGAGTGAGAATATGCTCTATAGAATTGAAGACGATTATTGTGACAGGATTTAATCTTATATCAGCACTCATAATTCTTTCGACGAGGCTATGTGAGAAAGGCTGCCAGTGTCAATGGGAACAATATTGTGCGAAGTACTGGTAAAAAGTTACCCCTGGCCTCCACCTCCCCTTACAGCCAGCCCTTTAAATCACCATCTTTTATAACAACATGGATATCTCATTCTAATGGATCCTTCAATCAATGCAGAAAACACTTTATAAACCCAACACATGCCCATAACAATCTTACTCTAGTTTTTCTGTCATTAGCTTCACACATTTATCTATTTCTTCATCCACAATACAATCTTTCCACTATAAAGTAAAAATGTCAAAATCAAATCCTTTCTCAAACACCCTTCCTTGGGTGAAAGTAAAATCTGCGGACTAAGCGTACATTTGCTTAGACTGAGAATATGCTCTATAGAATTGATGACAATTATTGCGACAGGATTTAAACCTCTCAGCACTCATAATTCTTTCGACGAGGCTATGTGAGAAAGGCTGCCAGTGTCAAATGAAAACAATATTGTGCGAAGTACTGGTGAAAAGTTGTCCCCCTGGCCTCCACCACCCCTTACAGCCAGCCCTTTAAATCACCATCTTTTATAACAACATGGATATCTCATTTAACGGATCCTTCAGTCAATGCAAGTTACACGTATTAAACCCAACACATGCCTATTATAATCTAACTCTAGGTTTTCTTTCAGTAGCTTCACACATTTATCAATTTCTTCATCCACAATACAATCTTTCCACTATAAAGTAAATATGTCAACATCACAACCTTTCTCAAACTCACTCCCTCTGGTGAAATTAAAATCCGCGGACTAAGGATACATTTGCTTAGACCGAGAATATGATCTATAGAATTGATGACGATCATTGCGACAGGTTTTAAACTTCTCAGCACTCGCAATTCTTTCGACGAGGCTATGTGATAAAGGCTGCCAGTGTCAATGGAAACAATATTGTGCGAAGTACTGGTAAAAAGTTACCCTTGGCCTCCACCTCCCCTTACAGCCAGCCCTTTAAATCACCATCTTTTATAACAATCAAATCCTTTCTCAAACACCCTTCCTTGGGTGAAAGTAAAATCTGCGGACTAAGCATACATTTGCTTAGACTGGGAATATGCTCTATAGAATTGATGACGATTATTGCGACAGGATTTAAACCTCTCAGCACTCATAATTCTTTCGACGAGGATATGTGAGAAAGGCTGCCAGTGTCAATGGGAACAATATTGTGCGAAGTACTGGTAAAAAGTTACCCCTGGCCTCCACCTCCCCTTACAGCCAGCCCTTTAAATCACCATCTTTTATAACAACATGGATATCTCATTCTAATGGATCCTTCATTCAATGCAGATAACACTTATTAAACCCAACACATGCCTTTTATAATCTAGCGCGAGCTTTTCTGTCATTACCCTTACACATTTATCAATTTCTTCATGCACAATACAATCTTTCCACTATAAAGTAAAATGTCAAAATCAAAACCTTTCTCAAACAACACCCTTCCTCAGGTGAAAGTAAAATATGCAGATAAAGGATACATTTGCTTAGACTGAGAATATGCTCTATAGAATTGAAGACGATTACTGCGACAGGATTTAATCTGATCTCAGCACTCATAATTCTTTCGACGAGGCTGTGAGAAAGGCTGCCAGTGTCAATGGGAACAATATTGTGCGAAGTACTGGTAAAAAGTTATCCCCCTGGCCTCCACCTCCCCTTACAGCCAGCCCTTTAAATCACCATCTTTTATAACAACATGGATACATTATTGAATGGATCCTTCATGCAATGCAGGTAACACTTATTAAACCCAAAACATGCCTATTATAATCTAGCACTTGCTTTTCTGTCATTACCCTTACACATTTATCAATTTCTTCATCCACAATACAGTCTTTCTACTATAAAGTAAAAATGTTGAAAATCAAAAACCTTTCTCAAATACCCTTCCTTGGATGATAGTAAAATCTGCGGACTAAGGATACATTTGCTTAGACTGAAAATATGCTCTATAGAATTGATGACGATTATTGCGACAGGATTTAATCTTATCTCAGCACTCATAATTGTTTCGACGAGGCTATGCGAGAAAGGCTGCCAGTGTCAATGGGAACAATATTGTGCGAAGTGCTGGTATATTTCCTTGAATCCATACCTGTGCATCATTTTTTCTTCACAAAATTTTAACACTTGTTCTTGCACATGTATAGCAACTCTTCACGATTAAAGTAAACATGTCAAAATCAAAATAGACTCCCCTCTCTCTTTCTCAGATCGTATTTCCCAGTTGCTTGGTCGGTAAAGTACATGGCTTAAGACATAAACAGTCATGGTTCGATCCCAAAACTGTACCAATTTCTGTCCGAGGTTCGATGATATTCATTGTTGCTGGAATTATTCTTTGCTTAATGACGATCATTCTATCGACTATTTTGTAAAAGCAGTCAGTGGTTTGGAAAGACCGTTACAAGAGCACTGGCCGCGCCATGTACCAGATATCAAGTTAAAACAACACAAAAAAAACCCATCGCAAAACCGACACAGCTTGGATAGATGCAAATGACTCCCTGATGTATCTTATATAACTGAAATCTAATCTGTCTTAAAACACAGACGACTCAAAGCAATAAAGCAAAATTCAAATTTTACCAAAGTCCCATTCATTTTCCCTGGCCTCCACTTCACCTTTCATTAGCCTTACAAATTTATCAATTTCTTCATCCACAATACAATCTTTCCACTATAAAGTAAAAATGTCAAACTCGAAACCTTTCTTAAACTCCCTCGCTCCCACACTCACTACCACTGTGTTGTTGTCTCTCGATTTTCATATCTATAGAAATCCACAGGCACCATTAGTTACATTCAAGTAATGTTCAAGTCGGCGTTAAAACACCAAGAAAACAAACACATCTATCATCACTAATAAATCCGGTATCGGGACTACCACCGTCACTACCAACTCAACCATCGAGACAACCATCACCATTATTGTAATCATCAACATTGTAATTACGACATGATTCATTCATTTCTCAACCTTTATCATTATTTCGACGATTCTTATGTTGGAAAGTAGTCAGTACCTTGGAAAGAATATTGTGCGTAATACTGGTAAAAGTAATTCCAGGAGAGGATAAGTTCAAGGGCCGCCGCAATGTACACTGAAATAATATTGTAAACGACGTTTTAACACTCTTCAATCAATACTGCATACTTGTAGCATTGAGACTCTTTCGTTCATTTTTATGACTTATTTTCAATAGATAGATGCTTTAGATCACAAAATGGGAACCTTGGCTTTTCCGGCATTCATTAGGTAAATAGCTGAGGTTGATATGGAATTCAAATTGGTCGTATGTAGAAATGTACAGGGTGATTACATAATCTTGAAAGATCTTGCCAGGATGTCTCAAATGTGCTAGTAACGCCATAACATTTCATTCTAAAATATTCGAAGGATAATATAGTTAGATTACACTCAAAATTACGGACTGAAGGAGAATCATATCGAATGAGAAACGATTAATCATGCATACTGAGGAAGATATGAAGAAAGAAAGCTAATTTATTGTAGGAAGTACATTTTTTGGAGGAAAAGGATGGACATCGTGGTCAGAGAAAACAGTCTTTATAGATAGATAGATAGATAGATAGATAGATAAAATAAAAGGGAAAAAAGCGAAAGAGATTGATAGGATGGAGAGACTAGAGTAAAGTTTGCAGGAAGGAAAGAGAAAAAAGACAGACAGAGAGAACGTAACAGAATAGGGAGTGATAGGAAAATGAGACAGAAGATGGTGGAATAGCGGAAGAGACAGAAAGCAGCAGAGATAGAGAGACTGTGTGAAAAAAGGCAGTGAGATACAGGTAGAAAGAGGAGAGAAATAAAAGAAGAGAAGGAAGAGAAATGGGAAGGGATAGAGAGTGATACACAGAGCGAGAAAAAGACAGACAGACAGACAGACAGAGAAACAGCGAGAGACTGAGCGTGGAAAACAGTGTTGAGAGGAAGATAAAATGAGGGACAGAGAGTAAGAAAAAAAGTTCGGAAGGCAGTAGATAGAGGGTGAGAGACAAAGAGAGAAAGAGAAACAATAGAGATACACAAAATTAAATGGAGAGAGGTGAAGATAAAGGTGTAGAAAGACAGAAATTGCAAAAAGAGAGATAGAAATAGATAAAGAAAAGGAGAAGAGATAGAGTGTTTGAGATGACAGAAATGAGGGCGAATACACTATTTCAGACCGTTCAGGCTAAGGGTTATGATCATAAAGAAGACGTTGAGGCCAAAGAGTTATCGGTGAAATAACAGGGGCATAGCTTTATCGTTGGAAGGTACATTCAATTAAGTTAGGTTCTAATTTGAAGGAAGCAGAATAAACAAACTAACTGACTGGGGCTAAATTAAGGGTGAGGGCATAGTTGTAAATACTGAGGATAATTATATCTGTCCAACTCATAGACGATATTACCCACCATGGATACAGGAATATGGCTTTGGTTTGAAATAATAGAAGGGACATTGTTACAAGATTGGAAGGAACATCAAACTGAGAATGTCTTTCACCGTCTGAGAGGAAGCACAAGGAACCAAGACAACATCTTTCCGACTGGCGTTGCAGGCTAACAGGTAGGGAGTAAAATCTCTGGATGGACACAGGCTTATATAGCTTACTGATACATCTCACCAAGGCTACCATCTCGATTCCTAAAATAACATAACGCAAGCTGTTGCAGTAACCAATGTACATCTTCGGACTGTGGGTACATCAAGAAGGCAAGGGAACTGAAAACGGGTGAATTTTAAGACAGAACAGCTTCAGGGCCTTATGGTGTATCCGAGGGACTCATAGACTGGGGGTGTTCAGTTGTTAACTTGGGTTCAATGCACTGACTAATGCTTTAAGACTGGAAGACAAGTTAAATTTGGGATTCTTTCTGAAATTACTCTTACAGATTTTAAGTACATGTCAGGAAAACATTGTATGGGCAAACTCTGCAATCAATACCACGAGAGTGAGGCAGTGGTTTAGGTCCTGGGTGTACATTCAAATGAGTATAGAACAATTTCAAAGTCTACGAGGATATGAAATAGATTGGGGAAACATTCCACGAACTGAGGATACAAATCTCAGGGCCCAATATGCTTGCAACGGCCTGCTGGTTGGTTTTAAGCGCTGTGGGTATGAAATCGCCGACTGGGGGTACTGGCTTAAGAACTTGTGCAGTCAAAGAAAGGTAGAAATACAGTTTTCGGGCCTATTGACAAGCAATTTCAAGCAGTTACAGCTAAAGGTGTAAACTCAAACAAAAAGAAATATTTCTCGGACTAAATGTACAACACTTCGACTAAAGGTGAATCGAACAAACTGAAGGGGGTAACGCATGTCATTTCCTTAAATTGAAAATAAAAACAAATTTCCAGACATTTGCATTTCACAGACCGACGATACATCTTACAGAAACACACATACAAGGGACCAAAAATGGTTAGAAGTGGTTAATCATATCGAATAATTTCCAGAGGTTTAGTTTTATCTCAGTGACTAACAGTAAACCTGAATGAAGTACAGAAACAAGGAACTGCTTGATTCTCAAGCGTTTGTCGACTAGGATCAAAGAAAGCAGCAAGTGCCAATGGGAACAATATTGTGCGAAGTACTGGTAAAAGAAGGCTCTGATCTCCCTCTAAATAGCTTATAACTCTTTTTAATTGAAACGAAAACTGTCCAGAAAATATCGATCCTCTTGAAATTAACTTCTGCAAATTCTAAACAAGTGGCTATCAAAATCTAGTGCTCACAAATTTCGTTTTCTCCATCATTCTTCCTTACAAACAGTTACAATGTCTTTTTGTACGTAACAAGCCTCTAGGAATAAATAAATACAGACTGGATATGTATCTCCCCAGGTGAAATTAAAATCTGCAGACTAAGGATACATTTGCTTAAACTGAGAATATACTCTATAGAATTGAAGACGATTATTGCGACAGGATTACATCTCATCTCAGCACTCATAATTCTTTCCACGAGGCTATGTGAGAAAGGCTGCCAGTGTCAATGGGAACAATATTGTGCGAAGTACTGGTAAAAAGTTATCCCCCTGGCCTCCACCTCCCCTTACAGCCAGCCCTTTAAATCACCATCTTTTATAACAACATGGACATCTCATTTTAATGGATCCTTCAGTCAATGCAGAAAACACTTTTTAAACCCAAGACATGCCTTTAACAATCTAACTCTAGTCTTTGTCATTAGCTTCACACATTTATCAATTTCTTCATCCACAATACAATCTTTCCACTATAAAGTAAAAATGTCAAAATCAAATCCTTTCTCAAACACCCTACCTCGGGTGAAAGTAAAATCTGCGGACTAAGCATACATTTGCTTAGACTGGGAATATACTCTATAGAATTGATGACGATTATTGCGACAGGATTTAAATTTCTAAGCACTCATAATTTTTTCGACGAGGCTATGTGAGAAAGGCTGCCAGTGTCAATGGAAACAATATTATGCGAAGTACTGGTAAAAAGTTATCCCCCTGGCCTCCACCTCCCCTTACAGCCAGCCCTTTAAATCACCATCTCTTATAACAACATGGATATCTCATTTAACGGATCCTTCAGTCAATGCAAGTTACACTTATTAAACCCAACACATGCCTATTATAATCTAACTCTAGGTTTTCTTTCAGTAGCTTCACACATTTATCAATTTCTTCATCCACAATACAATCTTTCCACTATAAAGTAAATATGTCAACATCACAACCTTTCTCAAACTCACTCCCTCTGGTGAAATTAAAATCCGCGGACTAAGGATACATTTGCTTAGACCGAGAATATGATCTATAGAATTGATGACGATCATTGCGACAGGTTTTAAACTTCTCAGCACTCATAATTCTTTCGACGAGGCTATGTGAGAAAGGCTGCCAGTGTCAATGGAAACAATATTGTGCGAAGTACTGGTAAAAAGTTATTCCCCTGGCCTCCACCTCCCCTTACAGCCAGCCCTTTAAATCACCATCTTTTATAACAACATGGATATCTCATTTAATGGATCCTTCATTCAATGCAGGTAACACTGATTAAACCCAACCGAGCCTATTATAATCTAGCACTGGCTTTTCTGTCATTACTCTTACACATTTATCAATTTTTTCATCCACAATACAATCTTTCCAGTATAAAGTAAAAATGTCAAAATCAAAATCTTTCTCAAACACCCTTCCTCGGATGAAATTAAAATCTGCTGACTAAGAATACATTTGCTTAGAGTGAGAATATGCTCTATAGAATTGAAGACGATTATTGTGACAGGATTTAATCTTATATCAGCACTCATAATTCTTTCGACGAGGCTATGTGAGAAAGGCTGCCAGTGTCAATGGGAACAATATTGTGCGAAGTACTGGTAAAAAGTTACCCCTGGCCTCCACCTCCCCTTACAGCCAGCCCTTTAAATCACCATCTTTTATAACAACATGGATATCTCATTCTAATGGATCCTTCAATCAATGCAGAAAACACTTTATAAACTCAACACATGCCCATAACAATCTTACTCTAGTTTTTCTGTCATTAGCTTCACACATTTATCTATTTCTTCATCCACAATACAATCTTTCCACTATAAAGTAAAAATGTCAAAATCAAATCCTTTCTCAAACACCCTTCCTTGGGTGAAAGTAAAATCTGCGGACTAAGCGTACATTTGCTTAGACTGAGAATATGCTCTATAGAATTGATGACAATTATTGCGACAGGATTTAAACCTCTCAGCACTCATAATTCTTTCGACGAGGCTATGTGAGAAAGGCTGCCAGTGTCAAATGAAAACAATATTGTGCGAAGTACTGGTGAAAAGTTGTCCCCCTGGCCTCCACCACCCCTTACAGCCAGCCCTTTAAATCACCATCTTTTATAACAACATGGATATCTCATTTAACGGATCCTTCAGTCAATGCAAGTTACACGTATTAAACCCAACACATGCCTATTATAATCTAACTCTAGGTTTTCTTTCAGTAGCTTCACACATTTATCAATTTCTTCATCCACAATACAATCTTTCCACTATAAAGTAAATATGTCAACATCACAACCTTTCTCAAACTCACTCCCTCTGGTGAAATTAAAATCCGCGGACTAAGGATACATTTGCTTAGACCGAGAATATGATCTATAGAATTGATGACGATCATTGCGACAGGTTTTAAACTTCTCAGCACTCGCAATTCTTTCGACGAGGCTATGTGATAAAGGCTGCCAGTGTCAATGGAAACAATATTGTGCGAAGTACTGGTAAAAAGTTACCCTTGGCCTCCACCTCCCCTTACAGCCAGCCCTTTAAATCACCATCTTTTATAACAATCAAATCCTTTCTCAAACACCCTTCCTTGGGTGAAAGTAAAATCTGCGGACTAAGCATACATTTGCTTAGACTGGGAATATGCTCTATAGAATTGATGACGATTATTGCGACAGGATTTAAACCTCTCAGCACTCATAATTCTTTCGACGAGGATATGTGAGAAAGGCTGCCAGTGTCAATGGGAACAATATTGTGCGAAGTACTGGTAAAAAGTTACCCCTGGCCTCCACCTCCCCTTACAGCCAGCCCTTTAAATCACCATCTTTTATAACAACATGGATATCTCATTCTAATGGATCCTTCATTCAATGCAGATAACACTTATTAAACCCAACACATGCCTTTTATAATCTAGCGCGAGCTTTTCTGTCATTACCCTTACACATTTATCAATTTCTTCATGCACAATACAATCTTTCCACTATAAAGTAAAATGTCAAAATCAAAACCTTTCTCAAACAACACCCTTCCTCAGGTGAAAGTAAAATATGCAGATAAAGGATACATTTGCTTAGACTGAGAATATGCTCTATAGAATTGAAGACGATTACTGCGACAGGATTTAATCTGATCTCAGCACTCATAATTCTTTCGACGAGGCTGTGAGAAAGGCTGCCAGTGTCAATGGGAACAATATTGTGCGAAGTACTGGTAAAAAGTTATCCCCCTGGCCTCCACCTCCCCTTACAGCCAGCCCTTTAAATCACCATCTTTTATAACAACATGGATACATTATTGAATGGATCCTTCATGCAATGCAGGTAACACTTATTAAACCCAAAACATGCCTATTATAATCTAGCACTTGCTTTTCTGTCATTACCCTTACACATTTATCAATTTCTTCATCCACAATACAGTCTTTCTACTATAAAGTAAAAATGTTGAAAATCAAAAACCTTTCTCAAATACCCTTCCTTGGATGATAGTAAAATCTGCGGACTAAGGATACATTTGCTTAGACTGAAAATATGCTCTATAGAATTGATGACGATTATTGCGACAGGATTTAATCTTATCTCAGCACTCATAATTGTTTCGACGAGGCTATGCGAGAAAGGCTGCCAGTGTCAATGGGAACAATATTGTGCGAAGTGCTGGTATATTTCCTTGAATCCATACCTGTGCATCATTTTTTCTTCACAAAATTTTAACACTTGTTCTTGCACATGTATAGCAACTCTTCACGATTAAAGTAAACATGTCAAAATCAAAATAGACTCCCCTCTCTCTTTCTCAGATCGTATTTCCCAGTTGCTTGGTCGGTAAAGTACATGGCTTAAGACATAAACAGTCATGGTTCGATCCCAAAACTGTACCAATTTCTGTCCGAGGTTCGATGATATTCATTGTTGCTGGAATTATTCTTTGCTTAATGACGATCATTCTATCGACTATTTTGTAAAAGCAGTCAGTGGTTTGGAAAGACCGTTACAAGAGCACTGGCCGCGCCATGTACCAGATATCAAGTTAAAACAACACAAAAAAAACCCATCGCAAAACCGACACAGCTTGGATAGATGCAAATGACTCCCTGATGTATCTTATATAACTGAAATCTAATCTGTCTTAAAACACAGACGACTCAAAGCAATAAAGCAAAATTCAAATTTTACCAAAGTCCCATTCATTTTCCCTGGCCTCCACTTCACCTTTCATTAGCCTTACAAATTTATCAATTTCTTCATCCACAATACAATCTTTCCACTATAAAGTAAAAATGTCAAACTCGAAACCTTTCTTAAACTCCCTCGCTCCCACACTCACTACCACTGTGTTGTTGTCTCTCGATTTTCATATCTATAGAAATCCACAGGCACCATTAGTTACATTCAAGTAATGTTCAAGTCGGCGTTAAAACACCAAGAAAACAAACACATCTATCATCACTAATAAATCCGGTATCGGGACTACCACCGTCACTACCAACTCAACCATCGAGACAACCATCACCATTATTGTAATCATCAACATTGTAATTACGACATGATTCATTCATTTCTCAACCTTTATCATTATTTCGACGATTCTTATGTTGGAAAGTAGTCAGTACCTTGGAAAGAATATTGTGCGTAATACTGGTAAAAGTAATTCCAGGAGAGGATAAGTTCAAGGGCCGCCGCAATGTACACTGAAATAATATTGTAAACGACGTTTTAACACTCTTCAATCAATACTGCATACTTGTAGCATTGAGACTCTTTCGTTCATTTTTATGACTTATTTTCAATAGATAGATGCTTTAGATCACAAAATGGGAACCTTGGCTTTTCCGGCATTCATTAGGTAAATAGCTGAGGTTGATATGGAATTCAAATTGGTCGTATGTAGAAATGTACAGGGTGATTACATAATCTTGAAAGATCTTGCCAGGATGTCTCAAATGTGCTAGTAACGCCATAACATTTCATTCTAAAATATTCGAAGGATAATATAGTTAGATTACACTCAAAATTACGGACTGAAGGAGAATCATATCGAATGAGAAACGATTAATCATGCATACTGAGGAAGATATGAAGAAAGAAAGCTAATTTATTGTAGGAAGTACATTTTTTGGAGGAAAAGGATGGACATCGTGGTCAGAGAAAACAGTCTTTATAGATAGATAGATAGATAGATAGATAGATAAAATAAAAGGGAAAAAAGCGAAAGAGATTGATAGGATGGAGAGACTAGAGTAAAGTTTGCAGGAAGGAAAGAGAAAAAAGACAGACAGAGAGAACGTAACAGAATAGGGAGTGATAGGAAAATGAGACAGAAGATGGTGGAATAGCGGAAGAGACAGAAAGCAGCAGAGATAGAGAGACTGTGTGAAAAAAGGCAGTGAGATACAGGTAGAAAGAGGAGAGAAATAAAAGAAGAGAAGGAAGAGAAATGGGAAGGGATAGAGAGTGATACACAGAGCGAGAAAAAGACAGACAGACAGACAGACAGAGAAACAGCGAGAGACTGAGCGTGGAAAACAGTGTTGAGAGGAAGATAAAATGAGGGACAGAGAGTAAGAAAAAAAGTTCGGAAGGCAGTAGATAGAGGGTGAGAGACAAAGAGAGAAAGAGAAACAATAGAGATACACAAAATTAAATGGAGAGAGGTGAAGATAAAGGTGTAGAAAGACAGAAATTGCAAAAAGAGAGATAGAAATAGATAAAGAAAAGGAGAAGAGATAGAGTGTTTGAGATGACAGAAATGAGGGCGAATACACTATTTCAGACCGTTCAGGCTAAGGGTTATGATCATAAAGAAGACGTTGAGGCCAAAGAGTTATCGGTGAAATAACAGGGGCATAGCTTTATCGTTGGAAGGTACATTCAATTAAGTTAGGTTCTAATTTGAAGGAAGCAGAATAAACAAACTAACTGACCGGGGCTAAATTAAGGGTGAGGGCATAGTTGTAAATACTGAGGATAATTATATCTGTCCAACTCATAGACGATATTACCCACCATGGATACAGGAATATGGCTTTGGTTTGAAATAATAGAAGGGACATTGTTACAAGATTGGAAGGAACATCAAACTGAGAATGTCTTTCACCGTCTGAGAGGAAGCACAAGGAACCAAGACATCTTTCCGACTGGCGTTGCAGGCTAACAGGTAGGGAGTAAAATCTCTGGATGGACACAGGCTTATATAGCTTACTGATACATCTCACCAAGGCTACCATCTCGATTCCTAAAATAACATAACGCAAGCTGTTGCAGTAACCAATGTACATCTTCGGACTGTGGGTACATCAAGAAGGCAAGGGAACTGAAAACGGGTGAATTTTAAGACAGAACAGCTTCAGGGCCTTATGGTGTATCCGAGGGACTCATAGACTGGGGGTGTTCAGTTGTTAACTTGGGTTCAATGCACTGACTAATGCTTTAAGACTGGAAGACAAGTTAAATTTGGGATTCTTTCTGAAATTACTCTTACAGATTTTAAGTACATGTCAGGAAAACATTGTATGGGCAAACTCTGCAATCAATACCACGAGAGTGAGGCAGTGGTTTAGGTCCTGGGTGTACATTCAAATGAGTATAGAACAATTTCAAAGTCTACGAGGATATGAAATAGATTGGGGAAACATTCCACGAACTGAGGATACAAATCTCAGGGCCCAATATGCTTGCAACGGCCTGCTGGTTGGTTTTAAGCGCTGTGGGTATGAAATCGCCGACTGGGGGTACTGGCTTAAGAACTTGTGCAGTCAAAGAAAGGTAGAAATACAGTTTTCGGGCCTATTGACAAGCAATTTCAAGCAGTTACAGCTAAAGGTGTAAACTCAAACAAAAAGAAATATTTCTCGGACTAAATGTACAACACTTCGACTAAAGGTGAATCGAACAAACTGAAGGGGGTAACGCATGTCATTTCCTTAAATTGAAAATAAAAACAAATTTCCAGACATTTGCATTTCACAGACCGACGATACATCTTACAGAAACACACATACAAGGGACCAAAAATGGTTAGAAGTGGTTAATCATATCGAATAATTTCCAGAGGTTTAGTTTTATCTCAGTGACTAACAGTAAACCTGAATGAAGTACAGAAACAAGGAACTGCTTGATTCTCAAGCGTTTGTCGACTAGGATCAAAGAAAGCAGCAAGTGCCAATGGGAACAATATTGTGCGAAGTACTGGTAAAAGAAGGCTCTGATCTCCCTCTAAATAGCTTATAACTCTTTTTAATTGAAACGAAAACTGTCCAGAAAATATCGATCCTCTTGAAATTAACTTCTGCAAATTCTAAACAAGTGGCTATCAAAATCTAGTGCTCACAAATTTCGTTTTCTCCATCATTCTTCCTTACAAACAGTTACAATGTCTTTTTGTACGTAACAAGCCTCTAGGAATAAATAAATACAGACTGGATATGTATCTCCCCAGGTGAAATTAAAATCTGCAGACTAAGGATACATTTGCTTAAACTGAGAATATACTCTATAGAATTGAAGACGATTATTGCGACAGGATTACATCTCATCTCAGCACTCATAATTCTTTCCACGAGGCTATGTGAGAAAGGCTGCCAGTGTCAATGGGAACAATATTGTGCGAAGTACTGGTAAAAAGTTATCCCCCTGGCCTCCACCTCCCCTTACAGCCAGCCCTTTAAATCACCATCTTTTATAACAACATGGACATCTCATTTTAATGGATCCTTCAGTCAATGCAGAAAACACTTTTTAAACCCAAGACATGCCTTTAACAATCTAACTCTAGTCTTTGTCATTAGCTTCACACATTTATCAATTTCTTCATCCACAATACAATCTTTCCACTATAAAGTAAAAATGTCAAAATCAAATCCTTTCTCAAACACCCTACCTCGGGTGAAAGTAAAATCTGCGGACTAAGCATACATTTGCTTAGACTGGGAATATACTCTATAGAATTGATGACGATTATTGCGACAGGATTTAAATTTCTAAGCACTCATAATTTTTTCGACGAGGCTATGTGAGAAAGGCTGCCAGTGTCAATGGAAACAATATTATGCGAAGTACTGGTAAAAAGTTATCCCCCTGGCCTCCACCTCCCCTTACAGCCAGCCCTTTAAATCACCATCTCTTATAACAACATGGATATCTCATTTAACGGATCCTTCAGTCAATGCAAGTTACACTTATTAAACCCAACACATGCCTATTATAATCTAACTCTAGGTTTTCTTTCAGTAGCTTCACACATTTATCAATTTCTTCATCCACAATACAATCTTTCCACTATAAAGTAAATATGTCAACATCACAACCTTTCTCAAACTCACTCCCTCTGGTGAAATTAAAATCCGCGGACTAAGGATACATTTGCTTAGACCGAGAATATGATCTATAGAATTGATGACGATCATTGCGACAGGTTTTAAACTTCTCAGCACTCATAATTCTTTCGACGAGGCTATGTGAGAAAGGCTGCCAGTGTCAATGGAAACAATATTGTGCGAAGTACTGGTAAAAAGTTATTCCCCTGGCCTCCACCTCCCCTTACAGCCAGCCCTTTAAATCACCATCTTTTATAACAACATGGATATCTCATTTAATGGATCCTTCATTCAATGCAGGTAACACTGATTAAACCCAACCGAGCCTATTATAATCTAGCACTGGCTTTTCTGTCATTACTCTTACACATTTATCAATTTTTTCATCCACAATACAATCTTTCCAGTATAAAGTAAAAATGTCAAAATCAAAATCTTTCTCAAACACCCTTCCTCGGATGAAATTAAAATCTGCTGACTAAGAATACATTTGCTTAGAGTGAGAATATGCTCTATAGAATTGAAGACGATTATTGTGACAGGATTTAATCTTATATCAGCACTCATAATTCTTTCGACGAGGCTATGTGAGAAAGGCTGCCAGTGTCAATGGGAACAATATTGTGCGAAGTACTGGTAAAAAGTTACCCCTGGCCTCCACCTCCCCTTACAGCCAGCCCTTTAAATCACCATCTTTTATAACAACATGGATATCTCATTCTAATGGATCCTTCAATCAATGCAGAAAACACTTTATAAACCCAACACATGCCCATAACAATCTTACTCTAGTTTTTCTGTCATTAGCTTCACACATTTATCTATTTCTTCATCCACAATACAATCTTTCCACTATAAAGTAAAAATGTCAAAATCAAATCCTTTCTCAAACACCCTTCCTTGGGTGAAAGTAAAATCTGCGGACTAAGCGTACATTTGCTTAGACTGAGAATATGCTCTATAGAATTGATGACAATTATTGCGACAGGATTTAAACCTCTCAGCACTCATAATTCTTTCGACGAGGCTATGTGAGAAAGGCTGCCAGTGTCAAATGAAAACAATATTGTGCGAAGTACTGGTGAAAAGTTGTCCCCCTGGCCTCCACCACCCCTTACAGCCAGCCCTTTAAATCACCATCTTTTATAACAACATGGATATCTCATTTAACGGATCCTTCAGTCAATGCAAGTTACACGTATTAAACCCAACACATGCCTATTATAATCTAACTCTAGGTTTTCTTTCAGTAGCTTCACACATTTATCAATTTCTTCATCCACAATACAATCTTTCCACTATAAAGTAAATATGTCAACATCACAACCTTTCTCAAACTCACTCCCTCTGGTGAAATTAAAATCCGCGGACTAAGGATACATTTGCTTAGACCGAGAATATGATCTATAGAATTGATGACGATCATTGCGACAGGTTTTAAACTTCTCAGCACTCGCAATTCTTTCGACGAGGCTATGTGATAAAGGCTGCCAGTGTCAATGGAAACAATATTGTGCGAAGTACTGGTAAAAAGTTACCCTTGGCCTCCACCTCCCCTTACAGCCAGCCCTTTAAATCACCATCTTTTATAACAATCAAATCCTTTCTCAAACACCCTTCCTTGGGTGAAAGTAAAATCTGCGGACTAAGCATACATTTGCTTAGACTGGGAATATGCTCTATAGAATTGATGACGATTATTGCGACAGGATTTAAACCTCTCAGCACTCATAATTCTTTCGACGAGGATATGTGAGAAAGGCTGCCAGTGTCAATGGGAACAATATTGTGCGAAGTACTGGTAAAAAGTTACCCCTGGCCTCCACCTCCCCTTACAGCCAGCCCTTTAAATCACCATCTTTTATAACAACATGGATATCTCATTCTAATGGATCCTTCATTCAATGCAGATAACACTTATTAAACCCAACACATGCCTTTTATAATCTAGCGCGAGCTTTTCTGTCATTACCCTTACACATTTATCAATTTCTTCATGCACAATACAATCTTTCCACTATAAAGTAAAATGTCAAAATCAAAACCTTTCTCAAACAACACCCTTCCTCAGGTGAAAGTAAAATATGCAGATAAAGGATACATTTGCTTAGACTGAGAATATGCTCTATAGAATTGAAGACGATTACTGCGACAGGATTTAATCTGATCTCAGCACTCATAATTCTTTCGACGAGGCTGTGAGAAAGGCTGCCAGTGTCAATGGGAACAATATTGTGCGAAGTACTGGTAAAAAGTTATCCCCCTGGCCTCCACCTCCCCTTACAGCCAGCCCTTTAAATCACCATCTTTTATAACAACATGGATACATTATTGAATGGATCCTTCATGCAATGCAGGTAACACTTATTAAACCCAAAACGTGCCTATTATAATCTAGCACTAGCTTTTCTGTCATTACCCTTACACATTTATCAATTTCTTCATCCACAATACAGTCTTTCTACTATAAAGTAAAAATGTTGAAAATCAAAAACCTTTCTCAAATACCCTTCCTTGGATGATAGTAAAATCTGCGGACTAAGGATACATTTGCTTAGACTGAAAATATGCTCTATAGAATTGATGACGATTATTGCGACAGGATTTAATCTTATCTCAGCACTCATAATTGTTTCGACGAGGCTATGCGAGAAAGGCTGCCAGTGTCAATGGGAACAATATTGTGCGAAGTGCTGGTATATTTCCTTGAATCCATACCTGTGCATCATTTTTTCTTCACAAAATTTTAACACTTGTTCTTGCACATGTATAGCAACTCTTCACGATTAAAGTAAACATGTCAAAATCAAAATAGACTCCCCTCTCTCTTTCTCAGATCGTATTTCCCAGTTGCTTGGTCGGTAAAGTACATGGCTTAAGACATAAACAGTCATGGTTCGATCCCAAAACTGTACCAATTTCTGTCCGAGGTTCGATGATATTCATTGTTGCTGGAATTATTCTTTGCTTAATGACGATCATTCTATCGACTAAAGCTATTTTGTAAAGCAGTCAGTGGTTTGGAAAGACCGTTACAAGAGCACTGGCCGCGCCATGTACCAGACATCAAGTTAAAACAACACAAAAAAAACCCATCGCAAAACCGACACAGCTTGGATAGATGCAAATGACTCCCTGATGTATCTTATATAACTGAAATCTAATCTGTCTTAAAACACAGACGACTCAAAGCAATAAAGCAAAATTCAAATTTTACCAAAGTCCCATTAATTTTCCCTGGCTTCCACCTCACCTTTCATTAGCCTTACAAATTTATCAATTTCTTCATCCACAATACAATCTTTCCACTATAAAGTAAAAATGTCAAACTCGAAACCTTTCTTAAACTCCCTCGCTCCCACACTCACTACCACTGTGTTGTTGTCTCTCGATTTTCATATCTATAGAAATCCACAGGCACCATTAGTTACATTCAAGTAATGTTCAAGTCGGCGTTAAAACACCAAGAAAACAAACACATCTATCATCACTAATAAATCCGGTATCGGGACTACCACCGTCACTACCAACTCAACCATCGAGACAACCATCACCATTATTGTAATCATCAACATTGTAATTACGACATGATTCATTCATTTCTCAACCTTTATCATTATTTCGACGATTCTTATGTTGGAAAGTAGTCAGTACCTTGGAAAGACTATTGTGCGTAATACTGGTAAAAGTAATTCCAGGAGAGGATAAGTTCAAGGGCCGCCGCAATGTACACTGAAATAATATTGTAAACGACGTTTTAACACTCTTCAATCAATACTGCATACTTGTAGCATTGAGACTCTTTCGTTCATTTTTATGACTTATTTTCAATAGATAGATGCTTTAGATCACAAAATGGGAACCTTGGCTTTTCCGGCATTCATTAGGTAAATAGCTGAGGTTGATATGGAATTCAAATTGGTCGTATGTAGAAATGTACAGGGTGATTACATAATCTTGAAAGATCTTGCCAGGATGTCTCAAATGTGCTAGTAACGCCATAACATTTCATTCTAAAATATTCGAAGGATAATATAGTTAGATTACACTCAAAATTACGGACTGAAGGAGAATCATATCGAATGAGAAACGATTAATCATGCATACTGAGGAAGATATGAAGAAAGAAAGCTAATTTATTGTAGGAAGTACATTTTTTGGAGGAAAAGGATGGACATCGTGGTCAGAGAAAACAGTCTTTATAGATAGATAGATAGATAGATAAAATAAAAGGGAAAAAAGCGAAAGAGATTGATAGGATGGAGAGACTAGAGTAAAGTTTGCAGGAAGGAAAGAGAAAGAAAGACAGACAGAGAGAACGTAACAGAATAGGGAGTGATAGGAAAATGAGACAGAAGATGGTGGAATAGCGGAAGAGACAGAAAGCAGCAGAGATAGAGAGACTGTGTGAAAAAAGGCAGTGAGATACAGGTAGAAAGAGGAGAGAAATAAAAGAAGAGAAGGAAGAGAAATGGGAAGGGATAGAGAGTGATACACAGAGCGAGAAAAAGACAGACAGACAGACAGACAGAGAAACAGCGAGAGACTGAGCGTGGAAAACAGTGTTGAGAGGAAGATAAAATGAGGGACAGAGAGTAAGAAAAAAAGTTCGGAAGGCAGTAGATAGAGGGTGAGAGACAAAGAGAGAAAGAGAAACAATAGAGATACACAAAATTAAATGGAGAGAGGTGAAGATAAAGGTGTAGAAAGACAGAAATTGCAAAAAGAGAGATAGAAATAGATAAAGAAAAGGAGAAGAGATAGAGTGTTTGAGATGACAGAAATGAGGGCGAATACACTATTTCAGACCGTTCAGGCTAAGGGTTATGATCATAAAGAAGACGTTGAGGCCAAAGAGTTATCGGTGAAATAACAGGGGCATAGCTTTATCGTTGGAAGGTACATTCAATTAAGTTAGGTTCTAATTTGAAGGAAGCAGAATAAACAAACTAACTGACTGGGGCTAAATTAAGGGTGAGGGCATAGTTGTAAATACTGAGGATAATTATATCTGTCCAACTCATAGACGATATTACCCACCATGGATACAGGAATATGGCTTTGGTTTGAAATAATAGAAGGGACATTGTTACAAGATTGGAAGGAACATCAAACTGAGAATGTCTTTCACCGTCTGAGAGGAAGCACAAGGAACCAAGACATCTTTCCGACTGGCGTTGCAGGCTAACAGGTAGGGAGTAAAATCTCTGGATGGACACAGGCTTATATAGCTTACTGATACATCTCACCAAGGCTACCATCTCGATTCCTAAAATAACATAACGCAAGCTGTTGCAGTAACCAATGTACATCTTCGGACTGTGGGTACATCAAGAAGGCAAGGGAACTGAAAACGGGTGAATTTTAAGACAGAACAGCTTCAGGGCCTTATGGTGTATCCGAGGGACTCATAGACTGGGGGTGTTCAGTTGTTAACTTGGGTTCAATGCACTGACTAATGCTTTAAGACTGGAAGACAAGTTAAATTTGGGATTCTTTCTGAAATTACTCTTACAGATTTTAAGTACATGTCAGGAAAACATTGTATGGGCAAACTCTGCAATCAATACCACGAGAGTGAGGCAGTGGTTTAGGTCCTGGGTGTACATTCAAATGAGTATAGAACAATTTCAAAGTCTACGAGGATATGAAATAGATTGGGGAAACATTCCACGAACTGAGGATACAAATCTCAGGGCCCAATATGCTTGCAACGGCCTGCTGGTTGGTTTTAAGCGCTGTGGGTATGAAATCGCCGACTGGGGGTACTGGCTTAAGAACTTGTGCAGTCAAAGAAAGGTAGAAATACAGTTTTCGGGCCTATTGACAAGCAATTTCAAGCAGTTACAGCTAAAGGTGTAAACTCAAACAAAAAGAAATATTTCTCGGACTAAATGTACAACACTTCGACTAAAGGTGAATCGAACAAACTGAAGGGGGTAACGCATGTCATTTCCTTAAATTGAAAATAAAAACAAATTTCCAGACATTTGCATTTCACAGACCGACGATACATCTTACAGAAACACACATACAAGGGACCAAAAATGGTTAGAAGTGGTTAATCATATCGAATAATTTCCAGAGGTTTAGTTTTATCTCAGTGACTAACAGTAAACCTGAATGAAGTACAGAAACAAGGAACTGCTTGATTCTCAAGCGTTTGTCGACTAGGATCAAAGAAAGCAGCAAGTGCCAATGGGAACAATATTGTGCGAAGTACTGGTAAAAGAAGGCTCTGATCTCCCTCTAAATAGCTTATAACTCTTTTTAATTGAAACGAAAACTGTCCAGAAAATATCGATCCTCTTGAAATTAACTTCTGCAAATTCTAAACAAGTGGCTATCAAAATCTAGTGCTCACAAATTTCGTTTTCTCCATCATTCTTCCTTACAAACAGTTACAATGTCTTTTTGTACGTAACAAGCCTCTAGGAATAAATAAATACAGACTGGATATGTATCTCCCCAGGTGAAATTAAAATCTGCAGACTAAGGATACATTTGCTTAAACTGAGAATATACTCTATAGAATTGAAGACGATTATTGCGACAGGATTACATCTCATCTCAGCACTCATAATTCTTTCCACGAGGCTATGTGAGAAAGGCTGCCAGTGTCAATGGGAACAATATTGTGCGAAGTACTGGTAAAAAGTTATCCCCCTGGCCTCCACCTCCCCTTACAGCCAGCCCTTTAAATCACCATCTTTTATAACAACATGGACATCTCATTTTAATGGATCCTTCAGTCAATGCAGAAAACACTTTTTAAACCCAAGACATGCCTTTAACAATCTAACTCTAGTCTTTGTCATTAGCTTCACACATTTATCAATTTCTTCATCCACAATACAATCTTTCCACTATAAAGTAAAAATGTCAAAATCAAATCCTTTCTCAAACACCCTACCTCGGGTGAAAGTAAAATCTGCGGACTAAGCATACATTTGCTTAGACTGGGAATATACTCTATAGAATTGATGACGATTATTGCGACAGGATTTAAATTTCTAAGCACTCATAATTTTTTCGACGAGGCTATGTGAGAAAGGCTGCCAGTGTCAATGGAAACAATATTATGCGAAGTACTGGTAAAAAGTTATCCCCCTGGCCTCCACCTCCCCTTACAGCCAGCCCTTTAAATCACCATCTCTTATAACAACATGGATATCTCATTTAACGGATCCTTCAGTCAATGCAAGTTACACTTATTAAACCCAACACATGCCTATTATAATCTAACTCTAGGTTTTCTTTCAGTAGCTTCACACATTTATCAATTTCTTCATCCACAATACAATCTTTCCACTATAAAGTAAATATGTCAACATCACAACCTTTCTCAAACTCACTCCCTCTGGTGAAATTAAAATCCGCGGACTAAGGATACATTTGCTTAGACCGAGAATATGATCTATAGAATTGATGACGATCATTGCGACAGGTTTTAAACTTCTCAGCACTCATAATTCTTTCGACGAGGCTATGTGAGAAAGGCTGCCAGTGTCAATGGAAACAATATTGTGCGAAGTACTGGTAAAAAGTTATTCCCCTGGCCTCCACCTCCCCTTACAGCCAGCCCTTTAAATCACCATCTTTTATAACAACATGGATATCTCATTTAATGGATCCTTCATTCAATGCAGGTAACACTGATTAAACCCAACCGAGCCTATTATAATCTAGCACTGGCTTTTCTGTCATTACTCTTACACATTTATCAATTTTTTCATCCACAATACAATCTTTCCAGTATAAAGTAAAAATGTCAAAATCAAAATCTTTCTCAAACACCCTTCCTCGGATGAAATTAAAATCTGCTGACTAAGAATACATTTGCTTAGAGTGAGAATATGCTCTATAGAATTGAAGACGATTATTGTGACAGGATTTAATCTTATATCAGCACTCATAATTCTTTCGACGAGGCTATGTGAGAAAGGCTGCCAGTGTCAATGGGAACAATATTGTGCGAAGTACTGGTAAAAAGTTACCCCTGGCCTCCACCTCCCCTTACAGCCAGCCCTTTAAATCACCATCTTTTATAACAACATGGATATCTCATTCTAATGGATCCTTCAATCAATGCAGAAAACACTTTATAAACCCAACACATGCCCATAACAATCTTACTCTAGTTTTTCTGTCATTAGCTTCACACATTTATCTATTTCTTCATCCACAATACAATCTTTCCACTATAAAGTAAAAATGTCAAAATCAAATCCTTTCTCAAACACCCTTCCTTGGGTGAAAGTAAAATCTGCGGACTAAGCGTACATTTGCTTAGACTGAGAATATGCTCTATAGAATTGATGACAATTATTGCGACAGGATTTAAACCTCTCAGCACTCATAATTCTTTCGACGAGGCTATGTGAGAAAGGCTGCCAGTGTCAAATGAAAACAATATTGTGCGAAGTACTGGTGAAAAGTTGTCCCCCTGGCCTCCACCACCCCTTACAGCCAGCCCTTTAAATCACCATCTTTTATAACAACATGGATATCTCATTTAACGGATCCTTCAGTCAATGCAAGTTACACGTATTAAACCCAACACATGCCTATTATAATCTAACTCTAGGTTTTCTTTCAGTAGCTTCACACATTTATCAATTTCTTCATCCACAATACAATCTTTCCACTATAAAGTAAATATGTCAACATCACAACCTTTCTCAAACTCACTCCCTCTGGTGAAATTAAAATCCGCGGACTAAGGATACATTTGCTTAGACCGAGAATATGATCTATAGAATTGATGACGATCATTGCGACAGGTTTTAAACTTCTCAGCACTCGCAATTCTTTCGACGAGGCTATGTGATAAAGGCTGCCAGTGTCAATGGAAACAATATTGTGCGAAGTACTGGTAAAAAGTTACCCTTGGCCTCCACCTCCCCTTACAGCCAGCCCTTTAAATCACCATCTTTTATAACAATCAAATCCTTTCTCAAACACCCTTCCTTGGGTGAAAGTAAAATCTGCGGACTAAGCATACATTTGCTTAGACTGGGAATATGCTCTATAGAATTGATGACGATTATTGCGACAGGATTTAAACCTCTCAGCACTCATAATTCTTTCGACGAGGATATGTGAGAAAGGCTGCCAGTGTCAATGGGAACAATATTGTGCGAAGTACTGGTAAAAAGTTACCCCTGGCCTCCACCTCCCCTTACAGCCAGCCCTTTAAATCACCATCTTTTATAACAACATGGATATCTCATTCTAATGGATCCTTCATTCAATGCAGATAACACTTATTAAACCCAACACATGCCTTTTATAATCTAGCGCGAGCTTTTCTGTCATTACCCTTACACATTTATCAATTTCTTCATGCACAATACAATCTTTCCACTATAAAGTAAAATGTCAAAATCAAAACCTTTCTCAAACAACACCCTTCCTCAGGTGAAAGTAAAATATGCAGATAAAGGATACATTTGCTTAGACTGAGAATATGCTCTATAGAATTGAAGACGATTACTGCGACAGGATTTAATCTGATCTCAGCACTCATAATTCTTTCGACGAGGCTGTGAGAAAGGCTGCCAGTGTCAATGGGAACAATATTGTGCGAAGTACTGGTAAAAAGTTATCCCCCTGGCCTCCACCTCCCCTTACAGCCAGCCCTTTAAATCACCATCTTTTATAACAACATGGATACATTATTGAATGGATCCTTCATGCAATGCAGGTAACACTTATTAAACCCAAAACATGCCTATTATAATCTAGCACTTGCTTTTCTGTCATTACCCTTACACATTTATCAATTTCTTCATCCACAATACAGTCTTTCTACTATAAAGTAAAAATGTTGAAAATCAAAAACCTTTCTCAAATACCCTTCCTTGGATGATAGTAAAATCTGCGGACTAAGGATACATTTGCTTAGACTGAAAATATGCTCTATAGAATTGATGACGATTATTGCGACAGGATTTAATCTTATCTCAGCACTCATAATTGTTTCGACGAGGCTATGCGAGAAAGGCTGCCAGTGTCAATGGGAACAATATTGTGCGAAGTGCTGGTATATTTCCTTGAATCCATACCTGTGCATCATTTTTTCTTCACAAAATTTTAACACTTGTTCTTGCACATGTATAGCAACTCTTCACGATTAAAGTAAACATGTCAAAATCAAAATAGACTCCCCTCTCTCTTTCTCAGATCGTATTTCCCAGTTGCTTGGTCGGTAAAGTACATGGCTTAAGACATAAACAGTCATGGTTCGATCCCAAAACTGTACCAATTTCTGTCCGAGGTTCGATGATATTCATTGTTGCTGGAATTATTCTTTGCTTAATGACGATCATTCTATCGACTATTTTGTAAAAGCAGTCAGTGGTTTGGAAAGACCGTTACAAGAGCACTGGCCGCGCCATGTACCAGATATCAAGTTAAAACAACACAAAAAAAACCCATCGCAAAACCGACACAGCTTGGATAGATGCAAATGACTCCCTGATGTATCTTATATAACTGAAATCTAATCTGTCTTAAAACACAGACGACTCAAAGCAATAAAGCAAAATTCAAATTTTACCAAAGTCCCATTCATTTTCCCTGGCCTCCACTTCACCTTTCATTAGCCTTACAAATTTATCAATTTCTTCATCCACAATACAATCTTTCCACTATAAAGTAAAAATGTCAAACTCGAAACCTTTCTTAAACTCCCTCGCTCCCACACTCACTACCACTGTGTTGTTGTCTCTCGATTTTCATATCTATAGAAATCCACAGGCACCATTAGTTACATTCAAGTAATGTTCAAGTCGGCGTTAAAACACCAAGAAAACAAACACATCTATCATCACTAATAAATCCGGTATCGGGACTACCACCGTCACTACCAACTCAACCATCGAGACAACCATCACCATTATTGTAATCATCAACATTGTAATTACGACATGATTCATTCATTTCTCAACCTTTATCATTATTTCGACGATTCTTATGTTGGAAAGTAGTCAGTACCTTGGAAAGAATATTGTGCGTAATACTGGTAAAAGTAATTCCAGGAGAGGATAAGTTCAAGGGCCGCCGCAATGTACACTGAAATAATATTGTAAACGACGTTTTAACACTCTTCAATCAATACTGCATACTTGTAGCATTGAGACTCTTTCGTTCATTTTTATGACTTATTTTCAATAGATAGATGCTTTAGATCACAAAATGGGAACCTTGGCTTTTCCGGCATTCATTAGGTAAATAGCTGAGGTTGATATGGAATTCAAATTGGTCGTATGTAGAAATGTACAGGGTGATTACATAATCTTGAAAGATCTTGCCAGGATGTCTCAAATGTGCTAGTAACGCCATAACATTTCATTCTAAAATATTCGAAGGATAATATAGTTAGATTACACTCAAAATTACGGACTGAAGGAGAATCATATCGAATGAGAAACGATTAATCATGCATACTGAGGAAGATATGAAGAAAGAAAGCTAATTTATTGTAGGAAGTACATTTTTTGGAGGAAAAGGATGGACATCGTGGTCAGAGAAAACAGTCTTTATAGATAGATAGATAGATAGATAGATAAAATAAAAGGGAAAAAAGCGAAAGAGATTGATAGGATGGAGAGACTAGAGTAAAGTTTGCAGGAAGGAAAGAGAAAAAAGACAGACAGAGAGAACGTAACAGAATAGGGAGTGATAGGAAAATGAGACAGAAGATGGTGGAATAGCGGAAGAGACAGAAAGCAGCAGAGATAGAGAGACTGTGTGAAAAAAGGCAGTGAGATACAGGTAGAAAGAGGAGAGAAATAAAAGAAGAGAAGGA
Organism: Tridacna crocea; assembly: GCA_943736015.1. Lineage (NCBI taxonomy): Eukaryota > Metazoa > Mollusca > Bivalvia > Cardiida > Cardiidae > Tridacna > Tridacna crocea. The sequence continues at coordinate 17,640,605 of OX031068.1, read as the reverse complement.
AGAGAAATGGGAAGGGATAGAGAGTGATACACAGAGCGAGAAAAAGACAGACAGACAGACAGACAGAGAAAGAGCGAGAGACTGAGCGTGGAAAAGTGTTGAGAGGAAGATAAAATGAGGGACAGAGAGTAAGAAAAAAAGTTCGGAAGGCAGTAGATAGAGGGTGAGAGACAAAGAGAGAAAGAGAAACAATAGAGATACACAAAATTAAATGGAGAGAGGTGAAGATAAAGGTGTAGAAAGACAGAAATTGCAAAAAGAGAGATAGAAATAGATAAAGAAAAGGAGAAGAGATAGAGTGTTTGAGATGACAGAAATGAGGGCGAATACACTATTTCAGACCGTTCAGGCTAAGGGTTATGATCATAAAGAAGACGTTGAGGCCAAAGAGTTATCGGTGAAATAACAGGGGCATAGCTTTATCGTTGGAAGGTACATTCAATTAAGTTAGGTTCTAATTTGAAGGAAGCAGAATAAACAAACTAACTGACTGGGGCTAAATTAATGGTGAGGGCATAGTTGTAAATACTGAGGATAATTATATCTGTCCAACTCATAGACGATATTACCCACCATGGATACAGGAATATGGCTTTGGTTTGAAATAATAGAAGGGACATTGTTACAAGATTGGAAGGAACATCAAACTGAGAATGTCTTTCACCGTCTGAGAGGAAGCACAAGGAACCAAGACATCTTTCCGACTGGCGTTGCAGGCTAACAGGTAGGGAGTAAAATCTCTGGATGGACACAGGCTTATATAGCTTACTGATACATCTCACCAAGGCTACCATCTCGATTCCTAAAATAACATAACGCAAGCTGTTGCAGTAACCAATGTACATCTTCGGACTGTGGGTACATCAAGAAGGCAAGGGAACTGAAAACGGGTGAATTTTAAGACAGAACAGCTTCAGGGCCTTATGGTGTATCCGAGGGACTCATAGACTGGGGGTATTCAGTTGTTAACTTGGGTTCAATGCACTGACTAATGCTTTAAGACTGGAAGACAAGTTAAATTTGGGATTCTTTCTGAAATTACTCTTACAGATTTTAAGTACATGTCAGGAAAACATTGTATGGGCAAACTCTGCAATCAATACCACGAGAGTGAGGCAGTGGTTTAGGTCCTGGGTGTACATTCAAATGAGTATAGAACAATTTCAAAGTCTACGAGGATATGAAATAGATTGGGGAAACATTCCACAAACTGAGGATACAAATCTCAGGGCCCAATATGCTTGCAACGGCCTGCTGGTTGGTTTTAAGCGCTGTGGGTATGAAATCGCCGACTGGGGGTACTGGCTTAAGAACTTGTGCAGTCAAAGAAAGGTAGAAATACAGTTTTCGGGCCTATTGACAAGCAATTTCAAGCAGTTACAGCTAAAGGTGTAAACTCAAACAAAAAGAAATATTTCTCGGACTAAATGTACAACACTTCGACTAAAGGTGAATCGAACAAACTGAAGAGGGTAACGCATGTCATTTCCTTAAATTGAAAATAAAAACAAATTTCCAGACATTTGCATTTCACAGACCGACGATACATCTTACAGAAACACACATACAAGGGACCAAAAATGGTTAGAAGTGGTTAATCATATCGAATAATTTCCAGAGGTTTAGTTTTATCTCAGTGACTAACAGTAAACCTGAATGAAGTACAGAAACAAGGAACTGCTTGATTCTCAAGCGTTTGTCGACTACGATCAAAGAAAGCAGCAAGTGCCAATGGGAACAATATTGTGCGAAGTACTGGTAAAAGAAGGCTCTGATCTCCCTCTAAATAGCTTATAACTCTTTTTAATTGAAACGAAAACTGTCCAGAAAATATCGATCCTCTTGAAATTAACTTCTGCAAATTCTAAACAAGTGGCTATCAAAATCTAGTGCTCACAAATTTCGTTTTCTCCATCATTGTTCCTTACAAACAATGTCTTTTTGTACGTAACAAGCCTCTAGGAATAAATAAATACAGACTGGATATGTATCTCCCCAGGTGAAATTAAAATCTGCAGACTAAGGATACATTTGCTTAAACTGAGAATATACTCTATAGAATTGAAGACGAGTATTGCGACAGGATTACATCTCATCTCAGCACTCATAATTCTTTCCACGAGGCTATGTGAGAAAGGCTGCCAGTGTCAATGGGAACAATATTGTGCGAAGTACTGGTAAAAAGTTATCCCCCTGGCCTCCACCTCCCCTTACAGCCAGCCCTTTAAATCACCATCTTTTATAACAACATGGACATCTCATTTTAATGGATCCTTCAGTCAATGCAGAAAACACTTTTTAAACCCAACACATGCCTTTAACAATCTAACTCTAGTCTTTGTCATTAGCTTCACACATTTATCAATTTCTTCATCCACAATACAATCTTTCCACTATAAAGTAAAAATGTCAAAATCAAATCCTTTCTCAAACACCCTACCTCGGGTGAAAGTAAAATCTGCGGACTAAGCATACATTTGCTTAGACTGGGAATATACTCTATAGAATTGATGACGATTATTGCGACAGGATTTAAATTTCTAAGCACTCATAATTTTTTCGACGAGGCTATGTGAGAAAGGCTGCCAGTGTCAATGGAAACAATATTATGCGAAGTACTGGTAAAAAGTTATCCCCCTGGCCTCCACCTCCCCTTACAGCCAGCCCTTTAAATCACCATCTTTTATAACAACATGGATATCTCATTTAACGGATCCTTCAGTCAATGCAAGTTACACTTATTAAACCCAACACATGCCTATTATAATCTAACTCTAGGTTTTCTTTCAGTAGCTTCACACATTTATCAATTTCTTCATCCACAATACAATCTTTCCACTATAAAGTAAATATGTCAACATCACAACCTTTCTCAAACTCACTCCCTCTGGTGAAATTAAAATCCGCGGACTAAGGATACATTTGCTTAGACCGAGAATATGATCTATAGAATTGATGACGATCATTGCGACAGGTTTTAAACTTCTCAGCACTCATAATTCTTTCGACGAGGCTATGTGAGAAAGGCTGCCAGTGTCAATGGAAACAATATTGTGCGAAGTACTGGTAAAAAGTTATTCCCCTGGCCTCCACCTCCCCTTACAGCCAGCCCTTTAAATCACCATCTTTTATAACAACATGGATATCTCATTTAATGGATCCTTCATTCAATGCAGGTAACACTGATTAAACCCAACCGAGCCTATTATAATCTAGCACTGGCTTTTCTGTCATTACTCTTACACATTTATCAATTTCTTCATCCACAATACAATCTTTCCAGTATAAAGTAAAAATTTCAAAATCAAAATCTTTCTCAAACACCCTTCCTCGGATGAAATTAAAATCTGCTGACTAAGAATACATTTGCTTAGAGTGAGAATATGCTCTATAGAATTGAAGACGATTATTGTGACAGGATTTAATCTTATATCAGCACTCATAATTCTTTCGACGAGGCTATGTGAGAAAGGCTGCCAGTGTCAATGGGAACAATATTGTGCGAAGTACTGGTAAAAAGTTACCCCTGGCCTCCACCTCCCCTTACAGCCAGCCCTTTAAATCACCATCTTTTATAACAACATGGATATCTCATTCTAATGGATCCTTCAATCAATGCAGAAAACACTTTATAAACCCAACACATGCCCATAACAATCTTACTCTAGTTTTTCTGTCATTAGCTTCACACATTTATCTATTTCTTCATCCACAATACAATCTTTCCACTATAAAGTAAAAATGTCAAAATCAAATCCTTTCTCAAACACCCTTTTCTTGGGTGAAAGTAAAATCTGCGGACTAAGCGTACATTTGCTTAGACTGAGAATATGCTCTATAGAATTGATGACAATTATTGCGACAGGATTTAAACCTCTCAGCACTCATAATTCTTTCGACGAGGCTATGTGAGAAAGGCTGCCAGTGTCAAATGAAAACAATATTGTGCGAAGTACTGGTGAAAAGTTGTCCCCCTGGCCTCCACCACCCCTTACAGCCAGCCCTTTAAATCACCATCTTTTATAACAACATGGATATCTCATTTAACGGATCCTTCAGTCAATGCAAGTTACACGTATTAAACCCAACACATGCCTATTATAATCTAACTCTAGGTTTTCTTTCAGTAGCTTCACACATTTATCAATTTCTTCATCCACAATACAATCTTTCCACTATAAAGTAAATATGTCAACATCACAACCTTTCTCAAACTCACTCCCTCTGGTGAAATTAAAATCCGCGGACTAAGGATACATTTGCTTAGACCGAGAATATGATCTATAGAATTGATGACGATCATTGCGACAGGTTTTAAACTTCTCAGCACTCGCAATTCTTTCGACGAGGCTATGTGATAAAGGCTGCCAGTGTCAATGGAAACAATATTGTGCGAAGTACTGGTAAAAAGTTACCCTTGGCCTCCACCTCCCCTTACAGCCAGCCCTTTAAATCACCATCTTTTATAACAATCAAATCCTTTCTCAAACACCCTTCCTTGGGTGAAAGTAAAATCTGCGGACTAAGCATACATTTGCTTAGACTGGGAATATGCTCTATAGAATTGATGACGATTATTGCGACAGGATTTAAACCTCTCAGCACTCATAATTCTTTCGACGAGGATATGTGAGAAAGGCTGCCAGTGTCAATGGGAACAATATTGTGCGAAGTACTGGTAAAAAGTTACCCCTGGCCTCCACCTCCCCTTACAGCCAGCCCTTTAAATCACCATCTTTTATAACAACATGGATATCTCATTCTAATGGATCCTTCATTCAATGCAGATAACACTTATTAAACCCAACACATGCCTTTTATAATCTAGCGCGAGCTTTTCTGTCATTACCCTTACATATTTATCAATTTCTTCATGCACAATACAATCTTTCCACTATAAAGTAAAATGTCAAAATCAAAACCTTTCTCAAACAACACCCTTCCTCAGGTGAAAGTAAAATATGCAGATAAAGGATACATCTGCTTAGACTGAGAATATGCTCTATAGAATTGAAGACGATTACTGCGACAGGATTTAATCTGATCTCAGCACTCATAATTCTTTCGACGAGGCTGTGAGAAAGGCTGCCAGTGTCAATGGGAACAATATTGTGCGAAGTACTGGTAAAAAGTTATCCCCCTGGCCTCCACCTCCCCTTACAGCCAGCCCTTTAAATCACCATCTTTTATAACAACATGGATACATTATTGAATGGATCCTTCATGCAATGCAGGTAACACTTATTAAACCCAAAACATGCCTATTATAATCTAGCACTAGCTTTTCTGTCATTACCCTTACACATTTATCAATTTCTTCATCCACAATACAGTCTTTCTACTATAAAGTAAAAATGTTGAAAATCAAAAACCTTTCTCAAATACCCTTCCTTGGATGATAGTAAAATCTGCGGACTAAGGATACATTTGCTTAGACTGAAAATATGCTCTATAGAATTGATGACGATTATTGCGACAGGATTTAATCTTATCTCAGCACTCATAATTGTTTCGACGAGGCTATGCGAGAAAGGCTGCCAGTGTCAATGGGAACAATATTGTGCGAAGTGCTGGTATATTTCCTTGAATCCATACCTGTGAATCATTTTTTCTTCACAAAATTTTAACACTTGTTCTTGCACATGTATAGCAACTCTTCACGATTAAAGTAAACATGTCAAAATCAAAATAGACTCCCCTCTCTCTTTCTCAGATCGTATTTCCCAGTTGCTTGGTCGGTAAAGTACATGGCTTAAGACATAAACAGTCATGGTTCGATCCCAAAACTGTACCAATTTCTGTCCGAGGTTCGATGATATTCATTGTTGCTGGAATTATTCTTTGCTTAATGACGATCATTCTATCGACTAAAGCTATTTTGTAAAGCAGTCAGTGGTTTGGAAAGACCGTTACAAGAGCACTGGCCGCGCCATGTACCAGACATCAAGTTAAAACAACACAAAAAAAACCCATCGCAAAACCGACACAGCTTGGATAGATGCAAATGACTCCCTGATGTATCTTATATAACTGAAATCTAATCTGTCTTAAAACACAGACGACTCAAAGCAATAAAGCAAAATTCAAATTTTACCAAAGTCCCATTAATTTTCCCTGGCCTCCACCTCACCTTTCATTAGCCTTACAAATTTATCAATTTCTTCATCCACAATACAATCTTTCCACTATAAAGTAAAAATGTCAAACTCGAAACCTTTCTTAAACTCCCTCGCTCCCACACTCACTACCACTGTGTTGTTGTCTCTCGATTTTCATATCTATAGAAATCCACAGGCACCATTAGTTACATTCAAGTAATGTTCAAGTCGGCGTTAAAACACCAAGAAAACAAACACATCTATCATCACTAATAAATCCGGTATCGGGACTACCACCGTCACTACCAACTCAACCATCGAGACAACCATCACCATTATTGTAATCATCAACATTGTAATTACGACATGATTCATTCATTTCTCAACCTTTATCATTATTTCGACGATTCTTATGTTGGAAAGTAGTCAGTACCTTGGAAAGAATATTGTGCGTAATACTGGTAAAAGTAATTCCAGGAGAGGATAAGTTCAAGGGCCGCCGCAATGTACACTGAAATAATATTGTAAACGACGTTTTAACACTCTTCAATCAATACTGCATACTTGTAGCATTGAGACTCTTTCGTTCATTTTTATGACTTATTTTCAATAGATAGATGCTTTAGATCACAAAATGGGAACCTTGGCTTTTCCGGCATTCATTAGGTAAATAGCTGAGGTTGATATGGAATTCAAATTGGTCGTATGTAGAAATGTACAGGGTGATTACATAATCTTGAAAGATCTTGCCAGGATGTCTCAAATGTGCTAGTAACGCCATAACATTTCATTCTAAAATATTCGAAGGATAATATAGTTAGATTACACTCAAAATTACGGACTGAAGGAGAATCATATCGAATGAGAAACGATTAATCATGCATACTGAGGAAGATATGAAGAAAGCTAATTTATTGTAGGAAGTACATTTTTTGGAAGAAAAGGATGGACATCGTGGTCAGAGAAAACAGTCTTTATAGATAGATAGATAGATAAAATAAAAGGGAAAAAAGCGAAAGAGATTGATAGGATGGAGAGACTAGAGTAAAGTTTGCAGGAAGGAAAGAGAAAGAAAGACAGACAGAGAGAACGTAACAGAATAGGGAGTGATAGGAAAATGAGACAGAAGATGGTGGAATAGCGGAAGAGACAGAAAGCAGCAGAGATAGAGAGACTGTGTGAAAAAAGGCAGTGAGATACAGGTAGAAAGAGGAGAGAAATAAAAGAAGAGAAGGAAGAGAAATGGGAAGGGATAGAGAGTGATACACAGAGCGAGAAAAAGACAGACAGACAGACAGACAGAGAAACAGCGAGAGACTGAGCGTGGAAAACAGTGTTGAGAGGAAGATAAAATGAGGGACAGAGAGTAAGAAAAAAAGTTCGGAAGGCAGTAGATAGAGGGTGAGAGACAAAGAGAGAAAGAGAAACAATAGAGATACACAAAATTAAATGGAGAGAGGTGAAGATAAAGGTGTAGAAAGACAGAAATTGCAAAAAGAGAGATAGAAATAGATAAAGAAAAGGAGAAGAGATAGAGTGTTTGAGATGACAGAAATGAGGGCGAATACACTATTTCAGACCGTTCAGGCTAAGGGTTATGATCATAAAGAAGACGTTGAGGCCAAAGAGTTATCGGTGAAATAACAGGGGCATAGCTTTATCGTTGGAAGGTACATTCAATTAAGTTAGGTTCTAATTTGAAGGAAGCAGAATAAACAAACTAACTGACTGGGGCTAAATTAATGGTGAGGGCATAGTTGTAAATACTGAGGATAATTATATCTGTCCAACTCATAGACGATATTACCCACCATGGATACAGGAATATGGCTTTGGTTTGAAATAATAGAAGGGACATTGTTACAAGATTGGAAGGAACATCAAACTGAGAATGTCTTTCACCGTCTGAGAGGAAGCACAAGGAACCAAGACAACATCTTTCCGACTGGCGTTGCAGGCTAACAGGTAGGGAGTAAAATCTCTGGATGGACACAGGCTTATATAGCTTACTGATACATCTCACCAAGGCTACCATCTCGATTCCTAAAATAACATAACGCAAGCTGTTGCAGTAACCAATGTACATCTTCGGACTGTGGGTACATCAAGAAGGCAAGGGAACTGAAAACGGGTGAATTTTAAGACAGAACAGCTTCAGGGCCTTATGGTGTATCCGAGGGACTCATAGACTGGGGGTGTTCAGTTGTTAACTTGGGTTCAATGCACTGACTAATGCTTTAAGACTGGAAGACAAGTTAAATTTGGGATTCCTTCTGAAATTACTCTTACAGATTTTAAGTACATGTCAGGAAAACATTGTATGGGCAAACTCTGCAATCAATACCACGAGAGTGAGGCAGTGGTTTAGGTCCTGGGTGTACATTCAAATGAGTATAGAACAATTTCAAAGTCTACGAGGATATGAAATAGATTGGGGAAACATTCCACGAACTGAGGATACAAATCTCAGGGCCCAATATGCTTGCAACGGCCTGCTGGTTGGTTTTAAGCGCTGTGGGTATGAAATCGCCGACTGGGGGTACTGGCTTAAGAACTTGTGCAGTCAAAGAAAGGTAGAAATACAGTTTTCGGGCCTATTGACAAGCAATTTCAAGCAGTTACAGCTAAAGGTGTAAACTCAAACAAAAAGAAATATTTCTCGGACTAAATGTACAACACTTCGACTAAAGGTGAATCGAACAAACTGAAGGGGGTAACGCATGTCATTTCCTTAAATTGAAAATAAAAACAAATTTCCAGACATTTGCATTTCACAGACCGACGATACATCTTACAGAAACACACATACAAGGGACCAAAAATGGTTAGAAGTGGTTAATCATATCGAATAATTTCCAGAGGTTTAGTTTTATCTCAGTGACTAACAGTAAACCTGAATGAAGTACAGAAACAAGGAACTGCTTGATTCTCAAGCGTTTGTCGACTCGGATCAAAGAAAGCAGCAAGTGCCAATGGGAACAATATTGTGCGAAGTACTGGTAAAAGAAGGCTCTGATCTCCCTCTAAATAGCTTATAACTCTTTTTAATTGAAACGAAAACTGTCCAGAAAATATCGATCCTCTTGAAATTAACTTCTGCAAATTCTAAACAAGTGGCTATCAAAATCTAGTGCTCACAAATTTCGTTTTCTCCATCATTGTTCCTTACAAACAGTTACAATGTCTTTTTGTACATAACAAGCCTCTAGGAATAAATAAATACAGACTGGATATGTATCTCCCCAGGTGAAATTAAAATCTGCAGACTAAGGATACTTTTGCTTAAACTGAGAATATACTCTATAGAATTGAAGACGATTATTGCGACAGGATTACATCTCATCTCAGCACTCATAATTCTTTCCACGAGGCTATGTGAGAAAGGCTGCCAGTGTCAATGGGAACAATATTGTGCGAAGTACTGGTAAAAAGTTATCCCCCTGGCCTCCACCTCCCCTTACAGCCAGCCCTTTAAATCACCATCTTTTATAACAACATCGACATCTCATTTTAATGGATCCTTCAGTCAATGCAGAAAACACTTTTTAAACTCAACACATGCCTTTAACAATCTAACTCTAGTCTTTGTCATTAGCTTCACACATTTATCAATTTCTTCATCCACAATACAATCTTTCCACTATAAAGTAAAAATGTCAAAATCAAATCCTTTCTCAAACACCCTACCTCGGGTGAAAGTAAAATCTGCGGACTAAGCATACATTTGCTTAGACTGGGAATATACTCTATAGAATTGATGACGATTATTGCGACAGGATTTAAATTTCTAAGCACTCATAATTTTTTCGACGAGGCTATGTGAGAAAGGCTGCCAGTGTCAATGGAAACAATATTATGCGAAGTACTGGTAAAAAGTTATCCCCCTGGCCTCCACCTCCCCTTACAGCCAGCCCTTTAAATCACCATCTCTTATAACAACATGGATATCTCATTTAACGGATCTTTCAGTCAATGCAAGTTACACTTATTAAACCCAACACATGCCTATTATAATCTAACTCTAGGTTTTCTTTCAGTAGCTTCACACATTTATCAATTTCTTCATCCACAATACAATCTTTCCACTATAAAGTAAATATGTCAACATCACAACCTTTCTCAAACTCACTCCCTCTGGTGAAATTAAAATCCGCGGACTAAGGATACATTTGTTTAGACCGAGAATATGATCTATAGAATTGATGACGATCATTGCGACAGGTTTTAAACTTCTCAGCACTCATAATTCTTTCGACGAGGCTATGTGAGAAAGGCTGCCAGTGTCAATGGAAACAATATTGTGCGAAGTACTGGTAAAAAGTTATTCCCCTGGCCTCCACCTCCCCTTACAGCCAGCCCTTTAAATCACCATCTTTTATAACAACATGGATATCTCATTTAATGGATCCTTCATTCAATGCAGGTAACATTGATTAAACCCAACCGAGCCTATTATAATCTAGCACTGGCTTTTCTGTCATTACTCTTACACATTTATCAATTTCTTCATCCACAATACAATCTTTCCAGTATAAAGTAAAAATGTCAAAATCAAAATCTTTCTCAAACACCCTTCCTCGGATGAAATTAAAATCTGCTGACTAAGAATACATTTGCTTAGAGTGAGAATATGCTCTATAGAATTGAAGACGATTATTGTGACAGGATTTAATCTTATATCAGCACTCATAATTCTTTCCACGAGGCTATGTGAGAAAGGCTGCCAGTGTCAATGGGAACAATATTGTGCGAAGTACTGGTAAAAAGTTATCCCCCTGGCCTCCACCTCCCCTTACAGCCAGCCCTTTAAATCACCATCTTTTATAACAACATAGATATCTCATTTTAATGGATCCTTCAGTCAATGCAGAAAACACTTTTTAAACCCAACACATGCCTTTAACAATCTAACTCTAGTCTTTGTCATTAGCTTCACACATTTATCAATTTCTTCATCCACAATACAATCTTTCCACTATAAAGTAAAAATGTCAAAATCAAATCCTTTCTCAAACACCCTACCTCGGGTGAAAGTAAAATCTGCGGACTAAGCATACATTTGCTTAGACTGGGAATATACTCTATAGAATTGATGACGATTATTGCGACAGGATTTAAACTTCTAAGCACTCATAATTCTTTCGACGAGGCTATGTGAGAAAGGCTGCCAGTGTCAATGGAAACAATATTATGCGAAGTACTGGTAAAAAGTTATCCCCCTGGCCTCCACCTCCCCTTACAGCCAGCCCTTTAAATCACCATCTCTTATAACAACATGGCTATCTCATTGAACGGATCCTTCAGTCAATGCAAGTTACACTTATTAAACCCAACACATGCCTATTATAATCTAACACTAGGTTTTCTTTCAGTAGCTTCACACATTTATCAATTTCTTCATCCATAATACAATCTTTCCACTATAAAGTAAATACGTCAACATCACAACCTTTCTCAAACTCACTCCCTCTGGTGAAATTAAAATCCGCGGACTAAGGATACATTTGCTTAGACCGAGAATATGATCTATAGAATTTATGACGACCATTGCGACAAGTTTTAAACTTCTCAGCACTCATAATTCTTTCGACGAGGCTATGTGAGAAAGGCTGCCAGTGTCAATGGAAACAATATTGTGCGAAGTACTGGTAAAAAGTTATTCCCCTGGCCTCCACCTCCCCTTACAGCCAGCCCTTTAAATCACCATCTTTTATAACAACATGGATATCTCATTTAATGGATCCTTCATTCAATGCAGGTAACACTGATTAAACCCAACCGAGCCTATTATAATCTAGCACTAGCTTTTCTGTCATTACTCTTACACATTTATCAATTTCTTCATCCACAATACAATCTTTCCAATATAAAGTAAAAATGTCAAAATCAAAACCTTTCTCAAACACCCTTCCTCGGATGAAATTAAAATCTGCTGACTAAGAATACATTTGCTTTGAGTGAGATTATGCTCTATAGAATTGAAGACGATTATTGCGACAGGATTTAATCTTATATCATCACTCATAATTTTTTCGACGAGGCTATGTGAGAAAGGCTGCCAGTGTCAATGGGAACAATATTGTGCGAAGTACTGGTAAAAAGTTATCCCCCTGGCCTCCACCTCCCCTTACAGCCAGCCCTTTAAATCACCATCTTTTATAACAACATGGATATCTCATTCTAATGGATCCTTCATTCAATGCAGAAAACACTTTATAAACCCAACACATGCCTATAACAATCTTACTCTAGTTTTTCTGTCATTAGCTTCACACATTCATCTATTTCTTCATCCACAATACAATCTTTCCACTATAAAGTAAAAATGTCAAAATCAAATCCTTTCTCAAACACCCTTCCTTGGGTGAAAGTAAAATCTGCGGACTAAGCATACATTTGCTTAGACTGGGAATATGCTCTATAGAATTGATGACAATTATTGCGACAGGATTTAAACCTCTCAGCACTCATAATTCTTTCGACGAGGCTATGTGAGAAAGGCTGCCAGTGTCAATGGAGACAATATTGTGCGAAGTACTGGTGAAAAGTTGTCCCCTGGCCTCCACCTCCCCTTACAGTCAGCCCTTTAAATCACCATCTTTTATAACAACATGGATATCTCATTTAACGGATCCTTCAGTCAATGCAAGTTACACTTATTAAACCCAACACATGCCTATTATAATCTAACACTAGGTTTTCTTTCAGTAGCTTCACACATTTATCAATTTCTTCATCCACAATACAATCTTTCCACTATAAAGTAAATATGTCAACATCACAACCTTTCTCAAACTCACTCCCTCTGGTGAAATTAAAATCCGCGGACGAAGGATACATTTGCTTAGACCGAGAATATGATCTATAGAATTGATGACGATCATTGCGACAGGTTTTAAACTTCTCAGCACTCATAATTGTTTCGACGAGGCTATGTGAGAAAGGCTGCCAGTGTCAATGGGAACAATATTGTGCGAAGTGCTGGTATATTTCCTTGAATCCATACCTGTGCATCATTTTTTCTTCACAAAATTTTAAAACTTGTTCTTGCACATGTATAGCAACTCTTCACGATTAAAGTAAACATGTCAAAATCAAAATAGACTCCCCTCTCTCTTTCTCAGATAGTATTTCCCAGTTGCTTGGTCGGTAAAGTACATGGCTTAAGACATTTATAAACAGTCATTGGTTCGATCCCAAAACTGTACCAATTTCTGTCCGAGGTTCGATGATATTCATTGTTGCAGGAATTATTCTTTGCTTAATGACGATCATTCTATCGACTAAAGCTATTTTGTAAAGCAGTCAGTGGTTTGGAAAGACCGTTACAAGAGCACTGGCCGCGCCATGTACCAGACATCAAGTTAAAACAACACAAAAAAAAACCATCGCAAAACCAACACAGCTTGGATAGATGCAAATGACTCCCTGATATATCTTATATAACTGAAATCTAATCTGTCTTAAAACACAGAAGACTCAAAGCAATAAAGCAAAATTCAAATTTTACCAAAGTCCCATTAATTTTCCCTGGCCTCCACCTCACCTTTCATTAGCCTTACAAATTTATCAATTTCTTCATCCACAATACAATCTTTCCACTATAAAGTAAAAATGTCAAACTCGAAACCTTTCTTAAACTCCCTCCCTCCCACACTCACTGCCACTGTGTTGTTGTCTCTCGATTTTCATATCTATAGAAATCCACAGGCACCATTAGTTACATTCAAGTAATGTTCAAGTCGGCGTTAAAATACCAAGAAAACAAACACATCTATCATCACTAATAAATCCGGTATCAGGACTACCACCGTCACTACCAACTCAACCATCGAAACAACCATCACCATTATTGTAATCATCAACATTGTAATTACGATATGATTCATTCATTTCTCAACCTTTATCATTATTTCGACGATTCTTATGTTTGAAAGTAATCAGTGCCTTGGAAAGAATATTGTGCGTAATACTGGTAAAAGTAATTCCAGGGGAGGATAAGTTCACGGGCCGCCGCAAAATAAACTGAAATAATATTGTAAACGACGTTTTAACACTCTTCAATCAATACTGCATACTTACAGCATTGAGAATCTTACGTTCATTTTTATGACTTTATATCAAGTCAATTGCATCATTTTTCTTCACAAAATTGCACATAACAACCCTTCACGAATATTGCCCAGTTCCTTGGTCGGTAAAGTGCATGGCTTAAAACCTATACAGTCGTTGGTTCACTCCCAAAACTATACCAATTTCTGTCCGAGGTTTGATGATATTCATTGGTGCAGGATTTATTCTTTGCTTGTGCCGATCATTCTATCGACTGGAAACATTTTGAAAAGCATTTGACTTCAGTGGTTTGGAAAGACAGTTACAAGAGCACTGGCCGTTCCGTTTACCTGACATCAAGTTAAAACAAGGCTAAAAACGCGCTAACAAGGAAATTTGGCTCTGTTACAACATCCAGCCCCCAACAACTTTTTCATCATCATCTAGACACTTTTCAAATAGCTTCAAAACTGCTGTAAACTTTAACAGGCTTACTAAACAGTTTTTGTTCACTTTTCAACACTGTCAAAAGAAATCGTAAAAACATCCTTGTTCTACAAATCCGTTCAATTTCTTTACTCGATTTCCAGCCAGTCAGCAGTATTTCCAATTGCCTTTCTACGGTTTTTCCCTTTTTTATCTTTAGGTTTTGATTGTTTCGAAAAAAATCAGTAAACAATCATCAAATAAACACTCATTATTTCAAGTCCTTCCATAACATTGTGACAGGCTTTAGGATATGTTACTATAGTCAGGTAACAAACATGGATTGAAACCAGGGGGTTGATGATTGGATTCCCTTGCTCGACCAATCCTTTCTGTGGATGGATGATAGTTATTCCAACATCTTATTCTTTCCACGGTAGTGGTCAGTGGCTTGGGAACAACATTGTGTAGTACTGAAAACAGAAACTACAACAACACATTGAAAGGTGCACTGACCACTGCAATATATTTGAAATAATGATGTGAAAGTCTTTGAGGCACAAAAAAAACCCAAATCTCCATCAATAAGTTCACCAAAATCATCGTCCGAGCAATAATGAAATTGCATCACAATTGTGCTTAATATCTTGTTTCTTTTCTTTAAAATTTTAAAACAATGGGGGACTTAGCTCTATATTCAAATCAGTTTTATTGCTGCGCTTGTTCTGAAACTCTTTCTTCATTGTCTCCTGCTAGATAGCATTCTACACATACACATCTAATTTGGGCATCCTGGGTACAGAATCGAACTACTTTTCTGTGCAAAAACCGTTACTTTTGATTTCAAACTAAAAAAAAAATCATTTATTCAATAAAACACTACCCCGTGTGATTAATTCAGCTATGATCAGCAGTTTTAGAGAAATCAGGGGCTAAAACCGGCCTGATTTTTCCTCAGATGTATTGATGAAAGCCATTTTCTCCATTGCTACTCTATAGCACATATTACTACAATCCTCCCAATATTGGCGGGGGGGGGATTTGTCATATGAAGGAGGTCGAATCTTCAAAGTATATGACATGCGAAGACATCGATTCTCTCTTAGCATTTTCACAATGTGTACTGAGCCCAGGTAGCTCAGTCTACCGCATACATGATTTGAGTACAAGGGGTTGTCGGTTCGATTCCTGGACTGGCTAATTCCTTTCCAAGGATTCATGAGTCACTGCAGCAGGATTTATTCCTCTTTCAGCACTCACAATAGACCATCTGCCAATTACCGTTACTGACGTGTCCCCACGAGTTACTTCCCTTTCCACCGGACAATCTTTCCCAATCTTGTATATACACGAATAGTGAAAGGGTCATGGAATACACCCTAAACGCGATAAAAAAGACAAAAAACCTAAAACGGCCGTGCCGGTAGTTTTATCAATTATCTTTTTCGAAGACACAGACAAAAAAGAACTTGTTTTATCAATTTTTGGGTAGACTTAAGACAATAAAGCGGTATCATAAGCGTTGTCTCCTGCCGGGTCTGTTGATAGAACTTTTTGTAGTCAGACTGCATTAACCCTTAGGCTTCCAGGCGTGATTCGATGACCTTTTGCAGACAATATAGATTCAGATCAGATTACGAAGAACGTGCAGTCTGATCCTAGATCTTCACTATCCGATACGGAGAGATTTTTCCTCGAGATTGACCCTCCGTAACAGATTTTAACAATTCCAAATCTTTTCAAGTGATCAACCTAAGACTAAACGGGATAAACACTTAATTGTGACACTTATGTGTTAGTCGGTGCCTAAAAAGAACATCACATCTTTTCATATAGATCACCCACTTTGACGGTAAAATACCGAGATCAAACGAACACCCAGCTAACCCTTTACTAGCTTTGCAATGAAAACAAGTATAGCACATATTCGCTTCCTGAAAATGAATCTCTAATATCCTTTTTTTTCCTAGAGGGAATGGAAGGTTTGAAATTTGAATTAAACCTTGTTATTACGATAGTCAACTTATACGGTAGTTCAAACAGTAATAATGAGAAAAATGCAACTATAAAGATTTTTAAAAATGTTAATTATGTCAAAGTCAGGACTTTCGCTGTAAATTTAAAATGTATAATGTCCCAATTTCTTGATTGTAGACTGTCTCTGTCTTTTAACAGATACTGGAAAGATTCTTTTTTTTTTTTTGGGGGGGGGGGGGGGATATTATCAAATTACTAGTTTAAATTAATCAAAGCACAGATTCCTGGACTTCAAGCCTGTACGTTACAAACTTAGCTACGGAATTCGGCAAACATTGGTTGAATAATCACACATAAAAATAGTAAAAGTCTAATGCAGTTATATTGATGTTACCGCCCCCCCCCCCCCCATTTTTTACAACACTGAAATTTTCATTGACTCTTTACGAAACAGAAATTTGAGACTTGCCCAAATTGTAAGCCTTTGCAGATAACATTTTGAATGTATATTAAAAATGAAATTTTCTGTAGGAAGGATAGCAAAGGAAATGGAGAAAATTAAGGTTGGTTACTAGAACTTTATCCCTTTTCAACAACATTTTTAAAACCCGTATTTTTAAGGGTCATAAAAAGCTTGGGATATGGGTTTTAAATGGTTACCGTGAATGTTTTCACCCGACGACAACACTTTGGACTCCTCCAGATACTTAGCATATGGAGACGATAGAATAAACGTGGGTCAGATTTGTCTTTGAAAAAGTAAACAAAAACTATTGTTGAAACAGGAGAAAATGCTTGTTTCAAGCCCTTCCTTTTTTCCTTAAATATTTTCTCTCACACTTTAAAAATTTATTTTTCACAGATGTTTCTGAACTACATATCTGTTACTTTTTTGTTAGGGGGGTGGGGTGTTAAGGTTGAGGAAGTGAGACAAGTAACAGACAGTGAGACAAGTCAGCACGTCTGCCCCCTTTTTTTCCGGGTCGCTCGAAATACTTTGGCAAAAAAGTTACATAGCTGTCCAGGGACAGTCCATTTACTGATATTAAAGCACTATTATCAAACATCCTTGTTGCACTTTTAGGTATGTACCTACTGAAGAATAAATTCATGTTATAGATATGGAACAAAAGAAACATGCCTTCAGATCAAATTTCAGACCATCCATAACTTCTTCACAAAATATTTATTCAAGCTTCATTTTGAGTATTTAACCCTTTACCGAACAACAAAATTTTTAGACTGGTCCAAATTGAAAGACAAAAAAAAAAAAAAAAAAAAAAATTTGTTTCCAGCAGAGTAGAAAACATTGTGGGAAAAGGAGAAAATGCTGGTTACCAGCATTTTCTTCATTTCCAACAATGTTTTCAAAATGCTTCTATCTCAGGGTCGTAAAAACCAGGGATTGTTTGTTAAGGGTTAAAAAAATCTAATGAAATCTTACTTAAAAAAATGGGTGAAGGGTTAACTCGGTGTTCCTTTGATCTCGGTATCGCAGTGCAGGGTGGGTGACCTTTAGAACAGCTGTAATGTACTTGCTTCTTACAGATTAACACACACGTGTCACATTAAATTGACTCTTCTTATCTTTTGTTTCTATCACTTTACCCCTTTAGTGATCATTAGTGGATAGGATTACGAATTTTAAACAGGTTTCAGATGGTAAGTTCGTTCTTAGTCTCTACATGCTCTTTATTTCAATACGATCTCATTAAATGCATATTTTGTCTGTTTATGATTATTTTTTTCAAAAGCAATATCACGAAATATGTCTGAAATGTGTTAGAATTGATTTCCTCTAGATTTCTTGCCATGCCATTTTCTTTTTAGTTATGAATTTGTCCAAATTTAAAGGAATTGCGAACGGGACATACGGCAATTATTATTGAAATAATGCTTTGTTTGTCCGGTGTCACGTTATATTTCTGGTGCGCCGCTTACGATAAAATGGAAATATCGCTTATATCAAATCTAATTGGCAAATCGTCTATTGTTTCAAGGATGTTTACATGGGAAAGCAGGTAGTACCTTGAAAGACTACTGTGCACGCCACTGATACTGAAACTCTAGAAAACCATGGATAGATACACTGGCTTTCGTGATATAACTAATAATGCTGAAAACCATACAATCCAAAATTTGCAGTTAACTCGGTACCAAACAACAACATTTTAGGCTTGTCCTAATCGAAAGCATTCGCGGATGACAAAATAAAATTTACTGAAAAATTGAAATTTGTTTTGTGAAGGGTAGAAAACGTTGTGGTAAAAGGAGAGGCTTCTTTCTCAGGGGCGTGAAAAGTAGGGATTGTGTGGTAATAGGTTAATTTGTACATATGACTCTCTAAATGAGTCAATGGTTATTCAAAAACACCTGACACTTTCGGAGCAACGATTAATGAAATGTTAGTAGTTGGGTATCAAAGGATGGTAGAAAAGAAGAATGAAGCCAACATTAACTCCTTTTCCAACAATGTTTTCACAAGTCTACCTCCACAATGTAGGGAGGCTCAGTAGTTAGCGTATCCGGCTGGAAAGCTGGTGGTCGAGTTCGAAACTCCGTTGAGATAAACTCTCTTTCTGGTGATTTTTTTTTTGCCTCTAACCTATGATGCATGAATCAAGAGAAGTCAGTAACTTGAAGGTGTGCCACGACTGGTGTGAAAGCCTGGAAACGCATATCTGGATGCAATGACTGTTGTGATTTGACCTAAGCTGTTAAAATACATTAAACTCAAATACAAGTTATGATTTTATCTCTCAGTTGAGCAAATATGGATCGTAACTTTTTTTTTTTATTTTCATGCACATGTTTCCCTTGCAGATCTGATCAGTTACAAAAGGAAAGTTCATCATTATGCTTTCCTAACACCAAGTCTGTGATTCCTTTAATAGAAATGCGCCTCTCCTTCTCTCACGCACACATACATGTACAATGTACATACACTACAATTATGAAGAAAATCGGTTTCAAAACGAATTCATTATGCTTTCGTAACGGTGTCTGTGAATCGTTTCAAGCAGGATAGAAAACATTGTGGGAGAAGGAGACAAAATGCTGGTTACAAGCATTTTCTCCTTTTCCACAATATTTTCTGCCATATAGTAGAAATATTACGCCATTCGAGACGCCTTTTTCTCAGGGTCGTCAACAGTAGGGATTGTGTGGTAATGGATTTCCACAATGTTTTCTATCCTGCTTGAAACAAATTTCAATTTTTGAATTATGTTTATTTTGTTGTCTGCAAGTGCTTTCAATTTGGACCAGTCTAAAATTTGGTCATTTGGTAAAGGGTTAAATGAGTATTTGACTGAAAATACAGTCTGTAATAAGCACACAAGTATTTCTTAGATTAGCCACACTGACATGCATTATGCTCTGATTTAACATAATTTTGCACTTATCCAAGACAGCATTGAGGCAAACACATACCAATTTTGCATCTAGATATGTACTTAATGCTAGGATTTTCTTGGATTTGTTCTGATAACTTTCTCGGCAAACAAGTCTAATCTGTTCAGACTGAAATTGAGGCTCTTCCATTTCAGTAGCAAATTAAGATATCATAACAAATATATGGACAAATGAGAATACAAAATATCTGATTGAGTGGAAAACATTGTAGAACAAGAGCGGCAAATTGTCGCAAGATACGCCCATCTTACCTCAAGTTGTAAAGCTGGGGCATGCACCGGACAAAATTCAAGTATGAAAAATGACAAAGGGCAATAAGTAAAAAATTAAACGAGCAAGAGTTATGATTCCTGTGCACTGCACTCCCCCTTGATGAGATCTATCCACCCATGAAATTTCATAACCCTAGCTAGTATAGTTTTGGAGATATGCTCCGGACAAAATTCAAGTATGAAAAACGACAAAGGGCAATAACTAAAACATTCAGCAAGCAAGAGTTATGATTCCTGTGCACTGCACTCCCCCTTGATGAGATCTATCCACCCATGAAATTTCATAACCCTAGCTAGTATAGTGTTGGAGATATTCACCGGACAAAATTCAAGTATGAAAAATGACAAAGGGCAATATTTCGAAAATTAAGCAAGCATGAGTTATGATTCCTGTGCACTGCACTCCCTCTTGATGAGATGTATCCACGCATGAAATTTCATAATCCTAGCTAATATAATTTTGGAGATATGCTCCGGACAAAATTCAAGTATGAAAAAAAACAAAGGGCAATAACTCGAAAATTAAGCAAGCAAGAGTTATGATTCCTGTGCACTGCACTCCCCCTTGGTGAGATCTATCCACCCATGAAATTTAATAACCCTAACTTGTATAGTTTTGGAGAATTGCTTGGGACAAAATTCAAGAATGAAAAACAACAAAGGGCAATAACTCAAAAATTAAGCAAGCAAGAGTTATGATTTCTGTGCACTGCACTCCCCCTTGGTGAGATCTATCCACCCATGAAATTTCATAACCCTAGCTATTATAGTTTTGGAGAATTGCTCCGGACAAAATTCAAGTATGAAAAACAACAAAGGGCAATAACTCAAAAATTAAGCAAGCAAGAGTTATGATTCCTTAGCACTGCACTCCCCCTTGATGAGATCTATCCACCCATGATTTCATAACCCTAGCTAGTATAGTTTTGGAAATATGCTCCGGACAAAATTCAAGTATGAAAAACAACAAAGGGCAATAACTCAAAAATTAAGCAAGCAAGAGTTATGATTCCTGCGCACTGCACTCCCCCTTGATGAGATCTATCCACCCATGAAATTTCATAACCCTGGGTAGTATAATTTTGGAGATATGCTCCGGACAAAGAACTGGACGCCGCCCGCCCGCCCGCCACGGGTGAACCCATAATATGTCCTGTCTTCGACGGGCGTATAAAAAGGAGAAATTACTCATTACGAGCAATTTCTCCTTTTCCAACAATGTTTTCAAAAGCTGTCTGTTGTTGATACATCAAAATGAGTATCTATGGAGTAAAGGGTTAAATCTTCTGCATGCCAAAGGACCATTACACTTCATGACATAGTTAACCCATTACCACACAATCCCTACCTTTGATGACCCCGAGAAAGAAGCCTTTAGACAACATTGTGGGAAAAGGAGAAAATGCTGGTAACCAGCATTTTCTCCTTTTCAAACAATGTTTTCTACCCTTCACAAAACAAATTTCAAATTTTAAGTCATTTTTATTTTGTCGTCTGCAAATGGTTTTGTATTGGTCAATTTTGTCAATTGCTTTAACATTATGGATTTTGGGGATCCATTATTAAGTGAAAACATCCATGCTATAATGCATAAAGGAGATGCATCTGACCCCTTTTCTCAGATTATTACTCACAGAGCATGGTTCACAAGTTTTATACAATACAGTCCTATGAATCCTTTACAAAACAATCCCTGGTTTACACGACCCTGAAAAAAAGGCCTTTTGAACACATCATGGGAAAAGGAGAAAATGCTGGTAACCAGCATTTTCTCCTTTTTCCACAATGTTTTATGCTCTCCCATGACAAATTTCAATTTTTGAGTCAGGTTAATTTTGTGGTCTGCAAATGCTTCCAATTTGGACCGGTCTGAAATTTTGTCGTTTGGTAAAGAGTTCATCTTACTTGATAAACCTTTCACTAAAAATTTATTTAATTTTTTTTGTTTGCTTTTTGGAATACAGATTTCAAATCAGGAACCATGGCAATACAGGTAAACCTGTGTTAGAGACCACCTGTATTAAACAATTCACTTCTTTAAGAGACCACTATTCTGATACTACATCCCTTCTTAAATCTACCTGATATGACTTGCATTTAAAGACTACCTGCTGTAAGAGTCCGCTTTTGTTACTCCCCTTGGATGGTCTCTGAATACAGGTAATACTGTATAACATAAATATAATCAAGAGGGGCTTATAAATCATCTCGTCAGTCTTTGATTTTCGACTTGTTATCCCAAAAACTAACAAAAATATAAACAGATAATGAAATATTTATTAAGTGGAACCTATAGAGAATATAGTAGGTTACTATTGACACTCCAAATACAATCAAAGCTGGATACAGTACTATCACAAATGCTTACCTTAAGCATTTTTTGCTCAGATGGATTAAATCTTTACCAAACAATACTGGTTTTTTACAGCTCTGAGAAAGAAGCCTTCTGAAAACAATGTGAAAAAAGGCAAAATGCTGGTAACCAGCATTTTTTTTTTCATTTTCCCACAATATTTTCTACCCTTCCCACTACAAACTTCAGTTTTTGAGTGGCATCCAAAGGCATTCAATTTGGACCTGTCTAAAACTGTTGCTTGGTACAGAGTTAAGAAACCATATTCTGAACTCTGAACAAAAAATCCCAAGGTTAAACTATCTTACAGACGGCTTTTACAAACATTGTGGAAAAAATGGAGATAATGCTGGTAAACAGGATTTACTCCTTTTTCCCCCAAGCTTTTTACTGGTCCCAAGACAAATTTCATTTTTCAGTTCAAACCTTATTCATGTAAATGTCTGCAAATACTCTGAAATTTGTTATTTTGGAAAGAGTTAAAAAAATTTCAGCTGAAATTCATTTCTCTCCTCTATCACAAAACAAATTTATAGCCGTCTAACTCGTTACCAAATGACAATGTCTTAGACTTGTCCAAATTGAAAGCATTTGCAGACAACAAAATAAAAGTGACTGAAAATTTGAAATTTGTTTTGTGAAGAGTAGAAAACATTGTGGGAAAAGGAGAAATGCTGGTTACAAGCATTTTTTGCTTTTCCTATTATGTTTTCTAAAGGCTTCTTTCTCAGAGTCGTCAAATTTTAGGGACTCTGTGCTAATGGATTAATACCATGCCATCATACCTCACCACTCCCTAGTTTTGTTTTCTCTTAACTCTTTACCACACAATCTGGACTTTTAACAACCGTGAAAAAGAAAGCCTTCGAAAACATCTTGGGAAAAGGAGAAAATGCTGGTTACCAGCATTTTCTCCTTTTCCCACTATGTTTTCTACCCTTTCCAAATCAAATTTCAATTTTTCATTCACATTTATTTTCTCATCTGCCAGTGCTCTCAATTTGGAGTGGCCTAAAATTTTGTCTTTTGGTAAATAGTTAACCCTTACTAACTCCTAACCCTAAGGCTGCTAAGCACAACTCATGGACGTACAGTGGACAGTGTAGATCAGGATTGGACTGCACAAAATATGCAGTCTGATTTTGGATCTACACATCTGACAGGAGAAACCTTTTTCCAAAAGACACCTTTAAAATAGCAGCGTATTAGTCTTACTATTGGCTTGAAAGTTGTTTAGCAAGACCAGGGTTAACTTATAGATATCTGAGACTATTAGTGAATAGTTCAATTCTTAACCAGTTTACAAAATTTCAGACATCTCTAAATTCAGAGCATTTGCAGACAACAGTTCAAATGGTACAAAGCTACAAAATGGTCTGTTTCACTTACCTTTCAGTACAGTCCCACTCTTTGGCCTGTTTCACTCACCTTTCAGGATAGTCCCACCGTCACCCGAGCTTCTTGCTGAAAATCTTAACACAAACAAGGAAAAACTGTCAAAAAAAATGAAAAAATGTGAAACAAGCATGCACATGATTGATGACACCAGAAATTAAGCAATTAGAATGTAAGCTTCCTAAAATGTAAGCTTTCGTCTCCTTTTAGACAATGGACATTACATGTATCTAAAGAATTGTTGGAAAGGTTAACCCTTTACCAAAGAACAAAATTTTAGACAACCGGTCCAACTTAAAAGCACTTGCAGACGACAAGATAAATTGAACTCAAACATTGAAATTCACTGCAATGAAGATATGGCATCTAGAGCATACACAAGGCTTTTATAAGATTTTACAAAGTGACCTACTTTTATTTTGCCCAAACTGACCCATTGTCAAAGACATCCAAGAATCATCAAGATAAACATTTTGACTAGTTTTCAAGAGTTCTGGACAGAAAATTTGGCCTCTAGAGTGTGCAGAGAGTTTTTCTGAGATCTGACCTAACTTTTGACCTGACATCAACCACTTTCGCACTCATAATAGATGGCATCAAGACAATCATTCTGACCAATTGTTAACACTTCTTGATTGTAAATGTGGCCTCTAGAATGTTCACAAGGCTTTTCTAAGATCTGACCAAATGATCTAGATTTTTACAAGATCCAAGATATCATTTGAACAAACATTCTGACCAAGGTTCAAACTTATCCGATTGAAAATGTAGCTTGTAGAGTGTAAACAAGGTTCATCTAATATTTTGACCTAGTTTTGAAACAATATGACCCACTGTCACACTCAACAAAGATATTATAACTAATGCCTTAAGAGCATACACTAGGTTTTTCTAAGATCTGGCCTAATGACCTTCTTTACCCGACATGTCCCATGAAACAATATGACCCACTGTCACACTCAACCAAGATATTATAATTAATGCCTTAAGAGCATACACTAGGTTTTTCTAAGATCTGGCCTAATGACCTTCTTCTTGACCCAACATGTCCCATTTTTAAAATGATTAGAGATACCACCAAGACAAACATTCTGACCAAGTTTCAAAAGTATTGGACCGATTTTTTTTTTTTTAAAGATTTGATCAAGTGACTTAGTGGTTTACCTGATATGAGCCATTTTCCAACTCATCTGATATATTATCATTAAAACAACCATTCTGACCAACTTTCAACAGTTTTGGACTGAACATTTTTTCTACGATCTGACCTTGTGACCTATTTCTTTTTTACCTGTCATGACACATTTTTTCAGTCGTCTAAGATATTATCAAGAATTAACATTTTGACCAAGTTATGAGAGTATTGGGCTGAAAATTGTGGCCTCTAGAACATACACAAGGTAAAAGTTGACGAAGCATGTCACACATTGGACAACACACAATGGATACAGCAAAGTTTTGTGCTCAGGTGAGCTAAAAAGTCTACATATGGACAGACTAAAACACTGATGGACAAAATAGACAGACATGGAGAAACCAGTATACTCCTCTTTAAATTGCAGGTGGGGGCAGGATTTTCCAAGACAAAAAAATCCTTGTGTCAACAATGTGATTTTAACTCCAATGACCCCAAATAACTGTATCACCAGTGATGCAACTTTCCAAAATCTTAATAATCTAAGCAATTGAATAAATTGCCACAATCTTTTGAAAAGGCTTCTTTCTCAGGGTAGTTTAAACTCAAGATTGTGTGATGAAGGATTAATACTGTACCAAATGGTCAAGTTTTAGGCTTGCAGAATTTGAAAACATTTGCAGGCAATTGCAAGGAATGAATGTCCATGGATCAAATGATATAATTCATCTCTGAAAAATTGGGGCTGGAACCATCATGGGAAGGGGGCATTTTTTTGTCCTTTTTACACAATGTTTTCGATGAATTTTTCTTTACAAATTGTTTCTCCTCTCTGTACCAGTACAACTAACCTCTAAAGTCTGAATTATGGCAGGATTTGAATGGTAATCATGGGATTCTAGAGAATCAATCAAGGAATAGATGAAACCGATCCTCTGCGCCCCCCACCCCCCAAAAAAAAAAAAAATGACCCCAGAAATTTCAAGACTATTTTACCAATTAATCCAAGAAAACAGTGAAGATCTAAAATCAAACTACTCTTTGGTGTTTGTATGATCTTGATCTACATACTAAGAGTTAACAATTACTAGGCTCCTGAGCACATCTCAATGCTTTTAGGGACACTGTTGACCAAGATCAGACTGCATTTATGTGCAATCTGGGTCCATAGGCATAGTCACAGCAAAATGTCTTAAAAACATTCTTGGTCCTGTCCTCTAAAGTTTTCTAAATATGAAAGTAGCATAGCTTCTGATTGGTTAAACCAGATTGTTCTACCAATATCTGACCCAATGACTCGCCTTTTGACCTGACTATACCCCCCCTCCCCCAATTTCAAACCTACCTAGGACATTAGCAAGACAACATTCTGACAAACTTTCATGAGTATCTGACCGAAAATGTGGTATCTAGAATGCATGAAATATTTTCCTCAGATTTAAATCAGTAACCCTCCATTTGACCTATTATATTTTTTCGGCCATACATCAGCAAAAACCAGCATGAAATCCTTCCTTGACTTTTGAAAGAGCTCACAGACAAATTATGTAGACAAATGATGTCAAATCTGCCGCCATTTTAACGAGTCATGCATTCAATTTGATGGTCTTTTTCAGCCATACAATTGGCCCAAAGTAATGACAATATCATGAGTGTTTTATTCAAAATGGCTAATCAAAGCAGAGAATGCAGATGCAAGATCAGACTAAAAATTTTGTATGGACTGATATTGATCTGTACTAAATGCAAAAACTACTAAGCAGTTCTAAAAGGTACTTACAGGGGTCAACACTATCCCATTATATTGATGTTTTACAAGCAATTACTTCTTTTTTCCTAAATGTTTCCTAAAGGCAATTTCTGCAGGGGCCTGAAAAGTTGTAAGGGAAATGGTTAAAGTCTTAACTGTGTTGTCCCCAAGGAACAATAAAGCAGATTTATACACTAACTTTCTCTTTCACATTTAATTGCCAGTAATGCATTTCACTGGTGCATTTTCATATGTCCCAGACAAAACATGTGTCAAGGATGCCCAGGTGTTTCAGACTTAGGCATGATGTCCCATGTTACATCAACTTTGTTAATACAGTAGATTCCGCTTATTTGCAAGTCCTATTTGTCAGAGAAAATATCCCGAATAAGCAGTCGGCCTGATAATCCGATGGCTCTTTTCAGACTGGAAGTCTAACCAGAGATGCAGACGATGTTTCGTTCTAACGACAGATGTTCAGATCTTGCATCCCGATCATTTGATTAATGTTCATATTTTTTTAAATATATGTATTTCAAACTAAACAAGTTTAAAAAAAAATAATTGTTTGCTTACTTTATTTACCTATCAAGTGCACAAAGTACCAGAAACGATGCAGGCTGTTGGCCATGGTGATGCTTCGGTTGACATGAAATTCAACACAAACTTTTTGTAAACACGGGTTTCGACGCATATCTCCAGTTTCTGGTTATCTAACAATTACTCCTTGTGTACATGCACATTCTTACACAACATGATCGTGTACTGTGCACCTGTATAAACCCCGACTCGCCACCTGTTCGGTTGAATGGGTGGGTAAAAGTTTGTGTGACATCAGAGACTGATTGCTGCAAAGACGATTCTATTTTAACACCTTAATTTAGGCCATACCATTCAAAGCAGTCCTAAGAAAGAAACGGTTTTCTGTGTTTTTCACAGTTTACATTCGGTACACCTTACTCTAACGCCTGTAGTCAAATTGTTTGTCACAAATTGGATTATCAACGAGACACTTACAAACAGTTAAGTTTTTTTGTACCAAGTGTGTAATTATCTGATCGGTGATAGGTTAATTTGATCGGTCTTTCTTGTAACAGGTAAAGTGCCGAATTCGTCTTCAGTTGCTTTCGGGGAGCGTAGATCGAGATCAGACTGCACAGAGTGTGAAGTCTGATCATAGAAAGTCCATGTAAGTTTTTTTTTATTTTTTGCCGAGTTATACCAAGACAAGATTTAAGTACAAGTAGTAATCTTTTGGCCAATTTTCCTGCACTAAAATTACCATTTTATTTATCAGTGCTCTTGGTGGTGGGTGTACAGCCTGGTACCCAAAATCTCGCGTAACCGTCCAATTCTTGAACTTGATAATTGGCAACCAGTAAAGTAAATTAATGCACCAATGCTGCAAAACAGCCACAGAGTTAACGAGGTCCATATTCAGAATGTCGGCCATTTGCTGATGTTTTGTAAACGTTATTGCACTTTCTTAAATGAAAAGAATAACATGAAATACGCCAAGAATGTTTATCTTTAATGACTAAATTATGAAAACGGATCATGTCCGACTCGTCGTTTGTATGTGCAGTTGCATCAGTTTTTATCTGTGATTCTCCGTATGCACTGAAATTCGACTTTCATCGTTTTGAGTAACCTTTTTTTTCCCGGACAGATTGGAATTTTCCCTGTCTTATCCCAAGGAATTGCTAATAAACACTAGAATTTCGAATAACTTGCTAATTTTTCGTTGCAAAAAACCGGAATGTTCTATTTATAGGATCCCGATTAAGCGTTGAAATTTACGTTGTCTAAATAGAAAATGGATCGGTGCTGGACCAAATCTTGCAAATACCCGGAAATCCCGATAAACAGGGTTGCGATTAAGTGGAATCCACTGTATTGGTAACTGATGCAAAATACACACAAGATCACAAATCTGGACTGATTTCTGATGACCCTCAAAGAGAATACTTTTAAACTATTGTGTAAAGTCTTCTGGTATTCATCCATAGGAAAAACTGAAAAGTATGTTTTTCTCAAATTCTTTTTATGGCTAAGCTGACTTGAGTCAATACTAAAAGTGTAAGTTGACTTAAAACACCACCTTGACTTGCTGCAGGTTGACTTATGACCAAAGCAATATTGTTATTTCAAACTTGTATACAAATGTCATGAAAAGGAACATTCTGACCAAGTTTCATGCATACGAGGCTTAAAATGTAGCCTCTAGAGTGCAAACTAGGTTTTTCTATGATTTGACTTGGTGATCTAAATTTTGACCCGATGCTGCAGTTTTAAGCCCGTCCCAGATAGTCATACTATTGAGACAAAAATTCTGACCAAGTTCCATGATTATCCAACAGAAAATATTGCCTCTGGAGTGACCCAAGGTTGTTTTTATAAACTCTCCATGAGACAGTTGATGACATGACTGAATTTTACACCTGTCCGATACATAACAACAGAGATATATAACAGACTAACATTCTAACCACGTTTCATGAGTATGAGATTAAAAACATTGCATCTGTACAGCTAACTATGTTTTTCTTAGACATTATTCTGTGACCTACTTTTTTACCAACATGACCTTATTTCAACCCTCTACCAAACAATCCCTCGTTTTCATGACCCAGAGGAAAAAGCATTCTGAAAACATTAAGGGAAAATGACAAAATGCTGGTAACCAGCATTTCTCCTTTTTCCACAATGTTTTCTACTCTTCTAAAGTCAAGTTTCAATTTTTGAGTCACTTTTATTTTGTTGTCTGCAAATGCTTTCAATTTCTACCATTGTAAGGTTTTGTCATTTGGTATAGGCTTAAACTTGTTTAACTCTTTACCACACGAAAAAAATTTTAGACAGGTCCAAAATGAGAGCATTTACAGACGACAAAATAAAGTTAATGAAAAATTGAAATTTGATTTGGGAAATGTAGAAAACACTGTGGGAAAAGGAGAAAATGCTGCTAACCAGAATTTTCTCCTTTTCCCACAGTTTTCAAAAGGCTTCTTTCTCAGGGTCGTTAAAAGTCAGGACTGTGTGGTAAAGAGTTAAAATGTCATGCAAACATTCTGACCCAGTTTCATGGTATTTCACCAAAACTGTAGCCTCTAGAGTGCTTTCAAGGTTCTGATTTGACCCGTCTGTCTTCATTTTGATTAACGCTGCAGTTTCAAAGCCCTCCCAGACATTAACAGGACAAGCGCTCTGACCAAGTTTCATGATTATCTGACCGAAAGTGTTACCTCTGGTGTGCAATTTTTTTTTTTTAAGAAATATCCCTGTGACTTAGTTTTTGACCCAACATAACCTAATTTCACTCTTTTTTGAGATAACATTCTGACAAAGTGTTACAAGTATCAACCCGTAAGTCTAGCCTCTTTAATGCCCACAATGTTTTTCAATAATTTGTCCAAATTATCTACTTTTTAACCCAATTTGATAAAAACTCTAGCTTACCCTAGATATTATCACAACAAAAATACAGACCCAGTTTTATGAATATCTGACCGAAAATCTTGCCTGTAGAGTGTGCAAAGGGTTTCTAGAAGATTTGTGCTCATGACCATACTGTTTGACCCGAGGTTACCAAATTTTAGATAACCTCAAGACAAACATTCTGACAATGTTTTATTAGTATCCAGAGAAAATAGTCTGACCCTACATGATCCCATTTCAAATTTGTCCTAAATCTTATCAAGACAAATATTCTGACTTCACTTCATGAGTATCCAATTGCAACCCTGGCCTCTTGCGTGCACACAAGGAAACAAGAGCCGTCAGAGACGGGTTATGCTCCCCGAACAAGTGCTTGTCATAAAATATATGAAATTGACATAAATTCACCTCTTTATCCTACAAGAACCTGTTCATGTCCCCCCAAAAGTTGAAGTGAAAAGGCAATTACTATCTTAGAGATAGGCAACTCAAACTCGTAAAGGACAATAAGCCCACTAGGCCCCTTTAAGCCCCCTTTTCCCTTAAGACAATATTGCATTGCATCATTGAAATAAATACAACAGGTGTGTGGTTTGTGGCATTTTTGAATAATAATTCAAAATTCGAAATTTCATAAAATTTTGAGCAGTCATGTAGTAAATATTTCATAAAACAATTTTTTACATGAAGCCCCCTTTTTCCATGACGCAGCCTGAAATTCAGAAACCAGAAGAGAGGTACCAGGGCAACGTTCCAACAAGTTCAGATTTGAAATTTCACAAAGTTTTGAGCACCCATGTAGGAGATGCTAGTGAAAAACAATTTTTTCCATGAAGTCCCCTTTTTCCGTGATGCAGCCTCAAATTGAGAAACCAGGATAGAGGTATTTGCGCATTAATAATTCACAGATTGAAAATAACAAGGGCACATGCTGAAACTTGTAAAACAAGATATAACCATGAAGTTTCATGAAAGTTTGATAAAAACTGAACGAGATATTAGTAAAAATTGCAATTTTGCATAAAGGCCCCTTTTTCCTTGGCATTTTACAAGAAACCTCCTTTTTCCATGACAGAGGGTCAAATTGAAAAACACATAAAGAAACAAAAGCACATGGTGAAACTTTGAAAAAACAATAAAGCCATGAAGTTTAATGAAATTTTGACCAAAACTGAATGAGATATTAGTAAAAATTGGAATTTTGCAAGAAACCTCCTTTTTCCATGACAGAACGTCAACTTAAAAAACGCCTAGATTAAAAATAGCAAAAGCACATGCTGAAACTTTCCATAAACAATATAACCATGAAGTTTTATGATATTTTGACCAAAAGTGAATGAGATACTAGTAAAAATTGCAATTTTGCATTAAGCCCCTTTTTTCCATGACACGGGGTCAAATGGAAAAACAGAGAAAGAGATGTTGGCGCCTTACCCTAAAGAGTTCATATATGAAGTTTTATCCAATTTGGTCCAGGGGTTGTGGAGAAATGGCTTTGGACGGACAGACAGACAGATGGAAGGACGGAAGGACGGACAGATGGACGGACAGACGAAGCAGCGACTATATGCTCGCCCTTCGGGAAGCATAATAATTGACAATTGCACTACTTTTCTTAAAATGTTTCCCTCCTTTTCATACACACCTACTTAAACACGAGTTTTGATTTTTATTTGCCTTCTGAAAAATTTTTCGAGTAAGGGCCAATCGTAAGGCACTGGGTTAATGAATAAATCAGAGACAGCACAACACCTTTTTTTTTTATCATACTCAAATTGTGTTTGATTTCAGAAACTGAGAATCAAGTTTGATTACACTTTCCTCTGTTTGAGAACTGGAAAATAACAAGAACTGGAAAATATCAAGAACTGAAAAATAACATAGGAACTGAAATATAACAACACTATTGATATACCACAGACTGAACAGACAGGTCCAAGTAGAAGGAGGAACAGACTGGTAGGAGTTAAATTACCCTTACATGAATAAAACTAAGTTCTATTATTTCAAATAATCCAGGGTAGAAAATTTTCCAGTACCATTTACTTTGTTGTCTACAAGTGCTTTCAATTTTGGCCAACCTTAATCTTTCTAAACTTAGTAGTTTGGTAAAATGGTTAAGTAAATTTATGACTCAGCATTTGTAGTATATCCTATGCAGAATTCATTCCTCTTTCGACTGTTATGATCAATCCTTATTTAATAAATTAATTTCTTCTAACCGTCTGACTTTGTAATATTAAGCATACATGTATGTTAACTGGTGATGAGATCTTTGGAAGGAGTAGAATATTAAATTTTACAATTTAACTCAATACCAAATGACAATACAGTGGAACCCCGTTATAACAAAGTGCGCTATAGCGCTGATTCCGTTATAACGCGGGTATCCTTTGGCTCCCAAAATTTCGGGGGTTGACCATTTTCGAGTCTGATCCGAATCCACCGTTGCTCTCACAAGAATCTTCGATGTTAAAAAAAAAAATCGATACCGTACACATAACGTGACAATTTTTCACACCTTTACCTTGATGATTACATTTATCACTTATGGCTTCGCACAATTACTTTGACAAATACACGCACAGTAGGTAACAAAAGGCCCTCGTCCCATAATTGTCTTTGCAAACAATCTTGCATTATACAAACTTTACATCAATATGTCTGTCTGTATGTAGATAGTAACTGCAATATCAGAAAATAGCCGAATGACTCTCTTTCTACCGACTACACAACGTGCACGTGACACGACTGGGGTACTCTTGCAATTATCATTACGATACGCAGAAGGGTTGTATCAGAAATTATAAAGCAACAGAGATACTGGCTTATTGCGTGATTGCATAGTTTTGAATGGAGGTCAGCCCATAGCCAGGTGTAAATTTTTCAGGCGAAACGGTTTAAGTGGGTACAACAAACACTTGCACTTACAACCCTTTCGCTTTGCATTATTGGTGTGTTACGTCATACATGTACCACTAATGCAAACTTTACTGCAAACATTGTGTGGATAAACAACTGATGTGATTTCTTTATGGATAGTAGGTTAAATTCCCCTGTGACTTTCAACATGTACGGGGGGGTCTTATCTCGTTCGATTATGAAAGACATTTCTTTCGTCATTGCCGATTAGGGTTCGTTATGCAATCGTCAGCATGATTAAAAAAACATGGCGGCGGCACGGTCTGCAATCCAAATAATTCTAAAAGAAACCGTCCTAGAGGTAAAATAAGCTCTTTTACGTAGTTGTAACGTCATTTGATGACGGAAACTAACTGGGAATAGTTCAGGCATTACGTAGAAAAGAATCTAAATTGTTCAATGTCCTATAAATAATGTTCAAACGCGGATGGGCCGCGGGTAGTGTGTGTGTGTGTGTGTGGGGGGGGGGAAATCAGCGTTATAAACGTAACCCCGGATATAACGCTGTTGACGACCATGGCTCCCACCGACAGCGTTATAACGGAGCTCCACTGTATTTTAGGCTTGTCCAAATCGAAAGCATTTACAGACGACAAAATAAAAGTGATTAAAGATTTGAAATTTGTTTTGTCAAAAGTAGAAAACACTGGGAAAAGGTGAAAATGCTGGTTATTAGCATTTTCTCCTTTCCCCACAATGTTTTCTAAAGGCTTCTTGCTCAGGGTCGTCAAAAGGAGATATTGTGTGGTCATGGGTTAACCAAAAAACATCTGCACTTACTGAAGGCTACTGCACTTACTGAAGGCTACTGCACTTACTGAAGGCTACTGCACTTACTGAAGGCTACAGTTTGGATTATAAAAAAACACATTGCTGTCCTTAACTCTTTACCACATAAACCTGAGTTTTAACCACCCTCAAAAATAAGCCCTGTGAAAACATTTTGGGAAGAGATGAAAATGCTGCTTATCAGCATTTTCTCATTTATTCACAATAATATCTATCTCATCAAGGAGAAGTTCCATCATATGACCTACATGATATTATCTCGTCTGCAATGCTTTTAGTTAGGACAGGAATATGATTTTACTTAATGTGGTTAAGAGTTAACTACTGTGAAACCATTAATATTCGTTGAGTACTAATTTTTGTTGATTTCGTGGGTAGGTAAGTCCACGAATTTGAGTTCCCGACAAAAGATAGGTCCTTTGCCATCTTCAACTAGGTAGGGTTTGGCTTCATTAATCAATAACGAACGTGACGACGCCAACGTTAAAATGTACACACTATCGAACAGAAAGTTATTTACAACTTAGATTACTTGTTCCTATAAAGATTTTGTTGAGACTTAACAATTACCAAGTAAAAATAGTGATTTTTTCATTGCCTTAACTTCATTTCTTTTTCTGTTATCCCGGCGACGACGGCATAAACACTGTTGAAAAATTACCTACAGACATCGAGTCAAGTAGTCCATGTTTATCTTTTACTGTTGCATTTCTGCTGCGAGGATTTTATTTTGCAAACAGCCAAACCAATTTTCTGCTGACTACACAAAACATGTGACACGACTGCCCAGGTGTTTCTGAAACAGCCATTTCTAAACGCAATGTGATTTCGTGGGGTAAAACAGTCGTAAATTAGTACAACAAACGTTTGTTTTACAACCCTCTTGCTCGAATGACACTACATGTTACGTCTTAGATCTACCCCAAATCAAAATTTTACTGCAAACGCATGTGTATCTGCGACTGGCATAAAATCATGTTGACGGACGGCTTGTTTTATATTTGGGTCGTTCTAATATTGAATTTGGTGATGACAAGATGGCGGATTTCAACATGTTGTCGGTTGGTGACAGACAGTCTGATCGTCGATCTATCCCATCTAGTTGAACAATGGCTTAGCTTGTATTAGAAAGCAACTTTTGGAAGTCGCGCAAGATTGAATGGAAGCCGAAACTTAGGTCTACTACAATTTTGACCCTTCATCCTTGTTTTAAATATAGATCTAGACACAAATTTGTTGGAGTTTAGCAGTCTTGTTTTCCTAAGTGACCCAGACATGTGGGAAGGGTAGCTTCATAGTCAGCAATTTCAAAGCAGACGATTCTACAAACGTTGTCGTATCTTTTACGGCTCAAAATTTGACTGTAAACTGTGACTACAGGATTAAATAATAACTGTGTAAACTGTAAATAATAACGCATGTCTTAAATGATAAGACTTAAGACCGGCGATCAGATAATCAGATAAGTGTCATAAACTTCACACCCTTTATATCCGATACGATACATGTATTCTTGTCATCAATTGAGTCCTGTCTTATGTTATCTTTTTTCTTTGACACACTTTATTGATGGACAGTTTAGATTTTTTTTCACTAAAAATATTTCTTTTAGAAATAGAAAATCAACGAATTTACGGTCCAACAAAAATGCCTAATTTGAAAAATCAACAAAATTACGTACCAACGAAATCATATGAATCCACAGTATTCACAAAATGACAAAATTTTTGACTGGTCCAAATTGAAAGCATTTGCAGATGACAAAATGACTGCAACTGAAAATTTGAAATTTCTTTGGGAAAGGAGGAAAACATTGTGGGAAAGGAGAAAATGCTGGCTGGTTACCAAGCATTTTCTCCTTTTCCCACAACTTTTTCAGAAGGCTTCTTTTTCAGGGTTGTTGAAAGTCGAGATTGTGTGGTAAAGGGTTAACTTGTCGAAGTTGAAATTATTTGCAGACAACAAAATTAATGTTGTCTGCATTTGCTTTAAATTTGGACAAGTCTGTGAGTTTGTCCCTTGGTAAAGAATTAATTCATCTGCAGACATTTAAATTTCGTTCAAATGACAGTATAATTAACTCTTAGAAATTTTTGAAAACATTGAGTTACCAACATTTTCTCCTTTTCCAAAAATGTTTTATGCAGGTCTTTCTCACAGGATTCTTTAACTGTACCAAAGGACAAAATTTAAGAACTGTCTGAAATTAAAGATATTTGAAGGGATCATATCAAATATGGCTTACCTAATGAGATTTGCTCTTGAAATGAAAGAACTCATTGTGGTGAAGGGGGAAAATGCTGGTAACCAGTATTTTATCATTTTCTAGTACAGTTTTCAAATGCCATCTTCTGCAGG
Source organism: Tridacna crocea (assembly GCA_943736015.1). Taxonomy (NCBI): domain Eukaryota; kingdom Metazoa; phylum Mollusca; class Bivalvia; order Cardiida; family Cardiidae; genus Tridacna; species Tridacna crocea. The sequence goes on along the minus strand of OX031068.1, from coordinate 17,604,226 downwards.
ATTGTTCAAGCAAGGGATTGACTATATAAGGTTGGAATGCCAATTAAATAAATTCTATACTTTTAGCAAGGTGAATACCCATGTAACAATGCTTTTAAGATTAGACTTACATTCTAAGCAGCCTTATCTGTATCTAACATGTCCATTGGTTCTTAAGTAAACAAGTTTCAGACGGGTCCAATTTGAAAGCAGTTGCAGACAATTTAAATGTAGCTCAAATGATGATTTCTGTCTTTGATATGGCAGAAAAAAAACTTTGAGAAAAATGGGAAAAAAATGCTGGTTACCTGCATTTCTCCTTTTCTCACAATATTTTTAAAAGGCTTCTACCTAATGGTCGTAAAAACTCATGATGATATGATAAAAGGTTTACTTAATCCAAGTTGCATTTAATGCAAAGGTTTCATTAACCCATTACTACACAATCCCTACTTTTGACGACCCTGAGAAAGAATCCTTAAGAAAAAAATTGTAGGAAAAGGAGAAAATGCTGGTACCAGCATTTTTTCCTTTTACCACAATGTTTTCTACCGTTCCCCAAAGAATTTCAAATTTTCAGTCACTTTTTTTTTGTCGTCTGCAAATGCTTTTGATTATGACAAATATAAAATTTTGCCGTTCGGTAATGAGTTAATAAACCAAATTGCAGCCACAAAGCTATTGAGGAATGAACTCTGTATTTTAACAAGTATTTGTAACTTACTGTTGCTGTATCTGGACCATGGGTACTTCCTGCTTAGGCCTAAAATAAATATATGTGTTTAGAGTTTCAGTCTGAGATACTGAAGGATTTTTTTTCCTCCAAAAACTTTTTACATGGAAAGTTTAGGGTCGGCAGCATTTTCTAAGTAGGGTAGGAAAACCCTAAACACAGATATTTTTCTCCTAGGCCTTCTGCATTTGCCATTCTCTGGACTTCTTGTTGTTTCTATCTCGGTGGAATTCTTGCAAATTTTGTCACACGCAGATTCCATCCAAGTTCCATGCCTGCAACTTATTGAAGAAAAAATAATATGTTTATTGCATACTCTTTTCAAGAGAACTCGCCTTCTTTTACTCCCAGTTTACAACACAATCACGACTTCTGACAACCCTGATAAGGAAGCATTTTGAACACACAATGGGATAAGGAGAAAAAGTTGGTAACCTGTTATTTTCTCCTTTTCCCACAATGTTTTCTACCCTTTTTAGAACAATCTTCAGTATTCTAGTCACATTAAATCATTGTCATCTGCAAATGCTTTTAATTCGGACTGTAAAGTCTTAACTTTTGTAATTTGGTAAAGAATCAATAGTGGGCCTTGGCAAATTAGCCTTGATCTGGCAAAAAAGGATTTCATGCGTCTCTGTGATGAATTATCCCTTTACCACACAATCCTGACTTTTTAACGACCTTGTAAAAGAAGCTTTTTGAAAACACTGTGGGAAAAGAAGAAAATGCTGGTAACCAGCATTTTCTCCTGTTCCCACAATTTTTTCTTCCCTGCTAGAAACAAATTTCAATTTTTGAGATACATTAATTAATGTTGTATGCAAGTGCTTTCAATTTGGACCAGTCTAAAATTCTGTTGTTTGTTTGGTAAAAGGTTAACCCATTACCACAAAATCCCGACTTTTAACGACCTTGAGAGAGAAGCATTTTGAAACAAGAGGACCATCATGGTCCTATATCGCTCACCTGAGTATATTTGTAACTTACATGGTTTATCAAGGGCAGGCTATTAATTCTTTTCAAATAAGGCATACCCTGGGGTTTGTCACAAAAATATCTTTACAGATTTTTTTCTTTGTCTTTGGCCAGTGGAGCTAAAAGCTGCTGCTTATCATCAATTTTTCTCTTCACAGTGTCTTGTTCCCTTTTTGACTTGTAGTCTAGCCATTACCAGATGACAAAATTTTAGACTGCTCCAAATTGAAACAAATTGCAGACAACATTTTAAAATGTATCTAAAATGAAAAATAAGTGATCTATATGGTAGAAAAGATTGTGAGAAAGGAGAAATTGCTTGTTACAAACAATTTCTCCTTTTTAGATGGAATTGATTTTAAAAATTTCCTTCTATGATTCCATGTGAAATAGTGTGCACCAGGTCACAGAGCCAAAATATGACCCCAAGGGGATAATTTTAATTATTTTTATAAAGGGTCACTAGATGATGCTACATGCAAAATATGAATGCTCTAGCCTTTATGGTTTGTCACAAGTAGATTTTTAAAAGATTTCCTTCTTTGTTTCTATGTAAAATAGGGTGCGCCCGGGCAGAGCCCAAATATAACCGCAGAGGGATAATTCTAGCAATTTTGGTAGAAGATTATCAGATTTAGCTACATAGCAAATATGAATGCTCTAGCCATTACGGTTTGTCAGAAAAAGATTTATTAAAGGTTTCCTTCTTTGTTTCTATGTAAAATAGGGTGTGCCCCGGCAAAGCCCAAATATGACCCAAGGGGAATAATTTTAACAATTTTGGTAAGGGGTCACCCAATAATGCTTCAAACAAAATATGAACACCCTCCGCCTTATGGTTTGTCACAAGAAGATTTTTAAAGATTGTAAAATAGGGTGCGCCCGGGCAGAGCCCAAATATGACCGCAGAAGAATAATTTCAACAATTTTGGTAGAAGATCATCAGTTAATGCTACACACTAAATAGGAATGTTCTAGCCATTATGATTTGTCACCAGAAGAAGTTTTAAAGATTTCCTTCTAAATTTCTATGTAAAATAGAGTGCCCGGGCAAAGCCCAAATATGACCCCATGGGAATGATTTTAACAATTTTGGTAAGGGGTCACCCAATGATGTTTCAAACAAAATATGAATGCTCCCAACCGTATGTTTTGTCACAAGAAGATTTTTAAAGATTTTAAAATAGGGTGTGCCCGGGCAGAGCGCAAATATGACAGCAGAGCAATAATTTTAACAATTTTGGTAGAGGATCATCAGATAATGCTACATACCAAATATGAATGCTCTAGCCATTATGGTTTGTCATAAGAAGATTTTTTAAAGCTTTCCTTCTTTGTTTCTATGTAAAATAGGGTGCGCCCGGGCAAAGCCCAAATATGACCCCAGGGGAATAATTTTAACAATTTTGGTAAAGGGTCACCAAATGATGCTTCATATAAAATATGAATGCTCCCGGCCTTATGATTTGTCACAAGAAGATTTTTAAAGATTTTGTCCATTTTCAGCCATTTTGTTGCCATGGCAACCAGAGTTTTTGTTGGAATTAAATTCTTTTAACAATTTTTGTAGAGCTTCACCCAAGGAACATTCCTGCCAAGTTTTATCAAGATTGGCCTTCTGGTTTTGGAGGAGAAGATTTTTAAAGAAATTGTTAACGGACGGACGGACAGATGGACGGACGGACGGACGCTGGACGATGACCGGTCACAATAGCTCCCCCTGAGCATGTTGTGCTCAGGTGAGCTAAAAACTTGGGAAAATGGTAACCAGCATTTTCTCCTTTTCCCCCAGTGTTTTCCTCCCTTCCCCCACTAAATTTTAATTTTCAGTCACCTTCATTTTGTTGTCTGCAAATGCTTCCAAGTTGGACCAGTCTAGAGTTTTCCCATGTGGTAAAGAGTTAAACAAAGCAAGTGATCACACAGTTATGGATCCATACAAACCATTTTGTCTAACAAAGGGCTGAATCATCAGGTAGATTGTTCATCGACATCCATAAAATTTACCAATTGCATAAAGTTTTAAATGTCTTCACTGCATTCCATTGCCTACTTCTACAACTACAAGGTACTTTTAGGATCAGCCCTCTCAGTGCGACAGGCGAAAGCATGAACATTTGCTGTAGGCAAAGATCAAGATTACACAACACAGGTACAGCTGTCTGATCTTGAATCTACACCTCCAGTTTTCTTTAGTATTGCCTCTAATTGAAAACTAGAAGAAAAAATGTATACAAGAGGGCCATTGGCCCTGGAACGCTCACCTAAGACTATAGTTTATGAGTCAAATTCAATTTTTTGAGCAACTTTGGTCAAGCTTCACCCAAGGAACATCCCTGCCAAGTTTCATCAAGATTGGCCCAGTGGGTTAGGAGAAGATGATGTTTAAAGAAATTGTTGATGGGCAACAGATGCCAGACATAGGGCAATCAAATATCAAAGCTCTATACCTTCCAGTTTCAAAAAAGTTTTATATTTTCCTTCTTTGTCCTATGTTCGAAGTTGTGATCCCCGCGGCTGGGTCAGTTTTAAACAAAGCAGCATCCTTGGAACAAACTTGGTAGAGGTCCACTCAAAGATGCTACATACCAAATATCAAAGCTCTATACCTTCCCGTTTAAGAGAAAAAGAAATTTAAAATTTTCCTTCTTTGTTCCTATGTTTCAACCTGTGACCCCCCCCCCCCCCCCCGGGGTAGGGCCAATATGAACACACTTGGAAGAGGTCCACTAGGAATTGCTACATGCCAAATATCATAACTCTATGCCTTCTAGTTTTAGAGAAGAAGAATTTTAAAATTTTCTCTCTTTGTTCCTATGTTCCAACTTGTGACCCCCGGGGAGGGGCCATTTTTGACCCCACAGGCATGACTTAGAACAAACTTGGTAGAGGTCCACTAGGAGATGCCACATACCAAATATCAAACCTCTACACCATCTAGTTTCAGAGGAGAAGTATTTTAAAGTTTTCCTTCTTTGTTTCTATGCTCAAACTAGTTACCCCAAGGGTGAGGCCAGTTTTGACCCCAGGGGCACAATATAAACAAACTTGGTAGAGGTCCACTAGGAGAAACAACAGACCAAATATCAAAGCTCTATGCTTCCTAGTTTCTGAGAATAAGAATTTTAAAGTTTTACTTCTTTGTCCCTATGCTCAAATTTGTGACCCACGGGGTGGGGCCAGTTTTGACCCCAGGGATATAATTTGAACAAACTTGGTAGAGCTCCACTAAGAAATGCCACATACCAAATATTAAAGCTCTACCCCTTCAAATTTCAGAGGAGAAGAATTTTAAAGTTTTCCTTCTTTGTTCCTATGCTCAAACTTGTGACCCCCGGTGTGGGGCCAGTTTTGACCCCAGGGGCATAATTTGAAAAAACTTGGTAGAGGTCAACTAGGAGATGCCACATACCAAATATCAAAGCTCTACGCCTTCAAGTTTTCCTTCTTTGTTCCTATGCTCAAACTTGTTATCCCCCGAGGCCAGGCCAGTTTTGACCCGAGGGGCATAATTTGAACAAACTTGGTAGAGGTCCATTAGGAGATGCTACATACCAAATATCAAAGCTCTACGCCTTCTAGTTTCAGGAAGAAGATTTTAAAAGATTTCGTTTTTTTTTTCCTTTTGTTGCCATGGCAACCAGAGTTATGGGTGGAATTAAATTCTCTGAACTGTTTTGGTAGAGCTTCACCCAAGGAACATTCCTGCCAAGTTTCATGAAGATTGGCCCAGTGGTTTAGGAGGAGAAGATGTTTAAAGAAATTGACGACAGACGTCGCACACCGGACATAGGGTGATGACAATAACAGTGGTTTAGGAGGAGGAGATGTTTAACCCATTACCACACAATCCCTACTTTTGACGACTTTGAGAAGGAAGCCTTTAGAAAACAATGTGGGAAAAGGAGAAAATGCTGGTAACCAGCATTTCTCTTTTTCTCACAATGCTTTCCACCCTTCACAAAACAAATTTCAAATTTTCAGTCACTTTTATTTTGTCTGTTACAAATGCTTTCAATTTGGACAAACCTAATATTTCGTCATTTGGTAATGAGTTAAGGCACAGAGAATTGTGTTTCCAGCTATTAAAATAGAGATACTGAGAGACAGAGTGAGGCACAGAGAGAGAGAGGGGAGAAATGGGCTGGTAGGGTTGGTAACAAATTGTTTGCATGGCATTTCAGTCATACCACTTTTCCATTCAATCCTGGAGTTTTGTTTACATCAGCTACCCATCAGACCCTTTTGAGCCACCTGCTGCTTTTTTCACATAAACATCAGGTTTTCTTCTGGGGTTTGCATTTGGCACTATCTGCAATAGATTTTTAAAATTGGTGAAAATGACTTGCACTAGTATTTCTCATAGTGGGATGCTGTACATTTTGGTACTGATCCCCTTCACTCAATGCAAATCCCCAAATCCTTTGATTAAGTTTAAATAAATCAGACTATGGCATCCACGTAATCCATATTACTTTATGAATCAAAGTCATTTACAACAGACTATCATTTTATCGTCCTTGAAAATTTTTTTGTCGTCTTTCCTGAATCAATAGCAAACCTTTCAGGAAAGTTGTTTGGTTTTTAAAATTCTAACTTGTTTTTTTAAAAAGTATATAGTCCCCTCGTGAAAAAATTGTTACAGATTTATTTTTTTCTCTATGGTTTGTACTAATTAAACTTCTGTTTCAAAAAGTCTCTCTTTAAATTTTTAAAACATCATGTTCACATGTAATTTTTTGTTGTTAACTAATTTTTCACATATATTCACAAAATAACCATAGATATAAGTACTTAAATCTGTTGTAAACAAAATGCTTTCTTGTTTATGTTACTGCTCATGACACAAGCATGCAATGACAATTATGCCCGACCTATTGTTTTCATTTTAGAATTGGCACCAACTGCCTCCAATTATTTGTCTAGCGCAAACTTTTCTCGTTTGGAGAAAGTGACAACACAAGAAAACAAGTGGGCCAAGATAGCCCTGGATCGCTCACCTGAATTTTTGACAGGACCATAGCCCTTTCCTTTTCTTTGATGAATTGAAACATTGGAAACAAAATCATTATTTTGCCGAGCAATTTTCCAAAGGTTACCTGTAAAAGTCAAGTATAGTGCAAGTAGCCCCCATTCACTAGAGCCACGTTTCTGGATGGATCAAAATTTCGCGAACAATTTTTGAAAAGGGTCACTCAAGGAAGATCTCTCTGAAATTATTTTAAAATCTAGCCAGTGGTTTCAGAGAAGATTTTTAAAGAATTTCTTAGAAAATTCCATTTGGTTGCCATGGTAACCAAAGTTTTTGATGGAATCAAATTCTGTGAAAATCTTTTAAAGAGGACCTCCCAAGGAACATTCCAGCCAAGTTTGGTCCAAATTGGCTCAGTGGTTTAGGAAGAGTTGATGTTTAAAGAATTGTTGACAATGGACGACGCACGACAGACAACAGATACCAGATGATCCTAAAAGTTCACCTTGAGCATGTGCTTAGGTGAGCTAAAAAAGGATTAATCGCTAGTTATTGTTAATTTTTCCTTTGCCCCTCATATTTTCAAAGTCTGTCTTTCGAGTGATTGATAAAACATTGGACACTTTGGTAGAGCGATAAAAGAAGGCCAAAATGAAACCAAACTGTTACCTGTAAGGTCACAAGCTGATGATAGATCCCTCCATGGTTCATCATGTGTACCCTGTTCAGCAACCACCCCATCTTTGAAGCCAGCGATCATGTCTGCGGTCTTAATGGTCGACAGTCTATGAGCAATAACGATGGTGGTCCTACCATGGCTGGCCTAAAAATACAGGTTGGATAAATACCAGGGTCTGTATTCACTAGCCATTCTTTAGAACATTCTCAGTCATCTTCAAAATTATGTCAATGTGGAAGTAACAAAACTTCTGATTGACTAAGCCATTTGGTTTTGCCAATCAGAAGTTCTGTTACTTTCACAGTCAGGAAATTGTGAAGAATAAGAGCAAGAATATCCCTCAGAATGGTTGGTGAATACGCTTAATTACGCTTATCGAATCTGTATTAGACAACAAAGTTTTAGACTGGTCTAGCTTGAACGCAGTTGGCAATTGGAGATCAAAAATCAAACTGTAGCAAAACTGATGGAAAATATATATACTCTTTACCAAACAACAACTTTATAGATTGGTTCCAATTGAAAACATTTGCAGATGACGAAATAAATGTGACTGAAAAGTTAAAATTTGCCATGAAAAGGGTAGAAAACATTGTGGGAAAAGGAGAAAATGCTGGTTACCAGCATTTTCTCCTTTTCCCACAATGTTTTCAAAAGGCTTCTACCTTCAAAAGTCTGGATTGTGTGGTAAGGATTTACAAGAGGGTAGAAAACAATGGAAAAAGAGAAAATGTTGGTTGAATAAACAAACATGATTTCTCACAGAGAAAAATATGTCACTTTCGAATAATGAGACAGTTGCCTGCCACAAGCAGTTATTCCATTTCACATGATGTTTTCAAATGCTACTGAATGTATGGGCATAACTAGAGTTGCTGGTACCAGCATTTTCTCCTTTTCCAGCAATGTTTTCAAAGGTGTTTTTTTTCCTTAAGGTCATAAACTCAACCAAATGACAATTTTGGGCTTTACAAAATTGAAAGCAGTCCAATGAAATATTGACCACATGATGATTTCTGTCTTTGATAGGGTAGACAAGTTTTGGGGAAAATGAAAAACATGGTTACCACAATAATCTTTCTCCACAACGTCTTTTAACTGTCTACCACACACATGGTCAGAAATGAAGATCAAGGGAAATAATCTACCATTTTTGGGCCTGACCGCGTGATTTCCAATACCCGCTGATTTAGCGAATGTTCGGATTGTGACGGAGATATCCGATGATAGCCAAATCTGATAGTTATGATAAGCCGCCTTATCGGACACGCGTGTTGTATTACGTAATGTTATTTTGCACAGACCCCCTGCTAGCTTTGATATTTCCACATTCGGGGTTGTTTGATATCCGATTTATATTTGACATGACTTTTAGATATACTAGTTCTAGCTTATTTCCTGAAATCAAAATTGTAAAACACGGTATGCAAGAATTAAAATTATCCGCTGTACAGCCCTTAGATTGATGAATTTACGGTGAATGGTGACGTTTCAAAAGATATTTTCTCGTGTGTTTTATTGATTAAAATGCATTTCACCACCTATATTATACCGAAACTGGCAGACCAGATATTTTGGTAGTCTTCGGTACTATAAGATCGAAGCTCGAACCCCGTCTCTAATGTGGACATTTTGTCTAAACACCACATCAGAGTTTATTCTTCTAGAAATATATTTCATGAAAAAAAATTGTATTATTGACATTTTTTTCAAAGGCAATGTCTGTCAGTAGAGATCAACCTCATAAAATGCGAGGTGAAGATTCGGATCAGTTTCCAAGATTTTTATATCCAAGCTTTAATTATTCAAGACATACATGTTCATGCTGTACTTAAATATGTACATTGTTGAGATGTAATATTTTGTATCTATATGAATCTTTCAGCTTGCGTGGACGACCGGTATATTTGGAAATCGTCGCTATTTGAATCATTTAACGTAATTGTCAGCTTTCAGAGCTATGTGAATTACGATATCTACCTAATTTACTTTTATCTTTTATACAGAATTATGAAGTGTCCTGGAAGACAGAGGCGTATATATAACATTGTCCATTTTAGTGTTTGACAGTTACCTTAAGTACGATTAACCCTTTCCCAAATGACAAATTTTGGACTATTCCAAAAGTTTTCATGAAAATTGCAGAAAGTTCTCCAAACAAGCTTAACCTGTTACTGTATAAATACGACCCTGCTGTTGATTGTTTAGGATAGAATATTGAAACAGGCGCATTATCTTTTTACAAGTTATCTTCTACTTTTCAAACAATATTGTCTACATCACTCAATCAGTTTCTCCTACAAAGAGTATTTACCATTCAAATAATGACAATACTAGATCACACTATGACACAGGTTATGAACATAGCGGGAAAAAGGTAAAAAAAAGCGAATTCTTCTTTATTGGCGAGTGAAAGATTTAGCTGCTGCAGTGTACACTGGTAATTATCATTCACAGGCAAGCCCCTGTATAGACTCATGAAATATCCCGAAGAAATGGCATCGATTTAAAATTGCTCTGTGGGGAAAGGTAATACTAAATCTTAAACCACAAAATTTCTGAGGTTTAACGAAGAGGGCTTTTGAAAACATTGTGAGAAAAGGAGACAATGCTGGTAACCTGCATGCGTATAAAACTTTTTTCGAAATTTATCCTTTTTGAGACAAATTTGGTCGTTTTATAGTCACGAAAATGATAAAAATTTGCACAAGTCTAAAATATTGTTTTGTAAAGGGTTAAGTAGAACAAATTTAACCTATTGTTGTACAAATACGACTTCTGACGACCTTGCAGTTGATCTCCAACTTTTAGAAACAACTATTTTTTTTACATCAATCAAACAGTTTCTCCCTTTTTTCAAATGTCCCCTTCCCTTCAACATCTTTAATATTTTAATTGTTCATTGGAAGAATTAACCTAAACATTGAGGTTCTTCCATCTTTAAAACGACGCAACCTGCAAAAAGCATAACCGCTAAGAGTAGATAAAAGATGAAAAAGAAAATTGACATAGACCATGCATGTACATGGAAAAGGGAATAAAACAAGCTACTTCTCCTTTACTAGTGACTTAAAAAAAAGTTACCTGCTGCGTTATCATTATTTATTATTTCAAGAGATAGTATTCAATCAACCCTGTATTAAGAATGATCTACATGTATCTTGGTTTGAAGCCGGTTTTTAACACAGCTTGCTGGTGAATTCTACAGATGATTAGATGAAATGACACCATATACTGTATAACTTTTTTAGAGGAAGAAATATTTTCTTATCTTTATCATGCCTGTAAGCGGCGCTAGAGTGTAGCATCGGATCAGTTCACAAGTGCTGATCTGTTATGATACTTTCAACACGAACATTTTAGTAACTTTCTCTTGAGTCTCGAGCACATTTTTCCCCCTCTTCGGATGCAATAAAAAGAATCTTAAGTATTATATACTTCGGCAGCGTTTTTAAACTTGTGTGATAATAGCTTGGACCTACTTTTATGTATAAAGATATAGTTTAGTGCATAGATAGACCTAGGTTGTTCCGAAATACTTATACTTAAGACTCGCTCAAAATGGAAACATTTTAATACATTTATTGATAGTAGTAGACATGGTAAGCAAATGCAAGATCGCTCATTAAGCCAAAATACAAATCGGCACCACACAGTATATTGAGTGTTCGGAACGAACCATTTTCTTTTATTTGTTCGATGAAAACCAACTTTGAATGAAAGCTTTTTTATATGCCGAATCTGTAACTTTTCGTGTGCATAAAACCATGTAAACTCACTCTAATGGTTCTGAGCAGCCATTGAAATTATTTTATGTGCTATAACAGTTTTATTTATCCGCCTTCCCAACATTTTTTCCTTTAAAAATCGTAGAAAGTGGACATTATAAATATCAAAACCATTATACCACACATGCCCAGAAAAGACAAAGTTTACCCAATCAAGATATAACCATTAGCTATTTACTAAACGACAAAATATATTATGATCTTTTTTTTTTTTTCATGTTGAAAGCTCTTGCATAATGAAACTTTTAAAAGGGTAGAAAACACTGTGGGAAAACAGGAATCGTATAACATGTTATATACAATCCCTAGGGAAAATGAGAAATTGCCCACCACAAGTATTTTCTCCTTTTCTTGCTTTTTCAGGGTCGGATTGGTCTTTCTTTCCCAGGGTCGGATTGGTAATGTAACTGCTACATAAAGCAAATTTTCTCATCAAAAAACCAAATGACAAAATTTTGGAAACCATCAAGTTAAAACATTTGTAGACAACAAATTAAATGCAACTCAAATGATAATGTCTGTCTTTGAAAAGGTAGAAAACATTTTAGGAACGGGAGAAAATTTTCTCCCTTCCCAGCAAAGTTTACAAAAGCCTTTTCTCTCTGGTCAGTTAGATTGCTGTAGTGTTAAACTGGTATTCTCAAAACGCCGACTTTTTTGCTGAATTCAACTTGTTGATTTTGACATGAATATCAAAAGATTTTTTTTTTAACCAAAATAATTGAGGACTTATAGAATGGATCAGGTCCAAGATCAGACAGCTTGTTTTGTGCAGCCTGTATCTACAATGTCAGCAAAAGTGCATTTGGACGGATTAGATTTCAGGATTAGACTACAAAAAGTGCATTTGTCAAGAGCAGGTTTACGACCAATCAGTTTATGTCTCAGAGAATCAAAACTTAACCCTAAATCCGAGGATAAATGAATTACAAACCGACAAATAAAGCTGAAATATAACAATTTCAATGTTCTGTTCTCAAGAAAACAAGCGCTTTATCTGGGGTAGTAATTCCAATATGCTGTTTAGTCTAATAAGGGTGCGCATTTTGTGCAGTCTGATACTGATATTCAAGAGGCACACTGTGCTGTACCAGACAAAGGGTTTAGGTTAAAATCAGAAAAAAATGCCAGGACAGATATACCGTCTAGGCAAGGATTGTGAATTTGAAGCAGGCTACTGTTACGTAATGTTACGTTTCTCTTATCTTTTATCACTGCAGGCTAATATCGATTATACTTGTATACACGATGTAAGTTCGCCAAACTCCGGAAACTTCCGGACCTTTACGTATGATATCGATTATTTTCATCGATTTGTTGTTATGCGAGACTTGATAAGGCATGTCCGTAAAAGTTGGCTATGATTATTTCAAATTTGACCTAACTTTTTTTTCACTTAGAAATGTGTAATCTATATGTTTAGAAAGATAAATTTTCCAACTTATAGGATCCATCAACAATTTTGAATTTAAGAGAAAAAATAATGTTTTTCTAAGCGTTTGTCCAACCATGGGGTGCTTCTTTTTTGTGATTTTCCCTATCATTTAATAGAATCACGGGTTAGAAATTTGTGGTTAAAAATGACCTAACTTTTTTTTAAGCTAAAGTTTTGAAAATTATACCATCTTAAAGAGGATATAATGTAGATTTAGGAATGATCAACAATAATTTATTCATTCAAAGGTTAAATGGTGTAAAAGGAACATGAATTCACATGTGCTATAGCAGTCCGTTGTTTTCTGTGCACTTTATCTATCGGTATACCAATACGATATCCAGGTAAGTCTGTGCTCCATTGCTGGGGATGATCCCCACTTTTAACGACGACCCTGAGAAAGAAGCCTTTTTTTTTTTTTAATCATGCTGACGATTGCATAACGAACCCTAATCGGCAATGACGAAATAAATCTCTTTAATAATCAAACGAGATAAGACCCCCGTACATGATGAAAGTCACAGGGGAATTTAACCTACTATCCGTAAGGAAATCACATCAGTCGTTTATCCACACAATGTTTGCAGTAAAGTTTGCATTTGTGGTACATGTATGACGTAACACACAAATAATGCAAAGCGAGAGGGTTGTAAGTGCAAGTGTTTGTTGTACACATTTAAACCGTTTCGCCCGAAGAATATTTACACCTGGCTATGGGCTGACCTCCATTCAAAACTATGCAATCACGCAATAAGCCAGTATCTCGGTTGCTTTATATTTTCTGATACAACCCTTCTGCGTATCGTAATGATAATTGCAAGAGTACCCCAGTCTTGTCACGTGCATGTTGTGTAGTCGGTAGATCATCCTATCTAGAGTATTTTCCAAAAATTTAATGTCAGGTGTTTTGGAAAATATATTTTTCAGTCTGTCCAAGTATTTTTTAACATACAGACTATCTTAAGATTGAACTTGAAATAGAATTATTTTGACAAAAAAATAACGTGTCCGAACATATAGGCTGTCCGAATGCATTTGCGCGTTGCGGAACATTCGATATCGCCGTTACGATCTACATACAGACAGACATATTGACGTAAAGTTCGTATAATGCAAGATTGTTTGCAAAGACAATTATGGGACGAGGTCCTTTCGTTACCTACTGTGCGTGTATTTGTCAAAGTAATTGTGCAAAGCCATAGGTGATAAATGTAATCAACAAGGTAAAGGTGTGAAAAATTGTCACGTTATGTGTGCGGTATCGATTTTTTTTTGACCGAGAGGTTTTTTTTCTTTACATCAAAGATTCTTGTGAGGGCAACGGTGGCTTCGGATCAGACTCGAAAATGGTCAACCCCCGAAATTTTGGGAGCAAAAGGACACCCGCGTTATAACGGAATCAGCGCTATAGCGCACTTCGTTGTAACGGGGTTCCACTGTATAAATTCACTTCTTTTATCCTAAAAGAACCTGTTCATGCCCCCCAAAATTTGGAGTGAAAAGGCAATTACTATCTTAGAGATAGCCAACACAAACTTGTAGAGGACAATAAGCCCAATAAGCCCCCTTTAAGCTCCCTTTTCCCATCAGACAATATTGTATCATTGAAATAAATAGAGCGGGTGTGTGGTTTGTGGCATTTTTGAATAATACTTCAAAATTCGAAATTTCATAAAATTTTGAGCAGTAGTAAATATTACATAAAACAATTTTTTACATGAAGCCCCCTTTTTCCGAGACGCAGCCTGAAATTGAGAAACAGGAAGAGAGGTACCTGGGCAACATTCCAACAAGTTCAGATTTGAAATTTCACAAAGTTTTGAGCACCGATAAAGGAGATACAAGTGAAAAACAATTTTTTCCATGAAGTCGCCGTTTTCAGTAATGCAACCTCAATTTGAGAAACCAGGAAAGACATATTTGTGCATTTGTAATTCATAGATTGAAAGAAAAAAGGGCACATGTTGAAACTTGTAAAACAAGATATAACCATGAAATTTCATGAAATTTCGACAAAAACTGAACAAGATACAATAGATTCCGCTTATTAGCAAGTCCTGTTTGTCAGAGAAAATATCCCGAATAAGCGGTTGGCCCGATAATCCAATAGCTCTTTTCAGACCGGAAGTCTCACCAGAGATGCAGATGATCATTTCGTTCTAATGACAGACGTTCAGATCTTGCATCCCGATCATTTGATTAATGTTCATATTTTTTTAAATATTTCACAGAAATGATCCTTAGGTGATACACTTTCAAAATACTTCAAAGATTTGAATTCCATGGAGAACTCTGGTTGCCATGGCAACCGAGAGAAAAAACTTTAAAAATCTTCTTGTCCCAAACCGTAAGGGCTAGAGCTCTCATATTTTGCATGTAGCATCATCTAGTGACCCTCTACCAAAATACTTCAAATTATGGCCCTAGTGTTGAAAATGGCCCTATGTTGTGGGTTCTTGGATTTCACATGGAGATAAAGAAGGAAATCTTTAAAAATTTTCTTGTCCCAAACCATAAAGGCTAGAGCTCTCATATATGGCATGTAGTATCATCTAGTGGCCCTCTATTAAAATACTTCAAATAATGGCCCTAGTGTAGAAATTGGCCCTATGTTGTGGGTTCTTGGATTTCACATAGAGATAAAGAAGGAAATCTTTAAAAATCTTCTTGTCCCAAACCGTGAGGGCTAGAGCTTTCATATTTGGCATGTAGCATCATCTAGTGACCCTCTACCAAAATACTTCAAATTATGGCCCTAGTTTGAAAATGGCCCTATGTTGTGGGTTCTCGGATTTCACATAGAGATAAAGAAGGAAATCTTTAAAAATCTTCTTGTCCCAAACCATAAGGGCTAGAGCTCTCATATATGGCATGTAGTATCATCTAGTGGCCCTCTACCAAAATACTTCAAATAATGGCCCTAGTGTGGAAATTGGCCCTATGTTGTGGGTTCTCCGATTCCACATAGAGATAAAGAAGGAAATCTGTAAAAAACTTTATGTCCCAAACCTTAAGGGCTAGAGCTTTCATATTTGGCATGTAGCATCATCTAGTGGCCCTCTACCAAAATACTTCAAATTATGGCCCTAGTGTTGAAAATAGCCCTATGTTGTGGGTTCTCGGATTTCACATAGAGATAAAGAAGGAAATCTTTAAAAATCTTCTTGTCCCAAACCATAAAGGCTAGAGCTCTCATATATGGCATGTAGTATCATCTAGTGGCCCTCTACCAAAAGACTTCAAATAATGGCCCTAGTGTAGAAATTAGCCCTATGCTGTGGGTTCTCGGATTTCATTTAGAGATAAAGAAGGAAATCTTTAAAAATCTTCTTGTCCCAAACCGTAAGGGCTAGAGCTTTCATATTTGGCATGTAGCATCATCTAGTGGCCCTCTACCAAAATACTTCAAATTATGGCCCTAGTTTGAAAATGGCCCCATGTTGTGGGTTCTCGGATTTCACATAGAGATAAAAAAGGAAATCTTTAAAAATCTTCTTGTCCCAAACCATAAGGGCTAGAGCTCTCATATATGGCATGTAGTATCATCTAGTGGCCCTCTACAAAAATACTTCAAATAATGGCCCTAGTGTGGAAATTGGCCCTATGTTATGGGTTCTCCGATTTCACATAGAGATAAAGAAGGAAATCTGTAAAAAACTTTATGTCCCAAACCTTAAGGGCTAGAGCTTTCATATTTGGCATGTAGCATCATCTAGTGACCCTCTACCAAAATACTTCAAATTATGGCCCTAGTGTTGAAAATGGCCTTATGTTGTGGGTCCTCAGATTTCACATAATGATAAAGAAGGAAATCTGTAAAAATCTTCTTGTCCCAAACCTTAAGGGCTAGAGCTTTCATATTTGGCATGTAGCATCATCTAGTGACCCTCTACCAAAATACGTCAAATTATGGCCCTAGTGTGGAAAATGGTCCTATGTTGTGGGTTCTCGGATTTCACATAGAGATAAAGAAGGAAATCTTTAAATATCTTCTTGTCCCAAACCATAAGGGCTAGAGCTCTCATATATGGCATGTAGTATCATTTAGTGGCCCTCTACCAAAATACTTCAAATAATGGCCCTAGTGTGGAAATTGGCCCTATGTTGTGGGTTGTCAGATTTCACATAGAGATAAAGAAGGAAATCTTCAAAAATCTTCTTGTCCCAAACCTTAAGGGCTAGAGCTTCCATATTTGGCATGTAGCATCATCTAGTGGCCCTCTACCAAAATACTTCAAATTAAGGCTCTAGTTAGCTCACCTGAGCACTTTCAAACTTCTCTTAAATATTTATATAACCGGGTTTGGTTAAGAAAGATTATCTTATCTAAACCAAGAAGACCTAAAGCTTTGGCCTTGCACTTCGATATTTGGTATTTATCTTCATTGTAAATCTTTACTGCTTGGTACTCAGGTGAGCGATATAGGACCATCATGGTCCTCTTGTTTATGGTTGTGTTTGCCATTGGACGAAGGCAACTCAAAAATTTAATGCAGCCGAGCACATGGACAAAAATGGACCTGGTGTGCGAACACATGGAAACACTGGAAAAAGAGTCCACATCCCCATAGTGTTTGAAGACATTAGAGCAGCTATTCAGTTCACTGTGAACTATGCGAACGTGTATGGTCTTCCTCAGCCAGCTGCACCTCGGGGTACTGATAATACTCCACTCATATAATTATCTTCACTGTGAGAAAACCAGAAAGTCAGTACATAAGGAGTATGTAGATTCCCTCTCTGAAAATGTCCGCTGTATTCATTACGGCACATTTACAAAGCTGCGTGCCACACATTCGCATAGCAACACCAAAAGACTTAAACACATTTTTTTCCTGTTCTCTTTGTAACTGATGCGTCCAGTTCCGTTTACATTGTGTACTCCAGAAACAAAGGGGCGCATAAGACCTATTTAGATACTAGTAATTTATATGGCACACATAGTTAACAAAATATTGAACCCTACATCGTTTGTCTAGTTTTTCTATGCAAAATTTTGACGACCATGGGTTAGACTGTTTAAAAAAAAATGTAGGCAAAGGAGAAAATACTTATGACCAGTATTTTCTTCTTTTCCAACAACCTTGTATGTCCTTTTAATGACAAATCTCATCATTCGGGATATATTCAGTTTGTCGTCTGAAAACGCTTTCAATTTGGTACAGTCTAAAATATTGTCACCTGATATACATGTATACATCCACTTTACAGATAAATATTTAGCAAGCTCTTTGGCCTGAATCTTCTCTAAAGACTTTTTTAAAAGTTCGTATTACATGTATTTGTGTTTATTTTGATAGTTTTGACAACCGATCTTTAGATGTTCATGTTATGTTTCAGATGCTAGCTTTGAATAACCAAAAGATAGGACATCAATATTTTAGGGATGCTGCTATATTTTCTCTTTTGTGTATTTAATACATCCAGACTTTAATATACACGTATCAATCTTTACACATTTTTACGGAACACACTATAGAAGGGTTTGTTAGAGACGTTTTAACATTCTTTGATGTGCTTGAAAAAAAGATGGATTTGCGCTTTGGTTCCCATTTGTAGACCAAGATCAGGCTGCAATTATATGCATGCTATTTTCTATACATTCTCCATGATATAATTTCATGTTAATGTGCGGCAGCAAAGGAATGACACTGTTTCACTATCTCTTTGCGCCTTCATTTCAAAAATGAGCACGGCATTCCGACTTTTTTTTTTACCGAAAGACAAAATTTCAGACTGGTTCAAAATGAAATCATTTGCAGAGGACAAATAAATAAAGACTGTCTTTGCAAGGGTAGAAAATATTGTGTATACATGTATTTTACGTGATTCAGTCTACTAAAAACCTAGTAGTTTTTGCTAACATTAAAGATCAAGATAAGACTTCAAAGAAAGATATATACTGTGCTATACTTTGCAAACTGTTTTAGAAAAAAGGAATAGTTTGATCCTGTTTTCTAGTATACCTACTATACGCTAAGAGTTCTTGCCGAAACTGATCTTTAGAATTTGAAACTGCATCATGCTCTCGCAAAAGCGGGTCTGATGCATCTACGCCATGCACAAGATCTATATCATGCGAATCAAAACAAAATTAGGGATCTATACAGCCCATATCGTCATAGAAGTGGCTCAATAATCCTGAGGTAGAATAGTCATTGAACATGCTAAAAATTCACCAAAAAAAACCCGAAGGGTCGATGCAGTTTATTTTCCACACTTTGTGTAGGTTGGTCTTCGTCAATTCTCCTTGTAAATGCATCAAACAATCTTTTACCAGAGAGCAACTTCTGTTTTTAAGTATATCTACGTTTATTATATTCTGGGTCAAATACAAGCGTTAAATCGAATTGAATAACACACACGACAGAAAAAAAAATTACACGTAGTGAAATATGGTCCCAAATATGGTATGATGACATAATATTAATCCGCCATTCACGAAGACAAGAGTTACTACCATCCGCGCTGATTGATTTTCTCATTTTATCTGCCGTTTTCAAATGAAATGTCAATAAGTGCAAATCTTTTTGAAAGTTGTAGGTATATAATAAAAGCAATATTGTGCTGTTGTAACTTTCATGGTGCTTGTAAGTTAAGAAAATTTTGACATCGCGCAACATCAAATTTTCTTATGCTGCACGAATTAATTACAAACACAAAGTAAGTCACTACAACATTATATTTCGTATGTATTCCTTTATATGACGTAAATAGTAATTGCTGTTTGGTAGTTTCTTTATTGAATATGATTTAAATCATTCCGAATGACGAATATGTCATATGAATATG
This sequence comes from Tridacna crocea, assembly GCA_943736015.1. Lineage (NCBI taxonomy): Eukaryota > Metazoa > Mollusca > Bivalvia > Cardiida > Cardiidae > Tridacna > Tridacna crocea. Next base: position 17,584,873 of record OX031068.1, on the reverse strand, counting down.
CTCATTGTTTTTAACATTATATTCAGTAACAACGAAAATGTTGTTTGTGTGTTACTTTTCTGTCCCGTTTTTTTTCCCTAATGCATGGCAAACTGCCTAAGTAATCAGGTAGCTAAACAGCGTCTCGTTGTCGTTTAATACTTCGATTAAATCAAGGAACAAACTCAAGAAAAACATGTAGAGATGTGTTTTTACATTGAGGTTTCACACCCACTGACAAAAATGTACGCATTTTACTGCGTTTTAGAACTGACGTCGCTGACGTGACGTTCGTAAACAAAACGCACTGTTTAGGGTGCCTGTATTGAAACATGCATATCTCCGAAACTATACATCATATCAATGAAAAATGATAAACACATCAGACAGATATGAATCCCATTTAATAAAATGCAAAAAAACAAAAATCGAAAATTTTGGCCATATGGCACCTTTTCCCAGATCCGCGCTCGTATGTATTTCAAACTTAACAAGTTTAAAAAAAATTATTTGTTTGCTTACTTTATTTACCTATCAAGTGCACAAAGTACCAGAAACGATCCAGGCTGTTGGCCATGGTGATGCTTCGGTTGACATAAAATTCAACACAAACTTTTTGTAAACACAGGTTTCGACGTATATCTCCAGTTTCTGGTTATCTAACAATTACTCCTTGTGTACATGCACATTCTTACACAACATGATCGTGTACTGTGCACCTGTATAAACCCCGACTCGCCACCTGTTCGGTTGAATGGGTGGGTAAAAGTTTGTGTGACGTCATAGACTGATTGCCGCACAGACGATTCTATTTTAACGCCTTAATTTAGGCCATACCATTCAAAGCAGACCTAGGTAAGAAACGGTTTTCTGTGTTTTTCAGTTTACATTCGGTACACCTTACTCTCACGCCTGTAGCCAAATTGTTTGTCACAAATTGGATTATCAACGAGACACTTACAAACAGTTAAGTTTTTTTTCTACCCAGTGTGTACTTATCTGATCGTTGATAGGTTAATTCGATCGGTCTTTCTTGTAACAGGTAAAGTGCCGAATTCGTCTTCAGTTGCTTTCGGGGAGCATAGATCGAGATCAGACTGCACAGAGTGTGAAGTCTGATCATGGAAAGTCCATGTAAGTTTTTTTTATTTTTTGCCGAGTTATACCAAGACAAGATTTAAGTACTAAGTAGTAATCTTTTCGCCAATTTTCCTGCACTAAAATTAACATTTTATTTATCAATGCTCTTGGTGGTGGGTGTACAGCCTGGTACCCAAAATCAACCGTCCAGTTGTTGAACTTGATAATCGGCAACCAGTGAAGTAAACTAATGCACCAACGCTGCAAAACAGCTACTGAGTTAACGAGGTCCATATTCAGAATGTCGGCCATTTGCAGATGTTTTGTAAACATTATTGCACTTTCTTAAATGAAAAGAATAACATGAAATACGCCAAGAATTTTTATCTTTAATGACTAAATTATGAAAACGGATCATGTTGGACTCGTCGTTTGTATGCAGTTGCATCAGTTTTTATCTGTGATTCTCCGTATGCACTGAAATTCGACTTTCATCGTTTTGAGTAACCTTTTTCCCCCCGGACAGATTGGAATTTTTCACTGTCTTATCCCAAGGAATTGCTAATAAACACTAGAATTTCGAATAACTTGCTAATTTTTCGTTGCAAAAAACCGAAATGTTCTATTTATAGGATCCCGATTAAGCGTTGAAATTTACGTTGTCTAAATAGGAAATGGATCGGTGCTGGACCAAATCTTGCAAATAACCGAAAATCCCGATAAACATGGGTTGCGATTAAGTGGAATCCACTGTATTAGTAAAAATTGAAATTTTGCATTAGGGCCCCTTTTTCCTTGTCATTTTACAAGAAACCCCCTTTTTCCATGACAGATGGTCAAATTGAAAAACACATAGATACAGAAACAAGAGCACATGGTGAAACTTTGAAAAATAGCAAGGGCACATGCTAAAACTTTCCATAAACAATATAACCATGAAGTTTCATGATATTCTGACAAAAACTGAATGAGATATTGGCAAAAATTGCAATTTTGCATTAAGCCCCTTTTTCCTTGTCATTTTACAAGAAACCCCCTTTTTCCATGACTGAAGGTCAAATTGAAAAACACATAGATAAAGAAACAAGAGCACATGGTGAAACTTTGAAAAAACAATATAACCATGAAGTTTAATTAAATTTTGAGCAAACTGAATGAAATATTAGTAAAAATTGGAATTTTGCAAGAAATCCCCTTTTTCGATGACAGAATGTCAACTTAAAAAATGCCAAGATTTAAAATAGCAAGGGCACATGCTAAAACTTTCCATAAACAATATAACCATGAAGTCTCATGATATTCTGACAAAAACTGAATGAGATATTGGCAAAAATTGCAATTTTGCATTAAGCCCCTTTTTTCCATGACACGGGGTCAAATTGAAAATCCAGGAAAGATACATAGGCGCCTTACTTCAAAAAGTTCATATATGAAGTTTTATCCAATTTGGTCCAGGGGTTGTGGAGAAATCGCTTCGGACGGACGGACGGACGGACAGACGGACGGACGAAGCGGCGACTATATGCTCGCCCTTCGGGGAGCATAAAAAGGTTAACCAGCATTTTCTCCATTTCCCACATTTTCTATCCTTCCCAAACTAAATTTCACTTTTTCAGTCACATTTATTTTGTCTGCAAATGTTTTCAATTTGGACTGGAGTAAAATTTTCTCACAAGGTAAGGAGTTAGTCTTCTGTATACCTACTGTTTATACTCGGGATTGTGCTGTACAGGGTTAAAAACGCATTTGTTTGAGAAAATGCTAGGGCTTAACTCTTTACCACACAATCCCGACTTTTAACAACCCTGAGAAAGAGGCCTTTTGAAAACATTGTGGGAAAAGGCGAAAATGCTGGTAACCAGCATTTTCTCCTTTTCCCACAATGTTTTTTACCCTTCCCAAACCAAATTTCAATTTTTCAGTCACATTTCTTTTGTTGTCTGCAAATGTCTTCAATTTGTACAGGTCTAAAATTTTCTTGTTTGGTAAAGAGTTAAAAACTATTGTATCTACCTTCTCCAGCGCCTCCTGTACAACGCCCTCACTCTCTGTCCAAGGCAGATATAGCCTCATCTAGCAACAAGATTTGTGGATTTCTAATTAAAGCCCGGGCAAAGCCAATTCCCTGTTTTTGTCCGCCACTCAGCTGTGCTCCTCGTTCACCAACCAATGTGTTGTATTTCTGTAACATTTAGAAAACTGGCATTTAGAGAACTAAAAAATAAATGAACTGGACATTTTCTGTAAGACAAACATTAAGGGAAAAAGGAGAAAATGCTAGCTAGTAGAATTTGATCCTTTTTCCATAATGTTTTCAAAAGCAATTTTCCACAGTTATTCATACACAATGTTT